>OX459114.1:57185409-58423199 GCA_949775065.1 Brachyopa scutellaris
CTATCGATTTTGTAAGATGAAGTCTTTTACATGCCAACTAGGTCGGAATACAGTACGGATAATAGGCCATCATAAGAAGAAGGTCAATGAAGGGTGTCCAACCCATAACCAGAAGCGCAACCTATTTTACTAAAGGAATAGGAGCTGGAGATTGATCCCATGTATCTACAGTCGACTCCGGTTAACTGAAACGGCAATTTGCCACAAATTTTATTTCACTTAAAGGGTATTTTCACTTATGCGGACTTTGGATAACTGGCAAATTGTTGTACTTTAATCCAAGAAGCATTTACAATATACATTTGACAACTTTTTTATTTAAATAATTAATGCTTTATTAAACGTAACGCATAATAAAGAAAAACATAAAAAGTCAACTTAAATGCTTACGATTTTTTTTGAAATTTATTGAAAAATGCTCCGTGCTAAATCCAATGTTTCAATGAAACATTTTTTTCATTAAAGCGTAGTTAAGATAAGCGGAGTCGTCTGTATATGAATACAACCCGAGCTCCAATCTGATTTCTAAGCTACAAGGATATACCTCAAACTATTGTTTTTGAGCCACATTATCATATCGTTCGAAATATGATCAACTTAATGACAAAAAAAAAAGTTAAACCTGCAGTTGAGAATAACATACTGTGGTTGAATTGAATGTGGAATAAACCCCACTTTAGGAGAATAAATACACGCCGTACGTTCTTTGAAGTACAACTGACTCTGTGTGTAACGTGGCACAAAATCCCCGTCAATGAATAAGTAAGCCTTGAATATTTTTAAAACCCAAACCATTCTTACCTTCCACTTGGCACTAAGCTAAGACGGGCCAGTTCGCAAAATCTATTGCACAGTATCATTCGATTTCATCGCGAACTGGTTGCAAACTTGTCTATGCAAAGCACTCAATACAAGGAAATGAACCATTTGGACGATCTGAGGACTATCATGTGTATTTATACGAAAATTAATATAACCTTTCTTACAGTAGAAGTTAACTCTATAGTCTAAGAGCTCTATAGAATACATTAATCCCCGAGTTGGTGAGTTGGTGAAAATGTACAATTCTCAACGCATTTATCGGAGAAATGCAATTGCGAAAAACTCGCTTAAGTGCGTTGTTGACGCAATAGGGAAAACCCAGCTTTATTGCCTTTAAAAAACTTATGTTAACATTTCCAATAAGCATTAAAAAACGAAGCCATTTATTTGGACGTTTGGATTGAAGTCTTCAAACTGTTTTGCTTTCTCCAAAACAACACATGTTTGAAGAAACTATTGCTTCAGACCAAACAAGGGGAGTCGGTCGACTTAAGGACAGGTTCCACTTTGGGAAAGTTTCATATGTTCATACATTTCTTATAGATTTTTTTGTTTGCTCAATTAAGTGAGTGTCAATTATCCGGTTATCACTGTATTTCAATCAAGCCGAATTCAATTTCAGCGAAGCGACAACATTTCAAATCTAAACAACAAATCCAAGACTTATTTTACTAGTGCTGACAACAAAAGAAAACAGCGGTCAAACAATTATTTTGGTATTTATTAAATATTTTATAAAATATTCATATTTTGCTCTATGTTAGCTATTATTTGTTATCATTGAAAAACCCAACCAAATGACTACATTTGATAGCAAATCAGATAAATGCAAATTGGTGAGTCTGTGTTAAATAAAACTTAATCGGTAGATAGATTAGATACACACTTCTTGCAACTTCAAAATTGCATTTGCGAAATTTTCTGTTCTATGTGACGACCGTACAATGTACATTAGGAACCAAATATCGAGCAAGTGACATTTATGTATGTTGCTGTGCGATTTTGTAAAAATCATTTCTATCTCTGACGTCTTTTAATGTCAGTTAATAAAAAAAAAAGAAAGACATTTTTGACAGCTTTGGTTTATCAATTTCCCACTCTCGGAAAAATTCTTGAGTGCTACTCGCGCATATCATTGCGTCACTGGATTTTTAAAAACTTTATTTAAATTCATTTTCTGTGAGCGAAAAATCTGGGAATCGATTTTACATCCACTTCTAGATATGCATAAGAGAATGTTGAGATTTTGCATATCCGGTGATAATGCAATATATGTAGTATATTTGATGATCTTGTAAATTTAATATGACAGATGCCCAAGATGGTGGATTACCGTGATCTTCACGACGTCCTTAATATGGGTATCAAATGAAAGGGTTTAATAAATAGAATATTATTATTATTATTATTATTATTATTTATTATTTTCAAAATCGTTACAAATATACATAATGTGTGTTACCTGCGAAGCTAAAAGCTTATCTGCAGGTGGTTAAGTTTATAGATTGCAATTAAGTTTGAAAGTTTAGGTTGGTTAGCATTTCTTTATGAATTTAAGTTACATATACTATAATTAACAAAAAATAGGATACAAAAATGAAAATTAAAATTTAGTTTTAAGATATGGAACTCAATCTTAAAAAGTGCATTTTAATTATCTTTTTACGTTTCTTAAAATTTCTAATATTTTTAATGTTGCTCGGTAAAGAATTTATAATTGTAGGCATTATGTGGGCAAGCTGTCTTCTTCCATAATTGTTGTTTACTGGTGGGAGCTCGAGAAGGTGTTGAGCTCGTCTTCGCGTATTTTGTGCATGACTTATAGGGTGCTGAAAACGAAAGTCATCGCAGTATTCAAGGATTGCTGTCATCTTGTATATACTAGTTACATCTAGAACTGTAAAAACATTATTATTTTTATTTATAGTTTTCACTAAACCAAGTTGGATATTAGATATCTTATCAAGATGAGTTTTTGATGCATTTCCCCATGCTAAAATTCCGTATCTTAAACGGGATTCGGCTAATGAAAAGTAGACCTGCCTCTGGACATCTGTGGTAGTGTATCTTTTCAGGTACACCATTGCAAAAAGAGTACTTTTCAATTGAAGTCGCAGCTTACTAATATGCTCGTTCCAAGTAAAGTGTTCATCTATTGTGATACCTAAGTATTTTATGGATTTGACGACTTCAATAGCATCACTTCTCCTCGTAGTTGGACAGCCATCATTTTGGTGGTATATTTTAATCGTTGCTGTAGGTTTATTTGGTGTGTGTATGTGCATTAACTTTGCATGTCTTTGCAGAGTTGATAACCAAACTATGATCATGGCACCATCGTGACACTTTATCAAACTCGTCCTGCATTGTTTTTACGGCGATATCAAGACTTCTATGCTTGACAACAATGGCAATGTCATCAGCATAGGCAAAGGCAGTAGCATTTTTGAACACACGTAGAAGTTCGTTTGTGAACAGGATGAATAATAAAGGACCTAATTTCGACCCCTGTGGTACACCATATAGGCTCTGTGTCTCTCTGCTTATTGCATCAGATACTTTCACTCTTGCTGTTCGGCATGATAGGTAGTCTTGGATCCAGTTAGCTGCCTTCCCCCTTATTCCAATTCTGTATAGGCATTCTAAGAGTTGTTCGTGTACTAGTGTATCAAATGCTTTACTGAAGTCAACGAACATTATAAGTACATGATGACTCATATTTAAGCCAACGGTTACCACGTTTGACAATTCTCCCAATAGTCTTCCTGTACTTTTTCCTTTTTGAAAACCATATTGGTTTGGTTGCAATATTTTATGTTTCTTGATAAAAAGTCTTAAACGGCTTACTACAACTTCTTCTAAACATTTTTCTACTATCGGTAAAATTGAAATCGGTCTGTAGTTTCCTATATTGGTTTTCACTCCTCCTTTGTATATAGGGCGAATTAAAGAAGTCTTAAGCAAATAAGGAACACGACCTTGATTGAGACTTTGATTTAAAATTTTGTTCAGAACTGGTGCTAGCATTATGACATTAGTCTTAAGATCTATTGGTCTTATATTGTCTATTCCTGGACCTTTATTTGTCTGCAGACTGCATAGCATATTTCGCACCTCTGCCTCACTAATTTCTTCTAAAAACAAAGATTGGACAATATACAAATTTTGGTGAACAGACGTCTTGTGTTTGCATTTATGGATAATTTCAGGTGCTTGGGTTGAAAATTGCTCAGCAAAATCATCTACAACTATCGTAAGGTCCTTATCTTTAGCAAAGTTATTGACAATTACCTCATCTATAGACAACTTTTTTCGTCCTAGGATTTCATTTAAAAATCCCCATGTTTTTCTTGGATCATTTTTAGCATTTGCAAATCGTGTCTTGTAATATCTAGATTTATCTATTAGTATGCGTCTGTTTACGAAGTTTCGGAAATAAGAGTACTCATTTTTATAACTTTGATTAAGTGGGTTATTTTTGTATCTTCTATATAGATCGTCTCTTCTCTTACAGATGTTAATCAATTCTGGCGTTATCCAAGGTTTGTTTGCTCGCTTTTTCTTGCTCGTTGTTTCTGTTGATTGTGTATATATGTTGTTAATTTTTTCAACAAACTTGTTGTAGAGACATTCAACATCAGATTCACTACAAAGACTTTGCCAATTTGTTCGCTCAATCAATTGATTGACTTTATGTTGATTAATTTGAGTAGGCATTTTTTGGACAGTCTTGCAGCCATTATTGTCATTAGTAGCATACATGATAGCATAGTGATCCGATATAACAGTTTCAATAACTGCCGATGAGATACCACGTGATGTGATGCTGACGAATAAATGATCAATCAATATTGACGCATTGGTGTTTAAATCTATACGTGTGCTTCCTTTTATGACATTCATTAAGCCCTTAGATGCCATAATTTCCAAGTAAGATATTACTTGCGAGTCACATAGATTATGTAAATTGATATTCATGTCACCCAAAACTATGATTTCTCCTCTGTTTTTAATATTCATGTCTAATTCTTTTATAAATTCTGCTATATTTAACTTAGGTGGCCTATATATAGCATGAATAAATTTCTTTTCATTTTTGTTTTGTATTTCTATGTCAATACTCTCATAGAATACGGTATTAACACAACTTCTTTTATAATAAATATTATTTTTTATGAATATTACTATTCCTCCTCCTCTGGTATCTTTTCTATTGAAAAATTCCGCATTAAATCCATTAATATTGTAAAATTCATTTTCTTCAGCTTTTATATTAATTTCATTTAAAACAATTACATCAAGAAAACATAAAATGTTTTCAATTTCTGCTAGAAAAATATTCCAGTTTTTTCGCATTGACCGAATATTAAGACATATACAAGAAAAACTTTTATTTTCAAAAAAAGTTTTTTCAAAGCCGGTAAAACTATGTATCACCTTAAAATCAAATTCAGCTTCACTATATGTTTCCTCCATAATTTCTCATTTTGTAAGTGACGTTATTCTGAATTCAATATGGTGGACGCCCCAAGATGATGGATTACATTTTCTTAACAACCCCCAAGTTTCTCATATCATAACAACCCAAGCCAATATACGGTGCGTACGTACCGACGGCTTTGTCATAGAAATCATATTGCTGCTCTACGATCGTGACAACCTACACGAAAGGCAAATTCCATAAGTACGCGTCCACTTTTGGAAATATGGCATTCATAGAGTAAAACCGATGGCTAAGCAATTCCCAGCAAAAATTATAGAATCCTACCAATAGTAGGTAGTGTCTTGGGATTCTACTGTTCACAAGATGCATGGTACTACAGTAGATTATGCCGTAGTATACCTGGGACCTAAAATATTCACAGCCGGTCAAACATACATAATGTCGCACTGAGTAGAGTAAAATTTATTTTTATTTTTAAATGAGTGCTGATACTGCGACCTAAAAGATCTATTGTTTCATAGGATACTAATTAGTCCAAGAGGCAGACTTTCTTTCTAATAAAGGCTTGTATGTCCTTGGTTGACGCATTTTTAAGTCATAAGGTCTGAAAAGTTCTTTATGGAGGGTACGCCGCGCCGCCCGTCTGACCGTGAAAAGTGCCGGGCATCCTCAGAGGACGTTGTATTGTTGTATTGTATTTGGAAGGGGGTTGTCTCCTTAGAGACAACAAGCACGTAGACCTGTAGGCCCATTGTACTTTGGTGAACTCAGAGGACGTGTTCTGCCGACTCAACCTCCTCTAAACAGAGTCGACAATCGGTCTCGCTAGACAGGCCTAACTTGTTTAGGTGGTATCTTAACTGACAGTGACTGGAGAGGAAGCTTGTTAAATACCCAATATCCTTCTTATTGTAGTCCAGAAGTTCCTTGTGATAGATATAAGGCTTAGTTAACAGTTCAGCTTAACTGAGCCCTGGAACATTTCTCCAATGAGAGAGACGAACGTTGTGTTCCCATTTGTTAATTAAGGCTGAGGTTGTTGCCTAGTTTATGCCAGATTCGAATGGTCACAGTTCTTCTAATTAGTTCTATGAGTTGAATGATATACATTATGTTTAGCAACTCCGTTTCTCTATGAAAAATTGGGGTTATTACCATTGCCACAAACAAATTAACAGAGTCTAGCTTTGTAGGCTACAGAAAAAATACTCCTTGGTGGCGTACTGAAGCAGGCGCCTCACTACGAATATATTCGTAGTTGGCAGTCGACGTGTTAGTAGTAACATTTTGGTGACTCGACTTAAATAAATTATTTTTCACTTTTTAGTTTATTTAAGCTTGTTTTTTAAAGAAAATGTTGTATCTATAAATTTTTATTTTTATTTTGAGAAGATGTGAAGTCTGAAATTTCACAGGATTTATTTGCTGTGGATGCAAGTGTTTCCAATTTTTAATGCTCACATTCTCATACGTGTATTAAGGAATTCCATTAGAGAGCTTATCCCATCAATCTTAGAGTAGTTAACCAAAATAATGAGAAAGTCACAATAAAAATGGCTTTCTTTAAAAGGTATAGAAATGTCCAAGTGATAGCATCTGTTTCTATTTACAAGCGGAAATCTAGCCATTAAACATCTCTATTTCCTTTCTACTCAAAACAGTATAATGTGAGTGTTTTTTTAGGGCCAACTATAAGTGCATCCATTTCTTAATCCCGAAGTCAATATTTTCTGCAGCAATATATGTATTGAAGTAAATTAAACCTTGTCACTGTCGTTACCAGTAAAGGAGGAACATTTGTCAAGGTGATTGGTCTCAGGAATTCTTTCACTTTTTGTCCACTTCCCAAGAGTCTCAGTCTGTCCAGTTTCAATTTGGTTAGCAATTAAAAAAAAAAAAAGAAACGCACAAGGAAAACCACACACATTTAAGTTGACTTTTTTTTTCTTGTTTTGTTTTGTGACACGCCACACAAGACACAGGTTCGTCCAGTCAAATAGCCGCCAGTATGACAGAGTGCATTTATTTATCTGCCCTCAGATGAATGGCCTTCCGTCGGCGATGCCATGCCAGAGCAACTCATATTTTTCTCCAATTGATAGTCCATCATTGGACGCGATTATAAATTCAAATGTGTCATGTTAGTCTGACAGCTTTTTTCGTGCAATTTAATTTGTTCGTTCGCCTTCGCCCTGTGCTGCTGAGACTGTGTGTTTGTTGCCTGTTGTTGTTCTCCCTTGAGAGCGGGATAAAAAGTGACAGTAGTTGTAGTGGTGGTGCTGGTGCTGGCCTGAGAAAACATTCAAAGAAACTGGAAAACCTGACAGAAACAGAAGGATGCGCATTCACTCATCTTTTTCAAAAACGCTTTGGCGTGGTGTCTTTGGCCAAGCAAAACATAAGAGCAACAAAGTCCCCCACCACCACCCAGCACCAGCAGCAGTAACACCACCCAACTTGTGATGTTCATTGTCGTTTGTGGTTTGCGCAAGCGCACCAGCCGCCCCATCATCACGATGATAAATTGACTAGCGATGGCTATCGAGATGCTGAGATGCCGCAGTGGCTGCTGCTGCTCCTGCTGCTGCTGTGCACATATGTATATAGATTGGATGTACTGCTGTGCGCCATCATTTCCCGTGTTCCACGGTATTCGCAGAATTCGTTCTTGTCCTCGCAGACAATCAGGCTGCAATATGACTGCTGCTCATATACGACTCGACGGAGTTTGGGGAATCGCGTATATGTAGGACTCGACTCGACTCCATAGCCTTAGCCTAATCAAATATTCAACAGAACACAAACGTTTTGGGGACAAATGTGTCGTGGATAGTGTCCAAAGAGCCGCCTGCGCGATCACAGATGGAAGCGAGCGAAATTTGCAAAAAGGACCTCCTTGGAATTTTCTCAGCGACATCCTTCCTTTCTCTCACGATTCGCAAGCGAAATTGTCCGCCGTGATGTGCATAATTTAATAAATAAATTATGATTGTTGCCCTTTTTGGTGGGCCTGGACGCCTTTGTCCCTCCGGTGGTATCATTCTGATTGTCCGACTCTCTCATGTATTTATGGATTTATTCCAATCGATGCGGGAAGATCTGCTTCTTCTTCGTCGTGGTCGACTTCTTCGTCTTCTTAACAACATCGCGCGTCGCGTGTTTTGTGATAAATGTGCCAGGATACGCGTTTATTTTATTATAACGCGCCGGGTACACACATTCCCTTGGCCCATTATACAATAAATGTCAACAGGATCGATGGTGGTCCAGACTGCTCACTAGGCGTCTTCAGGAATTTTAAATTTGATGATCACAGCCATCTCAGCAACGACAGCATGGAGAGGCGCTTTCACAATATTCTTCGTTTGTTAGCCCGTTTGTTTGCTGTCATATCCCGTAAATTAAATCGATCGATGGTGAGCGGTTGAGCGGTTGAGCGGTGGTCCATACATCCGATCTTCTTCGATGGAATGGACATTTTTTGGGTGGACACACGCAGCAGCAAAGCGACACACGGCCGACAAGATCCGACATAAATGAAGCAAAAACAAGTTGTACGACGAGCAAATTCAATGTGATCGCGCAGCGCGATGCTTTATCTTTTGGGATTTTGTCTCGTCTTGTCGCTTTGAAAGAGTTTTTGTTTTTTTGTATTTTGTTTTGATTTTTTAATATAAAATACGAGTGCGCGCGCGCGCACAAGCATCCAACTCAAATTTAGCGTGTAAACGCGATTAACAACGCCTTACCACAGCTCGAAACGACACAACGATCGTTTTTTTTTATTTTCTTGCACGTTCCTTGTCGTTCCCCACGAGAGTGGGGTGCACGGATGGCGAAGAGCGAAAATCTCTTGCGGATTGGTTAACAAGCTGTGACGCGCAATATTTAACGCCATGGAAAATTATGATCGCGACGATCGATTACGTTTTTGAAATATGATCACGAACTTTGTTCGCACAGAGCCAAGTCGTCAGTCTCTCCCGGCTCGTCCTTTTTACTCGTTCTTGTCGATGTCGATTTTTTTGATTTCTGTTTTATTTGCCGATCGACGACGCCTCCTCCTCTGCAGCACAATTGGAATTAGGATAAAAATAAGAAATGACCAAACGAATACATGATGTATTCGGTGTGATCTTACATCAGTTGATCGAGCGAGGTGTGCGTGGTGTGGTACGCGCGTTGTGATTATTAGTATTTTGAGCGTTCGCCTCGACTTTGAGTGTGGAAATAATAATAAATAAAAAAAAATAATAATAACACACTGACAAGACAAACGGATCTTCATTGCGCGCCTGAGACAAGGGCGAGAGATATAAATCGGTAGTCTGATGAACCTCCGCCATTCCCAGGCCATCGATTACAGTGATATGTCTGATGTGTCCTCTCCTCATCAGCAATTCCATACTGTTCGCAATCAAAAAGTGGTCGGAACGGGGGGTTCCTTTTTCTTTGTATGTATATCCTTTTTTTTCTTGTTGTTCTCCTTTCCGTATGCGAATGAGTTGTCTGTATGTGTATGCCTGCGAAATCGTCCATGAAATCTTTCTCATAGATTTCGGATTCAAAATTCGATTTTGTATGAATGAATTCTTGGGATACGGGTTAAACGAAATTTGTGGTTGGGTTGAAAACTGTAAAAAATACTCCACTATACGCCATCACCCCACCTACGGACCTGTACAAAACGGAAGAGAGATATAAATCAACCAAAGTCGAATGGAGTTGTTTTGGTTTTTCTTTTCGGATTCTTGGTTTTTTTTTTTTTTTGTTTTGCGGTGCAAAAGTGCAGAACCATCCAACCGGCTGATATCTACTCGTACATACAAATGGATAATATGCAATTGCTTGCGCTATTCCTATTCAAGTGGAGTGGTGGTGAGACTGTGTGAATGAGAATAGGTACACCTACGGCATGACAAAATGGAAAATTTCAAGCCTTGCTTGCACTAGCTCATTTTCGTTGGGAAACCTGTTCCCAAAGAGTGGGTATCGAGAGATTCCTATAGAAATACTATTCTTTTTTTGTCTTTTACTTCAGCTAACTAGGATGGCTGCCAACAAGCTATGTTTGTTGATACCTTCTAGGTTCTGCCGTATGTATCAATTTACTGACTCTCGCAGTTAACGACCGATTTAGTTCAAATTTGGACTGATGGTGCTCTCAGATTTCGTATCCACTATACATACGTACATATATGTATATACCATTCTGTGGGATTTGTAATTTGCGATAGACTTTGTGTGTATGTCGGGCTAATTGCAAGCGGTTTCTACGCACGATCCAATTTTTTTTTTAGAATACACGCGCAATCAAAATGATTTGCACAGCGCGGGCCATAGGGGAAATTTAGGGAGGATAAAAGAGGAGATACCAATGCGCATTGGTCTTAAATGCTTGCAGATCGTAACGGGAGGGAAAAGTTGCGTTTGGTAAGGCATTCCACATTCGTGTTGAGCGGAATCTCTATATTTTACTGTGCGTCGGTGTTCAAGGGAGTCAATTAACTCAGTAATGTTTCTATCCTCTTTAAGTTTTATCGCGCGTTTTTGTATTCTATCGATCAGGCGCAGTGATGTTTTTGGAGTACCAGATTGTAATCGAGCTTGAGGCGAGTATACGCCTTATAAATTGTACCTAGATCAGAAGGGATGAAAAATTTCCTACATCGTTGAAGGAAACCTAGGCATTTCGGGGGGTTTTTGACGACTTCTAATATGTGGTCATTCCAACGTAGGTTGGCATTAAGACACATACCAAGAATGGAAAGCTTATCGGTTGCAACTATGCAAGAGCCCTTAATGGATATCTTCGAGTTCTAAACTTGCATACAATATTCGCTTGGGCAAGTTCCACTGGATGCGAGCTTAGAAGGGATAATTCATTGTCCTGCTGAGGGGGTGACAGGGTCAACTATGTACTCGGAACAATGGGTAGCATCAACCTAAATATTTACATGAATAACTAATTACATCTACCAATTAGGATTTTGGTTGAGAGCAAATGTCACATGTTCTTCATCTTTCTTTCTTTAAATGGTGCTACAACTACGGTGTGAACCAGTGCCTACTTCTCGCAACCATTTGTGTGTGCGTGTTATATTTTTGTACAAATGGAAGGGACCTACAATTTTTTGACGACTCGGAACGGAGAGTTGAGAAGCTTCTTGACAATTGATACTTGAATGTTTGTCAGAAACTCGAAAGACGTGGCACCGTGAAAAAACTTTTAGATGTTTTGCTGGGATCGAACCCGAGCAGCATTGCATAGTAGTCCAACGCACTACACCATAGTACTCATATGTTCTCCATTAGACGTCTTTAGTATCTTTGTGGCCACGACATCATCAGAAATCATCGAGTGGGCAGTGCGTTGGACTCTTGATCATAGGTTAGGTTAGGTTCGGTAGCAGTGGCTGCCAGTAACTGGAGTACAGCACACTTTTATTTTAAAGTTCTGACCCGCCAGTTGCGTGTGCTTGAAATACACAATGGGACTTTGTCCCATTGGTATTGATATTCTAGTGTTTGGTCCAAATCTACCAGCACCCACCCCGGTGTCCATCTTCGATCCATCCATATACCACTTATAACCTTTTAGGTCTGTTGTAGGATTTTTATAGTTTCGTGCTACACGGTTTGGGATCACTGATTGAACATCCTGCCGCAGCATAATGTTTTAGGTAAGCGGTCATTTACCGCGCAGATCATGCCAAGCTCTGGGATTTCAGAGAGAAGATCTACTTGATCTGTGTGATCTATGTGGTTTATATCTCCCGATTGCAGTAGTCTGACAGTGCTGCTAATTGCCATCTTTTTGTGAAACGGTGGACTGGCGTAAGGCCAATGAGCGTTTCTATAGCAGCTGTGGGGGCAAGTGCACACAGGGCCTGTAATGCCGAGGCATGCAAGTCTTTGTAGCTTTTGAAGCTTTGAGATGGTGGATTTCTCTCAGCATACTTAGTAGTATAGAGGCCCATTGTGATACCAAGGATCTTGGGGATGTTTATCCCCGCTACAAACGAGATTCCAACATCTTTTTGTGCTAGCACACTGAGATTGTTGAAGAAATATTCTCCTAGGTGTAGTTTTCTTCTACGGGAAAGAACTGGACATGAACAGAGGAGATTTGTTAGACTCGCTTCCTCGTCTCTTGACTGCTGATGCTGATCATAAATCCCAACAAATGCATTTAAAATATCTATGGAATCGTTGAAGATATAATCGGTCGCAAGAATGTCATGGATCGACTGTAATCTTTTTAAAGACGCTAATAGCGAATCTCTGTCGAACAGAACGCGTCTTCTAACGTCGCGTTAAGATTATTTTCTGTATTGTACTGTAATACACATTCCCAGTCAAACAGAACGCTTTTTGAACGCCGCGTTAAGATCATTTAACGCCGCGTTAAGATTATCTTTTGTATTGTACTGAAATACACAAGCCCAGTAAAATAATCTTAACGCGGCGTTAGAAAACGCTTTCTGTTTGACGAGGCCTTTAGTTATACAAATAAGCGGTTCTTGTTATGACATGTTCCTTGAATCCTGACTATTTTCAAATAAAGTATACGATGAGTCATTGGTTAGTCTAGCGGCCTTTGTTGTGTATCCTATGCCCATGTGATTTTTGGCTAGGACTCTGACCAAATATTTGTCCCTTTTGTTACCCAATAGAACTCAAATCTTTTTCTTTATGATTTCGCAATCAAATTTGTTGTGAACCGCCAAGGAAGACATTCGCTCGATGTGACATTTTCCTAGAACTCAAAACAAAAGCGCCTCTCTACGGATGGTGAACGTGTATCAAAAAAAAAAAAAAAAATCCAACGAATATAATATTAATTCCTTGTCTCAGGACAATGCTAAGGATGCATTAATAACACATACTCCATCCAATTGAACATGCATTTGTGTAACCACACCGAACAGGTAGATCCATAACCAAATTACTTGACACTGTGCGTCCACTGTTTGTGATTTGTCATTTTAATATTACGTTCTTAATTTTATTGTTGTGACACGGAGGCACAGCATCGCACCGCAGGGGTACCAAACAGCTAACAATATCAAATGTGGCAGCGTTCATTAATTTCCACGCGCAGCAGACATGTTTCGAACGCATCCTCATATGTGCGTGTATAGTACTCCTCTAATGAAGTCACAGTGGCACAAAGTGCACAATAAATTGACAAATCATCGGTAATTTCTTTCGCATTCGCTGTGTATCCTCCAAGCGCTTTTGAGTACAGACACACAGCATACATACATACATGCGATGTATCCTTTCATGAGTGGACTGGCTATCCACAGTTGCAGCGATTTTAACAAGATATTTGCTTAGAAAATGATTTTCATTTCGATATATCAATTGAATTGCTCAATTTGGCTGTCGAATATAGTGGCTGTGTAATGCTCGGAGCGGAGCACCCACAACATTTATTGCCGTCTGACTGTTGCGTTGCTGCTGTTGGGGTTCAATTTCATTGATGATGATTTGATATTAATTCGGTTTGCGCGATGTTCATCGTTCGGGGAAATTAATGAAATTAGCCAAAGCAGTTGGAAATCAATGCGAACTGGCAGAGCAGAAAATTTACATTGTCCGATGGGAGTAGTACCGTTAGGTAATTGTTTTATAATTTCAGGTTATATAAATTGTTTTGAGAATGGCTCGAATGGTTTTAAGAAATAAAGGACTTGAGCTGATTTAAAAACTGTGTCAAACCGATTTGGTTGCATCCTCTCTTATAGTTTGAGCGAGTTAAGGGCGGTTTTTGAATTCCACTTAAAATTGGCGGCATGGGTTTTTCTAAGTTGCAGTTTCAGTACAGTATTGGTCCAGTATAACGAATGCTCGATATAACGTTCACTTTTTGAAGTGAAACTTCTTTAGCCGCGGTAGGGAAAATTTGCCTGAATCAGACGAAAAGTGAAACACTTCCCTTTCTTTAACTTCAACAGGCAGTAAAATCTATACATAGTATAAAAGGAAGGCCCCAAAATGAGGCTAAGCTCGAGAACCACTAAACGGATTTAGATGCGGTTTTCACTATTATGATCTGCATTTCCTGACGGAATTTATGGGTGAACTCAGACTACTCCATTACTTATAGGAGCTGAGAATTAGAGATCGAAGTGGCAGAAAATCAAATGTTCTGTCAGTACACAGCCCTAACTCAACAATGGCTTATTGAATTTAAAACAAGTTTCACTTCTAACGCGCGAGAGTCTCACGCACTTGTTTTTTAAAGCATTAGAGTTTCTCTATATAGCGAACAAAAAAAAATTAAAAAAAAAACAGAAAAAGACAGGTTTACCTAAGAATCACATATGTTTAGGGAACGGCCGATGGAAAATTTGGCCACTGTACAATGTACATGCCAGCGAATGTAACACCATTGATCCAACCAATGGATCAGAATGCCATTCGCTTAGTTTAGCTATTATATAGAAATAGCTTGCTGAGTAAAATCGTAAAATCAGGCAAAGGTATTTGACAAATGCTCTAAAGGTCTCTAAAGGAACTCAATCTTTTCGAAGCTGTTACCCTGACTGCATTGGCATAGCAAAAATTAGTTAAAAGCAGTTGTGCTTCACAAGTGCTGGAAAAATATAGTAACTCCAACTCCCGAAACAGGGTTTGAAGAGGAGGGTGATATTCCTCTTTCAGTGTTACGTCGCCAAAAAGAGATGGTCGTCCAAAGGATGCTTACAGAGGTAAGAACAACGCTTCAATGTATAGGTATAGTTGAACAGATTGCATTTTTTTTTAGGATGGCTTCACTGTGGAGGATTTGGAATCTTGGAATCAGCCCATTTCAGGAAAATTATTGACATTGATAACGAAGAGGACGCTAACTAAATGTGCTCGAGCACTGTTCAGAAAGTAAAGCATAACGAGGGCGTTAAGAGTTTCCAGACATGTATTAATTGGGCCGAACGGAACGACCGACGTTCAAAATTCTTAAATACTTGCTCTAAGATGTCTACGGGAAACAGCTGTAAAAAAAAGCGTGTTTTCTTTGGTTGATGTTAACTTTATGAATAAAGGAAAAATTAAAATTTTATGAACTAAGAAACAATATTTGTAGATTTATTTACAGCCCTATTATGGTTAGCGAATCGAACAAAAAAGTTGCCGAATGTGATAATTTGGTATTATGGTTAGCGAATCGACCAAATTACATTCGCTTCGAACGTTAAAATTGAGGCGAACTGAAATATCACCTTATTATGGTTAGCGAATATTCGCTAAACTTATCATTTCGTATATTAAATAGGCGAATGAAAATATTCGGTGGTATCGAATGATTGTTTTTTTTTATTTTTAAGGAGACAGGACCGTATATGCAGGTTTCTTTGCCACCTTTGGAGCTGGTTGTGGATGAGCTGCTCAGTCTTAAAAATGTAGTCAATACTTCCGGTAGTTGTTTTGACGTAAGCGTATCACTTGCCAAGCCATGGATTAGAATTATCCCGAATTCTTTTTCATAGTCTACGCATTGTGATTGTTCTATTATGGTCATCGTCTTCATCCAAAAATAAATCAATCAGCTTTTTTTATATTTTTTGTAATAAATTAACGATTAACTTAAAAAAAATGTGCTTTTGACGTTCGCAACTGTCATATAATTTTTTATTTTATTTTTTTTGTTGTGGCAGCAGGTGCTCCACAGGCGAATGAAAACGTTCGCTAACCAATATCACGATACGGGTGATTCGCAAAAGAGTTCGCTTCGTATCGAACGTTCGATTCGCTAACCATAATAGGGGTATTAATGTACTAAATGAGAATTGAATCTATCTACATACATTATATGTTTCATACACAGAAAATGTGTTCGATATATTTTTACTACATTTGCGCAATTGTGTGCATTTGATTGATCGGAAATGATAATTTGGTTGAAACATGAAGAACAAGAATAAGAGACAGACAGATCGGCGTATTGATAGGAAACTCAGGTGTTAGGTTTTAACTAACTGGGTTGTGTCCAGGATAATGGGAGAGTTGGATATTATTGAACATGTTGTCCTTGCTTATGATTCACAGAAGCTTTTTCCAGATGTTTCTTATTCATGTTTGGGCGATCAATTTCTAGCATAGTACTGCCAGTGTTATGCCTTTGCAGTAAGTTTTGACATTAACTTCTGAAACTGATCAACTTATTTTTATATCGTGAGAAATAAATGTTTCGAAGACACCTGGATTTCAACTACGAACCTTCAACGTGACGTAGCGACGATGACTACCACTACGCCACAGCCACCGTGGTAAGTCCATGTAAATATGTTTTTTTCAGAGCTAAAGAGAAAACATGTTTTTCTAATAGAAATGCGTATTACGTTGAAGAATCGTGATCAATTTTATAAAATAATTATCCATACAGATGACTAAGCAAAAATGTTGAGCCCTCAGTAAGTCGGACATGACTATTCGCTCTGCGTATCGTATTGCTATCCAATCCAGCCTTTCAGTTTTCGGGTCTCGAAAAAGGGACTTAAATAATAATATAGAGATAGACTATAGAAAAAAGTGTATATAATTTAATTACTGTAATTCGAAAGCGTTCTTTGACACTTTTAGTGCTGCTTTTCGTGCACTCTATAGGAAGATTATGCAGAATTTCCACAGTTTAAAATTAAGAATGGCTATCGAAAACCCAAAGATGTTAATGATTTGAAAGAATACTCTAATCTAAAACAACAAAACCACTTAGTGCCTTCTTATCCTAAGTGAATGTCTCAGCTTGAATACGAGTTGGTTTTGAAAAAATGTTGGTCAAAAATCATTTAGGACTTTTCTATTATTTTCTTCTCTTCAAAATGTTCAAAAATACTTGATTTATCCAGAGATGAGTGAGTTTCCCATTACGTATAATTTTAAGCATCTACTCTAGAGGATACTCTTTTTTACATGTTTCATTACACTTTCAAAATCATAAGTTGGCAACGTGAACCACATGTTTCGTAGTTGATCAAACAATTCACGTTTATTTTTGATCTACAATTCTGAGGCATGGTGTCGTGATGCTAAAGTTCATTGGATTATTCCGCATCAACACAACATTATTAGCCTGCGAAGCATGTTGCATGTCATTAGAATTTAAAAACAAAAGTTGTGGTGTCAGTATACAACCTTGCCGGACACCGTTCCGAATCCTAAATTTATTCCTCGAACGTTCTACTTCTATGCGGCACGTGACATTTGGGGTTTTCCGTAAATTGGATTGGTAAACGTCAGCATAGTTGCTTCATGTACGATGTACCTCTTCATCTGGTTTCTGTTATTGTGATATGAATAATTGTAAATAGAAAAAGAAGAAGGAAGGGAATGGATGCCCCTACGAGTGCCGGGGGTTTTCGTATTCTTGCTAGTTCTAATGGACCTTAAAGATTTCCTTGATATTGAATTCATAAACCTTACAGCGATGTATGCCACAAGATTGAAAAGGGATCGACATTCAAGTCAAACTTAAAAAATACTCATTTAAAAGGTACAGTGAAATACTTTCATCAGACAACATTTAACATTCTGCTAACACTTGTCTAATTTTACATTATATTCGGTGTTAACAGTTTAATTGAATACATTTTTTTTCCACCTAACAGGTGAATACTGATGAAGTATTTGATCGCTTTAACTTATAGTGTTAACCATAAATGATAGGAATCTTTGAAATTTCCGCGCGCTTTTCTTATCACATTCGCATTAACTTTGAATCTGTTTTAATCCCATTTATACTACGCGCGATTTTATTGACTCTCAAAATTCCCAGAAGTCCCTGAGTAACTGATTCTGTTTCTTTATTTGTTTCCCCGCCCGTTTCAAGGGAGTCTAACAATTAATTAAATTTATTTAAATAAATCATTTCGTCGACGGTCCACAATCACCACTCTCGCGCGCAACGACCGAGATATCAAAGCCGTATATACAGGTAGAGATAGATAGATTAGGTAGGTAGGTAAGGTAAGGTACCAACAATATAGATACACACCTCTATTTGTATACATTACACGTCGAAGAATCATCACCATTACTCTCTCGAACAGGGTTTGCCAAAAAGCTTACGACTTTTATATGCTCTTGCCATAACAATAAAAGGAGTACAAATGGAACGACCGACCATGGTAGTTGTTGGGTAATTAAATCTAGGAAAGTGTGTGTGGACAGGAGAAACAAAACGTATACAAAAACCAAGTCAGTTGCCCGTTGTTTGTTATCTTTATGCGATTGGCCATCACAGTGATTTTTCGTCTTTTATTTGTGTTTTCAATTCATTTTTATTACCTTAATGATGTGTTTTATTGGAATTCCACAAATGAAGCCCCCAGAAAACGATGAGGGGCAAAGCAAAACAAAGTGGCCGCTGTCTATAACAAAATACGAGTCAAGTGCGCGCGCTGGACAAGACTGATCACACACAAACAAATAGGAGAAAGTCTTTCTTCTGAGGTTTTCATAGAAACCAATAAATCTATAGCCAAGCAAAGACAAGTGGTGATAAAACTACTCAAATCGTTAAATAAGCTATAAAAGTCGCACACATTGAATTGGCTTTTAAATACCCATACGAGTATAGTTGGGATGATCGGTTCGATTCGATAGAAGTGTAATTGCTTACAATGATATTATCCCCAGCGGTTTATTCGTTTTTAATTGCTTACCATCGGAGAGTTGACCCATCTATCCGTATCTGCGTATCTGTCAGATGCAGTCTGATGATATCGCGCAACGCCCCATTACCAGCAATTGAATTTTGGGTACCTACTGTTCGCGACTGCCGAACAGTTTTGTTCTGCTGCTGTTCATTAACAAAATCACAATTTAATCCGTTCGGATCTTGAGAGGCGGAACAATTAAAATGTCACCCAAAATGCACTTGACATCTGGATGTGGTTGGATGGTGGTGAGGATTGTGCGGACGGTGAAAATGAACGAGGTAATAACACGCATCCATGCGAAGAGCGGATACATGCTTTAGGGGGGTTAGCCGGAGTACGACCCTTTGCGTTATGCTCATGTACCATGCAACGGAACTGATTTCGCAATCGTTCTTGAATGCAAAAAAAAACATTGTTTAGTGTCTCTTGTTCCATGGCCTGGCCACGTGAAGTTTCCATCTTCAAGTCTTACTATTTTACTCTTAAGCTTTCAACTGGCTGACAAAAGACAACATTAGTCCAACGTACACATCTTTAGATACAGATACACACTTTGCAGTGCAACGGCAACTGCAGCAGCAGCCGCAGCAGTGGGCCAGCCAGGTGAAGCTGGTAAGCTGACGGGCCTCTGGTAATAAATTTCCATAGACGAGTGCTTGTGGAGAGGCAATTTCTGTGGAAAACCTTAGCTCAGCTGAACTCGTTAGGCCCGTTCGTACGAGTACATACCTATACTACACTCGTTGTTCGTATGTGTACTATCTTCGTTCTCGTTGGCTCCGGTGGAAAAATTAAATGTTTTTATTACCCCTTGTGTAGCTGAGAAATCACGGGAAAACAGACGTCGTCGTCGTCGTTGTCGTTGTCGAGACACAATAACGTATGTGTAATAGTTGGGTAATTCACGTGAAACACAGCCCACCACAACCAGATCGGACGCATACAAATCATGGAGCATGCGGCTAGAGGTTATGAATGCACACCTAGCATAGCCGGCGAACCTAACGAAAGCCACTCGGCATGGGGTCGTTGGAATTTCGAACCGATCTCTAGCCGGCGACGACGACGACGATGTGACAAACTATGCGTAAGTTTGACTCCCCAAAACACCTGGCCAAAAGAACGATTGCACATTGATTGTAATGATTGATGAAATCTTTGGATTCGGACTCGTGTTCATCGGAGAGTTGCGCGTTGGCTGCTGCTGGTAGGCGTCGTTTCTGCCGCTTACACAGAATCTATGCACATCGTATAGCATTCCAATTCATTTATCGCAGCAAGCAACATGCTACATTAATTATGACCCAAATTCCTGGAAGAGACGATCCTCACTTTAGATTGACAAAGTGCATTGCGGCAGCGAAGTATGTAGTAGGCACGACTTGTGTCTGACGACGTCGTCGGCGGCGGCGGCGGCGGTCACTTTCAACACTCGGCTTTTTTTTTCTGCTGCTGGTGATGGTGATGCTGCCACGCCTAATTGCAGCCTTCTCTCCCCCTCAGAATCTAATAAGCACACAAAGCGAATCCTTCACCGATCCAACTGACGCATTGAAGACGTTTTAATTAGAATTTTTGTGCAATCTTATACGCAAGTGGCCGGCGGCGTCTGCCACTGTAACCCAGCTGCAATGTGCACATGTGCGGTCGCCGGCTTTTTTTTTTGTATTCTAAAAGACGGCCGGCGCTGTGTACTCATTGTTTCACTAAATGACATAATTATTACTTTGGCTCGTTCAATTTATATCCCCCCAAAAGGAATCTGTGGCGCTGTGTGCCTACATTGTACGTTCGCTCGATTCCCTCGGACTCATCAACATCATGCCAACCAATTAAGTCTCTGTATTACAGCTGCTAAGACAAAATAAACTTGTCCATGTGCGCATATAAATACAAAAAGTCAAGGAAAATAAAGTAGAAGAAGAAGCGACACGTAGAACGTTTGTTGAATTTCACATGACCACGCCACGCAGGCTATCACACACACACACACTCTCATATGAGCGTGTACGCTTTTGTGCAAAACGATCGTTGAGAATTCTACGACGAATAAGGTGTCACCTTAATAGCACCGACTGCGCAACGACTTGTGAATTCTAATTTTACCATCGAGTGAGCTCAAGGAGCTGCCATCCTTAGGCGGTAGCGACAATGACAGCGACAATCAGTGACATCTCGCAATGGCTGTCATCAAATTCGCGTCAAGTGACACTTTTGTAAAAAAAAAAAAAAAAAAAAAAAAAAAGAAGAAAAAAATCCCCATCCGCGCGCACGAAGTGGGCGGTTTTCGAGGAGCGTACTCCACTTGGAACCGTCAAATTGCCAGCTACTGTACTATAATCAGCCGTTGACAGAAGAGTCAACAGAAAAGTCGCTAATGTGTTTGAGAAAATCACTTCGATTGAACTCAATTCACTGTTGATCGGTGGTGGTGGTGATCGGTGGTGCGCCTGTCAATACTTGAAGCCGACGCTCTGCTCTATAGGCCTCTCATGAGAGCGGCGTAAAAATAACAAGCGGCAACGCGGCTTAATCCGCGTCAATCGACTAATTTGCATGACTATTTCAAGTCGAATATACACACACTTATGTCTCATTAGAAATGCGTGCCAATTTTGAGTCGCGTTTTGCTTTGTTTTCGATTAATAATTAGCAGCAGGCGTATACGAGACTATACATACCTACATACGACGAGTATTATATGAACCATGTTGAGTGCCATGATTAATAGGTGTGATTGAAATTCGAGAAACAAATGGAGACCGCAAATGGTCCACAGATGGACTCTGAGATTGGGCAAAAGTGTCTGCCCAAGAGGAGCTTTTGTTTCTCATTTTAATTAATGCTGATTAACGCGATTAATTACGTGCGTATAAGGCGGCTTTTGAAGTTCGAATCTTAAGCTGGGGTACCTACTCAGAGCTGTTTGTCGTGATTGTCGACGTTGTCATCGTTATCGTTGTTGTCGGTTTAAGAGCTGCTTTGACAAATCATGATTGTCAACGACCAGGAGATTCCGTAATTTGTTTTTATTAAATCGGTTTTGTTCTGTATTTTTTTGTTTATTATCTCGAAATTGCCGCATCAATCGGAAATAACTTAAGATATGTACAGTTTCTGCGTTTGATTGACAGTGGCACCTCTGGCTGGGCTCGAAAGAAAGTTTAAAGAGTCAGTAGGTGAAGTTCTCCAAAGCATTGTGTTGGCTTTTAACATCAGGAAGGTAGATTGGATTTTTAGCTTTCGAGCACTTGGATGAACTTTTTTTCTTGTTGCTTAGAAGACTGTTGATACAGGCAATCTGCAATAAGTCCGCCATTGATGAGCCTTCCCTAGAGTTAAGAGGCCTTGAATTCCAAAGAGAGTCGTCATCGATCAAGTCTTCGAGGAAACTCTTTAACACGTTCGCGGACACATGATTTTCGGTGGTGAACGCTAGAATGACACGCATATCTCCAGCATTTTGAGAGATATTTTATATTATTTTGTGCGAATTTTGTATAAAGATAAAAATGATTCCGCTGGTCACAGTGAAGTGAAAATTTGTCTCTGGTAGGACAAATAAAGCCAGAATATGGAAGTATACTGTATTTCGCATCCCGTCTTGTCCTAAAATACTTAAAATTCTTTGACGGCACATACCGTCATGACCCTCTAATTTCCCCAACCATTGGCGGCATATGCCGTTTGTCCGCGAACGTGTTAATAAGTTTAGGACTCGACATGCAGAGAAGTCGGATATTTCCAACACACAGTGAGTTGATGATGACTTGGTTTGGCACCAATAAGAATAGACGTCACTCCATCGGTATGTCTTTTCTAGCCAGGAAGCACTTGATTGAGTCTTAAGCCTCAAACCGCTTGGGAATCATCTAAAATTATGTGATGATGACATGGCTTGTTCTCTTTGGTAAATTTTTAGTTTGATTTGGACATCGTTGACGTCATTGCCACTAACGAAAACCTCGCAAGGGGCTATCTTAACATACTCGAAATTTAGGTCTAGAATTTTATTTCTTGAATTTGGTCTTTTCTTTGGTTGAGTTAAAGTTTTGAAAACAATGACGGTATTGCGTTGAACTAACAACTGCATTAGTATTCGCTGAACACATGATTTTTTTCAAATGAGCTTTTCACGAATGGGAGGGACGTACAGTTTTTTGCCGACTCCAAACGGAGAGTTGAGAAGCTCAATCGTGACAAATGATACTCTTTGATTGCTTGTCAAACATTCGAAAGAGGTGGCACCGTGAAAAAACTTTTAGGTGTTGGGCTGGGCGGGGATTGAACCCGGGCAGCATAGCATAGTAGCCCAATGCACCTACCACTACACTACGGTAGTTGTGTTTATTTAAATATAAAAAAAGAAATTCATTTAAACGCGCTTCGGACAACAGAAAAATGTTTCATTTTAACAAATCTAGAATATTTTGTACTGATATCTGTCACTTTGAGAGGTGAACTTCAGTGACGAGGGTACACTGAAAAAATAAATGAATTTTCTGAATTTGTAAAATATAATTATGGTTTCAGTGTTTGGATCAAAATAAAGTAAAGGCTATAGAAACAAGCGCCATCAAGCGCTATTTAAGGTAGTTTGTTATAAAAAACAGCAATCTAATTTTTTTAAAATCAATACATTTTAGGGTTTGAGGCCAAAGTGTCGAAAAAGTATATACAAATCAATCCACTACACGATAGCCTAAAGGCCATTGCCGAACTAGATAAATGCTCCCCAAAAATGAAGTGCAAAGAAAAAAGAGAACCCCCGAAAACAAAGAACACAAGCCGAAACTAACACCGATGGACAAAAAAGGCTCATCGGAAGGTGCAAGACAAACCCTCTTATGTCCTTTAGAGAGCTTCAAGCTGATCTCGAATTGGAAATGGGCCCTATAACGATCAGTCGCGTCATGGTCTTCAGAATGCAAATCTCTCAGTCCGATCACCAAAGAAAAGTGCATCTCTTAAAAAAATGTCCAAAATGTGATTTTGTTCGCAAAGAGGTACCAGTTGGCTAATGATCCCCTTCGAGCGAAAAAAAAACAATGGAGCAACATCCTTTAGAACGGGGAAAAGAAGATAAATATCTTCGGGTAAGATGGGAGAAATTTTGTGCGTCGACTAAAAGGGCAAGCCTACAACTCCAAATACACTAAGTCAGCCGTAAATCATGGCGGAGGTAGTATGCTAGTGGTATGGGGCGGCTTTTCTTGGTGTAGAGTGGGCCATAATTTTCTTAAAGGTGAAGTATGTTGACATATCGTAGAACGTAGTCCTGCCATGGGTCAAGGAGAATATCCCACTACCGTAGTAGAAGAACGATCCAAAACACTCTGTCAAAAAAACAAAGATGTGGCTTTCGTCAAGAAATATTGACGTTCTGAAATGGCGCGAGCCCAATCTTAATTCGATAGAAAAAAATAAGGACGATATTTATTTGGAGATCTGAGTGACCATTTCAATAGCTAAATGCTAAAAAAGTCGATGAATCCATTCCAAGTGGTGTCAACGAAATTATACAAAACAAAGGTTTTTTTCACATAAATCATCGTACTAATAAAAAAATCTCAATGTCACGCTTTTATCTGTCAATCTTCTGCCACGATAAACACAAAAACTAATACACACAATGAAGTAAAACTTTGTATTCCTGCTCCGTAACATTCTGTGCGTATTATAGGCCATCATGAGCAATATTATTTAAATTATGTAATTCAAAAACAAAAACATTAACGAATGCCACTTACTGGTGAAATGACGCTTATTCAAAACACAATCCACACTTCTTTTGTGGATTGTATTTCTTGGTAGTTTGCAAACCTTCGAACTAAATGACAATGTATGTATTGTAAGTAACACTATATTTTTTAGACACGGGCGAAGCCGGGCGGGACAGCTAGTACTAATAAAATCATAAAATCCGAATTTATTTTTTTTAAAATCATGAAGAATTTTTTTTGTCCTGTTATATAAATTACTAGCTGTCCCGCCGGCTTCGCCCGAGTCGAAAAAATATAGTATTACTTACAATACATATGTACATTGTCATTTAGTTCGAAAAATCGGACGCTCTGTCTGTCTGTCTGTCTGTCTGTCTGTATATCTATCTGTCTGTCTGTCTGCCTGTCTGTCTGTCTGTCTGTCTGTCTGTCTGTCTGTCTGTCTGTCTGTCTGTCTGTCTGTCTATATTAATTGACCAAAATGTTTCATACCCACATTTCACCTGAAATTACGAAATTTTGTATGACAGGTACCAAAACCACTGGTTGTTGAGTAACCGCATTGATGCTATGTTGTATTCTACATTAAGAAAAACGTACTCCGAAAATTGTACCAAAATCGGTTGCTTAGCTTCTGAGTATATAAAAGACGAACATACATTTATGCACATACATGCATTCATTTATATATATATATAGATCAAATAACTTGACTCCAGTGCCACCTAGCGGGATGAAATATACTTAACAAAGAATTCTCAAGCCTACCAAATATACACAAAAAATTTCGTAAAAATCGGTCGAGCCGTTCCGGAGGAGTTCGATTACAAACACCGTGACATGAGATTTTTATATATTAGATTGTTTCTATTTTTTTTTTTTTTTTGATCAGCCTTGGTTAAGACGTTTATGTACAAAACTTCCTTAAAATTCTTTGCATGTTGAATTTCTTTACTTTATGTGCTTTGTTTTTAGGGTATATGTATGTGTGTGATCATTGCAACATTGGTTAGATATCAAAAAATAATGTGATATGATTCGTACTACGAACAGTTGAGTGAAAATCATGTGTTTCTAGTTTGTTGTTCATATGTACACAAGTGCAGTTTTGCATTCCTGTCAAATTAATAACCTAATCAGGCGTATGTTGGAATATCCATAAAGGATTAGTTTAATAGAAAAGTTCCCGCTGAAAAGATTTCAATCTAAAAATACACGATAAATTCTTTTGCAACTTTGTGACACAGATAACAAAACATAAAAAAGAAAACAGAAAATCCACTCCAAAGGGCAATCAAAAGAAACAGAAAATAAAACGCCACCGATTGATGCTCAATTTTTAGTTTGACTGTCGAATTAAATTCGAATAATGACAACCTGCAGTGGCTGTCGAAAAAATATACCAAATGACGAATCAACAATAGAACCAACACTGTGATTGTGCTTTTTCCTCGTTTCTTTTTTGCTCCGCTTTTCAGCGTACTCCTGCACTTAAACCACAAAAAGTACAAAAAATAAAGAAAACAACGAACCATCCATTCGTCGTTCGACGCCTCACATTCAATGCTTTAGCTTCGAACTCGAAGGCCGAAAGAGGAACTGGCAATAACTCCTCCAAAGAAAATTCCATCTCCTGTCGACTGTGTGCATGTTTGACAACAATGGAGGCGCACAAAACAGAAAGCAAACTACAAAAACAAAAACAAAAAAAAAACCAAGAAAGGCGTTTATTTTATTATTTTCAATTTATAGATCCAATTACCCCTGTCAAAACTCCTGAGGGAGGATTTTGCTCTTTTCAAGAATTTCCCTCGAAAAAACAACAATTGAAATGTCTCATGACACATGCTCACTTCTTGGACCACAACCACAACAAAATATAATTGTGTCTTAAGCGCGTGTCAAAATGTGTGCCCTCAAAATTGAACCGCGTTCACACTCAAATTCAATTAACCAAAAAGTCATAGTTTTGCGCAACGGTTTTTATGGCTTTTGCAGTACATCATCTCTCGTTTATTTTTATATTTCTGGAGTTATTACTTTCTTTACAGCCACAATCGCTGTCTATCAAAAAAAAAAAAGATTATGATGACCTGACAGTAGGTACACGTCGAAACAAAAAACTAGTACATAATGCTAAAAAAAAGTAATAGAAAGAAAAGGAGTAGGTTGAATGATTATTTACCCAATGGGGCGATACACACATACTCCTACCACATCCATGCATTGGTGTAGACCTGTAATTTAACGTTTTTTTTTATTTTTCGAAACGCCATGGGCCCATCACATAAATCTTTGAATAGACATGAAAATTACAATGACAAAGTGAATAGAAAATGAAAATTGTCGGCTGTAGTACACCCCACTACCCCCATACACCGTCAGATTGTCAATTTGCGCTCCATTTTTGTTGGGATAGAGGGGGTGCTATTGTTGGTGTTAGTATGGCTTTAAGGCGGTGACACATACTAGGGCGCCCTTGCAAAATGTATCCATGTTGGCTTTATCCTTTTGTTTGGTAAAGAGAAAAGAAAAACGCAGTATTTTCACACACACACACACACTGACTTATACGTGTGTATATCGATCGATTGTTTACCTATAAGGGTGTGAGCCTGGCGTAAGAATGCCATTAAAATCGCATTAGGCCGACAGAACACTGAAAATAGGAAATCGAAAACGAATGAACGACCAACGCAACGGTCGTCGGGTCGGGTCGGTTGGTGGTTATGTGATGAACTTGGGTAGGTTTCTTACTGCTGCACACCCTTAAAGCGCACCCTTGAATGAGTTATAGCTGCTTTTCGGATCTATGCGGAAGAATTGTCCGCCATTTAAATGGTGTCCGTTTGATGGAATGGTGATTTGTGTAGGTAAGACATGTAAATATATAGGGTTATATATAATGTATATGTAGGACGTAGGCACATATACCACTTAAGAGTCGATCTACTTTTTTATTTTCAGTTTGGTACCGAAAAATTCATTCGAATGCATTACACTAGGCGGAGTTTTAGTTCGTTGCGTATGAACTTTGTGCTAGCTATCAGCACCCTAGTGCAGGATGGGCGTATTATGTAGTTTAGATATGAAGCTACTATATGTACTTCCAAAGTAAAAAAAAAATATTGAATGGTTTGTAGGAACAGAAAACATAACAACAATTTGAATCGAGATATCATCTAAGATAGCTGGAATACTATGTCAATCGAACGGAATTCAATGCTTCAGCCTGACAAGTCTTCGACTTTAAAAGCGAGGAACAAATCTCGTATAATGTGTCCAATCATGTTTTGAAGCCAATTCTTACTTTGACTTTTCTATAGTTAAAGCATGGATGCATAAAACTTTGCTTGAGAGATGTTCTAACAAAAATTAAAACAGCATAAAATTCAACGAATGGTTTGTATTGTATTGTATTTGGAAGGGGGTTATCCCATAGAGACAACAAGCACGTAGACTTGAAGGCCCATTGTACTTTGGCGAAGTACCTGGTACCACCCCATTCGCCGAATTAGCGATTTGTTGCTGAGCTATAGGCTAGGTCAAGCAATAGGGCAAGATTAAGCTCCAGTATATCAACGTCCGGACGTAGTTGCCTAGAGTGGTCTTTCTGGTTCGAGCAAAGGCCGGACACTCGCTAATGAAGTGCTCAGCCGCCTCGTCTTCTTTCAGGCACATCTCGCAAAGGCCCGAGCTTCTGATTCCAATTTTGTTCAGGTGCTCGCTTAACGGATTGTGCCCAGTGACCAGTCCTGTGAGGATTTCGAGGTCATTTCTACTAAGGTGTAACAGAAACTTAGTTCTGTTTGCCCTGAGCGCGTCTACTAACATTTTGGCCTATTGGAATGACCTAAGCTCGCGCCAATGGTTGTAGTGCTGTAGTCGCAGTAGTTCAAGAAGCTTGTTCTTAGAAGGAATGATTTACTGAGAAGCTGGTTTCTTTATCCATTTCTCCAATATCGTACTCGAAAGACTATCCGGCAACTGTTAAAACCTGGCCGAAACGTTGGAAATACTTTTATCTCTGCGAATAACACCAAGAAAACTCAATAATTGCAATATTTTTGGTCTTTAAAGGTTAATGAAAAAAATTCCTCTTGAATACTCTTACCACAAGTTTAGCAATTTAAAAAAAAAAAACTATCGAAATGGTACTCCTATCAAAACCCACTATAACAAAGGATATGCCTTATAATCATCAGACAGATCTGGGCTAAACTTGATCTTAACCGCTCCAACTACCTTCTGTCCCTTAAAAGACTTCATATAAGCACGATCATTGGTGTCATCACAGGACACTGCCTTTTTCAAATACTTTCTCTAGAAGTTGCAGAGACGAGAAACAGGACGAGAGCACAACACATCTCCTCTGTTCATGCCAGCTCTTTCTCGTAGTAGAAAACTACACCTGGGAAAATTCTTCTTCAACGATTTCGGTGACCTAGCACAAAAAGATGTTAGAAGCCTACATCAATTCATGCTTACTTACTTAGTTGGCGCTACAGCTCGAGGTGAACCTGGGCCTGCTTCTCGCAACCATTTGTGTGTGCGTGTTATATTTTTGCATGAATGGAAGGGACCTACAATTTTTTGCCGACTCCGAACGGCGAGTTGAGAAGCTCAATCGTGACAAATGATACTCTTTGATGCTTGTCAGACATTCGAAAGAGGTGGGCACTGTGAAAAACTTTTAGGTGTTTGCGGCGGGATTCGAACCCAAGACCGCTGGCTCAGTAGTCCGACGCACTAACCACTTGCGCTACGGTGCCCACATCAATTCATGCAAAGCTCCAAATAGTTCTGATGAGTAGCAGGGATATACATCCCAGAGATCCTTGGCCTCTATTGGCCTAAATGTGTTGGTACTCGAATTACCGCCAGCCACTGCTATGTGGATATATTCATCTCGTGCCCACTTTCCTCTCGAATACTCTGTAAATGACAGCTTAAAGTCAACTTAAGTAAGTATATCAGCCTAATATTTAGCTGATACTACAAGTATCATTCCGAAAAAAAAAAAAACATATTAGAAGAATGAATTTTTAAAATAGTACTACAAATTAGCGACTGAACCTGACAACACTGAATTGCAAATTTGTAAAATTTGTGAAATTAGAAGTGCGGGCGTTATAAAATAGTAGTTATCATTGATACTTCTGCAATCAATTCGATAAAATGAACGTATACCGCTTTTCCGAAAACCCTTCGTCCGAAAATTCCCAGCACTTCTAAGCGACGGTACTTATTGCAAAATATGACATTTTGACATATATAAGTATAATAGTCGAAAGTTCAAAAAGATTTCATAACCCTTCACTGAACTTTAAGCATCCACAACACATGTAAAACTAAGAAAGTTTTAATTTTCAGTTACATTTTCCATACCATACATACATATTCACGTACCATTCTGAACAAAAACTCATTACAAAGAGTTCAAACCGCGAAACAGCACACACGAGTAACCACGAATTAAGAAAGTTTTTAGTTTCTCAGCGAATGACTATCGAATACATTCTCCTATCCAAATCCACTCTAATAAATGACATGCATTTAAGATCATCTATGTGGTTATGTTCATCTCCTTCCCGTTTTACATTGCACCATTCCCAGTTCAGAACTTTACGAATGCAAAGTGTTCTTGCGACATATTCGCATATGTTTCTACTAGTGTGCTCGTACGAGAACTCTCTCCAACCCCCAAAACTTAAACTTCCCATTCCCATATGATTTACATCTGTCAACAAATATTTCCCATATAATTCCCAAATAGAAAAAATATTATATTAATATATATTAATATATATATAATTTATAAAACAAAAACAACAAACACTTCCCATATGATTTCCATCTGTCAACTGATGGAAATCATATTGATACTATGCGGGAAGTGTTATTATTCTTTTCAGAGTTCGTTTTGAGTAGAATATTTGTTTTGATCGGTTTTTTAATCTGTTCAAATTTATAAAATGAAAGTAGAATTTGTCAAAGCTCCAGGAAATTCTCTTTCTTTAGACACCTCATTTGTTAAGATTGGTTAAGTGTGAGAGCCGCAAATGGTACCTATACTAAAGAAATAATATACATATATGATTAGTCTGGTTTAAGAGAAATATTTTAACGACGCAACAGAAGAGAAACAAAAGCTATGGCTATCAAAATAAACTTCTGTGAACTTTGGAGCAGAATAAATGTAAGAGATATCGTTAGTTGAAAAAATTAAAAAATAAACACTATCCACAGTCATAAGTATCTATACAAAGCCATCCTACAATGTTTAAGGACAAACTTGTAGTTATAATAAATATTCGGCGTCGGCAGTCCTATCCAGAACTGAGCCTAGCTTCTCGCAACCATTTTGTTTTTTGAGTTTTATATTTTTGCACGGATGGAAGTGACCTAAAGTCCTACCTTCAGAGCGAGTTGAGAAGCTCCTCAAGACAGATGATACTCTTGAATGCTTGTTAAACGTTCGGGAAAGCTGGCACCATGAACAAACTTTTTGGTATTTGCGGGGATTGAATCCAGACAGCACGCGTAGAAAATAGTCCAACGCACTTACCACTGAGCCACGACGCCCATTATAGTTTCATTAGTTTCAACAACCTAAACGGTAAAAAGTGTAAGTAAACGAAGTCTACAAGTACGAAGAAGATTAAAATTCGCTATATGCAATCAATTGACAAACGACACGTGCTACCAAACAAAGCATTTGTGCGAAATAACAGTACAAAATATTTTTTTCTAAATTGAATATCATATATATTATTTCTGTAGTATAGGTACCATTTGCGGCTCTCACACTTAACCAATCTTAACAAATGAGGTGTCAAAAGAAATACAATTTCCTGAAGCACTGGCGAATTGCACTTTCACTTTATAAATAGGGAGTTCTCACACGAGCACACTAGTTTAGTTTGATATACATGCATGTAGTACAGGGATCGCCAAGCTTTTCAGCAGGCGGGCCAAATTTTTAAAATAATATTTCCTGCCTCGACTAATTCGTTTTTTTTTTTTTTTGTTAATTCAAGTAAACAAGCAAGTCTGCATCAGTTTCGAGCACATTGTCGCTTTCTAGTAGGCAAGATCGTAGTTAAACGCTTGCCTAGTTTAATGCAAAAAATACATAAAAATATAAATATTTAAAAGTGGAACATCTGACTTTGTTTGTGCATCAAAATTGATCTTGACTGACATTGGCTGAATTCCAAAACGTCACAAAAATGCGCATTATGACTGCATTATGCTTTGATGATGCAATTTTGTGATGCCTTTCCTACTGCTTCATATTGTGATGCTTTGCAGTTTTTATCGTTTTGGAATGATATGATGAAGATTTTGTTTACGAAACAAAAAATATAAAATTAGATATTTTAAATAATTAAGAAATTACATATGATTTTCCAAATCCAGTGGCGAGTTAATTTTATTTCATTTATTATTTACGCGCATTTTTTTGTTTGTGCTGTCACCGTTACGAAAAATGAGAAATGTCATTTGCACCAGGGTTTTTCACGATGGGACTCATTCACAATGCGTTTTGAAACATGATGCATTGCATCACTGTTTTACGTCTGCGTATTATGGCACGCTTTACTTTCCATGCGTTTTTTGGAATTCAGTCATTGTCGCATCATCATCAGTAGTTCGTATTCTCACTGTGGATTTGATGTGCTTCATGCGACTAAAAAGCTATCCACACGCATAAGTTTTTTTTCCAAATATCGAAACCTTCGACAGAGCATATTTGTAAAACGCAGGATATTTTGCTTGCCCAAATATGTTTTAGAGAATTCTTCCAAAGTATGTTTCTTAACGTCGACCGTAAAATCTCTTCAGACGCAGTGTCAATAATAGCACGTAACTGCAGAATAACACTGAACTTGGCAAGCTGTATTGAAAGTAGTCCTGCTCAAAGATGGCGATTTTATCAACACCTAGCGGTGGACAAAAAACTAAGTAACCTTGAGTGTCAAAAGCAGGATTTTTTAAAAAGGTAAAAACGATAATTTTTTCCCGAAAATGCTGGATAATTTAAAACAGCTTAAATCCAATGAATGCGGCTCCAAGGACTTGTGTTGGCGATTCATGATATATTGCATACAGATATTTATTTGGTCGTTTTGTTTTCAATTCGCCCTATGAAATGAATGGCATTTTGCCTATTTCCGCCAACAATATTTTAAAATTGGAAAAATTGACAAGATTCCGTTGGGTTCTTCTTCTTTAAGATTTAAAAATGTTGTCATTTCAAAACAACAACAAAAAATGGCATCTCAATAGCGTCAGAAAACAAAAGTTTTGATTGCTATTTTTTTTGTTGCTTATACATTTCAAGATAACAAGGATTTATTTATTAAAAGATACCTACACTGAAAAAATATGTGTATAAATGTAATTTATATTCGCATTGAAACTCACCATGTGTTGGATGGTAGCCAGTCGAGTAGTATCGTCTGTGATGTCCGGAACTTTCCAGGGCATAAAATGCTCCCATATCGGATGCATCAAGGCCACCCGAAGTGCCACTCGATAGGCCTTGATGAGCACTACCGCCCGCCCCTAGTCCATTGGCATTTGGTGAGCCACCAAGCCGCGGACTCTCGTACCAACTGCGAGCAGCTTCCGCTGTTGAAGTCATATCCATTTCGAGAATAATTTTGAATGTTTTTTATTTAAACACTTGTAACACGAAAAATAAATAAATACAGTTTTAACACTAACGTGTTTTATTTTAGTTTTGTTTGTTGTTGTTTTTTTTTTTGTAAATTATTATTTTTAATTTACGTCACAGTTTGTGGTGTCACTTAAATTCTTAATTTTTCAAAGTTGATGATACAATTCTGTTGCGACCTAAAAATAAAAAAAAATAAAATAATTTAGAATGATAAATTCGATTAGGGCTTATCCACTGCACACAGATTTTATTCAAAGAACGCAACTTTATCGGGGCCGTCGCGATGTTGCCGTCTGTGAAAATCAGTCACGTCAATTGAAATGATTTAAATATAACACACGCGCACAAAGCTACCAGAGGTGTTTATCAGATCGCACTCCTTCGCATTCCCTTATATTTATAATCAAAATTAAAAAAAAAGAAAAAAAACCCCGCACCATAGTCTCTCACCAACTCTCACCACACGATGGTAAAATTTTCCAAAATATGATTTATTGAAACTTTAATTTTTATTTATGACACAATGACAAGTGATTGAATAAAAAGGCAAACAGTTAGCCATATCAAAAAAAAAAAAAACGTAGAAAATGAAATAATTATCAGTAAAAAATATCGAATATCATTATCAGTAACCACCGGTTGTTAGTGCTGGCGATAACGCCCCAAAACTAAGTAAGTGATGACTTACTACAGTCGATTCGATTCGATGGTGATGTGGTTCCTAAGTCTTTTCAAACACAAAAAAAAAAAAAAAAAAAACAGAACAACCACAAAAATACAAATAATTATCGTGTATTTTTTTTGTCGATTGATCAGGTACACCTTTTAAGAGAGCGATTTCCCACACACACAGTTGGCCCACTCAAGGACTCTATTGATGTGAAACGAAGAAAAAAAAAACATTGTTTTGGGAGAATACCTGTGGTTTTCACACTAAACACTGCATTCATTTATTCCCGAATTGTTGTTGTGTTGCATTGCAACAATATATAAGTATATGAAAAAGGATACTGCTGCGGTAGGTTTCATTCGAAGGAGAGTTGGCGCCCGCAGAGGTGTTTGCCCGCATTGTTTGCTGAGGTGACACTTTTTGTTGTTGTTCTTGTTGATTGAGTTTTGATGGGCCATGTGATTAATGGAATGATGATTAGTACCCACCATATATACACTGACGGGTGAAAATCAGAGATTTATTGTGGTTCACCTTTGGGCATTGCAAAAGCAGAGGACAATGCAAGCTGGAAGAGGAGTTCTCTTTTATGTTGGGAAGTGTCTTGTTTGACTTTTGTATTTGTATTATTATAGCAGAGATAAATGCATAAGTATCTTTACATGTTTTGAAGAGATTTGTTGGCATTTATAATGCTTGTCAAAACAAGTACGTAATCGATTCTTTGAATGGCTTGTGATTGGCTACGTTTTGTAAATTTGCGTGAAAAAATATATGTAGCTATGTACCAATCGCATTCTTGTGTTTCGGGGAATGCCCTTTTAACATAATTCAAGTATCGTATCACGCGATTTTATACAACGCGCTGTTTCTTAAGAGCCTTACTACAGCGTTATACGAGGGTTGACTGTTATGTCAACTGGCGTGATTTTATTTTCGCTACTTACAAGATTAAATTGGCCCAAAAAAACTTGACTATAAAAAACCGAGACCTTCTATGTCAGAAATGGATTCAGACTAGGTGACGCACTGTCATGCAACTTCTTCAACATCAGACTTGAAAGAATTGTTCGAAACTCTTAAGCCAACATGCGAGGGACGATCTTTTCAAACTCCGCATGCGCCGACGACATTGACATCATTGGTAGAACACAGCCAGCTGTCACCGGTGCGTTTGCGAGTATAGAAATGGAAGCGGCTAAAATGCGTTTAGCGCTAAAAGAGGGCAAAACAAAATAAATGCTGTCAACGAAAAGGGACACCCAACAATAACATCAAAAAATAACATCTCGTCGGCAATCAAACGAAGGATTACTCTTGCCAATCGCCTTTCTTTGGGCTAAGAAGGCAATTGAGTAGTAAAGCCCTTTCCCGATCGACTAAGGAAACTGTATATAAGACCCTAATCATCCCAGTCTTGCTATATGGAACTGAAGCATGGACTTTAACAAAAGCGAAGATATCCTTGGTCGCTTCGAGAGAAAAATCGTTGGCAAGATATTCGCTCCCGTTTGCGTTGATGGGTTTTTGAGAAGAAGATTCAACCACAAACTATACGAGCTGTAGGTACAGCGACATTTACCTGTTAAAAAAAAAAAAAAACTGCACATTTGGTGTTTAAGATGGCTATGACATGTAGAGCGAATGGATATTAATGCTCTGGTCCGTGGAGTATTCGATTCGAACCCGGATAGTGGGCGCCGCCACGCCTAAGGTGGCCACAAGTGGAAAAGGACATCAACCAACTTGGAGTGCGCAACTGGAGGAAGTTGGGCCTTCGTCCACCCCGGACTTTATCGCCATCTAAGTAAGTAAGCAAGTAAGTGAGCAACTTAAAATGACAGAAGTATGTAGTTGAAGCGGTTCTTAGGTTGGTGTTCCTTTCATTTAATGACTTCGGCCTTAAACTGTATAAAATACGGATTAATCATGAAATTCACGTAAAGATGTGGAAGACTTACTTTCTGTCAGAAGGTTTTCAATCTGCAACTGAGCTGAGAGGGTCCCTAGGGCTTGTGTTTAAAAGCAAGTTGACCATGCTCTTATACTGTCCATGCTGTGGTGTAGTCTACTGGCTTGAGGAAGTGTAGCAAAAACACATTGAGAAGGTTCAACATTTCCAAAATAGCGCGATTACTCTCGAGAAGAGACACCATAATCAAATACATAAGAGTTCTGAAAGTTGTGCAGGTATTCGAAATTACATCGGCGCTGGATTGCTATGACAACTCAAAGTTCCAAGCACAAATCTGCCATCAGTTTGATACCTACCAAGCGAAGAACTCAGATAATAATCGAGTTCCACTTACGAATCCCTCAGAAATTGTTTTCCGTTGCCTCAGCCGAGATTTTTCTTTAAGTTTAACAATATTCTCAGCAGAGGAGAAATTTATCTGTCAAAATTAGTGTTTTTCTTCAATAAATTAATTTTCCAGATTCATTTACTTGAAATAAATATGCATGAAATAAAAAATCATGACAATTTTCTCAGTTCACAGCATGTACAACTATCGAATCCTTTCATGAAATGTACTAGATAACCACATTTTCGGTTTCAACAGAGAGACTGAATCAAAAAATAATAGTCTCAGCATATGCATAAAAATCTCCGTTTTCACTTGCGGATCGCCGAAGATATTGGAGTGATTCGTAAGTGGAACTCGACTAATGTTTCAACTCCTTTCTTTCATAAAAGAATACGGCAAAACAAGACTGATGTACATCGTTGCCCAAAATGATCGACAGTCTATCTCAACATTTCAAAAACCAGAGATAAATGTTAGAGAAAGAAAATTTCAATAATTTTTATTAGAAACTTATTCTTGAACTTAAAGTGCAAATTAATCTGGAGTTTCAAACCCAAATTTTTAATCGAGAGATTAGTGAAATTCATTTTGATGATTGGTCATTTATATACAAATTTTATGAATAATCTCCAGCAGATTATCCATACGGCCTTATAGGTTAAGAAATCGTCATATTAAAAAAAAAATATGAATCAATAAAAAACCATGAAACAGTAGAAGTAATTCCGGTATACACTGCCTCGTACTGTTATATGATTTTTAATGGATCTAATTAATTAAACAAACCAAGAACGGCGACAAAGTTTTCAGGTCAATGCGCCTACGGTCTTGGATGGCTGAAGATCCGTAAAACTTCTATAAAAGAACAGCCATTATGATATCTCAAAGCGACCGCAGTCTTTCCCTGCACTTTTGGACGCAGTATCAGAAAGAGATCACTACTATGTGTAAGATAAGGCGTAAAGTAAGAAACGCAAAACTTTTGTGAAATTATGAAAATATAACATTTTCATTAATTAGCAATATTAATTTATTTATCCACTTTCAACCCTCGCAGCAATTTTCGTGGTGCGCTTTTCTTTTTGTTCCGCGCATCAGTTTACGCAAATTCGCATAGTAACAAACAATTGGCCTTAAAAATGATGCGTGCTCATAAATATTTCAAGAAATTGATTGAGTGATGCGTTTCTGTTTATCGCTGTAACTGTACAATACGCTATAACAAAGTCTTCTAGATTTTCATCTTTTATATGAAAATGTTCACGGATTTTATGAAGTGTGTGACCACACAATACGCCTACGTCGTTGTGTTGGCGCCATCATTATAAAATCTTTCGCTGGTTCTGTGGTCGCATCCCAGTGCAACGAATTATCGATCAAGCATCCATGATTATAAGAAATCAGCTTAAATATTTACGTTGGCGATACTGAAGCTATGAAAATAAATTACGGTCGCCAAAAAAAAAAAAAAAAAACAGGAAAAGTTAAACGATTGGGACAAGACAAAAAATGGAGATATGGCGCTCAAAAAATTTGACGTTGAAATTAACTCAACCAGCAAATAAAAAACTCATTTTAGAATGCGTTCTTTACAAGAATATTCTTCTAATGTTCGTATACCTTGGGCTATTTCAGAGCTCATCAACTTCACATTTTGCAGTCCGTTACAGAAAGTGTAGGTGTAAGGTGTAACTAGTCTCATAAGTGTAATGTTTTCACGAAGAACAATCCCAGTTCAAAATCGGTTACTTATCCAGTACAGTGGACGTCCGATATAACGAACTATATAATGCAAAGCCTTTCGTTAAGTCAAAGAATTCGTAAAGTCGATCGTAATTTGCTCGAACTACAACTAATAGTAACCAGCAATGTATTTTTTATCAGAAAAGTGAAATAAATCCACTTAGTGACACTTATTTTTACACCCGTCAAGAATTGTTATTTTTTCCGTTTACGGACATCTATCTATATATCTCCTATATAATTAAAAGACTAGCGCAAGAGCTGGTAATTCCTCCCGACAGTTTATTACTGCACCCTTTTCAATGATTTCAATACTGATTGAAAGCTTATCAACTGAATATTGTTCATCGGTAATAAAACTTGTGAAAAAGTTAAAATGAGTAAAGTTATTACGAAAGAACAATTTTTCAACGTATGTATATAGGTACACACACATATAACAAAAGAAAGATAATGTCCTGGAACAGAGACGAATTGCACATTTTGATATTAAAATTTATTAGGATCACGATCACGAAAAGTAGGTTTTTCTTTTTGATAGCCATTTCATTCGTAATACGTTAACGGGTAATATGATTTTCTACATGCGGGATTTCTCGTACTGGTACACTAGTTTTACTTTATTCCCTAAGAAATCGGAAACACATTCGATCATTAGAAAAACTTCAAGAAATGGAATGCAAAATGACAAACATAAGGATGAAACGTAAACGTAAATGTCTTAAACGACAGAAGTAATTTTTCGTATTTAATAAGTTTAAATACTGATACAACTGAAACTGACAAACAGAAGTAGGGATAAATGCACAAAAATTACTAGATATATTTTTTTTTGCCAGAAATTGTAAAGCACTCGTTAAATCGAGCGAAAAATGTTTGTATTATTCGTAATATAGAGCGCCATCAATACATTGGAAATTAATTAAACCGAGTAATCGTTAAACTGGACGTCCACTGTATTTGCGAAAGCCTAGAATCATTTATTTTTCTCATAATTTGAGCGAAAAGTAGGCGTGTCAGCAGAGTGATATGAATGAGAAAACAGAGGAAATTTATCTTTCAAAGCACATATTTCAATTTTATTAACAGACATGTACATCTGATTGTACTTACAGTCATCCCTTGGTTTGCATAAATATAAAAAAAGTAACACTGCAGAGATTGCGTTTACTATTGTATAAAAACTGTATTACTACTGTATACGCTTGATAACACTTGCGTTCAATAATGTAAACTGACAGTTGTACTACTGTATTAGGTGTACCTGTTGCGGAAAGTGTACTGATGTGAAAGCTTAGGATTGATGTGAGATCTATACATCATGTATATAAAAGAGACTGCTGTTCTTTTGAACGGTATCAGTGTACATTTATGAAAGCAATTTATACAGATGTTTGAGTGCTACAAGTGCAACAATACAGAATTATTTGCGGTCACAAAAGTATACATGTAAACTTGCTGCAAACAGTTTACAGTTATGAACTCGACCCATCTAACTGAGCGATTGCGGAGTATGCGATTTAGAAATGCATCCCAAAGATTTGATTTGTCTTTACGCAGAATTTTCAAAGCCAGGGAATCAGCTTCGCAATGAAACGATGGATATAGATAGATATTGATTTCGAACGGAGCCTCAACTAGAAAAATTTAACATTTAACTTGGATAGCAATCACTGTGGTGAGCACCGTAGTGTAGTGGTAAGTGCGTTGGACTATTACGCAATGCTGCCCGGGTCCAACACCTAAAAGTTTTTTCACGTGCCACCTCTTTCGAATGTCTGACAAGCAATCAAAGAGTATCCTTCGTTAATGAGCTTCGCAATCACTGTTGACAGAATTTAAAAAAAGGCTGTGCATGTACGTATGTATGTATATGTAAAATTGAGAACTTAGTTGGTTGCATTATTTTTTATATTATGTACATATTATGTAGAATCATTTGGAACAAGAGTGCGCAGTGCCATTTTCTCCGTCTGAGAAAGAATAAGCAGAAATCGCTAAATGGGAAAATCTGTGCTTTGCTAGGCGCCAAGGTACTATATCTTCCACGAAAGTTTTCCAGTTGACAGTATCCATACAAAGAAAAACAACAATACAAAAAAAATGCTTTTGAAAGTGTTCGAGGAAAGCGTGGCAACTCGATACCCCGTAATAGTATGTATATGTAGGTACGCATAAGCAGTGTATTATGTGAGTTTAATTTAGGATAAAAGTGTAGTGGCTTATTTTATTTGTTCTTAGATTTTCAATACAATGAAAAAAGGTAGCTTCTAGGGTAAGAGTGTGCAGTCGTTCTATTGGTAAGAGTGTGCAGTGCATTCTTATCCAGTATTTAAGTTTCTATATTATGTTGATTAAAATACAATAAGGATAATAGCATTTTATGGGCTATTACCTTCTGTCGGAAGATACATTGAGCACATTATAGTCGTAGGTGGTAGGTTGTAGCCCGGAGCTGGGCTTCCGGTTTTTTGTTTTTCCAGAAAAATAACTCGTTTCTACCACAGAAGAACGGAATGAAAATTGATGCCTAACCCAAAAGCAAATCGACAAGGCTAGGGAGCTGATTTGAAATGGAAGCAGCCAACGGAAGGCTGCCGAAACACTCGGTTTGAGTGAAAGCACAGTTTCAAACTAGTTTAACTACGAAAACTGAAAAACTGAGGCAAGAGTACGCAACTTTGTTTTTTGTTAATCAAAAGCTATGAAACATTAAAAAAAATTAAAATATTTCTATATAACTTCGTTCCGTAAATTTAGAGCTACCAAATAAAAGGCCTTTTTTGTTTGTTAACTGTTTTTAATTTTCAGAATCTAAGCCCGAAGTCCAAAATGCGCATTCTTACCCCAAACGAGTATATAGGTACAAATGTATGTGTGTAAAAATAGTTATGTATATTTCCTTTTTTAAGGCTGGTACGAAATACAGTTTCACTATATGAACTAGGCTTCGCGCTGCGATCGAAGGATTATTGCGGCTATTAAGTATTAACCCATTTTTGTTTTTTTAATTTTTATTGAAGAAATAAAAGCACATGTCATTTAATTAAGATTGCGTTCGAAAATCACAAAAATTTGACAACTTCTACTGTATTGCTGTTGCGCAATTGTTCAAAGATAAGAATTGATTTCTTGATCAAGCAAATAAATAAAATGATCTTTTTTATATAAATTCGATAAAGAATCTATCTAAACTGGTAGCTTAAAGTATCTCCAAGACAGATAAGCAAGTAGGTACGTACTACGTAACGTATATTTTGGACCGAATTTGAATTCCAATTGTCATTGTCAACCAGAAGTATAATATTCTTATCATATGATTACAAAAACCAATCAATCAGATAAGATTCAGTCTAAATTAAAATGTTATTTAAAAAAAATGGGAAAATTATTGGAAATTTATTAGATAACGATGAATAAATATTTCGTAGCACACGAACACCACACATATTGTTAATAGTTTTGTTTTTAAAAAAAGGAACAATTGTGCTTTTGCTTAAAATAAATAAAATCCTCTCATTTCATATCAAAATATAAAATAAATAATTCTCCTAAATTTAACCGGCAAAAGATTAACTTAAAACAATTTCCGATTGTTAATACCTGCTTTTCTTTTAGTTTCCAAAACAAACTATTCCAAAACTCGATAACTATATGTACTATCATTCATCAATCTTTGTTAAACAAATTCACTGTTAATATAATTTGTAAAGACTATCGATTTCCATGTTCATAAATTGACAGCTCATTCTTGAATTCCAAAGATTTAATGAGTATGATAAATAAAACAAAAATAATAAAATTAAATTATATATAACTGGAAACAAAAATAACTAATTTGAATAAATTTTGATACCAAAACGCACTATTATGACTGTTTGTCGTTAGAAAATGTATAGTATTTCACTTAAAAAATACAACAACAAAAAAGAGGTAATAAAACTTAAATCTCGATATAAAATAATGTGCACCCACTTATGATTTTACGGAACCGGATTGGAAGAGAGTTCTGATGATAAATTATGCAGTGCATTGCTGTCACTTACAGTGATAGAGAAATGGAGAAGAGTGTTTCGGAAATGAGTGTAGTAGACGTTTATCGGTGGCTTTAAATGAACAGGGGGGTATTTTGGCGCATTGGGCTACAGTACTACGTCAAAAAATTATGAACACTTTGAATCTTTTTTGTAAAATATGGTACAAAATAATTAACTACAACCAGTACGTACGAGTACTTAATACGGGCTTTTTTTTTTTACTTATTTGCAAAGTCTACAGTCTCCTCCAACAGACTACACCTTTATACAGGATGCCACACAAAAAACCTTTAAACTAAAATTTTTTTAATTTTCCATATTTAAACCCTATCGAAAATTGTTGGCCTTAGTTAAAATCAAAAGTTTATTCTCGAAGGAATTCAACAACACCAATGCCAAAAAAAAAAAAATTGAATGTGTTTTGGTGAATGCGAGTGGCATCATCCCAGTCTTGCTATATGGAGCTGAAGCATGGACTTTATCGAAAGCGGATGAACATATATCTGTGGTCACTTTGAGAGAAAAATCCTTCGTAAGATATTCGGTCCCATTTGCGTTGACGGGTTCTGGAGGAGAAGATTCAACCACGAACTGTACGAGCTGTACAGCGACATCAACCTGGTCAAAAAACTGCACATTGGGCGTTTAAGATGGCTAGGACATGTAGAGCGTATAGACATCAACGCTCCGGCTCGGAGAATATTCGACTCTTACCCGGAGGGTCAGCGCAGCAGAGGACGACCTCGCCTAAGGTGGCGCGCACAAGTAGAACAAGACCTCAGCCAACTTGACGTGCACAACTGGAGGCGGCTAGCTAAGGACCGGGCTAGCTGGAAGAGGTTGTTGGTTGAGGCCTTGGTTCACCCCGGACTGTAGCGCCACCTAAGTAAGTAAGAGTGTCATCACAGATGTGATACCACCATGAATTGCGAGTATGCCTAACAGACTTCACAGTGTCTTGAAAAACGAAGGAAATTTACTAATTACGAAACCAAATAAAAAACTGCATCAAAGATGTAAAAAAAAACATTGTTTTGATTTGGAAATTATATAAGTAACTTTGAAATTGCAGCATTTCAACTGTGCATAATTTGGCAGGGTACTGTATGCCATAAGCTTGTAGGTTGTCGATTTTTGGAAGTATCAATAACCTCTCTTATTTTGGTTCTGTTTATGTTTTGGAACACAGGTTTGTATAAAGGCAAACACTAAGTCGACCTTGGATACTTCGACTGTATTTTCACCAACAACATTGGTACTATTACATAATATGTATGAATGGTAAGCGCCGGAAATTAAGAGCAGAAACAACATTATTTGATGATGATGAAAAAAGTTTCGTTAACCAGCAAACATATGAAGCGCTTAGCGCCTGAACGGCCTAACCAACATTTTCAAAAAAATGAAAGTGAGTACTTAGATCGAATCGAAATTTAAGAATCTATTCTATAAAAAATGCCTAAACTGTATATGGAACTATATTGCAGCTAAGGCCAAATAAAATTTCAGAAATAAAAAAATATGTGTGGGTGAGGCCAAAAGTCACAAAATGACTTATCCCACAGTTGATAGCGATTTAAATTTTTCTAATGGATTCCAAAATGGCCTAAGCCACTTTTTTTTCTTTTATTTATCATTTAAAAATAGCCTTTCTATTATTGAAGGAATACCTTATATTAACTTAAAATAATGAAAACAAATGAAATTCGTGTACCTACTATTAATATAAAAAAAATTAAAAATATTTTCAAAATGTCGTTTGCTTTAAACTCATTTTCCTATGTATGTACTAGGTGGACAATTGATAATTATAAAAATTAAAAGATATATAGCATAACAAATTAATTTAGAATTTTTAAGCTATATTTTACGGATCCATCAGGTAGGGCAAGCTCAAGACCCAATTATGGGATACTTCTTTGATAAAATTGCAATTTCATCTAAAAGGTTCACCTGACTAAAGAAATACCATCGCAATGATTCGTCGTACATAGGAAAGGATATGTTTAAGGCATGGTAAAACAGCTGCCATGGCTGTCCATTTAAGAGAGATTTTTCACTGAACAGCCAAATAATGTTAAATGGAAATGGAAATGGAGCTAATGGTGAAAATGAATGAAATACGGTAAAGATAGAAGAACTCAAAATGAGCTTCAACTTAATACGGAACTACTGCAGTTTTTCGAATATGTCTTTAAGTCCGTCAAGATCAACCCCCTTGACAATGTGGTAAGTGAGGATTTGAGGAATTTATTACATATTATTATAACTATGAACTTTAAAAAAGCCGTTAGACGAAATACCGCTTTCAATTCACATTGATTTCAGATAAAGTTGCAGTTCCAGTAAGCAGATTTGTACATATGTACATAGATAGGAAGATATGGTAGCGGAAAATGTAATAAATTTTTTTTTTTTTGGTATACTTAAACTGTAGCTTCTTTTTCTTTAAGTAATTTATTTTGGTGTTCGTTCAGTTATTCAAACAGACGAGCAATTTGGAACAAAATAAACACTTTACGATGCGTTTGGTCTTTGAAAGATATGTTTGCCATTTGATATCCAATAGTTGACATTGTTAATGTATACCTATGCTTAGTAAAAGTAAATTGGTACTATTTTTGTTCAGTATACATAAAATCGGAAGTAAAAAGGAATAACAGTAAAAGTAATTTTTGACCAAATGAAACTAAGCACGAGATATATGTACATACATAATGCGGAAGGAAGGTCCCAGTTTTATAAGCTTAATGTTGACATAAAACCTTTGGATCACAGAAATTAGACTAAATCGAAACAATAGTTTCTACTCGTACAAATAAGTGAAAGCTGTTAACATGCTTAGGGCCGAAATATTGTTTAAAAACAGTGGTCTCTGTTTCTGGCTGTCAAAATGTTAAGACTCATTTCCACAAAAGGGGAAAGGGTTTGAAAAATTGTCTATATACTACTCGCATATGACATGAATATACATATATAGAACCTTATTGGTAATTATTTATTTACTTATTTAAAGGCATTCTCGCAGCCTTATAGAAATTAGCTGTTGCCCGCGCACTGGGTCGTAGATCGTAGTCGAAAAATGATTTTAAGTGAAGCATCAATGGAGTCATAGTTTGTTAAAGAGCATGAATAGATTTTCTGTCATAAAGAACTGCGTCAATCATGGGATGGTTTAACTTCTGGTTTTCTCCATTGAGCTACATATATCCGAGTGATAACTTATTTCATTGCCTCGTCATGTTGCAGTATTCTGGCTGTTTTAATTTTTTACAATGTCAAATTCAGTTTGTTTGGATTCTATTTACATTTCAATGATGTTGATAATCTTCTCCTCGGAATCGGAATCGGAAATTGATTTGGTTTGATTCTTCAAATTGTTCCCACATATCCCGTTCCAAAAAGAGATTTTTATACTGCTTCGCAGATTGAGGAATAACAGGTAATGTTTGTCGAAAATCCCTTGCTGTTGCTAACAATATCATGGCATCATGAAACAGTGTTCTATCTATTGCTTCCAATGATTTCTTGTGAACAGCACAGAGCAGTTGTCGGTCGACTGCATGTTCAATGGCAGTTTAAGTGCATAGGGTGCTGTTCGATCGCCATCTAATAAAGTGGCGTCAATTCCAGAAGCAATACTATTTTTTTTTGATGATCGTATACATAGTAAGTCCGGATATTGTGGAATAGGCGGTTTTCTCGAAAATTAAGCTCAATTTGGTAGCACTTTTGACATAAGCAGTTAGTAACTGTAGTGAGAGGAGCATGCGTATTTAATCAAGTTAAAAAAATTAAATACTTATTTAAAAAGTTTAAATCCTTAAAAGTTTTCGTGTGCATTCGATTTTTTTTTTTCAGCAAAACAAAAAATTATTGTGTGCGTGCAGTGAGAAATTCTATTAGAAACCAGATGATCAGAGTTATTTGGAAAAAGCAATATTTCATTTACGTAGAAAAACTGCAAGTTTTGTTTTTACAACTTAATTTTATATTTTATTATATTTTTTTGTAAAAATATTCAGTTTCGGCTAATGTGGAACACTAGCCATGGGCTACAGTGGTATAGTATACCACATTACCCGTCTTAAAGCTTTTCAGCTAAAAAAAAAAACAACTAAAAATGAGGTTTTCGAGGTCGGAGCACATTTTTGTCAAAATACTCTATATCTATAGGTACGATTAGAATCCCACCAAAGGATACTGAGTGGTAGTTTATACTTCTATATTGAACCTTACGAAATTTGGATGCATTATATCTTACACTTTGTCCGCTAAGTCCAAAATAGAAATGGGTATTCTACAATACCGGGAGTTACTCTAGGTATAGCTGCTAAAAGCAATGAAATCAAAAATGTTTTCCGATGCCTTCAGGCACATCCAAAAAATGCATTCCACTCCTTTCGAATTGTAGCAAATATACCATTTAATACCAAGATAGCGCAATTGACACTACAAATCGATGAATGCTACTCACACATAAATAAACAATAAACACAGCGCGTCGAATGAATTTTATTGTTGTACTCAGCTGTGTGTCCCACAACAGTATCGCACACAAAAATGTCTATTTTATATTATTTTTTTTTATAATATTTTTGCATGTTTATGTAATTTTTTTTTGGCCTACCAACTAAATTGGTTGAAAATTACGGGCGGTAGAGGGAAACATACGCATTTTCCAACTTAGTTTTATATATAGAAAATAAACAAAATGTCCGACGCAACACCGCCTTTTTCTAAAACATGTTGCAGGTAATATGCTGCTGGAAGTTCGTACATATTATATTCGGATAAACATGTTGCAGGTAATATGCTGCTGGAAGTTCGTACATATTATATTCGGATATGGGTATTGGAAACATACTTGGAACGAATAAATATATTTTTTAATTGAACAAAAGAATTCGTCAATTTGTGTACCTACTTGGAATCAGATTTTTGGCGATAGAGTTATCGGGGAATAATCCTGTATTTTTTGTTTTAATTGTTTACAATATGGCGACGGGTTTTCAATTTTCTTTTTATAAACTTAAAGAGCAAAAATTTGATTTTGCTGATTTGCTGGACCAAGACCCGCTGAATATCTGTCCACTGGAAGTAAATTTTTAACTAACTGTTTACAACTCAACTAGATTGATGTATGGAAATATATATCCTCAGGCGTTTGTTAAATGAAAGAGTGATAAATCAAATAAACAAAAACAAACATACCTATATCTACAGGCAGTCTAAGCTATTGTAAGTGTGCGTCCAGAAAGTCAGAGATTATTGATATGTCAAAGCACGCTAAAACCAAAATACGGTTTACCAACGGCTTTACAAATAAAAAATCAATTGAATTTATCATCGCACGTTGAATCGATAAGAGTACCAGATCGCTATGATAAAGTAAGATTTTTATTCCAATAAGATTCGTGTATACTTTTTTAATAAAAATGTTTTTTTTTCCACATTTCCAGAACTGATTATATAGCGTCAACACTGTTCACAAAATTAACTGTCAATATTTACATATGTGCACTTCAATAACAAAAAAAAAATGTATCTCTTAGTCCTACCACAAAATATTTAGGAGTACCTATATAAAACAATGTTATCCTTACTCTCGCAATCTTTATTTACTTTTTTTTTTTGTAATCCACTCGTTATAGATTTCAATCAAAAAATAAGAAAAAAACACACATCCTTGCGGTTATACGACCGCACTGTATCTATCACCACCGCACCTTATCCACGACTAGAATCAATCCATTCACACGATCCTGTCGATCAAAGATTGACAGGTAGTCGTGGTAACTGTTAGTTATAGCCAATGACACTGTTTCTTATCGCTGATAGATAAAAACTAACAAAATATTGATGAAAAAAAAAACAAATCACTCCAAAGACATCACCAAGAACCTGAACAAGAAATTAAAAAAAAAAAATATATATATATTCGGCACCCCGATAACGTGCGAATAGAATATTTCCTCTCTGCTAACACTGATAAGGCACCACTGCGCGGCGATAGACAGATAAATAGATCGATCGATCCCGCGCCAGGTAGTAGGTATAGGCAAGGTATTTACACTGTTTGGTGCGGCGGGCGGCTTAGAGGGCGAAATGATAAACACACTAAAAATTGAATTTAATTTAATTTTATGGGCAAGTCACATCACATCACTCTGGTAGTAGATGCTGGGTATGTGATTTCTTATTCGATTATCGATAACACTGATTGCCGGTTGCAGTCCAAAAAAATCAAAATACAAAAACAAAAACCAAACTCTGCGCAGTGGATTCGATAGAGATGCTTACATTTTTTTTTTTTTTTAAGTTGTTGTTGTGATTTGTTGATGCAATCTAAGATCGATTATCGACGGATTTGCATCTTTCGATAACTATCATCTTCGGTGATGATTACAATTACAATCAGTGGTAAAGAAACGCGGCGCGAAAATACCACATGGGGTGGTGGATGAATGATCGGATAAAGAAAAGAGCGCGCGCGAGATTAACCGCAATTAAAGCCGTGGTATCGTCGTACCGTGCCAGATCTGTTTCAGTCAGAGGCACACAAAAAACTCGCACACGCAAACACGTCAACGGTCGCAGACCAACTGAAGAACACGTAGGAACGTTGGAAAACCGCACGGTTGCGGGAACGATGACGATGACGACGACGGCAGATCCAATAACGAAAACAGGGAAAACGAGAATAGCAAGCTGCTGCCTGCCGCCAGCCGGTTGGTTTGGCCAATCCCACTGGGAATTGATGGTGGCGATGGTGGTGGTAGTCGCTGGCCTGTGCCCCGTTGGCTAGCGTAACCATGCGCTCAAAGGGGTTGGAATGAGTGTCGTACTCGTTCTTGTATCTCCTGAACAATGGGCGTTACTGAACACCATAGATACTGTATCTCTTTCGATTTGCGCCGCACTAAGAGGGATGGCAATATTGGAAACTTTGACTTGGCAATGATGTACGCAACGAGAGATATGTTTGTCTCCCTTGCTCTAACTGTTTGCATTGCATATTGCTTGCAACCGGTGTGTAAGTGTAAGCGCCCATTTGCCATCAAGTATCTCACAGATTGTACTTCAAAAGTGAGAACGAGAGTTTGTGCCGCCGAGGTTCTTCTTCTCACTCCCTCCGGCTTAAATTGTTGTTTGTCATCTGGCCGGGAAATGTGAAAAATAAAAAAGCAACAAACGATTATTTTTTTTGCGTAAAATTGGATTTTTTTTTTTGCATTTTTGTTGGAATTTTCTTCGGTTGTATGCACTGGGTGCTTCGGGTTGCGATGGTCGCGGCCGTGTTGGTGGGTTCACAACGTAGGTGCTTTAGTGCAGCGTGGATACGCGTACTTGTTTTTGTTTTATTTTCCTTTGTCTAGTATGGTATAGGTACATAGGTACAGCAAATGCTCATTTAGTGTTCCGTTGTTTTTTTTTTTTTTTGTTTTCTTTCTGGTGGACAACCCGCTGGCTCGGAAGAACTCCATTAGAGGTTGTGTGTGGTTGTCCCAATGATGATTTTGCTCCCCGTTTTCAACTTCCTTTGGTAGTATTATATGGTTTTGTAAAATTCTTGGAAAATTGCTTCTACTGGGGGTGGACACAGTATCTTATGCAAGTGTACCTGTACAGATGTGCGGAATGCACATCAGTGCAGATTTGAAGAAATTGTATAAAAAATATTTTATTCTGTCAGATTGTCAATGATATGGTTGCGAACATCATTTTCCAAATGCCATATTTGTCAATGAATCGATGTTGAATTGAAGATGTGTCCGATATGCTATTTGGTGGTATACCAACTGTGGGATGTTTTCGTATGATCCCTCATCATACAAGGCATAAGGCACACATTTCGGACGCATGTTCTGTGTAGTTTCGATTATATCTGCTTGCTTTGCTATTTCAACTACACACAATCATGATAGGTACAACTTGTACTTGGCGTGCGGATAACAAGTAGATGTATAGAATTGGAGCTAGAGTTGGAGTTCCAAACAAATGCTAAGGTTGTATAAATCAGTATAGGTTAGGTAGGCATGTACCTCACCTACATATAAAGATATTCTTAGCTTTAAGCTTGAATAGATTTTTTGGGGTTTTTGTTTTTGTTATAGGTACCTAACTGAAGTCAATAGAACAGAATAAATAGTAGTAGATATTTAGATATGTAGATATGTATATACTATTTGTATCTGCTTGAAAAATATACGCAGTTTGTTAATCAAGCAGTTAAAAGATTGTCATCTTATCTTTGGTATTATCATGGCGACAGGTGACAGCAAATAGCTACTGGTAGAGATATCTTACCTATAAGAAGCACAATGAGTTGGTCTAGGTAAGTAGGTAAGTACCTACGATAGTTTATGACTATACAACAAATTTTTTTTTTTACAAATTTGTAGCGCTTATAGGTATATATGTACATATGTATGTATGTACATATGTAATGTATGTCTTTGTAGTAGGTACTGATGAATGTATGGTTGTCTGTAGGTTAAAGACTTAGTCACTCATTGAACTTCGATTAGCGAATTATAGGTAGGTACAAAAGCATAAATAAATAGAATATGTGCATGTAGGGTGATGGAATGTAATGTTTGTGGATCACACACGCAGAAATTTTTTTCCAATAGCCTAACGTTTCTTCTGTCTGTGTACAAAGGGTTGGTGCAATACAACATACAACAAGTTCTTACGAGTGGTAATTTTTGTGAATTTTACTAAGAAAAAAATAGTGAAATGGAAGTGAACTGCGAAAACTGCTACAATCAGTAAAGTATTGAGGGTAAAGTGCATAATTTGACTTATTTTGGGTTATTTATAGCTCACTGTTCTTGTTTCTTGCACAAAAATATAAAAAAAGCTTTTTTTTTTAATAAATACAGAGGGCGCCGACATTAGGAGACATTTTTTGTATGATTCTTCTAAGCTCGGCCCCCGGCCGATTACTCCATTTCGAGTTTTTATTTTGAATTTTCAGTAGTCGGCCTCATGAATGAATGGTGGTCGACTAAGGAGACTGGTGTTTTTTAAGTCGGCCTTTTTAGGTTTTAAATGAAAACAGGATAGTAGATACCAATAACGGATCGAACGACTCCTAAGGGCTGGAAACACATCTAGAATCAGTCCTGGAATCGACAAGGAGACGATTACCATTTTGTTTGTGTTCAGTGCCCTACGTAAGGCGTCATCTCCATTAGTCGTTCTTCCATATGTGCCCTTGCGTTAAGCTGTGGTCAAAAGCACCCCAGACAAATGGATTTTATAAATGCCAAAGAGTGGCTGGATGCGTTTCAAGACGTTTATTGAGTACGTGGCCAAATGTTCCAATGACTGGCTAACTGAAAATAATATCAAGCGGCCAGTATTGTTTCTAGTCGATGGTCATAAGTCGCATCTAATTATGAAACTGAGCGACTTTGTCAGAGCTTTTGCTACATACGACTCACATCACCCAACCAGCCGATGTTGGTGTCATTTAAAAGGCCCAAAACAGAATATAAGAACACTGTGCATTCCTGTTAACGCAGGATAGGCTGTTACAAAGTTATAGGTATATAATATAGATCATATACGTTGAAACACATAGGAAGTTATTGAAGTGGCTTTTGTTTCGTTTTTTTTTTTTGAGTTATTTTGTTGTTTCCTTAACTATGGAATGGAGTAAGTACCTACCTAAATAAATAAATAAATAAATAAAAGTAATGGTTTTTATTAATTATTAGATATCGAAAAGTTTCTTAACTTTGATCAATAGAACGAAAACGTAGGACTAAAAATATGGGGCCGACTACTGAATACTCAAGTGGCCGACTTTTGGAGCTGAGGGGGCCTACTACTAAAGAAACACTCTTTGATTTGAATTTTTGTAAATAGCTTTTTTGTGTAGGAAATCTCCTAAAAATGCTTAGCATTCTCTAGTCCAGCGTTTCCCAAAAGGTGTTCCGCGGAACCCTGGGGTTCCGTGGAAGGATTATAGGGGTTCCGCCTTCTATCCGAGAATTAACTAAAACGTTCATAGAAAACAGTCATTATTCTTTATACAGAAGTGACAAGTGAGATGGCTTTCGGGAGGAAAACTTTTATCCAGGTTATTTGAATTGCGCAACGAGCTTAAGATATTATTCGCCGAACAGCCCATTTCTGCACCCGTTAGTACGCTTTTTGAACTATTCCACGATGAGCAATGGTTGATAAAATTGGCTTATTTGGCCGATATATTTGATAAACTCAACGTAATCTGCAAGTACTTACAGTGAAGAACTCCAATCGCGTTTACAGTAAGAGATAAAATGTCTTCACCGAAAAACAATCTTGGCTTCTAGATACAATGTATTGAACAAAATAGTTACGAGAATTTTACTCTTTTAAATAGATTTCTGGAACAAAATGAGTTGCAGGTAACCTCAGATGTGGAAAAAAAACATACACTCCGCGCCACTTGAATAGAAACAAGAATTGTTCTCAAGATTAAACCGTTTAGCGCTTTGGTGAGTTAAAATAGCAACTTTATTGTTTTATTGTTTCAAAGAGGAATTCATACCGAAAAACAATGCATACACAGAATAAGGCAAATAGTCATGTTAGATTGTTGTTCCTACAAATAAAACACTGTTTGCTCCACTTGAATAGAAACATCTGCTTAAAAGTAGTCCCTGCATTTTTTTGGGATACGTTACAATGAAAAAAAGCAAAAATAGTAATAAAAAGGTAGACTGAGACTATTTATTTTTCATTTAGAACAAAAATGGGCCGACGAATTGCATTGACTACTGCAGAAAAGGCCAAAATAGACGTTTATACTGAAAATGAACTCCACTTACGCACGATCGGCGAAAAAATTGGAGGAAGTGCTCAAGTTGAATGGTCATTTTTAAAACAGAACGAAAACTACGGAAAAAACATGAAAGAGAGGCCAGCAGAACATCAGAAGCAGAGAGAAGAATTATTCTTAGATTAGCTTCCAATTCCAGCAACTCTGCCGCAAAAACCAAAGCAAAGAGTGGTGTAAAGGCGAGTCTTAATACCGCAGTGCGTGTAATAATTAGAGCCAATATTTGAAACGCCTGAAATTGCAAAAAATATACCGTTAAATCCCCCACGAAAACAAAATCAAAAAATGTGGACAAAAGTGGTTTTTTCAGATGAAACAAAATTCAATATCGATGGTCCGGATGGATATGACATTATTTCCATGATTTGAGGAAGGGACCACGTTTTTTGGTGCGTTACCATAGACGCGAAGGAGGTGTCATGGTCTGGTGTGCGATTTCATGGTATGGAACTGTTGATCTGGAATTCCCTACACTAAAAATGACCGCAAATTCCTACAAGAAGATATTGGAGTAGCTTTCCCTAAGTTAAGCAATATTTTTGGTCCAATATATTGGACGTTCCAATAAGATAATGCACCAATCCACACTGCAAGGATCATTAAAAGTTGGATATCGGAGCAAAATGTTAGCTTGCTACAATGGCCACCATACTCACCGGACCTTAATATTATGGAAAACGTGTGGGCATGGATGGTTCGCAGAGTGACAGCAATTTGACAATTGGGAATCACTCATAACGGCAATTAAGACAGCATGGAATGACATTATGTTAAATGACTTAAAACAACACTATGTGCACTTCCCAAAAGGGTTTATGAAGTTATTTTAAATAAAAATGGTAGTACAAGATATTAAAGAAGAAAAACATGTCTTTGGGTTTACTATTTCATAATTTTTCCTTATTTAAGTAGATGTTTCTATTCAAGTGGAGCAAAAAAAAAAAAAAATGTTTTCTTTGCAGGAATGCAAAAATGCATGAAATGAGAATCTAACATGACTGTTTGCCTTATTCTGTGTATGCATTGTTTTTGGGTATGAATTCCTCTTTGAAACAATAAAGTTGCTATTTTAACTCACCAAAGCGCTAAATGGTTTAATCTTAAGAAAAATCCTTGTTTCTATTCAAGTGGCGCGGCGTGTATATAAACATTTGATTAACCTTAAAAAAATCCTCTCCCGATGCGAGAATGGTTTTTTAGCTTACGCTTACATCAAAAACAAGTACAGAAACAGACAGTATGCAGCAGATCTTTGCGTTCAATTGTCAGACATTTAGCCCAATTTTAATACTCACCCAAATTCTGAAAGTCGTATTTGTAGCAAATACATTACAAAATACGAGCATGGTCGTATGCGACTCACGAATACGACTCAGAATCGGGGTGAGTTATTACCTATTATAAGTAAATATGTGAAACAATTTCATTCTTCGCATTTAGTTACGTTGTATTTTTTTTTTTGTACAACAAATGTTTTATGATGGGTCGTATTAATAAAACCTGACTTTACCCAACCATGTAGCAATTGCTAACATTTTGAGCATTTGCTCGGACTCATATGCGAGAGAACTAACTTGAGCATTTGCTTTGTTCGAAAATGGCGTTTGCTCGGATTCATATGAATAAAATGCATACATCTGAGCATTTGCTAGGACAATTCAAAGTCTAGTTTTTAGCTGTCTCAGAGCATTTGCTCCGTATTTCGAGCCATAAGTCGATTAATCTGTTGTGCTATTTTGTTAAAAAAATAATTATAAGGCAGCAGAATGGATAAAATTCCCTTGCGATGCTGACGGAATGGAATACGATAAAAAACTGGAACAATAAGGCAAAAGGTTACCGTCGAGATTTTCCACTTTTACTTCAAGCTCGTCCTCGTCAATATTTTGTTAAATTCGTCGAAATTTTTTTTTAATTCGTTTGTCTTTTTTTTTGCAACAGACGCAACAGAAAATTTAGGTGTCAATACAATACTCTTAATTTATAAAATACCAATAAATACTCATTTTTAAAATGAAAAAGATTAAAATATTTGTAAACAAAAGTTGACTTCTGGGTCAACTTATTTCTGTAGGAAACATTTTTTTGTATGTCAAATGTCAAGCAAATGCTCACTTCGAATTTTCGATAAATTCACTCGAAGTACATAATTGCTCATTTTTATTAATACGGCTCAATATGTAATTTTTTTTTATTCATAATTTGTTCGTTCTTTTCATGTCAAACATAAAAATTCAAACTAAACAACAAGGTACAATCATTTTTGTTGTGGGGATCCGCCAAAAAAAAGTATGTTAAGATAGGGTTCCGTGGCCAAATAAAATTGGGAACCCCTGCTCTAGTCTACACATTCCAAATATTCAGATAAACTAAATACTCAATTCATTATTTGAATAACGTAAAAAAAAAGTAAAACGGCCGATTACTAGTGCCATCACCCTACATAGTACATGAAGAAACCTCGGCCAATTTGGGCAAAACAATATGAAAAGTGGAAGGGATTGGATTGGAGACAAGCCATAGTGTTCCGATGAGAGCAAATTCAACATTTATGGATCACATGGCATTCAGTACGTGCGCCGAAGAGCTGGAGAGCGTTTAAGGAAAAATTGCCTGGAGAGAACAGTGAAACATCCAGCGTACCAAATGATATAGGAACATTTTTCCTACATGGATATTTATGTTTCGTTAAAGGAACTATAAACTCGGAAAGTTTATAAAAATATTTTAGTCAATCACTTTTATCGATAATTGAAAAGCATTTCTCAGAGGCCATCGATGTGATTTTTCAAGACGGGTATGCTCCGTGCCATCGTTTCAAAATGGTAATCTATTTTCTTTCATTATTTCCATTCTAATCCCTAAGTCATTCCATGCAACAAAAACAAAATAATAAAATTTATTTTCTTCACAGATTATAGAATTTATGATCGATAAGGGAATTTCCACACTCGACTGGCCAGGTAATTCAACGGACCTCAACCCCATCGAAAATCTTTTCTCTGGCACATTATGGCATTGAAAATAAGCAGCAAAATGCCTACCTCGATGAAAATGCCCAATGAATTGATTGCAGAAGCTTGGGATATGGAAGTATCTACGGAACATCTGCAAATGTAGTGGATTCAATGTCTATGCGAATTAAGGAGGCCACACAAAATAAAGGAGGCGCTACAAAGTATAAATAGGTCACTAAATTGTATAATTTATAATTCAAAAATGTACAAGTTGTATGACCGCAAACAATAAATAAGTACAGCGGACGCTCAGAAATTAGAACCACTTTGTTCCTGGGGTAATTCTAATTCCCGAAATGTTCTAATTTCTGGACGTTTTTTTAATTCACTTAAAAAGTAAAGAAAAGTAGTGAAACTACCGCCAAAATGTATTATTTCCACAAAAATCTCTTTTATTAATTAACAATTCATCTTTTTGTAGCATAATGTTTGTTTGTTTTTTTGGTGAACTTTTGCATTTCTTTTCACGTTGATTTAAAAACCATTCAAAAAGAAGATGGATATTCAGCGCTGTGTAAAGATTAACTATAGTTTTTGCTTCTTGATAGGTGTTTGAAACAGCATCCAATATTGCTTATTTCTTCGATTTTATATAGCTGATGGCAGATTTTGACACATTGAAATCTAGAGCTAAACGATTCCCTTGAACGCGCCTTCATCAAGCATTTTTAAAATCTTAACTTTGGTTTCCAAAGACAAAATTTTCTTTTTACGTCTATTTGACATTTTTAATAAAGTACATTCACTTTTTGATCGAGACTGAGCCAAATATTCACAGGCTTATAACCAAATATGTACCTGAGAAAAAAAATCGCTCAGTAATTAGAACCTCAAGTTCTAATTTTAGAGCATTCAATGTATTAAAAAGACAGGTTCGAATTTCTGGAAGATTCGAATTTCCAAAAGTTCTAATTTGTGAGCGTCCGCTGTATTTAAAAGGCTTGCCACCTACTGCAAGAAAATATATGGTTCTTTTCCTACACTTTCTTGGAAATTCTAATTTGTATCTGTAGCAAATAGTTCTATATGCTTTTTAACTGTCCAAAAGTTGGTGAACAATTTATCGAAAACACTTTTAATTTTATTGATATTTTTCATTGACAAAAAAGAAAGAAAATGAAGATGTTGGTTTTTTTTCGTGTTGCACTTTCCATGCTCGCTACTGTATGTATGTACATATGTAGGCGGAAGAAAAAACATTTAGAACAAAAAATTATACATGCACATTGCACATTGCACATGTTCATATGTATGTACATACATTTGTACGTATTTACTACTGATCTACGTCTCTATTCTGAAAACTGGACGTCACAGGATACAGTCCACTTTTCACGCAAGTTTATGTTCATACATACTATACGAATTCATAGGTTGTAACTCTAATTAACGAATTAAAGGATGTAAAGGTGTTGACGGATTTCGATGGTTACTCGTTGTACATAAATACTTACTACTTTATTTTGTTACTTATTTCGCATTTTCAATGGCGTGCCGTACGGCGTCATTAGGCACTGTGAAAGAACGAATGGGTTTGTTCTTTACTTTGACTGAAATGGCTCCGAGAACATTATGCTTTGGGTTAAAATAGACTAATTTAATCTATTGAGTAGTTTGGGGTAAGACTGCGCAGTGGGTAAGAGTACGCAGTGCTATTTTCTCCATCTGTGAAAAAATTAGCAGAAATCGCTAAATGAAAAAATGTGTGATTCACTAACCGCCAATGAAGAACAACTTCTACGAACATTTTCCAATTGACAGTACAAAGAAAACCAATAATCAAAAAAAAACCGGATTTTGTTAAAAAAAAAGAGTAAATTTTTAGAATTGTGTCAGGAAAGCATGGCATCTCGATACCCCAATAGTATTACGTATAGGCATAGGCATAAAGAGTGTATATGTGTGTTTGATTTAGGATACATCTAGGGAAAGAGTGCGCAGTGCTTTCTTACCCAGTACTACTTTTTATATGCTGATTAGAATACAATTAGGATAATAACAATTTTTGGGCTATTACTTTCTGTCGTAAGATGCAATGAGCAGATCATAGTCATAGGTGGTAGGTTGTAGCTCTATATTTCTGCTTTTGTTTGTGTTGAAAAATGCCTCTTATCTAAAAAAGACAAACGGAAAGGAAATTAATAAACCAAAAGCAAATCTGCGAGGCTAGGGAGTTGATTTAAAATGGAAGCAACTGCTGCAGAATTTAGTTAAAGTGGAAGCACAGTTTCAAACCATTTAAACTACGAAAACTATGACTTAAAGCAGTTGCGCACTCTTACCCTGACTTCGGCGCAAGAGTGCTCAACTTGACTTACTTTTGTTTTTTGATCAAAACATATAAAACATTAAAAATAATGTAAAATATTTTTGTATAAATTTGTTCCTAAAATATAGAGCTACCAAATAATAGGCTCTTTTATTTGTTATCTGTTGTAAATTTTCCAGATTTTAAGCCTGAAGTCCAAAATGCGCACTCTTGCCCCCAACGACTATATATGTACATATTGTACATACCACCAAAGTTAATAAGCATCATTTGTTGAAAGCAGAAAAATTCCAACCGCAAAACTAGCAAAGTGAATAATGTATGTATCTACTTATCTATATACATAAGTAGGTACATACATTATTCAATTTGCTAGTTTTATATATATACATACATACATATATGTTTATCTAATATATAAAAATCTCATGTCACGGTGTTTGTAATCGAACTCCTCCGAAACGGCTCGACCGATTTTTATGAAATTTGTTGTGTATATTTGGTAAGCATGAGAATTCTTTGTCAAGTATACTTCATCCCGCTAGGTGGCGCTGGAGTCAAGTTATTAACAACTTCTATATTTATGGACCAAAAATGCTCATATTCAAAATATATGTTGGTTCAGTGCAAAAAGAGAAAATTATAAAATCTGGACCCGATAGGTGGCGCTGGAGTCAAGTTATTAACAACTTCTCTATTTATGAAACAAAAATGCTCATATTCAAAATATATGTTGGTTCAGTGCCAAAAGAGAAAATTGTAAAATCTAGTTTCGCTACGTGGCGCTGGAGTCAGGTTATTAGATCTACATTTATATACCATAAAAATGAATGTATGTATGTTTGCCTTTTATAGACTCGGAAACTACCCAACCGATTTTGGTAAAATTTTTGGCGTACGATTTTCTTAATATAGAAAACAACATAGCATCAGTGCGGTTACTTAACAAATAACAACCGGTGGTTTTGGGACCTGTCATACAAAATTTTCTTTCAGGTGAAATGTGTATCATTTTGGTCAATTAATATAAACAGACAGACCGTCAGATAGATAGATAGATAGATAGACAGACAGACAGACAGATAGACAGGCAGACAGACAGACAAACAGACCGACAAACAGACAGACAGATAGACAGAAAAACAGGACATGACAGATAGATAGATAGATAGATAGATAGATAGATAGATAGATAGATAGATAGACAGGTAGATAGATAGATAGGTAGATAGATAGATGGATAGATAGGTAGATATATAAATAGATAGACAGACAGACAGATAGAAAAAAAAATGGAAACCGAAGTTGAAAATAGAGCAGCAGAGATTGCTTCCTACTATGTGCTTCCTTTCTACCATACTCGAATAACTATGTGCGCGGGCAAATTTTGAAAAGATAGGTGGAGCGAAGCGCACCGGGTTACAGCTTATATATATATATATATATATATATATACATATAAATATGACGTCTATCCTTACGGACACCTCTCATAACCTCATATAACCGGACAGATTTTAAATAACGGAAATAAATACACACTTTTTCATATAAAAAATTCTCCGATAACCGGACTCTCTCATAACCTCTCTTAAATGGACAAAACACATCTATGTATGGCAAACCTTTTACACTGTGCAAAGAAACCAAACAAAAATGTAAACTGTGGAGTGTGACTTTGCGTTATTATCACGTTCGCGGACACGCATATCTCCAGCATTTTGAGAGATATTTTATAGATATTATTTTGTGCGAATTTTGTATAGAGATAAAAATGATTTTGCTGGTCACCGTGAATTAAAATTTGTCTCTAGGTAAACTAATGCCGGAATATGGAAGTATACTGTATTTCTCGTCAGGGTATCTCGTCTTGTCATAACATATGTACCTTAAATTGTCAATTTCCTAATCCATTGATGGCATATGCTATCTTCTCCGCGAACGTGTTATCCAACAACTATGTACATTTATAAATCCCGTTGCATTTTTTGAATAGGTCTCTATGTTAAGTGTATGTAGTACATGTACCTACATATGTGTAATTTTACACTTGATTGGCACAGACAGAAATTAGTATTTTTCGGTAATTTGTGTTTATCACATAAAAATGAGTTCCTTTATAAAATAAAATTAATACCATTGTGTTTCTTTTTTAAAGAATGTCAATTTTTTTTTCTCCCATAACCGGACACCTCTCATAACCGGACAAATTTCTCGGTACCGTCAGTGTCCGGTTATGAGAGAGTTCACTGTACATACCAATATAAACATATATATATATCTATATAATTAAATCGCTAGCACAAGGGCTTGTGATTCGTCCTGAGAGTCTATTGCTGATTCTAACACTGATTGAAAGCTTATCAAATGAACTTTGTTCATCAGTATACACAATTTTGAAAAAGTGCATATGAGTAAATTTATTACGAAATAACATTATATAAATATATATAATGGTATATATACCCATACCTACGTTTTTTCATTCGTAAACCGTAAGCGATTGTAGGTTTTCTACATGCGAGATTTCTCGCACTGGACTAGTATTGAAATTAAGCGTGGAAAATCATTTGCGTAAATCAATACGATCTTTGGCCTCCGCGCAACTAGAGTGATTTTATTGGATTGTGCCTCCATCAGCGATTCCCTGCAAAAACGCAATGAAAGTGAACCATTCGTAGAACGGATGATTACGGGTGATAAAAAGTGGATTCTGTATAGCAACGTGGAAAAGTTCATGGACCAAAAGAGGTGAGCCACATTCCAAAAGATGGTCTTCACCCGATGAAGGTTGAAGAAGAAGCTTTTCACTTAATAGTTATTTGTTATAAGGTAATCTGAGTCTGAATCCTTCCAGACATAGTTGAAGTCACATAACACTGTTTTTTTAGTTCAAACTACATATTTCGGTCTTACAATTGCTTGGAATAGATGTATGCTTCATCTTATGGCAGAGGCAACTTAAAGAGATTCAAGGCTTGCATCAGCCTGGAAAAAAACAAGCTCCGCATCCTAACTAAGTTCCTTAGGGGACATTGTAAACTCAAGTGACATCTCAGGAAGCTATATCTATTAGATGAAGACTCACGCAGATTTTGCAATGAGTCCAGTGAAACTCCAGAATACAAACTGGTGGAATGTGGCGCATTAACCCAGAAAAGATTCAAGTGCTGGGGTAAATAGCAATTTATAGCAGAAAATTCACCACTCATAGCCAGCATTGCCGCTATGCGACTTTAGTCGCAATTTGACCCTTTTTTGACGCAAAGATTCTATGACCCGACTTTTTAAAAACCACCTCTTTTTGACCATTTTCAGGAGACTTTATGAGACTTTTTCGTAGAAATAATATATTTCCAACAAAAATTCCATTTAGTTGCTCATCAGAAATCCCCCATAACAAAAAAATCAATTCATCACTAAATTCAGTATTTTTACAAAAACTCACCAATTTATTTTTTTCCAGTGTGTTCCTTTTGTACAGACTTACTTACTTACTTACATAGGTGGCGCTACAGCTCGGGGTTAACCTGGGCCTGCTTCTCGCAACCATTTGTGTGTTCGTGTTATATTTTTGCACGAATGGAAGGGACCTACAGTTTTTTTTGCCAATTCCGAACGGCAAGTTGAGAAGCTCAATCGTGACAAATGATACTCTTTGATACCTCTTTTTCAGGCATTCGAAAGAGGTGCCACCGTGAAAAAACTTTTAGGTGTTGGACCCGGGCTGTGATTGAACCCGGGCGCATTGCATAGTAGTCCAACGAACTAACCACTACACAACGGGGCTCACAGATATAGTTTTTTTGAAGTGTAAACATCTTAGCCTTCGGTATGGGCCTCCGAGTTTCTCGCCGTCACGCGTCCAACGAACTAACCACTACACAACGGGGCTCACAGATATAGTTTTTTTTGAAGTGTAAACATCTTAGCCTTCGGTATGGGCCTCCGAGTTTCTCGCCGTCACGCGTAACCAAACTTAGTACTAGTTCTCTGTATATGATTCTCTTTGTTAATTTCTTCTTCACCCACAGTCGCATAGCAACGTCAATGTTCTCTCTGTATATGTTAACATCAAATTTCACGATTACCTGGTATATACTCACGCTTTTTTTATATAATCCAATGCGTTCTTGTTTTTTTTTTTTTTTTTTTGAAAATTAATAATAACGGATAACGTCTAACGTCGCATCGTTACCATGTTTACATTACTTTTTTTTTGTTGAGACTTTTTTTGCTCCATGACCATATTTTTGCGACTTTTTCAAATTTTTCAGCGGCAACCCTGCTGAAATTGATTTGGATGAGGTGCTGTGAGTATGGAATTCTCATCTGGGCTAGGTGTGAGCGAAGCTCTCTCTAGCCGATTCCAATAGGAATAATGAGGAGAGTTTAGGACTTGTAGAGGGCACAATAGATCTTAGGGTCGCGGTGCATCTCACCCTTCAATAATAAGAATAAAATAATAAATAAGGCAGAGGCTATAGGAGACCGCCAGCAGTTTTACCAATTTCATTTCTCCTAAGCTCCTGAACTAGCACCAAACATCAAGTTTAAATGTCCTTCTGAAGTCTAGCGTAACTAAGATGGAACACAATACATGGTGGAAGGCTCAGTGTACATGCATACATTGGTAGTTTGTGTGTTTATTGAGGCCAAAGATCATCACAAAATTTAGCTTCATCAAAAAAAAAACAGTTAATGACATCAAATACCAAATCTTAGCATTGGTCGGTACCACACAGTTGTGTCTTCCAGTACTTAATTTATTCAAAAGCCATCTGCAACTATCTTTTGCGGTAGGTGGTTCCTCGTTTTGTTTTAGCAACTGATATGTCGTGTTGCATTTAAATTTACAACTAACATACTATAGTATCTCCCAATATCTTTGGAGGTGACAAAAATATTTATGGCACCAGTTAAGAATTGTCATTCTTTATCTGTTCTGCCTAACAAAGTCTTTGTAAATGTATGAGTAGATACCTTCCTTCCCCCTTACGCGAATAATGATATCATTGCACCTGAAAACTTTTCTATTTGTTTACACTTAAAATACAGAAAAAAAGAAACCATTTGAATTTCTGTACGATTGTATCATGAATGTACCTATTTTTTCTTTTTATCTTATCAAGACTCAATATCTTCGTTCCAAAGTCGACGGGTAGCTACCTAGCTAGCAAAAAGAAATGTTGGAAAAAATGTTAGTTTCACCGAAGAGTACCTACATTTTGGTTAATTTATGAGGACTCTGGGTGTTTATCGGGTATTCGATGTGTTTTTAAGTGTCATCGATAGGAATCTGTAACTTGGAGCTTTACACATACATACCAGTCTCGCGGTCTCAAAGGCCACTAATTAGTTCAAATAAAATAAAGAATTAGCATTTTATCTGCGCTCAAAAGTAGTTCAATAAAACCAAACTATTTATTTGTATCTCTTCGGTTGATTGCGATTTTTATATTCTAAACTTGAGTTGATTGAGTTTCTTTAATTAGGAGGGAGTGCACGTTTATGATGTTTACTAAAGGGAAATATTTTAAGGTGAGCGAATAGTCTGTGCGAGGTCTGAGCAACAGGCGTTTCTTTGCGATCGAAATGAGGTTCCGAGAAACTTAGGGCAGGGTGTCGTCGGTAACTGGGTTGTCAAAGAGAAGATGATTTTGTGTAAAGTTGTCACATTCCAATGGTTATGCTCTTGAAAAACAATCGAACTCGGTTTCAAATCACCACGAAGCCTGAACTGCAATATCCACATTGTTCCATACTGAAAGACGTTGGACTTTTTAGCAATCAGTATTTGCCACATTTTGCAAAAATATCTATTTTATTGTATTTAGAAGGGGGTTATCCCGTAGAGACAACAAGCACGTAGACCTGTAGGCCCATTGTACTTTGGTGAAATACCACCCCATTCGTTGAATTAGCGATTTGTTGCTGAGCTATATATCGATCTAAATCTGCCCGTCGCTTTCGCAAAGCGAAGAATAGGGCAAGATTGAGCTCCAGTACATCAACGTCCTGTAGGACGTAGCTGCCTAAAGTGGCTTTTCTGATCCTAGCAAAGGCCGGACACTCGCTTATGAAGTGTTCAGCTGTCTTTTCTTCTTCCAGGAACATCTCGCAAAGGTCCGAGCTTCTGATTCCAGTTTTGTTCAGGTGCTCGTTTAAGGGAGTGAACCCAGTGATTAGTCCTGTGAGGATTTTGAGGTCATTTCTACTAAGGTGTCTTAGTTCTGTTTGCCCTGGGCGCGCAATGTTGCCGTTTTGGTGACTTTGTCACTATATCTAGTGGAATTTTCACTCGTTTAGTGACAAAACAAATTTCCATGTCACCAGATTTCTAGTGCTTCTTCTAGTGACTTCTCAAGCAAGCATTTTTGTGGCATGCAAAAACATATTTTCCTTAATATTCCATCTCTTTTCAACTTACTTAAAATCAAGATGTCTTGCTGGACACGTTTTTCAAGTTTCAATTTCAATCCCATGAACATGCAGCCCGCCATTTTTGTCCCTGAGCTGAATAACATTTTATTTTTCCTACAATTTTTTTCCTGGTGACTTTTCTTCAAAATTTCAGTAAATCTAGTGACTTTTGGAGGTTGGCCTAGTGACTTTTTATTTCAGCTTGCGGCAACATTGTGTCTACTAAAATTTTGGCCTGTCGGCATGACTTAAGCTCGTGCCAATGGTTGTAGTGTTGTAGTCTCAGCAGCTGAACTACAGCCAATAACAGGCTGAGGACCGATAAAAGGAGTCGCTGATCCAGCTATAGCCAGAGCATCAGCTTTATCGTTTCCCGGGATATCAGAATGTCCCGGGACCCAGGCCAGTGTGATCTTATTTCATCGCCCAAGCTGGTTTAGTTTATTGACAACTTCCTCAACAATTTTTGAGTTGATCAATGCTGCTGAATAGGCTTTAATAGCGGCTTGGCTATCAGAGCAGATGTAGATGAACTTGCCTTTCCATCTCTTGTTAAGTGCAATGCGCGCTGTACTAACGATAGCATACACCTCTGCCTGAAAGACAGTTGTTAGTCTACCCAGTGGAATAGATTGCTCGACGTGGCATTCTTCTGAGTAGACACCTGCTCCGGAGAGCTCATCCATTAATATCTAAGTGACTCTCATTTATTTCGCTATTTGGCCCATTTTCACTTTCAAGACTAGTGGTATGCTAACAGAAACCGGGGCACCAAAAACCGACGACTCTCGGACATCCTCTCCTTCTACATCTGTAATTCTTTTTTAGAAAATATGGCTACATTTCAAACAAGTGGCGCAAGTATGACATTAGTTTGCTAAAATTGTCATTTCGAGGCACAAAGACATTAATTAAGTTTTTTAGGTTTAGTAACGTGGGTTTTATAGGCTTCAGAACAAAAACAAAAACCGATAAAGTATCCAAGCTTTTCAATCTTTTCTTGGACTTAAATACATATAAGTATTAGAAAAGCTTAGTCGTAGTATAGTTAGTTAGGCAATAGTTTCTGATAATAGAGTTAAGCTAAGGGCCAGTCATTTTTGTTAGTTTTTAAATGAGAATTAAGCATTTTTGTCTACTATGTAGGTAAGGTTAGGTTAAGAGGGGTTGAGAGGCTGAGCTATCCCAAAACACTAGGCACCAGAGTGGGCCCGTCGCGATTTCCCGAAAATCCCTCCAAGGATGACACCTAAAATGCCACAATTTCCGCAAAGCATTTTATTACCCTGCACAATTTTTGAATAAGTCTATGGTTTATTTGGCCTACCTCGCCCAGGTTACTAAAGAAGTATGAGCCTGAAATGTCCCTGCGACTGCGTGCTATGCCCCGACATTTACACAGAATCTGTTTAAACTATATCATTACAAGCTGCAATTTCAGGGTCCAAAAATGCACATACCCGACCTTACCATAGCTATTTTTATTTGAATTTTGCTAAGTCTAAAGATTTCTCTAGTCCTTTTACGGTCAAGCGCCGGCCAAAGTACCTTGGAAACCCTATGTCCCACTAAGTTAAACCATCCATGTTCCACTCTTCTCGTGAAACTGTCTTTTACCTTTGATTTAACACTGCATAGCGGTGGAGCAATCTCCACCGCCTCGGGTAGTGGCAGCTTACCGCATACCCATTCGTTTTAGTATCAGGAGCTCTGAAGCTCTAAGTACGGCTAAAATTTCTGCCTGAAAGACGCTGCAGGTATCCGGGAATCGGATACTTTTAGATCTGGTTTCACACAGTAGGTACCAGACCCCGTACCACGTGCAGTTTTAGACTCGTCCGTAAAGACTGCAGTGTCTGTATGCCGAGTTACTTGTTGTTTAACCTTCATGGACAGGGTACAAGGTTTTGTACGGTGTGTTAGTACTCGTTTGTAAGTTTATATTAAAAATGGATACTAAAAATGTTTTAAAAAGTTAAGTAAAAAGACAACAAATGTCCGTTAATACCGAGTGGATTGTACCGCTGAACTCTCTTTTGAACCATTATAGGAATGATAAAGCTTTTCATCATCGAACCAATTACAGCCAGTTAATCGTATGAGTATTTTTAGTCCTCGCTCAATCTTTTCATTCATTCCTCTCTCAATATTTCAATTCGAAGAGAGTAATATATTTTTCTATGCTCCTGGGCAAAGGTAATAAACAAAAAAAATTGGCTTGATAGCTTCTTAGCTTCATAATACAATACTAAGGCCTTGTAACTGAATTTTAAACCACTGCACCTATTTGTCACCAATTTACAATACTTTTCAACTCGGAGACCGGAAGGTCCATTGTGACTTGTGAGTGCCTTCGAGGGTTCGGTATTAATCCCCTTTTTCGCCAACTCTTTAGCCAAACTATGGTCTTTGTGAATTTCAGAAATCTGTGCGGAAGCAGCCATCTTGTAGGGCGAGGAAGTAGCATCGTAGATGTTGGATCGATTAACTTCAGCTTCTACAGATATTATTGGACTCAGTAAGCAATTTGCTAGTCATAGAGCCTATGGCACAGTGTCCCCTAATTTTTTCGAAAAGTAAACGTATAGAAGCTTTGTCTAGGTCTAACAACGTTAAGATCTTGTGTCTGTCATGAAGTGATGCTTTGCGAGCCACTCAATTACATGAAGAACAAGAACGAGAGACAGACAGATCGGCTTAGTGATAGGAAACTCAGATCTTAGGTTTCAGCTAACTCTACGGGTGGTGTTCAGGATACCTGGCGAGTTTAGGTGTGTTATTGAAAGTTTTGCCCTTGCTTATGATTCTCAGAAGGTTTTTCTAGATGTTCCTTATTATTTGTTTGTACGATCAATATCTTCAGCCATACCACCATCCTACTACCAGTGTTATGCCTTCGCAGTAGGTTTTTGACATTACTTCTGAAAGTGATCAACTAATTGTTCATTTCGTGAGAAATAAATGTTTCGGCGACATCTGGATTTGAACCGTGAACCTTCAGCGTGACAAGCGACGACGACTAGCACTACGCCACGGTCACCCAATATGGTCGATCATGCTCCATAGGCATGGAGGTGTCTGCTACACTATCGTTCTTGAACTGTCCCAATCTTTCTCTTTCGTTCTATATTGCTATGTCCGGATGGATACCAAGCTTATTTTAACTTTATGCTTTATAGTGATATTGTGTTTGGTCCTATACATTTAAGAGTACGTTGGCTATCCATTAGAATGACAGTCTGCAACGAAGGGAGGTCGCTATCGGTTATGGATATTGCAGTCTTTTCAACTGCAAGTATCCAGTAGCCTGAATGATTCCCATTTATTCAGTGTCTCTGAGTGGTGTGCTCCAACACCTTAATCCATTTTGGAGCTTTAAGTGAAGAATGTTATTTCATGGTCACATTGTTTAACTGCCAGTCGTCTCTACTGGGAAACACATTTGTAGGCTCACGTTAAAATTTTGGTGATGTGGTCTAAATTGTTGGTTAGATTTTCAGTGTTGCATCTTCTTATCAGTTTCTGGATCTCTCATGGTATCGCCGCATGTTTATATGGGGTCAGCATCAACAACGCGGATTCTCCTAATTTTAGCGCTCGCTTGTCGGAATATGTCTAGGTGGCGGTAATGATGGATCATGTACTGGTAAGCCTTGATTGTGCCGTGCCCCCGTAGCGTCGCGTCGTACCGAGTGATTATAGTTTGTACTTTGGTAAGTTCATTCATGTAGCTTTTTGTTTTTAACCGTCCATTAGAGGTTATAAAACCTATGATTGCAGTGTGGATGATGCAAGGTTGCAATCCTAATCTTTTCCTGAATATCCTTTAGTAGCCGTAAAAACTTCTCAAAGGTTAATAGAGGTTCCATCCAGTTGATGCAGGGAAAATATAGAATCTTTATTTCCTTGCGAGAATTACATGCTCAGACTATTTTAACCATACCGAAAGCTCTTTCAGATTGGATTCCACAAGTTCGCTGAACTTTGCCATACAATTTGACTGAGATCGAGATAACTAAGTCATCCGCTAGAGCTTTAATTTTTATTCCTGTTTCCGTGAAGGCCTTGATGTTTTTTTTTCAACGACGTGACGAGGTGAAAGTATCTACTCTTCGCTAAGGTGTTATTCTGATGGTTGTTTTCCTTATTCCGCTGCTTTTGAATATTTTATCAACCCTTTCTATGATGAAGATTTAAACTAGTTCCTGTGTTATTTCTGTATATCTAGAAGGCTGCTTACGTATATTCTTTTTGCCCCAATGATTCAGTAATGGCTCCCACAAACTCATGTGCGCATCTACTGAATATCTTTCGGATAGACTCATTTTTGTTTTAATGTATCTACCACTCCAGAAGTAATTCTAGAGTTTTTAGAAGAAGCAACGACAGACATGTACAAGTGTTCTTCTATAAGTAGTTCCAGTGACTTGGCTGGATTAAGTCCACGATCCATAAAACTTTTTAGTATAATCTGGAGAGTTAGAGTTTTAAGCTAACATCTTTCAAAGTGTTGCAGCTTCTTTAACGCGGTCCAAAGATTCGCAGAAGTTTTGCCATGAGTAACATTTTACCGCTTTTGCACTACTTTTGGATAGGTTGAAGCTGGATCGGTATTCATTCCAGTCTTCTTTCTTTCTAAGTTGTTCTAACTGACAAAAATTCTTTGTACTAAGTGCCGAAGATTGAGTTCTAGCATTTTATATGAAAACATTTGAATAATAAAATATAGAGAAATTATATAAATTGCCAAATATCTAATTTAATTACGCATACATGTCAGAATGACAGGCCATCATTTCTTCAATAAAAACATTGAATGTGTTAACTTTATTGTTCGGTATTGCAGATCATTCCGATTGCAATCAATGGCTAGAGCACAACTGCTACTTGATGAGTTAAAGCACGTTGTGATTTTATTTGATCGTAACCAGGAAATGTTGAGTCAGTATGAATTGACATTCTAAATGAATGATTCTTTTGACGGAAATTCAGAAGTGAAGCCAGATAGATATTACATAGTTCTTCAGTATATTAATGTATTTTTATGTCCAAATAATATGTAGGTTTATATTATCATACTGATCCAGATCTGGTGGGCACCGTAGCGCAAGTGGTTAGTGCGTCGGACTACTGAGCCAGCGGTCTTGGGTTCGAATCCCGCCGCAAACACCTAAAAGTTTTTCACAGTGCCCACCTCTTTCGAATGTCCGACAAGCATCAAAGAGTATCATTTGTCACGATTGAGCTTCTCAACTCGCCGTTCGGAGTCGGCAAAAAACTGTAGGTCCCTTCCATTCGTGCAAAAAATATAACACGCACACACAAATGGTTGCGAGAAGCAGGCCCAGGTTCACCTCGAGCTGTAGCGCCAACTAAGTAAGTAAGTAAGTAAGTGATCCAGATCTCAGCGGCTGTGGCACATTTTACTATTTAAGGACCGTCGATGGTCTTAACGCAACCTGACTGGAATAAATCGAAAAAGTTCAAACAGCCTCTATCAACACGAGATATATCAAGCACTTATCACAGCACAGCAGACAGGCTTCACAATTTTAAGGCATTGCATGCAACATATTCTACAGGATTATCCAATTGGTGGACACCTTTTTGTTTTTAAAGAAAAAACACATCATTTTGCAAAATAATTGAGATATCCATATTCTATACGTTCATTACATTATAGCATGGGATGCTTGGTTAAAATGCTTAAAAAGTAATTTTTTCATATAAAATTTAAGTAAATTTAACTCCATTGCAAAACAGGATTTAACATCGAAATTGATCGGATCGGAACCATTTTCTTCAATCGGAAGAGAAATGTTGGAGAACCTGATCAGTAAACGGGTCCCGGCAGAACATCTGATAAGATGGTCGACCATGGAACGATGTAGACTGGCTAAAATGGCAATAAACCTGCCGACTTACTCTACTCAGAGAAACGCTGTAAGCATGGGCCGCAGAACGATGAAATGGGTAGTACAGTATTATCTACAGGTCATGGATATTTTAAGTATTATCTGAGGAAGATGAGCCTTATAGAAGATGATACCTACTTGCAAACTGTTTCTGGAGGAAGTTGAGACAGCGGCATACTTACTACGTCAATGTCTGGCACTGGCTATATAATGGAGACCCAGAAGACCTAACAGATTTCCCTTTAATAGATGCTTGTGATAACACGGGGAGTTGCAGCCAGGGAAGAACTGTGGAGGAATCCAGATAGTCTCTCTGGGCAAGATGGATGGAAGAGGGAACCCATATGATAGGCTGATTCGATTAACTCTTGAACACATTTATTTATAAGACATGGGATGTAAAAGAATTTAATTATAATTCATTGCTCCAATTTTGGATGTCTTTTTATGGCCCTATTCCGAGCATATGCTATGCGCAGTATCTGCATTGGTCTCAAGTTCAGATGACAGCAAAAAGTGTTGCAAGGGGACCCATTGTGTTCCAAAATTTTAGAAACCACATTTTCAAGTGAAAGCCACCTGGTGGTTGCTAACTTAAGAATCTTGTGAGTTTTTGTCGAAAAGTATTCTTACAACTCTGTTAACTCAGCTTGCCGTTTAGGGCTGTGTGCAAAGAACAAAGAACGAATAAACATTTCTGGTAAATGCTTCTAAATGACGGGGTAATTTCTTTGATGCCGGCGAAGAGCAAAGATTCAACGAGTGACATACCCACCCCATCACATTTAAGTGTGGCTGATGCTCTTGAAGCAGTGACTTTACACCAGATTTCTTCCCCATCTAGGGAAGCATTATCTGACGCAAAGCCCACAAGATTCTTGAATGGTTTTTCAAGTCTTTGAAAAAAATCTACAAGTGCTGAATATATCGACTTGCTGTCGGATGTTTCCAAAGCAAGTAGTCTCAAAAATCTATATTTTACACTACCTCTCTCAAAATCAAAATTTTTCATAATTGACATTGGTATATATATTTGACATTTTGTACATCACTTTTCGATAAATGGAATTTGGTAGCACAGGTTTTATCGCGGCTTAGCTCATAATACCCGATAGCTATTCAAGCTAAACTAATTCTGCATAGGATTATTTGTTATTGTATTTGTATTTTTTACATTGGAAGCTTTTTTAAGCCTATAAAGGCTATACAAAAAACACGTCTATTATTTGCTTTTGTTGCGACTTTTTTTGCTTCATGACCCTTTTTTGCGACTTTTTACATTTTTTTCAGCGGCAACCCTGTAAGCTTTCTTGTATGAGTTTTCATCATTTAAAACTAGTGATCGATGGCATACATCTTTTTTCATTGATGTTCTACTACAAAACTAGCAGATAAAGTATTATTTTCCTTAGTTACTTTATGACTAGAAACATTATACATTATTTTGAACGCAACAAGAGTATCCGAAGACGTTCAAAGCTTTTAAGTCGCTTGAGCTTAAACAACCGCAGACGATAATAAGCAAACTAAAATAAGCTTTTCATTAATCTACAATTCACTCAAAATCCAAGTTGAATCTCTCCCAGAGGTAACACAAAGCTATAAATCAGCGATAATTCTGTTTTTTTAAAGTTGGAATGTTCGTCTATCTGTAACACTTTATCAATCCGCTCTTATTTAACAGAAATTTTAATTGGACAGGTAACGCATAAGAGTATCTGTAGGTCTGTATGTCCTATGACCAACCGATCATATTTCTATTGTAACATACTCCGACATCATAACAAACAAATCAATATCGTATGCACGTCCATAAATCGTTTACTTCGACTGGCCTACTTTGTCCCGGATTCCCGACAAACGACTTGTCCCCAAACGTAGGTACCCCCATCGAGCCTTGAAACCGCACAGAATAATACGACGACTCCGAATGAAAATGCAAATTTTGGCGAAAGCTCGTTCAGGCATAAGCTCAAATTCATCCGTGCACAGTCCCGAATGGGTCAATTATGCAAATGTGTTGAGTTACATCGCGATGAATTGATGTCGGACATGCAGAGTTCGTCGTCATGGCCCCAACTTTGCGTCGCACCCCCGCACCGCGCACTGACCGATAAAGAACGAGAGAGAGACTTCATTCGAGTTGTTAAATTTACGGTATTATATGAGATTTACACACGCACACGGATACATCAGGGCAGGCAACTAACTATACACTCTACCATCCCCAAAATCCCATTGTCTAAAAGTTAAAAGTAGCTCCGCTTAACAAGGACTCACGTACGGGACGTTAACCCTTTCCTTCAAAAGCGGGTGGCGCAGAGTTGCTCTGGTTTAACTACAGTATACTACTGATGGCCTATGGCTGGGGAATGAGCAAAGAAAACGGCTCATGACACGGCAACGGGGATATTTGCGAACAGTCTGCTACGCGAAGGAGCCTGCCTGCCTGCCTGCCTGCATGTCACCCCTTTTGTACTATACCACCCTCTTAGTTAGCAATTCATTTCGGTCGGTCTGAGGGTGAAAGTTACCCAATGTACTCTCGTACATTTGAATGGATTCATTTTTGTATTTTCTTTTTGTGTGCGCCTCTTTTCTTTCTTTACTCAGCTTTCAGCTTCCGCCGTCAAGGTTAAAACCAACTATGCGGACGTCTGTATATGTGTGTGTGTGTAAGAGAAAAGTTACGACGTGTCTGCCAGGATAATTTTACGATTTCCTCGAATGCAAATGGCCTGATTAAAAAGTGCTTTATGTGGAAGCGCTGCTGTGCAAATAAAACGAAAGACAGAAGAAACCTCACTGCTGGTGGTGGTGGTTTTCTGTTGGCCTCTGCTCTGATCACGTTTGTGCCACAATTACTTCATCTAGATACATTTCCACTTGTGGACTGGTGATGGTGAATTTTATGGAAAATTTGAAGTCAAATTGCCTTGGCAGGAGATAGGTACATGATCAGAGTTGCTCAGTTGCTTAATTGATTTACAAAAATAAAAATGGTTCCACCTTAAGTTTACTGTTTGTTTCTTTTTGTATTCATTAACCGAAAATGTTTGGTTATGGCTTTACGCCACGCCTTTCATTCAAGACAACGGTGATATTAATGGACTCATACGCCCACGAATAGACTGTAAAAACTTGATTTCGACTTAAAGTGGTCTCCGTCGTTTGGCGTCGCCATAGAGTATAATTATTGTAGATACTTTTGAAAGTATCTAAGCATAGTTTCGTTGTGGGTCCACCAATGGGCTGACATGCTGGCTTAATCAAGCGAAATGTTGTGACATTAAAAATTATACAATTGCATGCAAACAGATTTTATTTTTGTTTGTATCTAGATTATGTACATATGTAGATGCATATCTATATTTGTAAGTTGTCATCTACCAAACTTTCCGTTGAAATACAGTGAACTCTCTCGTAACCAGACACTGACGGTACCGAGAAATTTGTCCGGTTATTTGAGAAAAAAATAAATTGACGTTCTTTAAAAAAGAAACACAATAGACATGTGGTATTCATTTTATTTTATAAAAAAAAATCATTTTTATGTCATAAACACAAATTACCAAAAAAATACTAATTTCTGTCTATATGACAATCAAGCGTAAAATGACATATACATAGATGCATACATACATATATACCTACATATACTTAATATGCAAACCTATTTAAAAATGCAATGGGATTTATTATAAATGCTCATAGTTCTTGGATAACACGTTCGCGGACAAGATAGCATAAGCCGTCAATGGTTGAGGAAATAAGCCATGACAATTTTAGATATGTTAGGACAAGGCTGGAACCTTGACAAGAAATACAGTAAACTTCCATATTCCGACATTATTTGTCACTTCACTGTAACCAGCGGAATCATTTTTATCTTTATAAAAAATTTGCACAAAATAATATAAAGTATCTCTCAAAATGCAGGAGATATGCGTGTGTCATTCTAGCGTTCCCCACCGAAAATCATCATGTGTCCGCGAACGTTATAATGACGCAAAGGCACACTCCACAGATTACATTTTTTTCATTTCTTTGCAAAGTGTAGGCAAAGAAGAGGAAAAAAAATCAAAAAAAAAGTATGTTAAAAGTTTGTATGCGTATATGTATTTTGTCCATTTAAGAGAGAGCGACATTCTATTGCGGCTACGAAAATTTGTGTCCGTGTCCGGTTATGAGAGAGTCCGGTTATGGGAGCGTCTTTTTTATATGAAAAATCGTGTATTTATTTCCGTTCTTTGAAATCTGTCCGGTTATAAGAGGTGTCCGTAAGGAGAGAGTACACTGTATTAGGTTTAGATTGCGCACCTCAGAATGAAAAGGCGGGCCCCATCTACACATGATCACTTTGTTGGCCGTATTTCTGTCAATCCGTCAAGGGCCTTTTTCTTAGGAACGGTTATTACCTATACATATTAACTTGAATTTAATATAGAGAAATCTCTTTATAATAAACCTTCTTACAACGAAATCCTGCATTAAATTTATTGGCACCAAATCATATATAATCAGTATATTTTTACCTCTCTATAACAAAGTCAGTAGAATGTTTTCAGTATAATCTGTGTACGCGTATATTGGGAGTGTTTTTTTTTTTGTTACCTACATAGGCTTAAAAAACACTATCAATGTAAAATACAATAACAACTTAATCTATATAGAACTCGTTTAGCATGGATAGCTATCGGGTATTGTGAGTTCAGCCCGGATAAAATCAGTGCTTCCAAATTACTTTCGGACAAATTTTATCGAAAAATTTATTGAAAATGTCTAAAATGACAAGACGTCTTGTCACTTATGAAAAAATTTCGGCAGAAGAATACCTACATATGTATGTCTGCAAAAGAAAAATAGTGAGTAATCAAAAATAAAAGTTAAATTAAAATACTTATGTATTAACTAGCTAATCGGATAGATAATTGAGAAATAATCGAGCATTTCCAAAGTTGTTTCGTGCGCTTATGAGTTGCGCTCACGTCTAGTATAGTTAGTCTACGGTAAAATGACGAAGCAAAAAGAAAACCCGTCAAATTGTGCAATGTCAAGTGGACTAACAGCGCCATCTCTTATCGATCTTGCAAACAAAAAATCATTGTATGTGAATGTATGGGAAAATGCAATTATTTTCAGTACCTACTTGTATTACGTCAACATAAAAAAAATTATTTTCCGGGAAACTTTTACCAATTTTGAATTTTTACAACCATTTGAACTTCAAAATTACGATGAAAACTAAAAAAAAAGGAAGGTTTTTAATACAGAAAAAGACACCGGAAATCGGATGATCCGTTCTCGAGTTATGCGCGGTCTTATGTATGCTATCTTTATTTGAATACTCACTTTGTCAATAAATATTTCCCTCAAACACAATAAAGGTCTGTGTCTGCATGCAGTTAGATAGATAGAGAGATTTTATTTTTGTAATAAATATACATACATTGGAGTTGTCCGCACAATTTACACAGAGATTCGATATTGTTTTATCTTTCTACTGAAGTATTATCTAAAAAATTAACAAGACTTATATAATTGAATTGAATTTAATTTTAAGAAGGAAACTACAAAAAACCTTCCATTTGAGAAGAAAAAAAAATAATTTAAAAATTTCAATATATATATGTAGATACATATGTACATACATTTACATATGTATAAAAATAAATTATACACATGTAATAAAGTAAATAAAATGAATATATTAACAAATAAATAAATAAAATAAAAAATAAAAAAAAATATGCAAAACAATAAATAAATCATTTAATATAAATAAATAAATAAATAAATAAATATATAAATAAATAAATAAATAAATAAATAAATAAATAAATAAATAAATAAATAAATAAATAAATGAATAAATAATATAAAAAAAAACAATAAATAAATTACGTAATAATAAAAAAGAAAAATAAATAAATAAATATATACATCTACATTAATAAATAAATAAATAAATAAATAAATACAATTTAACTTTAACAGAAAATAAATAAATTAATATATAAATAAATAATAAGCGAAATAAATAACAAAATTAAATAAATAAGCAAATAAATAAAACATTAAACAAAGATATTTAAATAAAAATAATACTATTAACGTTATTTTAGTAGCAAAATACAGAAACATTTTTAAACATTAAGCTGGTTTATAAGATGATTATCTGATGTTTCACAGTTTCTTAAAAATCGAACCGTCAATCTCGTAATTCTTTCGGAGATCAATTCAACATTAGCCTGCCAATGCAGGTCGAGAGTGGAGTGGTAGGGAGGTAGGTTAAGCATCATTTTTAGTATTTTGTTTCGTGATACTTGTAGTTTTTTAAAGTGACATATTGCACAATCACCCCATACTTGAAACTTGACATCCATATAATAAGATAGATTGGAATATGACTTTAAAAATAATGATTTTATTTTCAATACTTAACAGTGACTTTCTGTTTATGAATGGGTAAAGTATTTTTATGGCTATGCTCGTTTTGTATTTACAATATGTTCTTTAAATGTTCGTATTTATTTCCGTTCTTTGAAATCTGTCCGGTTATAAGAGGTGTCCGTAAGGAGAGAGTACACTGTATTAGGTTTAGATTGCGCACCTCAGAATGAAAAGGCGGGCCCCATCTACACATGATCACTTTGTTGGCCGTATTTCTGTCAATCCGTCAAGGGCCTTTTTCTTAGGAACGGTTATTACCTATACATATTAACTTGAATTTAATATAGAGAAATCTCTTTATAATAAACCTTCTTACAACGAAATCCTGCATTAAATTTATTGGCACCAAATCATATATAATCAGTATATTTTTACCTCTCTATAACAAAGTCAGTAGAATGTTTTCAGTATAATCTGTGTACGCGTATATTGGGAGTGTTTTTTTTTTTGTTACCTACATAGGCTTAAAAAACACTATCAATGTAAAATACAATAACAACTTAATCTATATAGAACTCGTTTAGCATGGATAGCTATCGGGTATTGTGAGTTCAGCCCGGATAAAATCAGTGCTTCCAAATTACTTTCGGACAAATTTTATCGAAAAATTTATTGAAAATGTCTAAAATGACAAGACGTCTTGTCACTTATGAAAAAATTTCGGCAGAAGAATACCTACATATGTATGTCTGCAAAAGAAAAATAGTGAGTAATCAAAAATAAAAGTTAAATTAAAATACTTATGTATTAACTAGCTAATCGGATAGATAATTGAGAAATAATCGAGCATTTCCAAAGTTGTTTCGTGCGCTTATGAGTTGCGCTCACGTCTAGTATAGTTAGTCTACGGTAAAATGACGAAGCAAAAAGAAAACCCGTCAAATTGTGCAATGTCAAGTGGACTAACAGCGCCATCTCTTATCGATCTTGCAAACAAAAAATCATTGTATGTGAATGTATGGGAAAATGCAATTATTTTCAGTACCTACTTGTATTACGTCAACATAAAAAAAATTATTTTCCGGGAAACTTTTACCAATTTTGAATTTTTACAACCATTTGAACTTCAAAATTACGATGAAAACTAAAAAAAAAGGAAGGTTTTTAATACAGAAAAAGACACCGGAAATCGGATGATCCGTTCTCGAGTTATGCGCGGTCTTATGTATGCTATCTTTATTTGAATACTCACTTTGTCAATAAATATTTCCCTCAAACACAATAAAGGTCTGTGTCTGCATGCAGTTAGATAGATAGAGAGATTTTATTTTTGTAATAAATATACATACATTGGAGTTGTCCGCACAATTTACACAGAGATTCGATATTGTTTTATCTTTCTACTGAAGTATTATCTAAAAAATTAACAAGACTTATATAATTGAATTGAATTTAATTTTAAGAAGGAAACTACAAAAAACCTTCCATTTGAGAAGAAAAAAAAATAATTTAAAAATTTCAATATATATATGTAGATACATATGTACATACATTTACATATGTATAAAAATAAATTATACACATGTAATAAAGTAAATAAAATGAATATATTAACAAATAAATAAATAAAATAAAAAATAAAAAAAAATATGCAAAACAATAAATAAATCATTTAATATAAATAAATAAATAAATAAATAAATATATAAATAAATAAATAAATAAATAAATAAATAAATAAATAAATAAATAAATAAATAAATAAATGAATAAATAATATAAAAAAAAACAATAAATAAATTACGTAATAATAAAAAAGAAAAATAAATAAATAAATATATACATCTACATTAATAAATAAATAAATAAATAAATAAATACAATTTAACTTTAACAGAAAATAAATAAATTAATATATAAATAAATAATAAGCGAAATAAATAACAAAATTAAATAAATAAGCAAATAAATAAAACATTAAACAAAGATATTTAAATAAAAATAATACTATTAACGTTATTTTAGTAGCAAAATACAGAAACATTTTTAAACATTAAGCTGGTTTATAAGATGATTATCTGATGTTTCACAGTTTCTTAAAAATCGAACCGTCAATCTCGTAATTCTTTCGGAGATCAATTCAACATTAGCCTGCCAATGCAGGTCGAGAGTGGAGTGGTAGGGAGGTAGGTTAAGCATCATTTTTAGTATTTTGTTTCGTGATACTTGTAGTTTTTTAAAGTGACATATTGCACAATCACCCCATACTTGAAACTTGACATCCATATAATAAGATAGATTGGAATATGACTTTAAAAATAATGATTTTATTTTCAATACTTAACAGTGACTTTCTGTTTATGAATGGGTAAAGTATTTTTATGGCTATGCTCGTTTTGTATTTACAATATGTTCTTTAAATGTTCGTATTTATTTCCGTTCTTTGAAATCTGTCCGGTTATAAGAGGTGTCCGTAAGGAGAGAGTACACTGTATTAGGTTTAGATTGCGCACCTCAGAATGAAAAGGCGGGCCCCATCTACACATGATCACTTTGTTGGCCGTATTTCTGTCAATCCGTCAAGGGCCTTTTTCTTAGGAACGGTTATTACCTATACATATTAACTTGAATTTAATATAGAGAAATCTCTTTATAATAAACCTTCTTACAACGAAATCCTGCATTAAATTTATTGGCACCAAATCATATATAATCAGTATATTTTTACCTCTCTATAACAAAGTCAGTAGAATGTTTTCAGTATAATCTGTGTACGCGTATATTGGGAGTGTTTTTTTTTTTGTTACCTACATAGGCTTAAAAAACACTATCAATGTAAAATACAATAACAACTTAATCTATATAGAACTCGTTTAGCATGGATAGCTATCGGGTATTGTGAGTTCAGCCCGGATAAAATCAGTGCTTCCAAATTACTTTCGGACAAATTTTATCGAAAAATTTATTGAAAATGTCTAAAATGACAAGACGTCTTGTCACTTATGAAAAAATTTCGGCAGAAGAATACCTACATATGTATGTCTGCAAAAGAAAAATAGTGAGTAATCAAAAATAAAAGTTAAATTAAAATACTTATGTATTAACTAGCTAATCGGATAGATAATTGAGAAATAATCGAGCATTTCCAAAGTTGTTTCGTGCGCTTATGAGTTGCGCTCACGTCTAGTATAGTTAGTCTACGGTAAAATGACGAAGCAAAAAGAAAACCCGTCAAATTGTGCAATGTCAAGTGGACTAACAGCGCCATCTCTTATCGATCTTGCAAACAAAAAATCATTGTATGTGAATGTATGGGAAAATGCAATTATTTTCAGTACCTACTTGTATTACGTCAACATAAAAAAAATTATTTTCCGGGAAACTTTTACCAATTTTGAATTTTTACAACCATTTGAACTTCAAAATTACGATGAAAACTAAAAAAAAAGGAAGGTTTTTAATACAGAAAAAGACACCGGAAATCGGATGATCCGTTCTCGAGTTATGCGCGGTCTTATGTATGCTATCTTTATTTGAATACTCACTTTGTCAATAAATATTTCCCTCAAACACAATAAAGGTCTGTGTCTGCATGCAGTTAGATAGATAGAGAGATTTTATTTTTGTAATAAATATACATACATTGGAGTTGTCCGCACAATTTACACAGAGATTCGATATTGTTTTATCTTTCTACTGAAGTATTATCTAAAAAATTAACAAGACTTATATAATTGAATTGAATTTAATTTTAAGAAGGAAACTACAAAAAACCTTCCATTTGAGAAGAAAAAAAAATAATTTAAAAATTTCAATATATATATGTAGATACATATGTACATACATTTACATATGTATAAAAATAAATTATACACATGTAATAAAGTAAATAAAATGAATATATTAACAAATAAATAAATAAAATAAAAAATAAAAAAAAATATGCAAAACAATAAATAAATCATTTAATATAAATAAATAAATAAATAAATAAATATATAAATAAATAAATAAATAAATAAATAAATAAATAAATAAATAAATAAATAAATAAATAAATGAATAAATAATATAAAAAAAAACAATAAATAAATTACGTAATAATAAAAAAGAAAAATAAATAAATAAATATATACATCTACATTAATAAATAAATAAATAAATAAATAAATACAATTTAACTTTAACAGAAAATAAATAAATTAATATATAAATAAATAATAAGCGAAATAAATAACAAAATTAAATAAATAAGCAAATAAATAAAACATTAAACAAAGATATTTAAATAAAAATAATACTATTAACGTTATTTTAGTAGCAAAATACAGAAACATTTTTAAACATTAAGCTGGTTTATAAGATGATTATCTGATGTTTCACAGTTTCTTAAAAATCGAACCGTCAATCTCGTAATTCTTTCGGAGATCAATTCAACATTAGCCTGCCAATGCAGGTCGAGAGTGGAGTGGTAGGGAGGTAGGTTAAGCATCATTTTTAGTATTTTGTTTCGTGATACTTGTAGTTTTTTAAAGTGACATATTGCACAATCACCCCATACTTGAAACTTGACATCCATATAATAAGATAGATTGGAATATGACTTTAAAAATAATGATTTTATTTTCAATACTTAACAGTGACTTTCTGTTTATGAATGGGTAAAGTATTTTTATGGCTATGCTCGTTTTGTATTTACAATATGTTCTTTAAATGTTCGTTTTTGGTCCAAATGCATGCCCAGATATTTAACAGTTATTTTCCAGTTAACACTTACACCGTTTATACTTATTGCGCATTGCTGGGAAGGTAGCAACTTTTTCTTTTTCTTCTAAAAAAGATTGATTGCACTTCATCAGCATTTATTGCATTTGTTGTAGTATTCAGCTAATATTTCAACCGCATTTTGTAGATTCGTCTCAATGTTGTGACTAAATTCAAGCGATGAAAAAATAGCTGTGTCATCAGCATAAATGACTAAATCACATGACGGTAATCGTGGAAGATCCGATGTATATAAATTATACAGCACAGGACCGAGTACGGAGCCTTGAGGTACCCCTGCATACAAATGATGCGATGTAGAAGCGCTGCTATTTATATGCACCCTGAAGCACCTGTTTGTCAGAAAATTTTGAATTATTTGGAGTGATAACTGCATAGGACAGAACAAGAAACGATTGGTTTTTTTCCTTGATCTATTTAGTAGCTAATGGCATTTATGATATTATTGATCATAAGTACTTGGTCAGTGGTCACTCCTTCATGTCCTGCGATCGAGATTTTGCTGAAATAGAAAAGGAAAGAAAGTCGTTAAATGTTTTGAACCAAAGGATGTGGAAAAAATGATTCAAGAATCATGCCACAAAAATTCATTTGAAGTGTTTAATTTGGACAAAAATGATTTTATAGACCTAAACAAGGCTTCCACGGATTTTTTAAATACAACAAAGCTTAAAATATCAACTATTTCTTGGATCCGCATCGACAAAGATAAGTTACCTCGTGTCGATTTAATGGAATCGCAAAGTGACTCAATACCGTTGGACAGTGTCAAAATTTCGGATTAAGCTTTCGTGGGGGATCGCATTACTTGCTTAGTATAGAGTTACTGCATGTTTCTCATCATAGAACAAATTACGGGATGCACGAGCCGCATGAGTAAACTCCATAATTTAAATGTAAACTTTCTTGACTTTAATCTTACCAAGATTACACTAAAAAATGTATTGCGTAATGTAGTTCCTCGCACATAAATATTAATAATGTATATTTGTCCCTTTTTTTTATCTAATGCTTGTGGTAGTGTTGTAATGTAGCGTAGCCTAACCACTAACACCAGCACTAAATGATGAGCCTGTTGATGCATATTTTGCCCTAGTCAATCTCTGCTTGTGGTTATTGTTTGTATCAAGCACGCACCACGACACAGATCTGATAGTGTTAACATTTTCAAAAAAAACCAAGTTTCCAAACCAATTAAAAGATTACAGTTTGCCAGCGTTAGAAGCTCGAAATAATATTTCAAAAGAAAAGTTGAAAGATTTGAAGGACATGCTACCATACATACCCACCAAAAATAAAGCATTCTACGAACATTTGATTAATCAAACTGAAGCCTGAGAACTTTTAAATATCTTTTATAAAGGCACTTAGCCATTTTTTAATATTTCTTCGTAAGGCACTTTAGACATTCTAAAATAATATATATTTATTTTCTATTACATCTATGAATTCTTATTCTTTTAGTTTTCTTACGACTTCCTGTAGTTAAGAGATATGTGTTTAATTGAGTTAAATTAAAATAAATAATAATTTCATTGAATTGTTTGTTTTATTATTTTTTTTGTTGTATCTCGAAATAATGAAATTGGCACTTGGACCCTTTAGACTTAGACTTACAACCAACTGAAGGGTTGCACAGCACAATGAAATATAATAAATTTGTCATGAGGAGCTTCTCAACTCGCCGTGCGGTATTGGGAAAAACTGCACACAAATGGTTGCGGGAAGTAGGCCCTGGTTCACTCCGAACTGTAGCGCCACCTAAAGAAAAAAAGAAGAGTAGACGGTCGTTTATAGAGGAGTCATTAATTTACAACAGCCAAATCAACGAAATGATAAAAAGCCACATATACCACTTTTTGGATTTCATTGAGCTGTGCTACACTCGATCATTTGTATTTAATACTTTCTATTTTTTTTTTTTTTCGAACGAAGAGATCTTTTGAAAGCCTCATAATTTTCACTTGCAATGACATCTCAATCATTTGAAGGAGCAGTATCAGAAGGCTGTTCCATTACGGAGATTCTCCAACCAGATTCTCCAAAAATTCATCGTTAATGACAGTTCCCTCAATTCCATCATCTATAAATCGTTTTCATCGCTTTCCAACTCATCCCTACTGTCATAATTAATAATAGTTTAGCAACTTCAATAACAGAAGAACCTTTCTGTAAATCTAATTTCGTCTTCCTTAACTAAGAGAATCCAATCTGTCTTTTACCATAACACCTTATCGTTTGGCTTACCTGTTCTTTGTAGTGTGCCCCAAGGCTCTATAATCGGTCCCTTGTTATTTTCTATGTTCATCAATGATCTACCTCTCGTGATACGGAATTTTCATTTCCATATTTACGCTGATAATGTACAAATCTACATTCACTTTCCGATTGGTCTGATGAATGATGCCGTTGAAAGAATGAATGAGGACCTCGCTTCTATTGTGAAACGGTCTTCTGATAATTGACTTCTTTCGAATCCTTCTAAGACTAAATCTATCCATATCTCTGAGCATATGTTATCGTCTCGCCTTACTCGTATTGCCATTTGCCTTTATAATAAACTCCCCCTCAGTATAAGAACCAAGGTCGAGCACATACGTTTTTGTGGTTAGTCTTCTCCTATCTTAGTTAGTAGGTCTAGGTACTCTTCATTGATGTTAATCCCGTTTAAAGTAACTTAACTATTTTGTATGCAAGAATGTTATTATATTATATTATAATTTATTTAATTCCTTTTAGAAGGTTTTTATTATTCTTTTTTTTTTCTTTCACCTGTTCTTATTTTATTCTATTTTTATTGTTTATTGTTATTGTTTAAGATATACTTATTTAAGAATATATTTCTTATTGTACGCCGAATTTAATCAAATAAATACAAATACAAATACAAAATTCAAAGACCTTTCCCAGTAGGGAGTTTACACATTACCCCAGTGATTTTTGCTGGCCTTACTAAGCTAAGAATCGCTTCCTTTTGGCATTACTTCAGGCCTTATTTTAACATTGCGATGTCATAGGGAGCAAGAGCTTGCCATCTCGCTTCAATTGGAGGCCTTCTTTCAAGAGTTACCAAGAAGTTATAACAGCAGGCCTTCCTATAGCCCTTCCAGGGAAGCACTTATTTCATCGATTACCAGTTATAAGTAAAATCAGGCCTTCCTTCCAGGTTCCAGGGAAGCCTAAATTTCTAAACAAAATAAAATAAATATGTAAATCCAAATATTTAACATACGTTATGTTTGTATATTTCAAACGAAGTACATATTTACATGAAATAAAAAAGCATATTTCAGTTTTAGAAAAGAATATTGTAAATAAATAACTTAGACAAGTAACTTTCACCACAATTTTTTAATATAATTGTTTGTTGAATGGGTCACAGCACTTTATTCAAATTTTACTTAACACTTCTTATTTTCTCCGATCGTTTTTATGTCAAAAATTAAACTTGAAATAAGAATCGGCGAGTTTGCATTTCTCCCCTAAGCTTATTTTAAAATAACGCTTCCTCTGCGTAGTCGAGTAAAAAAAGAACTTAGGTACTTGACGTGATCAGACTTGTTTGCCAGGTATGCACAACAATTTTCATTTGAAAGGAAGACCTGAAAAAAGAAAATATAGGAAGCTGATTTTAAAATAGATTCCATTACCAGCTCGCTACCTAAGAAATGTCTAAGCGCATGTCTAAAAGTAATGTGGTAATAAAATTGATGCTCAAGTTTTAAAACTGGTTGGAATTTTAAAATAGATTCCATTACTAACTCGCTTCCTTGGCGATGCCTAAGCACATGCCTGAAAAATGTCATTACCTGACAAGCGAAGTGGTAATACAATATTGATGCTCAAGTTTTAAAAGTGGTGGTAATTTCGAAACAAAGCCATTACCAAATCGCTTCTTAGGCATGCTTTTGGGAAGGCCTTGCTTTTTTTTAAGATTTTAATTGATGAAGTTAGTGGGGATTTGGCAAGGTCTGATGAAATCGCCAACGATTCCCTACTGGGTTCCTGCCGCAGTGAGCCTTTTGAGAATCTGACATCTAGAAACAAAGAAAATTATATTCCTCAATGCATAATGTAGGGTAACGGCGTCGTCGGCTACCTAACATTTTTTCACTTTGCTCTTCTCAAGTTACTAAAATATTTGATGAAAACATTTAAACAAAATTTAATTGAATGTCGAAACAAATATTAATCGATAAAAAACATAATTTTTACTTAAACCCTCACTGTTCTCTAGAAATTACCAAATTGATGAAAAAAAGTCATATTGCGTTAGTAGTCGGCCGCCAAATTTTAGTGGTCGGCCATGTCCAATAAATCAATGAAAAGAACATATTCAATGATCATTTAAGGGTTTATTTGAATGCAAAACATTTAAAAAATAATATTTTATTATTTTTAATAGCATAGAATAAACAAAAAATCTTTGAAGGGTGTTTTCCTTTTACTGTCTTTTATTATCTTCTGAACAGTGCATTATTGAATTATACAAATAGGCCGATACCAATCGAAATAGGCTTCAGTGGCCGAACACTAGCTTGGTAATTTCAATAGTCGGCCGGCAGTGCACCGACAACCTTAGTACCTGGCCGAGCACTAAAATTTCTCAAATATTTGTTTGTAACGATGAAATCAGAGCAATTCATTAATTAACATTCTGTACGTCAAAAGCTAAATTTAAGCTATAGTGCATTTCTTTAGTGCTCGGCCATACCCCATTATTTACACTGATATTTATATTTTGTAATCTTGGCACCATTTAATACATACCTTGCGATTGTGCCACAATTTGCATCGTTGATAGGAAGCACCACTAATTTAGACAGTGGTCGTTTGAAGACTGACGATCCGATCTGAATAGTTGCCACTCGAACAATATCGTCCTGACCTGGATGAACTTCAAGAACTCTTCCGAGAGCAGAGCAGAAGCACTAAATCATTCACTCGAAGGTTCCGCTGTGCTAGTGGCCACTTAGATCTTACCTGGAGCTCACGAAGATACTCGCAGCTCTGAGAAACTGAGTTTATCGCACGCCCTATCAAAAAGTGCCCTGGCGTAAGAGCCACTAGATCCGTTGGATTATCAGACATCGCTGTCAGTGGTCTTGAGTTGAGAATGCCTTAAGTGCAGGCTGCCCATGAGGATACAGTTCGGATGTTAATAGCGACTGCTTTTATGCTTTTAAGAACAATACAAATTAATTAAATGTTATCTTCCAAACAAATTATAGTATACACTTTTGTAAATACACACAACTAAACAAAAAACAAGCAATCACCACATTTTTACACTTTCGCAAATATGCAGTGACTTATGTGCATTTACCAGCTGCAGTATTTGCGTCATAATATCAAATTTGAGGATAGAGGTGTAGGACATGTATCTGCTTGTATCTGCATCTTCACATTACGAAAATTCCTACGTATATATATTACATGAGGAAAAGGGTTAAAGTGGCCGACAACTAGCGCCGTTACCCTACCTTATATGCCACAAACAATCAGTCGCCTAAAAATCTGATTAAATACTTCCCGCGAATTATTATAAGTTTATTTATTGATTAATTGCACTATAAACTTACTGAACAGTTTTTTTTTATTTGCCTTACTATAAAAAATAACTTTGTTAGACGACTTCCACTCAACTGAATTACACATTACACTGATAAGAAGAGATCTGAACCACATTTACGCACGTACCTAAGACGTTATGAATATTTTTAAAAGGGAAAAAAAATTGCGCACCCATATTAGAATAGAACCTGCCTTATATGGCACACCATGCATTTGTACCAGAATAATATCTCCAAGCGAAAATATGGACAACAAATATGGAACATCATGCATCTAAGGTTTAACCCAAAAAGATAAATAAATATAAAATTGGAACTTCAATTTGCGTTGATTATTGATTTATACTTATACCTACTTTAAATAGAGAATTGCAAGATGTTTCACAAAAACAAGCAAAGAAAAAACCTTTGATTAGGTACTGCTCAATTCGAAAAGTATTGAAATGTACTCCTTCTATCTTACTTAACACACATTCTCATTAAAATCATTCAATAAATTAGTATACATCATGAAACTATCAAACAAAGTTTGACTAAACTCAGCTAATTATGACGTCACAATCTGTTCTGACCTCAACCAGAACTAGTAGCAGCCGCAGTAGCATTATGGAATATGGAAGCACTCCGCCATTATTCACTGGCCAGGGAGAGGAAATTCTTTCGCGTAGATTCGGAAATCGCAAACAAAAACATGCTGCGCGTTCACTGAACTCTGTTAGATACGAAGTGTGGTGTGTTTGGTTTAATTCACCCCGAAGGGGAAATCCCAAACACACAAACACAAATCCAACAAACTCTGAACTAATACTACCATCCAAGTGCGCGTTCTAATATTGTGTAATAAGCGAGTGGGGAAGAAATGAGCAGGTACGCATGATCGAGGCCAACCACATGGCTCAGTATGAGTTAGACTCCGCCCGAAAATAAAATGGCGAGATAGTACTGTAATGCAGCGATTGCTGTTTGCCATTCGTATGCGAGTTGCAATTGGAGCAAGTGAGTAAGGTATATACAGAATCACCTCGCAGGTATCAGTGCATGCATTGAGGTGGACGCAGATTCACAATACAGTGGCGTAGGATTGCATTGATACGAAAGGATTCGGCGGGTTCAGAAAATTGTCTTCTTCCTTTTAGTTTTCGCAACCGAATTTGGTTCAACCGAATTTCGATGAAGAGATTTCCATACTTTTATCATTCACACTGGTGTACAGTGTACAGTGACAGCGGAGTGGGTGAGTTGTTAGTTCACCCGTTTTTTTTCTATAGATGATGCTATTTACTTTGACTATCAATGCGAAAACAACGACAATGGATGCGATAATTGCATTCTGTCGATAATCATGTCGCCGAGAGCGCCTTTGATTACTCCACCATACATGCGGATATTTCAGGCATCAGTGGGCTGATTGATTGAATTGTTTGCTGTGAAACAAAAGATTTTAATGGAAATATCGTCTCCGAGGGCCTTGGGGATGAATGATGTCGATACCTGGTTAGGGTACCTACTCCTGTAATATTGAATATTTCGAATTTTGGCGGAGGTGGAGGGCGTGAGGTTTTGTGGTTGTGGTGCGCTATTTCAGGCGACGATAACTCTAGATATCCATTGGGGAATTGGGATGAGTATGCGCCTGTCTGTGAGTATGTTTTGTTTTGATTTGGCCATCTCTCTGAAATGTATTGGGTTTGATTGTGAATGTTCATGGAATGGACAGTCAACAGGGGGTTTATATCGATCAATTATTGACTATTGTAACAAATTCAATTATGTTCATGTATTGAATAGTTTATTATCTTGGTGACATTCGCTTTTATTTTATTTTTAAATGCGCTCTCTTGTTTCACAAGTTTATTGTTGTGCTTTGTGCTTCTGGCTTATAAATCAATCAAGCTTAATTGAGAGCGGAATTATTTGAGTTAAATTCTATTGGAATTTAGATGATTAACAACTAGTGTTGAAAGGAATATTCGGTTACTATGCGGTTGTTCGGTATTCGGCCTCTTCGGCCCATTTGAAGGGAGAAGAACTTGTGCTTTCATCGCTGCTGGTGTCACATTCTGAAACTAAAGCTTCAAGCAGGAGGTACTTCCGGACTCTTTGTTTTTGCAATTGATTGGTGAAGAAATTCGTCTTAAACCTGGGATCTAACAAAGTCGCTCTTCATGTTCGTGATGGTGGACTTGTTAACTCTGAATGACGTTCGAGTGAAAATGAATTTTTGGTCGACGAACGCGAACCAAATGGAGCGATGAGAATGGTATTAAGTCTCAAAAATAATGAAGTTTGAGTTGAATGGTTTTATCGTCTGCGCCATTTGTTCAAGCCATATTCACCCAAACTATGTTCGTACTTTTTCAGGGCTTTTTAATTTGGCTGAATATTCGGCTATTCGGCCACGCTCATGGCCGAATATTCGGTATTCGGCCTAAGGCCGAATATACTATTCGTTTTAACACTATTAAAAACACATAGTGGTGATAAAATATATTTTCCTTAGAACTACATAATGCGTACATATTATGTATGTATCTTCCTGGCTACACCTGCCGTTTGCATAATTCAAAAAAGTGTGCCGCTTAAAAAATTATAAATGAAAGAAATCTATCTCATAGATACGTATATAAGAACAGTGCTGGAAAACTAATTAGGAACAGTGGGGAATATAAATATTGTTCATTTCCGCTGCTTTATTCTCATATTTATTTATTTATCTGCACCGGTAAAACACCATTCGAGCTTCTAATTTCGGCTATGCCGGTCACACGTATTATGAATTGCTACTACTACTTAGCGCACCCATTGTGCTGACATCGAGGAGGGTTTTAGTAGGTAGTGTATTTATGATTTATAACACAAAGTTTGTTAACTTATACATTCATAACTTTTCAAACGAATGCGAAAATGTGAGATTTTCCTGTACAATTTGTGTGTACACCGCCGTTCACACATGCATGCGCTTGCCCTGCTGCCAATCAAATACATATGTATGCAGTCAACGATTTTCGCCAGAAACGAAAACGAATGACTCATATCGTCCATTTAAGGGAATTTTTTAACTCAAATATAGTGAAAATACTGGTTATGTCCACTTAATAGAATCGTCCATTTAAGAGGAAAAAATGCTCTGAAATTTGAAATTAAGTTCAAAATCCACTTCTCTTTTCCCTCCAACGAAAAGGCTTCTTTTTTTTGTTTTTAATGAAGGTTTTCTTCTGTCGCTTTTTCATCAAAATTAAAAGATTCTGTGATATATTATTTTCGAAAATGTATTAATATCAAATCAAATTAATGTTATATGATAAAATTGTAAAATTTCTGCCACAATAAATACAACTAAACAACTAAATCTCATACAAAATCAGGCCAGCCAACCATTATGTGTTACATAATTATTAATTACATGTCACCCCTACTTTAATTGCTACTACAAAGAAATTTGACGAAAAGAAGCTCTGTGCCGCAAACGAAAAACTTCCAAAATTGATGACAGGTGTATGATAGGGTATAGCGTATAACAAAACCGAACAGTTTGCTTTGTCGAAAGTAATCAAAAAGGATTCGACTTTTGCAAATTTTGCGCAGTAAAAGATAAATTGCTTACTTTTGTCCATGCTTACAAGTATTGGAAGCGTTTTCGGTTAGATGTGTCTCTCAACGCATATCGTACCTACGTATCTCCTACCAGTTGCTAGAAAACGAAGAGTTGCTGACAGCCGCTCGGATGCTTTTATACAATCTCTCATAACAGTATCATTTCTTTTAATTGAAGGAGTAACTAGTGCAAATAATTCAGTGAATAAATTTTGATCCATTCGCACAATCATAGTTTCTGTAATCATTAGGAAACGAAGTCACTTCCAAAATATTTTATTTTTAAAAGCCACTTCTTTTCACCCAAGATTTCGGCGATTTTTTTACTAAGCATACAACTTACTGCTTATTGCAGTCCTCACGGCTAGAAGATATAAATTTTCTTCCATATTCGGCAATACAAGCGAAGCAAAAACCAAATATAGGGAAAAACATTGTCAATGTTCATTGATGTGTGGATCCGATTTTGCATCAATATTACTTGATATAAATAAGCGTAAATAATGCGGCCCTTACAGCACGCAATATTACACAAGATATTGGCCAAAAATATTGTGTGAAAATGCCTCGTCCTTAGCACGATGCAATATTATTGCACAGTACTCGGTATTTCGCAGTAATATTGACCGTGTAAGGGCTTTATTGCGCAATAATTTCGGTTTGCGCAATATATTGTGGAATGTTGAAAAAATTTAATATTTTTTGGAACTACTTCCGTGCAGCGGAGGTCTTTGTCTTTTGGTCTCTCAGACTCAAACTACTCTTAAACACCTAAATACTCCCTTTAGAATCTTCAAAGCGGCAGCCCTGATGATTATTGCAGAACCATATGGTCGAAAATGAAAGAGAATTCTGCTGTACGATTGTCTTCCTAACGGAGCTATCGGTACATGACCTACATATGTATGTCCTACATACCTCCTGAGGTTCAATTATCTGGTTGGTTTTAAATTAGCAGTTAACAATTTTTATGGTAGAAATGAGTACAATTCACAATGTAGTGACTTCTGTCGGCGGCCATTGTCCTGCTGAAAGACACACCACCTACCGCTGAGTTCGCTGAATTCTCCGAGACCTTTCGAAACTACTAAGTCGATTGAGCCATGATCATGAATGCCAATCGCAGTCTATACTACGGCAGTCAATGAACATAATACTCATAGCTGAGCCGCCCATAGCGAAACTTTATTCACTTTGTACTTTAATGCTTTTCTGGGACGATCCTTTAAACCTTTTTCCATACCTGCTGATAAAACTCTTGCAAATGCAACCGTTCTCTTTGAACTTAAACAATGAAAGCCATATTTTTAAATCCACTGATTAATAAAAATAAAGAAGAAGATAAATATAACCATTGATTTCAAACACCGATTGAGGCTCAGATAACTATTAGAAAGTCAAGATCTTCACCAAGCTCGTGTCCTTTTTGTCTGCACATTCGAAATAACTCCAGGCTATTGCTGAACTCCGCTCAGACTTCCGTATTCAATCTCCGGCAATTTCCTTTCGCAGGGATATTATTTTTTTGAATCCTTTACCGCCACTCGTTGTCGGATGCATGCATTCAAGAATGTATCTACCTGCAGCTGCCTTAAGCAGGAAAAAATCACTCTGGTGCTGCTTTTTTCTTCGGCCCTCTTGATGGGAAAGTACATATGAACATGTCTTATCTGCCATCACTGTCATTGCTAACAACCGATGACACTTGCAACATCGTTGTCGGTAGCATCATTGGTAGGTTCTTCTTGGTTGCGAGTGAGACAATAAATGGAAAAAAAAATCAAAAGTGGAATTTGCTCGCACGTAAGGTGACACATCACCGACAACGACGCCGCTGCTGCTGCCTTTGCTGAATGATGATGTACACATACCTTGGCAACGGATCCAAAGAGCGATAGATGTAGCGGCGCGGCGGCTCATATCGTAGCACTTTGGCCTTAATATTGCCTCATCAGGCCATGTCCATGCACTCGAATACAATCAATGCTGCTACAGACTCGTACTCGTACACTCCATGGCGGGACCACTTTGTCCAAAGGCTCCTTTGTGACTGCTGACGCTATTGCGGTGCACTCTCGCATTAAGTGCCCACGGCCGAGTGAAAGGTGTACGTGTTAATTGGCGTTTCTTACATCTATTTCCATCAAACGTTAACTGTTGTTAATGCTGTTTGAGGACCGCACTGACTGCATTTCTCATTTTAATTGCCTGAGTGAGCGAATTAAGCTGCCAACACTCGATGTTTGTTTCCTTAGTTGATGGAGCACGAGTATTTGAAATGAACTAAAATAGATCGCGAATTGGGTATTTGATATCGTTTTGGATATGCAAATGTTAGCTGAAAAGCACAAAATGGACGGAACTCCTCTGTTATAAAATTTAACGACTCTGTGGGTATTTGTTTAAAGGAAAGCTTGCGTATCAAAAAAAAAAAATAATTCAAGTCTTTTACACAAACAGTTCTATACTCCATTCCAATAAAATAATACCCATCTCATTTTTTTGTTTTTTTTTTAGTGCAAAAGTAAAAAATATCGTCACCTCAGTATAGTATAGATCACTATACGACAAAAACCTAGTTTCGAGAAAACGACGTTTGAAGTTTGAAAGCGAATAAAACAAAAGTCTTATGTACAACAACCATATAAAAATTTATTAAAATAGTGGCAACTGAGCTGAGCTTATACTTCATTTTTTATTTTAATCGAGCCATTAGTTTATTTTTTATCTTAATTTGAAAAAAATAAGGAAATTGCATATAGGGCATGATTTTTTTTTTCAAATTGTGCGGATTTGTGTGGCACTTTTTGACCAACCTATGTATCATTTAAATACTGAACGCGACTGCGATTTATGGATGCATATGTGTCATATTTTCATACTTACTTACTTAGTTGGCGCTACAGCTCGAGGTGAATCGGGGTCTGCTTCTCGCAACCATTTGTGTGTGCGTGTTATATTTTTGCACGAATGGAAGGGACCTACAGTTGTTTGCCGACTCCGAACGGCGAGTTGAGAAGCTTAATCGTGACAAATGATACTCTTTGATGCTTGTCAGACATTCGAAAGAGGTGGCACCGTGAAAAAACTCTTTTAGGTGTTAGACCCGGCCGGGAGTTGAACCCGGGCAGCATTGCGTGGTAGTCCAGCGCACTAACCACCACGGCCACGGCGACCATATAACAGTATAAAATTTTTTTTAAAATAGGTGTAACTTTTTTCCCCTTTGTTTTTTAGGGTTCCGTACCCATATGGTATTACGGAACCATTATAAGTTCGCTCTAACTCAAAAATGTCTGTCACGATAAAAACATCAAGAGCCGTTCGTCCTAGAAACTTGAAATTTGGCACACTTATGCATTACGGTGGTCAACATACATGGACAACATATTACTCAAAAATGTTGTGAAACAACTATACAGGGTGGGTAAAATATAATCTAAAAAATAATAATTTCTGAAAAATATATCATGTGGGACATCATTCGAAAGGGCAAAGATTCCAAAAATGTTTTTCTTAATTTTTTCTGTTAGAAACTTTGGGAGTTATTACCAAAACTGTGTGGAAAATATCATAAAAAAAGCCCCCTACGGTTTTCTCAGAAACTACTGAAGTCAGAAATATGAAAAAATCACAGTTGGTTGATAATTAACTATATTTTTTAAGATAACTTGGCGAATTTCGTTAGTTGTATAGTTTTTGAGAAATTCACGTCGAAAAATTCAATTTCTCAACCGATTAACTCGTAAACTACTGGACCAATTTTGAAGAAATTACCACCATTCTATTAACAAAAATTTTGAGAAAATTAAACGCTATCCAAAACTGTGCTGCTATACAAAAAAATTAAAAAAAAAAAAAACGATTTTGCTAGGAAACGAACCTGGGACCACTGAACTCAGTAGTACAGCGCAAAAAAGGGTTAATGGATGCGCTACACATTCAGCCGCGTTCTTAATGTTTATCGAATTTCTCATAGTGAGTAATATTACTTATTATAAGTTGGTAAAGTGAATATAGAAGGTGGGTCGTTTGCGTTTATTGTGTTAATGAAACGAAACAGTTATTTAATCACAATATAACTATGTAGTTTTAAAACTACGGAACCCTTTGAGCGCGAGTCTGACTCGCACTTGGCCGGTTTTTTTAAGTGAAACTTCTTACTCGACTGCGTTAAACGGTCGCGTTAAATGGTCGAGTTATGGTCCAATATGTAATTTCAGTCCGACTGAAATAGGCTCGGTTCTCATTCCTGACTCAACAAATGCTCCCAATGTTAACATTAGTGGTTCAAGCTCTAGCGAGTGCTTCGCTTTTAGTTGTGCAGCAATTTGGATGTTGAAATAGCGATTCGATCAGTAAAATCCAATGCATCTGGCCTTGATAATATTTCGCCAAAGTTTATTAAGATTGTCCTCCCTCTACTTCTTCCCTATTTAGTACATGTTTTCAACTACTGTATATATAGCTGTCAGTTTCCAGACCAGTGGAAGTGTTCCAAAATTGTTCCGATTCCAAAAAAATCAAACCCCACAAGCCCCACAGAATTTAGACCCATAAGTATACTTCCCTTTCTATCAAAAGTTTTCGAAAGGATCTTGTCACAACAGATTCAGGAAGACTTCGATAGACATAATAAGCTCTCTAAGTGGCAGTCTGGGTTTCGAAAAAGGCACAGCTGTGAATCAGCCGTAATAAAGGTAACAACTGATTTAAGGACTGCATTAGACTTGAATGAAATTAGTGTAATGGTGCTTTTAGATTTTTCAAAGGCATTTGATACGATCAATCACTCGATTTTAATAAACAAGCTTAAAGATCACTTTCAGTTCTCTAGCTCTGCACTTAATCTGATTTCTCGCTATCTGTGTGACCGCTTACTGACAGTTCAGACGGATCAGGGGAGTTCTAGTCTATATATTGTTAATGTAGGTGTTCCGCAAGGATCAGTACTAGGACCACTTCATTTCTCTGTTTTTATTAATGACATTCCTGATACGCTCGAGAACTGTCATGTTCACCTTTACGCAGATGATGTGATTATTGACCTGTCCAGAAAACCAGGCTTGATTGAAGATTGTGTGTCTAGAGTAAATGAAGATTTGTCGCGTATTCAGTTGTGGTCTGAGTTAAATAGCCTAAAACTAAATCCTGTCAAATCCTTGGGTATGGTATGCTCCAGAAGTGAAATCCCCTTATCTGATGTTCCTCCTCTTGCTGTTAATGGTGTCACTATTCCATACGTGGAGCACGTCAAATATCTTGGATTTAGAATTAACAGGAAACTAAGTTGTTGTGATGCCACATCAGATACAATTAGAAAAGTTTACGGTGGGCTACGAAGCTTGAGTTCCTCCTCGCATATGCTGCTTCCGAAGATGAAAATGCACCTAATAAAAAGCTTAGTGCTGCCTTTTTTGTCTTACAACTGCACAGTATACCCCAGTCTGGATTAAAATAAACGTGGCCTTTAACGACTGTATTCGGTATATATATAATGTTCCAAGACATGTTAGTGTTTCACGACAGAGAAGGTCTCTGCTGGGAATGAGTTTGGATGAATATTATAATTTTAGAAATATCCTTAGGCTCCATGGAATAATTCATAACAAATGCCCTGAGTATTTGATTGAGTATATAAATTTTGTACAGTCTCCAAGAGGGTTGAGACTTATTTTACCGCGATTCACGCACACAGTTGGAGAGCGATCTTTCTTCGTTAACGCGATTCGTTTGTGGAATTCTCTTCCATATCAGTTACAAAGAATAAGTTCGTCAGCCGTATTTCGGGAGAAACTATTTTTAAACATGTCGCAACAGAATTAAATTCTTAGTATAGTAATGAAAACATAATTTATATTATATTTTTGCTTCTTATAAGCTTTCCTTTTGAAATTTTTCCTTTGTCATTTATTTATAGCCATTTGAATTGTAATTAACACTAAATGTTGATACTTAATTTTAAGAATTATTTTCTTGTAGTATCATGTTAAGCTTTAAATAAATAAATAAATGAAAATGAAAAAAAATGAAAATGAAATGGTTGCATCAAGCATTTCACCACAGTGAATTTACATAGGCACCGCATGCAGAGTAAACAAAATGACCACGTTTTAAATGACAAATATTAATCGCAACTGAATAATTGCTGCATCGATCCAATAGATTGCTTTTAAACCATTTTAAGTTATATGGTCGTGCGAGTCAACCATCCTTTAGTGGGTTGTGACTTCGGTATACACAGCTTTTTTCGTATTATATTTCGCTGCAAACCGTCTCGTCCGATTCGATCACCGAAATCAAGCAGCGTCCAGCGGTTAGTGCTTAGTCGACTAAGAAGCTTGTGGTCCCCCCTATCTAAAGAAGCTTCTTACTCGACTTCAGTTGGTTGCGTGGTATATATGGATATCAGTGGTGTGGGGAATAGGTGCTTAGTCGAGTAAGAAGCTTCTTTAGTTGTGGTCCCCACTATCTAAAGAAGCTTCTTACTTGACTTGACTTGACTTGACTTCGGTTGGTTGCGTGGTATGTATGGATATCACTGGTGTGGGCAATAGGTAACAAAGTAGCAATAGCGAAAATTGATTCAGCGGAGAGTAGAATTGTGCGTGCGAGTAGTATTCCCACAGATCAGAGTAGTAATATTTTGCATTATTTTGCAATATTTTGTTTTATTTTGTTTCATTTTGGAGTATTGTGCATTTATTGAGTTAACTTTAATTTATTTGGTACAAAATGTAAGTAAATGTAGGTTGATTGAGTAAAATAAATCAAAATAAGGCAAAATTATAATGCAAAAAAATGCAAATGAATGCGAAGAATGCAAATGCATTAATTAATTAATTAATTATTGCATTCAATTAAATGGCACCTAGAAAAAAAAGAATGCGGTCTTTTGAATGCTTAAGAATGGTGATTGCATTCTTGTTATTGAAGTCTCGAAATGCAGTCGATGAATGCAATCACAAAATTGGCATTTTTAAAGAATGCATTCCAAAATTAATTTGGACACCCACCCAATGAATAGGTATGTTATGTACATGTTATGTACAAGGAATTCATATTGCCAACAAGTGATTCGTGGCTAAATAGACACCCGAACAATTTGATTCCCTTTAAAAGCTTAGAAAATTTCTAATGGAAAATACATATGTAATTATTATGTGTCATATGGTATGACGTATGACCCCATTTCGTAAGTTTTTTCAACATTTTTTTGAGGAGAAAGAACGGAGAATATTCTTTGAATGTCCAATAAATTCGAAAATTGTATGAATGTCTCTTCCTTTTGTCACAAATTCATTTTCCTTTGTCCACGATTATATGTAGCTAAGAAGATTCACTTCGGTCGCGCGTTCTTCTACACGTACCATTTTTTTTTTATTTAGCTTAACATTTTAAAGAAAAATAACTCGTAAAAATAAACGCGTTTCGTCGTAACGGAAATCTAAAAAAAGGAATTTTAATAGCTTTTTACAGGTTCGGAACAGAAGGTGTGTTTTTTTCAAATCTATGTAGACTAAACATGTTTCTGCAACATGTTTTCAATGTTAAATACAACAAAACCTTAGCCTGGATATTTAACAATTTTGAGTAGTTTTTTTATTTATGACGCAATATGTTCATCAAACTAGGCATGGGGTAAGTTGGACCAGGTCAACGCTGGCAGAAATATTTAGAAGAAACTAGTTAACGAGCATGAAAATTCCGGACAATATTGGATCCAAAAAAGAGTACAAAACTAGGACCAAACCCAAAACAAAAGTACACTTTTATGGCGGTACTTCATTAAACATTAAATAACCTATAGCTTTCCCTCTATATTAAGTTCGTGGGGGTTCGTGGGTGTTGGCATAAACCTAAGACTTCAACAAATCTTTAAAGAAAAAATAAACAAAAATCCAACGGCGTTGAAACGCATAATCTGGGCGGCCAATTCTGATCACCAGAATGGGAAATTACATGACCATGACTCATGATTCATGAAGTAATTGAATTGTTACTCGGCTTGTATGGCATGTGGCACCATCTTGCAATTTCGGCACAGAAAAATGAGTTATCATATCGCGATGGTGAGCACTATTAACTGTTATTGCCTGTCGCGCCGCATTTTCAAAGAAGAATGGTCCGAAAACTCAAAACTCAAAACTCCAAACTCAGAAGACGAAATGCATGCTCTACAAAACATTGATCCTGCCAGTTCTACTGTATGGAGCCGAGTGTTGGACGATAAGCAGGGAAGCAAAGCAGATTTTGAATACTTTCGAGACAAAATTTCTTCGTCGAATATTCGGTCCCGTGTGCGAGGAGGGCAAATGGAGGAGAAGAACCGCGAACTCTATGAGCTGTACCAAGATGTGGATGTAGTCCGAAAAGCCAAAACACGTCGACTACACTGACTCGGCCAGATCGAGCGAATGGACAACAATGCCCCAGCAAAGAGGATCTTCGAATCACAGCCCCCAGGTTCGAAACGACAAGGAAGACTGAACCTCCGTTTCAAGTATCAAGCTATCTCGTATGCAAGTGCACTTTGTCTAGACAACTGGAAGTAGTATGCCCGGGATCGAAGAAAGTGGAATGCTGCCGTGTCTCAGGCAGAGACTCTTCACGGGTTGGGAGCCCGTTGCCACACAATCGGTACCCTTTTGAACCATTTTGAGAATTGGATAAATTTCCATATCTTATTGATATTCGTTGAGGAAGTATCGTGAAGGTCTATAAAGAAGTATTCTCCCAGAATCTTTTTTCTTAAGGAGGAGAGTGCTGGACAGCTGCATGGGAAATGATAGGAGGATTTTTCGTCCTCTTCATCGTGTGACGTAGGTCATTGGCGAGGATTCCCAGCCTGGCTGGCATGTCTGCCTATTGTACCTGTCAATACGCCAACTAGGATGCCGACATGCGCTCTGCTGATTTTTAGCGAAACACCACCTTAGATCTAGGTGGTTATTCCTAACATTTATAGTTCTTGGAGTTTGTAGGAATATTAAAGTCAAGTAAACTGCAAATTAAGCTTAATTCCTTAAATTTTCCAAAAAATGTTATATCCTTTTTCTAAATTATTTAATGTCATTTTAAAACAAATTATTATCTGAAAAAGTAATTTTGTAGAGCCAAAAAAAAACTTGGACAGTTTTTTCCTTCTTCTAATAATTGACGCATTTTCCTATTTTGAAATATTTTTGTACGTTCTTTTAAGACTCACCTTATAATCTTTATGTTTTTGGTAATAGGGCATATTTCCAGTACCGATTGATTAAAAAAAATGGATAAAAAGCAAACATCCATTGACATGAAGGAACTGTCAATAAAGTTGTGGAGAAAAAACAAAAAGTTTCAAAAAATTTGAAAAAACCTAAATCTAGAGTGCATTATCTCATCCAAGTGCTTGAAAAAAATGTTTTTTTGCAAAGACCTAGTGGTCGTGGACGACCAAAACGAATTTCGACTCCTGAAACAGAATGAACAATTGTTCGATTAGTCGTAAACGATCACAAAATTTCTGCGGTAGACATTGCTAAAGACCTGCAGGAAATAGCGTTTGTATAGGTGCACCCAAGGCTGTTAGAAATGTTTTACATTCAATGGAATTAAGAGTATACACCCCCCGAAACAAGCTCCTTTGTCTACAAGAAATATTAAGAAAAACCTGGAATATGCCCACCGACACCGTAGCGCAAGTGGTTAGTGCGTCGGACTACTGAGCCAGCGGTCTTGGGTTCGAATCCCGCCGCAAACACCTAAAAGTTTTTCACAGTGCAAAAATATAACGCGCACACACAAATGGTTACGGGAAGCTAGGCTTGGTTCTACCTAGGACTGCTGAAGCCAAATATTATTATTTATGGAAAATGCCCAAATATATGTATGTCCGTAAATCTTTAGAGTTCTGGAAAACGGTAATTTTTAGCGATGAGTCAAAATTCAACTATCAGAAAGAGTAAGAGAAATAAAAATGGTCTGATGAACGCCGATTTGTTTGGAGGAGCCAAATTACAGCCTTAAGTCTACCGCATGTAAATGCGTTAAACGTGGTGGAAACAGTGCGATGGTATAGAGTGCAATGGTCTCGGGTGAAGTAGGAAACTTGGTGTTCCTTGAAGGTAATATGAACAATGTGCTAGCAACGGCTACTCAGCTACTCAGTTTTTGCTTTGTATATGATAATGACCCAAAACACGCTTCCAATATTGAAAATTTGAAAAATGATGCTTCATTTGCACTTTCATTGAATTTAACAGCTTTACGGGTAGCGATTTTATTTAATTTTCTGATTGCATCCTTTTCCTGTTCAAATTTTTTTTTTGGTTCACTGTATGTAAGAATCACATAAGCGGAATGATGAAAAGATAGAAAGATTAAGGATTTATGATATAATCCATGGCGGGCTTCTGGTAAAATCATAAATGATGAGCAAATACTTTGTGCGAATAAAGTGACAATCAGCTAGATAGAAGTAAATTTGAAGATCCGCCAAAAAGTATTAAGCATCCTGTCACCGCTAACCTGCAGTCTATAAACGTTGTGTCGTAAACCTACTACAATATGTTTAATGCGTTTGCCAATCTTTTACATTTTATGTGTATGTAGGACGTAGGTAGGTACTTAAAAAGTTGGTTAGAAAAAGAAAAGAAAATGAATAAAAAAAAATCCACTTGACCAGATACGATACTACAAGTAAATGCACACATCGTTTGCGCTGCGAAATCAATAAAGATCCTACCGGAATCACCATGGCAATCTGGGTTTATAACTCACATCACCCACCCATTCACGGGCATCCCATAGATATTGCTCAGATCTGAGATAGCTAAACGAAAGATACACAGCAGCACATAAATCTCCGTTTGATTTATCTCTCAAAGAGAAAAGCAATTCCTTGTGTCGCGTCATACCCAACGAAACGCCAAAGAAAGCGTCAACAATACATTTTGTCTATATGTGGCCCAATCTAACGTGCAGCATTCCAGATTGCCCTGTGGGTAGGTTGGCGCACTGCGGGTGAGGGGGTGAATAAACAGGGAGCATTTCGACTGTCTTCGCCAAGTTAAAACTCCTCCTTGTACTTGACTACAAGAAGGGATGGAGAGGCGAGAGTGAAAGTTCGGCAACGTCGATTGTCCCGCAAGAAAATCCAAATAAAATGGCGAAGAAAAATTCAACACAGTATTAAGCATTACAAATAATGTCCTGTATAGATACATCTGTGTATCATAGTGCATCTGTGTAAGTACTGACACACATACATATAGCTAGAGATTCTTAGCGAAACGCTTCCCTAAATCACCCATTCCCCAGCGCCCGCTCGAATATCTGAGTATTTGTATCTATGCTCGGTTGAGAGATAATTTTTGTAGATACTACTTGTGCGCGTGTGTTTGTGTGTATTTGTAAGATACACATTTGTGGAGAAAGCTCGTATATTATCATAAAACGAGGGATGTGAAAAGTCGGATCGTAAATCTTCCAGATAACACTTTATGTGAAACTGAGAAGCGAGCGTTGGGTGGCACGGCAACGGGAAGGAGAACGAAGAGCGTTCCAAATCAACATTACAGATAAAATAAGACAAGAGAGCACCAGAGATTCCGCCAGCGAAGGAGAGAGAGAAAGATAGAAAGAAATGTCTACAAATGTCTTGAAAATATTTCACGAATTCAACCCCCCTAAATCGCTGGTCCAGCTTCGGTGTGCACTCGAATAAATTTCTATTCGCCTCCCCCACAGCTGCTGCTGTAGTCACCGCTATTTGGCCATAATTACCTTGTCATTAAGTTCTTCCCCAGTTGATTGACGCATGCACCATCACGACCGGCAACACAAGACCACCCCACAGTAAAATAAGTCGTTCTACTGTTCGTCGTATATTACAAAAGGACGACGAACGCACCCCTCAAACAAATCCACCCTCTTCGGGATGTCACATGCGATTGTCCTCTATTAAATCAAAAGACGTAAAAACTGCACAATTGAGATAAGGCGAGATACCCCACGAAATCTCGGCAAGCGAACGCCGTTCCGTGTGTTTATGCCTGAACTTTGGGCAGATCCTTGCACTCGCAAGATTCAGATTACTATCGTCATGTCACAATCTTGTTCAATTTAATCTGGTAACCACCACCACCACCAGCGCCAGCACCAGTGTCGCCCTAATCGAATCATTTCTTCTTGTCTCGTGGAACGTTTACGTTTTGCCACTATACCTACCCGTGTAACGTGTTCTGAATGGATATGGACGGTGACGTGCGTCGCGTCGCCTCAAAAATCCATCCCCTAGCCTGACAAGTGCGTTGCTCTTTTCTTTTTTATTTAGAGGAAATGAAGGAGTTGGTGGCCGGCGCGCGATGTGAAGTCGGAGGAAGTGGTGGGTGGGCTGCTGCTAGGTATCTTGTTCCAAAGCCACTGATGCCATCGATTTGACTCGAGTTGATTGCGACGATAGTGGTAGACTGGCACAGTCATTGTTTTTTTTCCACTTCTTTGATTTTGGGTGTTTTAATCGCTTTGACCTTAGGCATTAGATTGTGGGGGAGATTCGTAATTTGATTTTGGTTTACGTAACGAGCAAAGATATAGGTTATATGGGATTAGCTGGCACAAATATGTCTTATAAATGATTGCCAGTAAGCCAGTAATAATTTAACTAGACTTTTCTCAAGGGTTAGAAGCTTTGGTACTGGGATAGGACTGCCAACGACAAGTTTTATAAAAAAAGGACTTTTCGGTTTTTTCATTAAGTAAACAAATAATTAGAACAAATATACATTATTAGTATTTCTGTGCGACGAACTACATTACGCAATGATTAAGCAAGATTAAAGTCAAGAAAGTTTACATTAAAATCATAGATTTTACTCATACGGTTAATAGGCTCATGCATCCCGTAGTTCTATGATGAGGAACATGCAGTAACTCTATACTATGCAGGTAATGCGATCCCCCACCAAAGTTTAATCCTGAGATCAGTTGATGCATAGAAATCATATCATTATTGACCCTTCTCTGAGCCAAAGGTTGCATTTGAAATAGTTTTATCCGATGCAAATATGAAGGGAGGTTAAAAGGATCGTCCGAGGGAAGACCTTTCAATGGGAAAGGAATGGTGCATCGCTGGACGGCTTCAATACAAGTATTGAGATCATTCTGCTATGACGTCCATACTTACAAAGCATATTCGAGGTGAGGACGGACAAGATGGTTAGTGAGTGTTATAAGGATTTTTAAATTCTTTACACAATCTTTAAACGAAACCTAACATTGGGTTTGATTCATTCACAATGTGGTGTATATGCTCTTCGAAATCAAGTCTAGGGCTCACATAAAAACCGAGGATTATAGTCGGTACCCGTTTCCTAGAGAATATAATGGACTGACACTTGAGTGGGTTAAGGACCAAACCATTTTTACAGCACCAGGGGCCTGTTTCACCAACCACGTTTCACTTTACACTTTGGAACTTTGCAAATTATCTTTGCCAATTTCGTTTCACCAAGCGCAAATTTGCAAAGAGAAAAGTATTTTTTGCAAAGTGCAAAAACTTTTTAACCGTAGGATGGGCAACTACTTTGAGGGCGGTAAGTTATACTACTTGCTACTTGGTCTAGCTAGACCAAATATTTTTTTGGTATGAGATGTGATGTATATAAACTTTTATTGGCTTGCCAGCTATACTAATATACTATTATGCTTCGGAATTACATATTTGTATTTATTGGTAACAGCTTAAGAAATAACACGGTTATTCACAAAAATTAGAGAAAAAAAAATTAAAAAAAAATATTTAATGAACACCATTTGACTCAATACTAAATCATGCTTATTCCCGCTATATAAGGTAGGAAATTGGTAAAATATAGAAAATAATTATTTCATGAATTTTTGCAACCATCACAAAGGTAATGTCTGACATGTCTCTGCCCATCCTAGGGTTGTTTTGCAAAGAATTCTTTCATTTCGTTTCACCAACCAAATAATCTTTGCACTTTGCATTTAGAATTATGCAAAGCTTGTCAATAATATGCAAAGAAAAACTTTGATTTGCCGTTGGGCATTTGTAGCGTAAAGTTCGTAAATATATAGTTAAACAATTAAAATGAATCGTTACAAAGCATTTTTGAGAATGGAAAGAATAATAATTTACAAAGATTTATAAAATTAAAAACCAATTTTGATTTTGGTAATTCTTCACCGTTTGAAAGCTTCCGTTTAGCAAAAAATCAAATCGAATTTGTTTTGCTCAAAATTTGGTTTAGGGTAACTTCGGGCATTATGGCGCACCTTGTAAATACCACATATCCGATTTGCTTATAGAAAATCAAATGATGAGAAAACTTGAGTCTTAATTAGTGCCATGTCAAGTTTTAAAGTTGTTGCGATTTTTCTTACAAGTGAAAAAAGTAATAAACAAAAAAATACACCACTTTTGTCATCTGCATATAATTTTGGGTATTTTTCATATGCGTGTGGCTCCGTAAGTATAAAACGCATGGGGTTAGTGTACACTGTGAAGTGCAGTGAATCATATTGGTTTTCCTTTGGTGGCATTGATTAGTAACAGTATAAGAAAATCTGGCGTTTTTTTTTATGTTTTGTGCAAATGCGTCTTTTTTGTAATGTGGCGCACTTGCCGTAGGGGCATTATGGCGCACTCTCGCCCCTATAGAGTTCGCATCTAAAGTATGTAAAAAAAATTCATAGAACGATGACGACAGGAAGCATGTTTTAGGTGCTCCCACATGCCTACGTGTAGAAAACGAGCATTGTGGCTCACGTAAGAAAACTACACGCGTATGGATTCGCTCCTAACATAAAAGAGCTGTTCCATATGGGCTTTGAATAGGCAGACAAATACAGGCCAAGTCATAATTTTAATAAGTCGCAAGTAGTCCCACGACTCGTGTACTTCATTGAAAAACACTTGTGATATTGCCCTATGCATAGGGCATTATGGTTTTTTGTAAAACATTTTTAACTTAACTTTTTCTCTGTTTAAATCATTGAATTATTACAATTATTTAACGTATTTTTGTTCTGATTTTCTTATATTTTCTAACTGTTTTTGTTTTTTAATAAAAAAGCTTTTCATGTCGAAATTATTTGAGAAACAAAAAGGGACGCCATAATTTCTGAAGTTACCCTATGTGGTTTCACGGTGAAACCACTAGGAAGCAAAGGGTGTCCCTTGCAACAACTTTTATGTACCATAATGCTGGATTGGAAATGGAGCTTATATCATGGAGTCGCATCTATGTATGCACGGAACAAGTAAAGCTACAGCTCAAGCTAAGTAGCTTGCGAATTCGCCTCTGAAGGTAGCACAACAACTCAAAGCTCTGAAACATTCAGTCGTTCAACAGCAGGTGATTCACTTTCTATTACGTCGAGAATAGCCTCATCGACAATGCCTAAAACTAACGCTCTTCCACCCTCATTTTCTGTTTTTGTATAATTGTTCCTTTTACTTTTAGCCTGAGAAAAATAAACCATATTGCATTTGTGTATTAATTTTTAAGTTCAAGATGCAATGTGCTTATTAACATCCAACTTCTCCAGAAACGTTAAATATTCTCTCTGTAAAAAGTCTACTTTCTAAGCTAAGGCCGATGCGAGAGCATAATATATGAATTCATAGAGTTTACTTTGCAACTTTGCAAAACTCGATTTCAAATGCAAAGTTCTCATTTTGGTTGGTGAAACATCATTGACATCAAGAATAAAAAAATGTGGACCTAGGTGGCTTCCTTGAGGGATGCCGGATAATAGTCTGAAAGAAAAGAAGAAATGATATGACCTCTGTTTGAGGTAAGAGTCAACCCACGAAACTAATAATGGGGAAAAACCTAACGCATCGAGTTTGTAGATAATTATGTATGCCATCAGAAAGCTGATCAAAAGCTTTGGAGAAGTCAGTGTAGACACAGTCCACCTCATGACCAGTTTCTATGGCAGTGGAACGGTTATGGAAGGATGTCAACAGGTTTGTGACAAAGAAATGTAAGGCTTTCAGGCTCAAATAATTTTGACATGCATGACAGCTTAGGAATTGGTCTGTAGTTCGTGACAATATTTCTATCGCCTTTCTTAAATACGGGCGTAATAAACTATTGCTTCCAGAAGCTAGGGAAATCTCCAGTTGTTATGTCTTTTATGATCTTCTCTATATACTAGGAACTCGGAGTTGAAGAGTTCCGTGTCCCAATATTTCCGTTCAACCAAGTCTTTTAGTTCTTATTACTTATTTATAAAGCTGAGCAGAAAAATGTATTATTTTTGTTTAAGAAATTTATTTATTTATTATAAAAAAATCTTTTACACCTTGTATACAAATACACTTTAAAAGCGCCCTGTAGGATGTGGCTTGTAAGGTCCTGTGCTGGATCCTGGTGTGGGAAAATTTCTTGGTCGATGGGTCGCTTGAACTACAGTAGTTGTAGCAGCAATTAGTGCGACGATAAGCAACAACAAAGCCTTTACGTTCATCTTGAATTTTCGTTTAGTTTATGTAGATCTGCTAATCAGTGTTAATCAGTACGGGTACTATCGACTTGTAATGACAATTTCACTGTGAGATGAATATTTATACAAATTGGAAAGATTAAGCGTATTCAGTGATAAGAATAAAAAAGACTAAATATGTACATACATATGTAAGTTCGCTGCTTTGTCATCTCTTAGATTAGAGGGAATCACATATTTTTTATTCTGTGGGGGTTTTCAAATAATTTTTTTTTTATATATGCAAAGTTTTTTTTTTGTACAGAAAAACACCTAAATGTAGATCTTGCATTGAAATTCTGTGAAGTCCCAATGAATATATATGTGCATAAGTACGTTGAAATGATAACAACAAAATATCAAATGGACTTGAAGGGTGGTTCACCTGTAACGTTGAGTCTATCACTATACTCGTAGTAGATTGGATATAAATTGGGTTGCAGGTTTCAACATCTTTGACTGAATTGTCTTTTAACGCACCTGTCGAGGTAAAATGCTTTTCAAAGAGTGTTTTTTTCATTTATGCGGAATTATTTTCCAAATTGAAACGAGGGATGCATATTTGAATCTCAGCAAATTTTTAGATATTCCATCTTTTCGAGGTCCACAAGTATTTGAAGGTATCATATGTCGTGAGAAGCCTTTTAAGTCGCTGTTCGAACTATGCTTAAGATGTACACCCATAGACAAAGAAACGTTCGGCTTTTACAAAGGAAAACTTGTCAAATAGGAAAACTGCTCGTCGAGTAGGAGCTACTGGATGGAGTGTTCAAAATGTATTGAAAAATTGTCGTTCGGAGGGCTCTATTACTTGAAAAGCTGCAAGCGGTAGACCCAAGAAAAAATCTCTCAGAGAACAGCGACTAATCCCGCGTAGGTATTTCTTTTATGGATAGGTTTAAAAAGGCTGGCTAGATAAACATTACTTTTAAGGGAAAGAAAGTACCACCGAACTGTCGAGAGAATGTTGAAAAGTATAGAGCATTTGAAGCCCGCGGAGCTAGGTCAAAATGAACATGAATATTAACTTCATTGTACAGTACATATCACAAAAAGAACATTACATCATAAGTCAAATTTAGACAACTATTTTGGCTGCTGGGAAGAAACTCGGTCCTATATATAGACAACAAACTGCTCATTTACAAGACGATCACTAAACCAATATATACGGACTTCAGCTGTGGGGAACAGCGAGTAAATCAAATACTAACATCATCCAAAGACAGCAATCAAAAATATTAAGAATGATAATAGACGCTACATGGTATATTTCCAATGACGACATCCATAAAGACCTCAAAATAGCGACAGTAATGGAAGAAATACAAAAGACAAGCACAAAACACAAAATCCGGTTACTTATCTACGATAATAACGAAGTCAACTCTATCCAGCTTCAAGAAATAACCAGAAAAAGAAGACTGAAGCGCCTTAGGCCTTCAGACCCAACTCAGAGACTTTAATAAAAATTATAAAAATTATAAAAATTATAACAAATGTAATTTTCACTTTTTGAAATTCGTAAGTTAAAAAATAAAAAAACCCACCTTATTGTAAAACAAAAGAATGTAAAGGAACTGGCCTTATAAGCTATCATATCCTGTTCTGTAACAACAATTACTAGATTGTTTGGACAGATGTAAATAAACAAAGGAAAAAAAACACCATAAGTCTTATCATATACAGTCGAACTTCGATAACTAGAACCATCACTTGCCACAAAAAAAATTCGAGTTATCAAGTTAAATACAAAATTGATATAAATATGTATTTATTTGCGAACATGTATAACACAAAAAACGTACAGGAACATAATTATTATTTAAAATAGGCTGCTGTACATGACTGAAGTGTTGATTTTTTATTTTGATTTTCAAATTATAGGTATACCGTATACAGAATGTTGTTCTTTTTTCATTTGTCTTTAAATATAAACGCAAAATGGTTAAAGAATTTGCAACCAAGGTGTTTGAAGGTGGTTGAATCAAATCGTCCTCCAAATCTTCCTCCATTCATCACTGTCACTGTCATCGTTGTTGTTGAGCTGTGCATATTCGGATTCACATTCACATCTGAATCTTTAAAAAAAAAAAAAAAAAAACTGAACTTTGAGTTCGTATCGCTATTTGACACTCAAGGTAGCTTAGTTTTTTTTCTAATAAAATCGGCGTCTTCGGAAAGCTCGCAACGCATTCTCATAACTACTTTCAGTCCAGCTTGCCAAAGTTCCGTGTTCTTCTGTAGTTTCGTGCTATTATCGCCACTGCGTCCGCAGAGATTTTGCGATTAATGCTAAAAACATATTTTGGAAGAGTTTGAAAGAGTTCTATAAAATATCCTGCATTTTACAAACATGCTTTGTCAATGGTTTCGCTATTTGGAAACACTTATGCGTGTGAACGGCCTTTTAGTCGCATGAAGCACATCAAATAGGAACACGAATTACTGATGTTCATTTGGAAAAGGGTTTGCGTGTAGCAACAACGTCAGTCGAAAACAATTTTGATGCAATTAGTTCTGCAAAACAAAGTCGGATGTCTCACTTTTAAATATTTTGAAATTTAAATAAATACCTATGTTTAGTTCTCAGTTGTTTTATTTTTCTGCATTTGACCACGCCTACTGGGAAGCGACGCTTGCTTGTTTATTTTGGTTAACAGATAGAATTTATGTGCATGGCCCGACAGGAAATATTATTTCTGAAATTTGGAAACGTTGGCTACTCCTAGTCCATACATATCTTGACCACTAAATTGAAAAAAAAAAAAAAAAAAAAACAAAGACTTCAGTGGGCAAAAACTTATGAAAACTGGACTCAAGCCAAATAGGGCCAAGTTGTGTTTTCCGAAGAATCCAAATTGAATTGTTTGAGCCAGATGGTAATGCGGTAGTTCGTAGAAGAAAATGTGTGCGAAGGTGCTCATGTGCTTCCAGTCTTACTTAGAAAATCGCACAGAGAGTAAAATTCAACGGAGAAGTTTCTAACGCTATTGAAGTAGATTCTGGCGTCCCTTAAGGGTCTGCTCTAGGGACTCTATTTTTTACAATTTATATAAACGACATTAAATGTGCTCTAAAATATAGCAAAGTGGTCTTGTTCGCGGCTGATGCAGCCATCTGTATTTCGGGCGATAATGAAATAGACTGTAACACTAAATTACAAGAGAATATTAACCATAGTAACACGTGGGCAAAACACTGAAAAAACAAAGTTGATGGTGCTGAACGAGATAAGTGATGTCAGTGGCCTTACTATAGATGGCGTAGCAATTGAAAAAATAAGAGAAATAAAATATCTAGGAGTAGTTTTAGACCAAAAGTTATTATTCAGAAGCCACATTGACTATATTTTTAATAGATAGCAATAGACTCGTGTCAATTCGTTTTATATTAAACTCGTTAAAATTGTTATCTGTGAAACAAAGAATTGTGATGAATGTTTTAATATTTGTAGTTGGTATAATTTACAATTTCATGCCAAAATACCTACGTGATTATATTCAATTTATTAGAGACTAACAATTACAACATTATGCCTTAAGAAATAGAAATGATACTGCCTAATTTTTTAACTTCTAATATGCAAAACTCACTTATATGCAAAGGCTTGGAAAATCAATGAAAAAATGAAACTAATTTAAATGTATTTAAAAGAGATGTTATCGATTTTGTTTAGGTCCAATTTATTAATTAAGAAGATGATTAATGTTAAAGTTACTGTAAATGTAAAAAGTTTATACGAGCTAAAAAACCTAAACTAAACTAAACCAAAATTATTTCTTTTTAGGTAGGTACTTAAGTAAAACTGTTTTTTTTTTCTAATTTCTTCAAATAAAAATATTTTAGTTTCATTGTAAATTAATTAAAAGTAGGGGAGAGTAGTGTACCTTGGACCAAGTGTACCTCGGTCCAAGCGGGATTTTTCTGGTATATATATGTTCTTTTGACAAAAGTTCCTCTACGAATTGTGTGCCATATTGTAACACGTTGACTCAGTTTGAAACTGGCACTGTGGCGTATTAGCCTAGTGAGTAATTTGCTAGGAATGTTTTTTACCCCCAAAAGTAAAATTTTATGCATATTTGAGAAGTGTGTTGTGGAAAAATTTAGAGTGAAAGTAAGCTCCGGATGAATTTAAAAAACAAATTACTGACTTATCTATTCAGTTGAAGTCAAGTTAATTTAAGTTAAGTTAAGTTACTAAAATAAAAAAAAGTTACAACTACTAAAATAAATAAAGTGCACATGGTGTACCTTGGTCCAATACTTTTGGTGTACCATGAACTGGTCCAATTAACACATTGACTCATACTTCATCTGTAATCCTTCTGGATTTCTCAATATTTGAATCTAGTTCACCTATATCAGGTATAAATAGACCTCAGGTCGGTAAAACTTCACTGGAGCAGACTATCATATGTGCTTCCAAAGAAAATAACTTTGCTTTCAACTTTTTCAGCATTAAATGTAAAATTTCTTTACTTTTTGTAATAAGTTGTCAGTTACGATATGTTTTTATATTTTTTTTGCTATAAAAATTAAACTAAATGTTACTGTTGTCGATAAAACTTGCAATTTAGTGTGTATGGTCCGAGGTAAAAAAACCAAGATCACTTATTTAGCTCCTGAGATAAATTGACAACATTTTTGAAACATTAAATAAATATTTTATAAAGAGTAATAAATTGGTTATAGTTTCGAGTCTTCAACTATTTGAAGAGATAATATGGTGACGAGTAAACACCGATTTTCTGAAAATCGGTCCGAGGTACATTACCTTCCCCTACATATAAGTAAAAAAACCTTAACTATACAATAAAAATGTCCAGGTTTTATAAGAAAATTGAAAAGAGAAGTTGTGCGAGGGTTTTCGTTTTGTTGATGGGTGTAGGTCCCTTACAATGGGGCCAGCGCAAACTCAAATGGTTGTGAGAAGCTAGTCTATGTCCAACCCAGTCATCAATAGAAGAAGTATAGTTCCAATAAGTTCAGTATACTTTTATAACCATTTGCTGTCTAGACGTGCATAGTATTAAGGTTGAGTCTCTTCGTATTTGGATTTTTCCTACCTTGGAATCTAAAGGTTTATTTTTTATCTTTAAATTACATATGTGATATGTACATATGTATATAGTCGATAATATTCACAGACTAGGACTTGATACTATTCTTTGCTCAGGAAGGGGTCTGAAACTATACTTATGCTGTACTAGTTGACCCGTGCTCGCTTTGCTTCGCCGCCCGCCACTATTAAGGCAAAATAAATTGTATTGGAGATTAGTGTCGAAGATCATTATATAAATGTAGGTACTGTCCAAATTTCAGGCCTTTAGATCCAGCGGTTTGGTCTGTGCGTTGTCCGGTAGTCAGTCAGTCAGTGAACTGTTTTATATGTAAGGATTTACATATATAATAAAGAATTTTCCCGAATTCACACACTTAGAGATGGAATTTCAAAAAATCCTCCCTTAGTGGACGTGTATACAGGAGTATACTGTCCAAATTTCAGCCCTTTAAGTCCAGCAGCGGTTTGGTCTGTACGTTGTCCGTTATTCACACTGTTTTATATATGTAAGGAATGTAAGGATTAAGGGTTTTTCCAAATTCACCCGCTTAGAGATGAAATTTCAAAAAATCCTCTTTTAGCGGATGTCTGTGTCACGATAAGAATGCCCTGTCCAGTTTCAGTTCTTTTAGTCTAGCGGTTTGGTCTGTGCGTTGTCTGTCAGTCAGTCAGTGAACTGTTCTATATATATAGAGATAAAGAATTTCTAGTGCTGTCATGCGACTTTGTGAATTCATTAAAAAAAATCAATTGCGGTGCAAAACTTCCGATAAAAGATCACCAGGTTTTGATGGTTAGCTAGGCGGTCTTCTACCAGACAAGTCTAATATCTGCAATTTAAGAATTTTCAGATAGCTGGGGTTATTAGTCTTCGGCAATCCCAAGCTAAGATCAAATCTAAAAGTTCTGGAAAGCTAAAAAAAAAAACAAGTTTCATATTTCTGGGCACTAACAATACTATTAAAAGTTTTCGCTCCGGAGGTGACTGGATCAATGATGACTGAACCCGATACACCTTTAGCATCATAGATCTGGTGTAAGTGCCACCCACAGCATTGGGTTCATACCACTTACACATTCAAATGTTGAATAACGAAACGCTTTGGGCTTGAAATTGATGTGGACAAAACCAATTAAACATATGTAAAGACAAAGTAGTATCTCGGAACTGCGATTTCTCCTGCCATGCAAATATCTGCCGTCTAACACAAATAATTAAGGGAGTGCCAGTCTAAATCGATCTTAGCCTTTCACTTCATCGAACCCAAACTACTCATCAAATCGAGGGAACATTCTTCCTATCAATCGAGCTTCTTGCGCATTTCGTATTAATTTTGCATACGTTTAGCTGTGTAAAGAGGCCCACAAACACTTTAGCTACTTCGACAGATTGTTAATGTCAATAAAGGCGTTTCGTCTTGATTAAATCGCAATAAATAATTAAAATAACTGTGATTATTTAGATGCCATCTTGGCAGCATACATTTTTCACCTGCGAGTGTCATAAATCACACGTGTGCCCTAAAAAAAAATAAATAAAGAGAAAATCCCCAAACAACACGACAACAAACAAAAAACAAACTCCAACTCCATCACCATCACCATTTTCGAGCTGAGATAAGTCCCACATAATCTCATGTGAGCGCGCGCTAGCGCGTAGGTACTGGATTTCTCAAGAAGCCGAGGTGATCCTAAACCAGATCATTGAACACCGATATACCGCACCGCGATGGAGAGATTAAATTAATTGTAAGACTACTTTATGTGTGGATATAACAACTTCGTAGCCATCAAACAGAAGTTTCCAATAACAAGACGACATGAGTAGTTGATTGTGATGATGATCAGTGATCCAGGGAGTGGCAGAAGGCGAACACAATTGCGCACAGGGAATGTGCGATGCGACGCCAACACAATCATACGTGAATTAATTTCGGGACAAGAGCTCATTTTCGCCCCCTCCTCAATACCTGATGTGTGTGGTGACTGTATACGAGTGCCTATCCATAATGATCGGGACAAGAGTGCGCGATCGCGCATTGGTGGACAAATTCATTGCGGCCACCATCCTGACAGCGTCGGCTTTTGATTTATTAATTCCTCAAATTCCGGATGACATAACGTAATTACTCTTCTGCCAGAACCAGTGACTGGTATGTTTGTGCCGACCGGGGACCACAGCTCGATCGATCTCGGAAGCAGGGTGTAATCTGTTCGCCTGTAACTCTCGGTTTGATATATCAGAGATCCGCTTATGTACCTTCGGGGAGTTTATTTTGTACGTCCTGTGTGGCTTTGACAATTTCTGATCGTCTACCCTCCTACACACACACACCGCCCGGGGACGAAACATAGATTCCTAGGTGTGGTTGATGTAAATTACTAAGCAAATCCCTTTTCCATCACAAAACTATAACAAATAATAATTGTTCGCGAAACACAGCATATAGGAAGGAGATGCGCTTGCATACACATCGAACTTCATGCAACCGCAGCGCAAAGTGACCAGCAGATTGTAGAAATTTTAGCGGGACTTCGAGGTCTTTTAATTAGCATGTCAAAATACACTTACGGCATTCAAAAGTAATGACATGTGGACGCCCAACATGGCCACTCAAACATCAAGCTGAAGTGCCTTAGATTGGGACTTGCATTTGAAGGAGACCTGAAACGGGTGACTTGCAAGAAGAACCTTTTCACCAGAAACGAAGGAGAATGGATGGACGGACAAGAGTGCCTTCGATGAATCGAAAACATGAAAAGCGGCAGCAGGCAGTCGCCCGATTGAAAGTGCCTATTGAACTGATCGAGAGGAGGCGAACAGGTAGCTACCTACTTGTATGTACGTGTATACCTGAACCCAAAGGACGCACTTTATTATTAGCTTATGAGTTGGGTAAATGGATCCATTTCAGCCTCTGTAATTAGCTATGTTAGCCGAATAGAGATGTAGAGAAGAGTGAATTTCACGGTTATAATGAATTATGTATTCATCAGCAGGTTTGAGTGAAAACAGTTTTCATCGTCAGGATGAGTCAATACAACGTAAACGGTCTTGGAAAAAAAACCACCATTCGCTTTTTTTAAATGTTACCACCTTAAAAAGCTTCCTTCTGCGGACTGGTAACTTTTGACGAAAGCCAATATTTCGCTATCAGACAGACTGCAATGATGATGAATAATTTCGATCACCTTACCAGGATTGAGATCAAAGCTTGTCTTAAGTGCAATAAAGCAAATTACATCGACGAAATAAAACGCTAAAAGTATATACCTCATGTCTAAGATATATTTGCATGGAAGTTCGTGTACTAATTGCTTGATCCAGAATTAAGAAGATCACCTCCACAACGCCGATGACACAGTCATCACTTTCAATTTTACTTATTTTTAAAAAACGAGCAATTAAACAGCGAAAGGTATAGGATAAGAGCACCCAGGCAGGATGCACTTGGTACACTCTTAAAGAGCTGATGACTAAAATTGTGGCAATAAGTTAAAGTCGCTTATGTCGACTTAGGCAAAATCGAGTTTTTTAATCATCAACAAACATAGAATGCCATCGATACCCAGATGTACATATATCCAATTTAAATAAAAAGAGAGGGCAAACTGAACTTCATGGATAGAACACTCTTAGTTACCAACATTTAAAGGACTAAACGACACTAAGACAGCGATGCCAGATGTGGGGATTTTTTTGGGGAATTTTTCACTTAATGGGGAAAATAGGGAAAAGTACTTCTAAAATGGGGTAACAACTAAATTCACACATATTTATTAATTTTACATATTTAAAATAAGACCAAGGTATCTATATAGTCGGATAAATATCAAAAACGAAAAAATTACCGCGTCTATAGCACCACAGCGATTTATAGTTCTAAACATATTTCGGGCTCAACACAACCTTCACTCACATGCGTCACTAACTTCAACCCTTTTGCAAAGTCAATATCAGCTGTAAGGTTCGCTGTGAATTTACAGCGCTCAACATTTCGTCGCCCCAACATTGGGTTGCCGTAAGCGCCATTTAAATGTTTTTGTGAAATCGCATTTAAAGTTTTGACAGCATAAAAACAAACCGCTGGGATTTTTTATTTTTTGACACGATATTCATACGGAAATCTTCTTTCAAAAAATCTAAGAAGTTATTCTAAAACACTTTTAGTTTTTAAGATATTTAAAATTTATTACAAAATGAGTTTGCCGTATACGCCACTAAAATCAATATTTTCTTTTACTCACACACATACGTCAAAAATTCCAGATTTTCGCAAACGTTTTCTAAGGTACTGTTTCCACATTTCAGAATTCTTTTATCTTTTTCGGGGAGTATGCACGTGCGGTAAACCAAAACAAAAATGTTTTCTTTCTACTGACGTACGTGCATACGATTAATTGGTTTTACCTCGCGTTTTGTAGGCACATAAGTCAAAACAATTCTTAAACTAAAATTTGATTAAATTGTATGGAAAATTTGACGTACATATATGCCAAATTTTGGCGTAATAAATTGGGTCAAAACCATTCTGTATATCTTTGCAATGGAAAGAGATAGAGCAAAACGGATAAAAGATTTGGAAAGGTCTACCCCGAAAACATAAGACAGCATACCAAACTCAAAAAGTGAATTTTGGCGACGATTTTTAAGACAGAAAAAGTTACAATTCTTGTTTTTTTTGTATATTGAGAAGACAATGGGTATGAAAAGTGTTTTTATACAAACACACATGTATTTGTAATTCTAGTACCATTAGGTATATGAACAGTGGTGACAAAATAAATAGCACATGTAGGTTTTTTTTTCATTTGTAGAATTTGAGTATTTGACTATTAATTATGTTAATACAATTTATGTAGTAAGATACTCTGTGGCAATATTAACACAGAGTATAAAACAAATAACACAGATTTCCTTAAGTACGAAATAAAAATATAATATTCTTGACATAGGTACATTTCTAAGAAGCAAAATAAATAGCACACTTTGGTTCAATTAATTAAATTCATAACAAAATCTTCCAACATTTTAAGATAGTTTAGTTCATATTATTTTACAATACTAGCACTTAGTAGGGTAACCCTTATTTCTAATAACGACAACACACCCAAGTCTTAGTACCGATATTTAGGCTTGACAACATTTTAAACGTATGACATTCCAGGGTCTCTAACTTCTATCCAAAGTTGGCCCAAATTTGTAGCCGTATCTGTCAATTTTGTTGCCCACGTCATTCCACAAGTTCTTGATTAAGATTAGGAGAACTGTGCTGACCAACTTAAAATATTTATCTTTGGGACTAGTAACCATTGCTTCACAGATTTAGTAGTTTGCGTAAACTTCCATTTCAGCGGTATTTCCTCTTTTGCAGACGGAAGTACTTTGGCCCATAATACCCTCAATACGATGTATGAGTCAAACGCCGTACCATGTAAGACCAACTTTAACAAAGTGAGGTTTATTTTATTATGGTGCTGAAATTTAAGGTGCAAAATATGCTGATACGTTACCACTGCAAAATTGACAAAAGAAATCCCATAATCTAATTGCTTATTCAAAACATGTTATATGATCTAAAGATTCTTAAGTATCTTGAGAAGTCCCTCTAAAACTGTGCTATTAATTTTGTCGCCACTGTATAGTATATATGTACATATATTTATTTTTATTAAATGCAAAAGAAAATCTGAAAATGCCAATCAGAGAGCACCGACCGACGGCGATTCATTTTCAGATGAATTAACAGTTCCAGATCTTGGAAAACGTATAACAAAGAAACTAGTGAATAGAAAATGCAATAATTATAAAAAAATTGGAAAAGCTTCCCTTTGTACTACTTTCTTAAAAAATTATATTTTAATAAAAGAAAAGAAAATTGCATTAAAATTGGATTTTCTTATCTACTTTTCTAAAATGAATCAAATTTCCCACGCTTATAAAATGGGGGATAGTACCATTTGAATATTCAGATAGGAAGTAATTAGCGAACATATTACAAATAGTTCAAAGATCAGATGAAGATTCATCATTAAGACGTATACTGAAAAATCACAAAATTAGACATAAACTTTACTTAAACTTATTGCCACAGAAAAAAGGACGTACATACATCTGTTGGACGCCGCTGGCAACTCGGGTTCAATCATACCAACACCAACAAATGATAATATGATCTTGAATTTTTCTGTGAGCCAGTGTTTTGATAAGTTGATAAAACAGCATCAAAGTATCATCACTCAAACATGTTAAGATAAAAGCAAGGCCATATCGGAGAGTAAAGTTAAACTGCGAAGCTGAAGATCATTTTTAAACGTAAAACGTAAAACGCAATTTCGTTTACCGCCACCAATAAACATCGTCGGGATAACGGAATATAATAAGTTGCATAGCCTCCTTAAAGGAACGATAACATCGAAATTTAAGGTCACATCTTTGAGGAATAATGCGTGGAAGATTAACGTCGATGACCATGACGACTATCGCGCACTGTCCCAGAAACTTAATATCGATAAGATTCAGTGGTATACTTTCGAAATCAAGTCAGAAAGGCCACATCGTGTTGCAGCAAGGGGACTTCACCCCTCGTGCACAAAAGAAGAGATTATGAGCGACCTTCAAGACAAGGGCTTTAAAATTCTTGATGCCGTTAATATCATCAAGAAGGAGAAGCAACAATCCGAAATAGATAAGGACATCTTGGTAAGGCGTGGACTTCCGCTTTTTATGCTAACATTCGATAAAGCTGATAGTATCGACGATATTTATCGAATAAAAACCATATTGAATATCGTGGTCAAAATCGAGCCCATGCGTAGAAATTTAAAAATAATTCCGCAGTGCAAACGTTGCCAAGGATTCAATCATACGCAAACGTATTGCAAAAAAGAACCACGGTGTGTGAAATGCGCCGGAAATCACCTCTCCCAAGACTGTCGAGTAAACAAGCAAGCCTCTGCAATCTGTGCTAATTGTAAGGGAAAGCACCCGGCAAATTATAGAGGCTGTGAAGTAGCCAAGGAGTTGCAAAAACGAAGAAATACACTCCATAAGCCTCAAAATAAAATAATAAAACCGCTAACTAAGGCAAATGGTAAGATCGGTCAGGAGAACGTAAACAAACAAAAACCACCGGGTTCAGAGCGGAAGAAGGTGGTGATAACAGATAAGCCCTCGACTTCTGGTCTTAAAATAAACGGTAATAAAAAGCCATTAGAAAAGACATCGGGTAATAGCCCTCGGACAGCAGGAGTGCAGACCTACGCCCAGGCTGCAGCATCCGAAAAATCAAAAAACCTCGAAATCCCAACGGACCCTGCTTCTCAAGTTTTCTCAATTATTCTCGCGAAACTTGAAGAGCAAAGCAAAATAAATAAAATGATTCTCGATAGGTTGGTTAAGCTCGAGAGTTATTCACGGAAAACGCGTACTTCACCTAGAATATGAATGAAAAAAGAATGTTAAAAATATGTACTTGGAATGCAAACGGACTTTTGCAAAAACTTGACGAATTGGAAATATTCATGCGAGAAAAAGATATTGACATTTGCTTGATTTCTGAAACTCACGTGAAAAAGGAATCGCATTTAAAAATAAAAGGCTATACTGATTACCACGCTTGTCACCCTTCGGGCAAAGCGAGAGGCGGATCTTCCTTGTTTATTAAAGACTGCATTGAACAATGCGACGACCTAAAGATAGAGCTTGAAACTCTGCAACTGTGCACAATTCGAGTTAAAAATAGTCAGCGTACTATTAAAATCTCATCTATCTACTGTCCACAGCATTCCGCGTTTGAAAAAAGTGATTTTACTAACTTATTTAAATCGCTGAAACCTAATTTCATTATTGGCGGCGATTTTAACGCGAAACATACGTTCTGGGGCTCTAGATACATCTCGCAAAAAGGTAGAATGCTCTATGGGGCAGGTATGGAGTACAGTTGTGATTTTCATTCGACGGGCAAACCGACTTACTGGCCAGCTGATACTTTGAAAATACCTGACCTGATCGATTTCTTCGTGGTGAAAGGAATATCTAACAACCACATAAAAGTTGAAGAGAGCTTTGATCTGTCGTCTGATCATTCCCCAGTTATTTTGACATTGAGCGAAAAACTAGTATATAACCGAGAGCCAGCGAAATTAACCGGTAGAACAACTAACTGGGAAGGCTTTAGGAACGAGATCGAAGTAAATGTTGAACTGAGCGTACCGCTTACGACACCCTATGAACTTGAGGTTGAAGTCGATCGCTTCGTTCAGATAGTACAGCTCGCCTCTTAGAATAATACGCCCAATCCAAGAAAAACGCCGGACAAATACGGTCTACGATATCCTTCTGAAATAAAAGAATTAATCAGGGAAAAAAGAAAAGCGCGTAAAAGATGGCAACAGAGTCGTGCTCCACAGCATAAAGCATATCTGAATCGTCTCTGCAATTTGTTAAAGAATAGCATTAAGGATTTTAAAAATCGTGCGATAGGCTCTTACCTTGAGAGTTTAACAGCGAAAAAAGATTCCAATTATTCCCTTTGGAAAGCCGTAAAAGGCACCAAAAGGCCCAAAATCCCTGCGCCGCCACTTAAAATAAATCAAAATGAATGGGCAAGGGAAGATAAAGAAAAAGCGGATATTTTTGCCGCCCATTTGGAAGAAACCTTTAAACCGAACGTTGGTCAAGTGGTTCATGACAACATCAACATCACAAGGATGGTAGTTCCACCATCTGACGATTTAACGCGCAGATCTGCGACGCTTAGAGAACTCGAACGTGAGATCGCGAAACTAAAACCTAAGAAAGCTCCTGGTTATGATTTGATTACCGGAGAAATTCTCAAAGCCTTACCTAGAAAAGCATTAATTAAGCTTCTCCATATTATAAATGCTGCACTCAGATTAAAACACGTACCGAGCCAATGGAAAGTTGCGGAAGTCATAATGGTTTTAAAACCAGGAAAACCGTCATATGAAGTAAAATCATACAGACCAATATCGCTTCTTCCAGTCATATCCAAAATTTTCGAGAGGATATTACTAAGGCGTCTCCAACCGGTTATAGAAGCAAATAATCTAATACCTGACCACTAGTTTGGGTTCAGAAGTAAGCATTCGACGATTGACCAGGTGCATAGAATTACTAACGTAATCGAAAAAGCACTAGAAGAAAAAAATATATGCTCAACCGTATTTCTTGACGTCTCGCAAGCCTTTGATAAGGTGTGGCACGATGGCTTGAAATGCAAACTACGACAAGTACTTCCCGCAAACCTATACGAGATTTTGAATTCATATCTCGGGAATAGACTCTTCCGTGTTAGAAATGGAAATGAATTTTTTTTTTTTTTTTTTTTTTATATCTGGATCCTGCCCCAAGGCTGATACTGCGACCTGAAAGATCTATTGTATCGTAGGATACTAATTAGCCCAAGAGGCAAACCACCTTTCTGATAAAGGTGAGTAAGTCCTTGGTTGACGCATTTTTTAATTCATAAGGTCTAAGCAGTTCTTTGTGTAGGGTACGTCGTCTGACCCCAAAAAGTGCCGGGCAGTCACAAAGGACGTGTTCGGCTGTTTCGACCTCTTCCAAACAGAGTCGACAATCGGTCTCGCTAGACAGGCCTAACTTGTTCAGGTGGTATCGTAAATGACAATGACCGGAGAGGAAATTTGTTAGATACCTAATATCCTTCTTATTGTGGTTTAGAAGTTCGTTGTGATGGGTATAAGGCTTAATCAACAATTTGGCTTGCTTAAGCCGCGGGACATTTCTCCAATGAGAAAGTCGGAGATTGTGTTCCCAATTGTTAACTAATGCTGAGATTGTTGCCCAGTTTATGCCACAAAAGGGTTCTGGACCTGAGAATTTAGCAGTAGAGCCTGATCGGGCCAGTTCATCCGCAATCTCATTTCCTTCAATGCCTCTGTGACCAGACACCCACCAAAGTTTAACCTTATTGTGGGTAGCTAGAGATTGGAGAGCATTGAAGCAGCACTTTACCAGTCTTGAGTCCACAGAATAGGAGCTCAAAGCTTTGAGTGCGGCTTGCCTGTCTGAAAAGACATTTATGTTAGCTCCCTTGATGCCTCTTTGTAGGTTAATCAAGGCGCAGATCTCAATGGCGTGTACCTCAGCTTGAAACACGCTGGGAAATGATCCCAGAGGGACGGAGATTCTAGTGTTGGGCCCGAAAACCCCAGCGCCAACGCCAGAGGCCATTTTTGATCCATCAGTGTACCATATTAGACTTTTTGGGTCTATCGTGGGTCCTCCGTTTGACCACGTGGTACGTTCCCCAATATGAACTTCGAATTTTCTGCCAAAGCAATATTCACTTATCATAAAGTCAGCGACAGTGCAAAGCATGTCCTGATCGGGAATGTTGTTGATAATATTAAGGTGACCCGTAAGGCTACCTGGTTTGTACTTACGAATAAGTTGAAATTTAATAGCGCTTCTAGCGGCTGACTTCCTAATGAAGATCTGTAATGGCGATATGCCAATTATAGCTTCTAGAGCTGCTGAAGGGCAGGTGCGCATGGCACCGGTTATACCAAGACACGCCATGCGTTGAAGCTTATCAAGCTTCTTGGCTGTGGTCTTTTCGAGAACCTTAGGCCACCAAACTAAGGCTCCGTACGAAATGATGGGTCTGACCATCATGGTATACAACCAGTGTATAATTTTTGGATTGAGACCCCAAGCTCTACCATACAGTCGACGACTTGCCCATAAGGCCCTAGTTGCACGGTTTATTATAGAGTTGAGGTGAGGATTCCAAGTGAGACGCTTATCTAAGATAACTCCCAGATATTTGACCTCATTGGAATACTCAAGTGTGGTGCCTTTCAGGATGATTGGACCCAAGTTAATGATTCTTCTCTTCGTGAAAGGCACTAGAACGGTTTTACAGGGGTTAACTGAGAGCCCTTCCCTGTTACACCATTCTGAAACGATTTGTAGTGAACTTTGCATCACACTCGTGATGGTGGAATCGAATTTACCGCTCACTATGATCGTTAGGTCATCAGCGTAGCCGATAGCTTCATATCCCGAGTTGCGTAGTTCAGCAAGCAAATCGTCGATGACGAGGGACCATAGCAAAGGAGAAAGGATGCCCCCTTGTGGGCAGCCTTTGATTGCCGTTACCGCCACCGAAATATCTCCTGAAGTCGATTTTATAATACGACTTTCCAGCATGGTCCTAATCCAGCTGTTGGTCGATTCTTTGATACCTCTTTGGCGAATGGCTCTTGAAATTGAGTCATAGCCAGTGTTGTCGAAGGCACCTTCAATGTCAAGAAAAGCACAGAGGGCAATATCCTTAGAGCGATGAACCCCCTCTATCTTATTGACAAGATGGTGGAGAGCATGCTCTGTAGATTTACCTTTTCTGTACGCATATTGACTAGATTGTAGAGGAGAAGACCTATCTAACGTACCTCTAATGTGAATGTCCAGTAGTCTTTCCATGGCCTTTAAAAGGAAGGAGGTTAGACTGATAGGACGGTAGGATTTAGACAGCTCGCTTGGTTTATTACCTGACTTAGGAATGAAAACTACATTAACCTCCCTCCAAGAGAGTGGGATGTAGCACCAATTGTAGCTGGCTCTAAATAAAGCGACAAGTGCAGGTAGTATAAGTTCCAGCCCTTTTTGGAGAAGTGCTGGAAATATACCATCTCTACCGGGCGCCTTAAAAGGTTTAAATGAGCCTATCGCCCATTTAATTTTATCTGGGCTAAATAACCTGCCAGATAAACTGTTTGTTCTACTCTCAACAGCGACCCTATGATCTGTAAGGATAGAATTTGTGGTTAAACTATTAATGTACGAACTGGGGAAGTGGACCTGAAGCAAGGTTTCAAGAGATTCTGTTCGGTTCGTTGTGAAGGTACCATCAGCTTTCTTAAGTAACCCTACACAGTTTGTGTGATCCTTAGCTAGAGCTTTATGAAGTCGGGCTGCTACCGGCATGTCAGTAATGTTTTCGCAGTGTCTTCTCCATGACTCTCGCTTAGATCTTCTGAGTTCTTTATTATAAAGTGTGAGAGTGAACCTGTATTCTTCCCACCTTTTCGTTCGTTTAGCACGATTAAAAAGTTTCCTGACTTTCTTTCGAAGCGAATTAAGCTGGTCATTCCACCAGGGAACCTTGCGACTGTTCGTACTGGTTTTTGTGACGCAGCTGCTTTGAAAGGAGGTCAATAACACATCTTTTAATTGGTATGCAGCTTCGTCAATGTCTCTTATAGAACCGATAGACGTAACTAGCATTTCTGAGTTTATGATAACGTTTTCACGATATCTGTCCCAGTTGGTTAGTTTAGGAATAAATCTGGCAGGTGCCTGAGTCATTTGACCAGGTATGTCAAATCTGATGTGTTGATGGTCAGACAACGAGGCCTCATCAGACACATGCCAGTTTATAACAGAGTTTGCGATAAACGGACTCGCGAGGGTGAGGTCCAATACCTCTTCACGAATCGCGTTAATGAAGGTGGGTTTTGATCCCTTATTTAATATATCAATATGACTACTCATTAGATAATCTAAAAGGGACTCACCTCGTTTGTTAATGTCACTGCTTCCCCAAATGGTGTGATGCGCATTGGCATCCACGCCGATGATGAAGTGGTGATTGTTTGCCCGGCAGAAGTCGTACAAGTTTCGGACCTCTACTGTTGGAATTTGGTCCGAGTCTCCGGGGAAGTATGCCGAAGCAAACACGATGTTGTGTGTTCCCCTGACCGTCGGAATCTCGACGATAATGGCCGCTAAGTCCTTGCTGATAAATTCTGGAATGGGAAGAAAGTTAGTAAGGCTGTTAACTAAGCAAGCTGCCCTAGGCACTTGCTCCCCAAGCTTATAAATCAACTTACAGTCATTTTGTTTGAGACCTCGTATAAGTCCGCCAATAGCCCAGGGTTCCTGAATTAAACCCAGGGCTATTTCCTCCTCGGCGAACCGCTTGCTAAGGGTTGCGGACGCACCCTTCGCGTGATGCAGGTTCGCCTGTAGCACCTTAAGGGTGCTCATTGTGGCTGGTGTTGGGTGGCCTGTCGGAGGAGTTGGGCTTTTTTAGGGCCTTTCCCTTTCCGACAAGCGGCTGGGCTAGGACGATCCCTAGACCGGTCCTTTGCTGAAGCCGTTGCCTTCGCTACAACCCTGGGACTTGCATGCCCGGCGGCTCTGCTCGTCGAAGGGCCGTCGCGGGGTGCAGCAAGCTGCGAGTTGATTTGCTTCGCCACAACCCTGGGACTAACATGCCCGGCGGCGCTGCTCATCGAAGGGCGATCGTGGGGTGCAGCAAGCTGCGTGTTTTTGGCCACCATGGGTGGAGGAGGTTTTCCGCTGCCAGTCCCTGTTGAAACCTTGTCGGTGTTCTTAAGGATCAACCTAACGTGGCTAAAGCGGTAGGCTATTTTGCCCTTAAGGGCGAGGAGCCTATTGAAGGACGCATCGTCGATGGAGAGGACAAGGTGGAGGAGTGTGTCCTTTTCGATGCGGTGCACGACCTTCCAGGATTTGGTAGGCAGATCCTTGTTTTGTGCACGGATGGTAGCAAGGATCTTCTCGTCAGACAGTTCTAGGCTCTGTGGAAAGAACCCTCGGATGACGTGTGGTTTCGGGAAGGATCCCTCTTCCACAAGCATCACGTCCAGACCACATTTAGCTTTGATGCTGCTGAAAAAGTTGCGCATCCACTCGGCAGTAACACTGTCCGAGCAAATGAAAAGCAACCATCCCGATTTACGGAGAGAGCTGGCGAACTGGGGCTTGACATCGCCTTCGCACAGCTCTATCGAGATATCGATGACCGCCTCCTCGAACAGAGCCATTTGTTCTTGGGAGAGAGGGCAGTTGGCCAAGTCGGTAGGAACGACACCAATTCGGACGCAACTAGTAACCTGGCTGAAACTAGGTTTGTCCGGATTGGGGACGATCTTTGCCTTCTTGGCGGAATTAGCAGGTGGGGTGTGGTCCTCTGACCGGCCCCTTTTTGCTTCTGGCTGTCTCGGGGGGACTACCTTAGCCAACTCTAGAGCTCGTTCTCTAGTTTCCCCGTTCTTTAGAGCTTTCTTGAAGCGTCTACGTTCAGCTGCGCTGAGTTTGACAAAGCCACTTTCGGAGATGATCATCTCGCCAATTTTTACACCAATGGCGGTACAACCGGATTTTTCCGAGATGACACTACAGGTGTCGAATTGTGATAGGGCGATGTCGGAGTCAGAGGCGGAGGACATAGCGTCAACTTCTACACTTCTGGCTCTTTTGGGGGTTATAGAAGGGGTCCCTATGACATCGCCTTCCATACCAACAGTGGGGTTTGGCTGCTCGACCGCAGTCAATTGGTTGGGGTCCACTGTGTGCACACAAGCAGCTTGAGTGGTTTCCGTTGAGGGCACAGTAGCGTCTCGGGAGGGTGGTACGACTGGTTGCTCGCTAGCTACACCAGAAGATGATGCGTTTATAGATGCATCTGTCTGTGAATTAATATTTGTTGTTGAATCAATTATTCCCACGAGTGTCCGGGAAAGGAGGTCGCCCACGGCAGAGCCCGGTATGCCGTGGGAAGGCTGAACTGAAACCAGAGGACGCCAGGTATCCGGAGTTCGCAGACTCGAGACTAAGCTCCATCTTAGCCATGCATCCTTTAGCTTATGCTGTTCCACCGTGGATTAGGGATTTGTTAAATAGGGTTTACTCCCCTCGTTGCTCAACTTTGGCCGGAAGCCTTGACACAGACCCTCGGCCGCGACCAACCGATCCGACCTGTAAGAGCACAACGCAGATACAGGACTGAATTGAAGGGGGAAGCCATAGGAAGTGGTATAGCGACCGCTGCCCGGCGGCCGCCGCGTGGAGGCAGTGAGTCTTCTTGTAATGGTTACTAGTAGGGATCGTCCGAAAACTTTACCCTAAAAGCCCATACCTGGCCGCCAATGGAAATGAATACTCCGAGCTCAAAGAAATTTTGGCCGGCGTACCGCAAGGAAGCGTTCTGGGGCCGCTTCTCTATCTGTTATATACTCGTGATATACCGAAAGAAGATGGCACTATCCTTGCTACGTTTGCCGACGACACCGCTATCCTAGCGGTAGGTAAAACAATCGAGGAAACGACTGCCAAACTGCAAAACGCATTAAATAAAGTAAATGAATGGACGAAGGACTGGCGGATCGCCCTTAACGGAACTAAATCTGTTCACGTGAATTTCACTTATAGGAAAATTAATGACTTGCCCATTTTTATAAATTTGGCCCGAATACCCTTTGCAAATGAAGCCAAATACCTGGGAATGACACTCGACGCAAGGTTGAAGTGGAATTCGCACGTGAAAATGAAACGTAAAGAACTAGATATCAAACATAGAGAAATGTACTGGTTGATCGGAAAACATTCCCACCTCAGTACCGAGAACAAACTGCTTTTATACAAGCAAGTGCTAAAGCCGGTGTGGACCTACGGTATACAACTTTGGGGTTGTACCAAGAAAACAAATGCCAATATTTTACAAACCTTTCAAAATAAAGTGCTAAGAGAAATTGTCCAAGCACCGTGGTATGCTAGAAACGACGATATCCACAGGGATCTCGGAATTCTGACAATCGAAGCTGAAAGTAGAAGCTTCGCGCGAAAACATAGAAACCGACTAATCGGACATGTTAATAATACAGTCCTACTTATTTTGGATGAGAGCAATTTATTGCGCCGACTACAAAGAACAAAACCTTTCGACTTGGCGAGATAAGGATTAACCGCGTCTAAATTGTGGAACATGCAGGGTCTTTCATTGGAAAGTAACCTGCCAAACGTTTATATTTCGTGATAGAAAAATTGCTTGATAAGTAGTATAACTTAGTTGCAGTATCTAACAAATTTATATCGAAGGGTGGTGTTTTTGGTCAGTAAGAATCTGACACTACTATGAGCACGCGCTTGCTATTCTCATAGTGTCTATGGAAGATTTTCACCTACCCTCGGCAAAAAAAAAAAAAAAAAAAAAAAAAAATTTAAAAATTAAAAATTAAAAACTTAAACCCGACTACGGGAAAAACTAACTAAACAGTACGAAAAAAAAATGAAACAAAAGCAAAATCCGTTCAAATACTTTTAATAAATAGGGTAGAATTGAAATAGAATAAAATAAAATGAAATAAAATAGAATTAATTCATCACATTTGGCATTTTGGGAAGGGGTACGATTATGATATTAATTTTAGCAACAGTATCAAAATGTTCAACGATGCACACAAACAACAAACAAATTTCACTGTCAATCAGCTAGACGAAGTCACGGGAAGGATGTGTAACCACATAGAACAGGCACAATCAAAACACACAATTTATCTCAAATCGAAGTGAGTCACTTATTGATGTACGACTAGAGAACATTTGACATCTTGGGGCGTATGCCTTCCAATTAACTTATTAACGATGCTATCATTAAACACCCGCGCTTAGTAGACACAACATACTTGCACTTCGGTGTGTTCAGGTTTTTCGTACCAAAGCTCCTCTGCAATTTATTACATCCCACTGATGATCTACAGATACTGCAGGCAGGGAGAATCAATCTTGAACCGGTTACAGTAGCTGGTTGCTGTCTGCACGCACACGTCACACTGGCTGGGCAATATGAAGTGGATGAAAATTGATGTCGACTGCCATGCCAATGGACCACCTACCAGAACTCGAGGTATCCAGTTGTCTTGTTTCAGTCATTTGTAAAAATCCCTGCTCTTGCTGTTTGTTTGAATGTCCCGGTTGATTGATAAGCGAATTCTTCCATTGTTCTATATACACGAATGTTATATGTATGTTATGTTTTTGCTGCATTTTACATGAATATCTTTTTGGTGAGATCTTTAAGTTTTGTTGTAACGATTAAAGGATACGCACCTAAATATGGCATACAATGTAAAGAATATATGAATTGTAACGGCCATATTATTCACTCCGGGTGAAAATTAAATTTAAATGAATTTTAAACCCGATCATTGACCCGCATTTTTTAAACCTGAAAATTTAAACGTATGTTCATAATATTCACTCAAAAACGTTTATTGCCCGATGTGTTAAAAATTAATTTAACACATTTTAAAACATTTTAACCCGCTTTTAAGCCGATCTCAAAGCTACCTATTGTCAAATTTGACATAAGATGACAAATGTCATTTGAAATTATTTAAAAACTGAGAATTCTCTCTCTATGCAATGAAAATGCATTCTCTCAATTTGTGAATGCGTGAACTTCATTATGTGAATGTGTAAACTTAAATGCGTGAATGTGTGAACTGCGCTAAAGTATTTAAACTCGTTCCAGAGGCAGTTTAAATTTATTCGCATTTAAAATTTAATTTAAAATTTTTTCGGATTAACCCGAATCAGCACAGTGTGACCATATGGTCACAGACGAGGTGGGTATGGGTTTCTATGGTTTAAAGGGTCTCTAGGTAACCGATTTTTAAATTTTTTTCACTTTCCCGTTCTTAATATATATCTCAACTTATTCTATGCTTTGTACCAGTCATTCTCAAACTGTGAAGTTATACGCTGTGAATATTTAGTAAAAAAAAAAATTGTGAAAAAATGTAAAAACTTATTACAACAAAAAGTAAGAATACATTTATTATTAATAAATATTTTTTTTACATTTTAAATTTCTCATATTTAATTAGTTAATAAGCTGCAGTTGGAGAAATTGAATTTATTTTCTGCGGTTTAGAACATATTAGTAGGTTTTATTAGCCGTGACTATAGGTGCGACCATATGGTCACGCTGGGTTACAGTAAGTAACTAACATTTTTTACTTATGTGGATGTTTTTTAAGAGATGTAGCATTTGAAATTGAAATAGAACATACAAAATTTGAGCAAAGAGCCATAGTTTCGATTTCGATAGATAATTTTATGTCCTTTGATGAAAAATAATTTCTGGCATATCGCTACCACGCACGGCAACGTCTCAGAAACTGCATCCTGGAGCTCCAATTTTCGATTACTTTATCGAACATTTGAGGCCGTATATCCGGAATGGTGCGCTCGATGTTAACTTCCGAGGCTAGAATCGTTGTTGGCGTAGACCAACGACTTCAAATATCTATCGTCGTCAAACCATGCCATCTTAGAAGACAGGGCACGGGTCCATTTCTGGACATGATGTTTTCATTGAAACCTTCCTTCAATTACTCGGTGGTTTCTCTGGCAGTATGGCATATTCAGGTGCTTTTGAAAACAAAAAGTCGTTGATCATGGCTATTTACCGGGACCAGTTGACAGTAACATTTAGCTTTTCTTCATTTTTAAAGAATTAGTAGCGGCATAAACGGCACCAAACAGTGTAACATATTTTTGGGGTGTGTTTGTAGCTGATGAATCCTTGGGATTTTCTTCTCTCCAAATATGATAATTTTGCTTATTACCAAACCCACTGAGACCGAAGTGAGCCGCATCACTGAACAAAATTTAACTGTAAAAAGTGGATCAACTTCAAGCGCCCAATTACTGAACTGACGATGCAAGCAATGGTCGCCCTTCTTTAATTCTATCACCAGTTGAAGTAAAGATCCTTGCGCAAAATCTTCCTCAAAGTCGATGAACACAGGCTAAGTTCTTTCGCACGATGACGAATCGATGAGCTATGATCTTCCTCAATATTGTCGTCAGCTGCACTCACATTTTCAGCTGTGCGCACTCTGCCCATTCTTGTCGGTGGCTTGGAGTCCCGAAAAGTAAATGTAGTGCGACATTTTTCAATTGTGTTCCGAAAAGTCGGATTTGTGAAGGTTTCACAAGTCCATCAAAATAAAGGAAACAAAGATTGTACTAAGCAAGTAATATGATCATTCTGTAGTTAGCTTCTACTTCTTATGGAATAAGTCCCATCGTATGGATCAGAATAGGAGCTTATTCCGAAATGGAATAAAAGGTAAGAAATGGTGGAACAGTATTTTCACATGGTTAGTAGATGTCTCGGTACACAATACATGACAACTACAAGCTCAGCCCATTCCGACTTGTCTCAGTTACAATTCAGACGAGATATTGCAATATACTAAAGCAAATAGTTTGGTGAGAAACCAAAGGCCGTTGGCCGCCGTGAAAGAAACTTGAAAGGCACAAGCAAATAAACTCTTCGATACGATGGTAAGAATCACTTACATATGTTTAGATACTTCTGTCGGACGGACAGAATGTTTGAACTGTAATTGCTTTTTAAGATTTCAAACAAAAATTTATTAATAAAGGAACGAAAAAGTATTTTAGAATTTTTTTTACATACAATTTCATGTTTCATTACTAGTGCCCAGCGTGACCATATGGTCACACCCATTATCTCGGATTAGGGGATAAGTGGGGAAAAATAAAAATGATATTTGGGTTTCTTAAACTCTTCTGAGCATACTCATAAAATATTTCTCTAAAAATCGAGAAAAAAAAGGTCTGGGCTGATTCGGGTTAAAGTGCGGATCAAACGAGTGAATATTAAGGAGTTGGGTTTAATTTTCGTTTTAAATCTACTTTAACCCGGGTGTAAGTTTTAACTCGGGCTAAAGTGAGTGAATAAAAAGGCCGTAACAGTGAAAACCAAGGGTTATGTCTGGCTTGGGGTTGATATGTCATCCCATATGTTATCATTGTTGAATGTTCAATACAATTTCAATTCAATTTTATTTGGCAAGGAACAAATAAACGTGGCTTACTGCGTTCAAAATTAAATGCAATTTCAGTTTATTAACCTATATTATTCCTGGCTATTGTCATAACAAAGAATGGAGGGAAATGTTGAATTTTTTCATTTTAATTTTTTATTATTTCTTATTTCTTATAATCCATTACAATTAAGTCTAATACAATCTTTGAAGATGAAATAAACTTCATGGGAAAATAAAAGTGACTCTATTTATAAAAAATAGAGTTAATGCCACTTCAGAGTTATTAAATAAATTGAAACTTAAATATTATATAAAAAAAATAGTCAAAATAAATTTTTAAGTGCAGATGCCTTATAACTTACAACAATAACATTCGAAAAACGAAGCATTTCAACAAAACTAGTGAACCGGTCCGAGGAATCTCGCATGTAGGAACCCTATACCCGTAGATATAGGTAATAATGTTTTTTTCCTAATAACTGTATTCATATGGACTTTTTCAAAGTTGTTTATATTGATGAACAAAGTTCAGTTGATAAGCTTTCGATCAGTGTAAGAATCATTGAAATCGGTGCAGGAATAAACTCTCAGGAGGAATCACAAGCTCTTGCGCTAGCGATTTAAATATAATGATGATGATGATATCCAACAAGAACATGAAGCAGAGATTCAGTTTGTATTTGCTTATCAATATGCATTTTGACATGGAAGTGCTAGAAAATGGAAGTTTATTAAATAAACGACATGAAAAAAATATATAAAAGTTACGAAACGTGGTTGTATGAAAGGCGGGTACCTACTTAGACCAAAATGACTCATATTCATGATATACATATGTTGGTATAGTGCATGAAGAGAAAACTACAAAACCTGGACCCGACAGGTGGCGCTAGAGTAAAGTCATTAATAGCTTCCATATAAATTGACCAAAATGACTCATATTCACAATATATCTTGGTTTAGTGCCATAAGAGAAAACTTCTTCAGCTGGCGTATTACTCCATAACATAATGCATCCTCTTTCATGTTTTACTGTTGGGCAAATATTGTTAATTTTTAGCCCTGTATTAGGTTCTCTCCAGAAAATTTCTTAACCTACTATCTGAACCAAATACATTTATTTTCGATTAAGCGGTAAATATAACCTTTTCCCAAAAACGTAGTGGCTCGCTTCTATATATGTATGTCTTGGCGAACTCCAAACGCACTTCTCTATTTACATCAGAAATGTATGGTTTTGTAAGTGCTACTCTTCCATATAAATCGTTTTGGAGTAAGACGCGTCGAACGGTTGTTAATGACACGGGTTTCTCGATAATTATAGAAACTTCCACTTTGGATTGGACTTAATTTTGCGGACAATAAATCGTTCATCATGTGGCGATAAGATCTTTTTTCTTCTCCTTCCAGCTGTATTCTATGGCGTACCTTCGTATATGTATATGTTTATAATTTTCTGAACAATAGAATGTGTTAGCCCAACAATTTCACAGATTTTCCACAAAGAATTTTCTTCGCAGTACAATCTAACGACAAGTTTTTTGGTAGAAATGTCTGCCTGTTTCCTTTTGTTTTCCATGCTCTTAAAATAAATTGGTTACCTCAGCTTATGAATGTCTCACATACAAAATCGCACTACTAATGAAGAAAGAAGATCCTCCCCTACCTTTTCTATATTTTAAAATAACGATAAATGTCGATTCATTCGTAGCCTATGTCATTTTCATACGCGTATTCATGCATGTACGCTCAATTTTGTGTGCTGAAATTCAGTGCTTTTCACCTTTTCATGTGTGAATTCTGTAAATAAATTATTTAGAAAAATATTTCTTGATATTAAAAAGGGGAAAAATGTGTTTGCTTAAATTCTGGAAAATTTACAACAGATAACAAACAAAAGAGCCTATTATTTGGTAGCTCTTTATTTTAGGAACAAATTTATACAAAAATATTTTACAATTTTTTTGATGTTACATAATATGTTTGGATCAAAAAACAAAAGTAAGTCAAGTTACGCACTCTTGCCCCGAAGTCAGGGTAAGACTGCGCAGACGTATGGGTAAAGGTGCGCAACCATTTAAGTCACAGTTCTCGTAGTTTAAATGGCTTGAAACTGTGCTTTCACTCAAACCAAGTTCTTCGGCAGCCTTCCATGGGCTGCTTCCATTTGATATCAGTGCTTTAGCCTCGCATATTTGCTTTTGGGTTATCAATTTCCTTTCCGTTTGTCTTTAGTAGATACGAGGCATTTTCAGGACATACAAAAAAAGAAATATAGAGGTACAACCTACCACCTACGACTATAATGTGCTCGTTGCATCTTACTACAGAACGTAATAGTGCAAAAATTATTATTATTATTATTATTATTATTATTATTTATTACCATAAAAATTAATTCTTATGCTTATACAAAAATGAGCACTAGCTGCAGAGGCTTTCGGCTCTAAGTGTAGAAGTAATGTAAAAAAAGTTAGGTAAATATATAAGAAAACATTGATAAACATAAGATAAGTTTTATATAATTAAGTTAGCACTATTTTTATATTTTCGTGGTTAATATTATTAAGGAAGTGGTAGACTGATTGATCTGGTGGCAAGAGGGCATTGAATGAACTGGAGATGTGGCAGGGAATTTGTCCGATGATATGTTTCATATCGATGATGTTGTTGCAGGCTGGACATTTCGGTGGGTCATCTTTCTTAATGTGTTGATGCGTTTGAATAGTATGTCCCAAACGAAGTCGGGCGAAGTTGGTGTTCATTGTTTTAGATGTCGATGTGGGGTAGGCGGGGGTGGTACGATTAGCGTTAATTTTTATCGTTAATTATTATCCTAATTGTATTCTAATCAGCATATAAGAAGTTAAATTCTGGGTAAGAAAGCACTACGCACTCTTACCCACAAAACGACTGCGCACTCTTTCCCTAGACGATACTTTTTTTTCATGGTATTGAAAATCTAAGAACGAATTATATTATCCACTAAAATTGTAGCCTTTTTCAAACACACATATACACTCTTTATGCCTAAATACTACTTATGGGGTATCGAGATGCTTCCCTGACAGACTTTTAAGAATTGACGTTTTTTTAACAAAATCCGACTTTTTTTTTGATTATTGATTTTCTTGGTACTGTCAATTGGAAAATTTTTGTAGAAGTTGTTCTTCATTGGCGGTTAGTAGAGCACACATTTTCTCATTTAGTGATTTCTGCTAATTCTTTCACAGATAAAGAAAATGGCACTGCGTACTCTTACCCGCTGCGCAGTCTTACCCCAAACGACTCTACGCTCAATTTTGAAAGCAACTGTATGCTATTGACGAGCTCAGATGGGAAAGAGTTCACAAGATATGCGGTTCGTAAATGAATAAGTTTGTTGAGCTTCCCAATTATGACAGAAGGTGCAAATTGATTGGTTTACAAACCTTGACATACATGTATGTAAAGCAATATGTAGTAAGAGTCTATACTAGAGAACGTACAACGTAGTGTTCTGTATGCGCTGTGATGGGAAAAAAAAGAAAACAAAAGAATATTATTTGTCGTGAGGACATTCTCAACTGGCTTTTCGGACATGGCAAAAAACAGTAGGTCACAAACATAATACGCACACACAAATGTTTGCGATACGCTATGCTTGGTTTTCATTGGCATGCTGACAATATATGTGGCAATAAGTGAGAGTCGCTTATGTCGACATAAGCCAAAATCGAGTTTTTTGGTCCAAAATGTTGTATATTTTACTACCTTTTTTTTGGTCTGGTTGTCATGCATCTAAGCCAACAAATAACCGTTATATCGCAGAACACAAAACAGCTTAAGTCTCCTTGGACAAAAACTGATTTTTTTAAAACAACTTATGTTAGGTCTACACATTGTTTCCTTAGTCAGCAGTTAAATAGGGTAAGGTGTTGTACCTCGGTCCATGTGCAATTTCTCAGTAAAGTACTAAACATGCAGGAATATATTCTTCTATGAAATGTTCCCCTTTTGTGTATTTCAGTTCTCAGCTTATTAGTGGATTTCAAGTTTTACGTGTTAAAAAGAAAATTCAAGAAAATTGTTTGAGAAGGCAAAAAGTTTTTATTTCTTTTTTTTTGCGAAGAGTCCAGTGGCTTACTGTTTCGTTTCTTAGTCGACTGGGGTAAGTGCATTTATATTCTTTTAGTTCGAACACATTTTCATGTGTATGTGTTTTACAAATAACTTAAAAGTTAATATTTTTCGCCTAAGTGCTGTTAGTGTACCTTGGTCTTGGACCTATCGTAGTGATTTCACCTTGACCCGGTCCGAGGACTTTGAAGCGGGTAATGATTCATCCCTAAACATCACAATGCTTTTTAATTTGGCCACCAAAAATATACGTTGATTTATTTTTTTTTGTTTCAACTGTTGTTAAAAAGCAATGGAGTAATTTTTTTAAGTAATCTTAAGTTTTTTTTTTTTTGTTGAACAGACTTTTTATTTAAAAACTTTTTTTAACCTTTTTTACAAAATTATTTTTCTTTAGTTGTTTTTGCTGTCATGTACTTTAAGAGAAATAACATGAATTTTACAAAAGTAACGTGTCCATTAATTACAATTTTACAATTTTCTTTATTGAGACTTAAAAATCAATTCAATTATCTTCTGTACTTTATTGTAGCCGACTTTTAACTTATATGCCTGGCTAAGTAAAGGAATATAGCTTGTTAAGCACTTCAATCATTATTAATAAACTATGTAATAATTCCATTTTTTCCCTGCTGTATGCTTGCTCCCGGCGCACAGTGTTCCATTTCACACCAATAAGTGGACAAAATTCAAAAAATTCATGACAAAATTGAGAGTACTTGCTAACGCAATTCAAAGGATAACTGAAAGATAAGTAAATCACATTTTCTCTTTATTTTAGAGCGTGGAAATGATTTTAGAGCAAGTCAAAGTGGAGTGTGTTACCATAACAGGTCGAGTGCACAATTAGTGTTCAATTTGTATTTAGTTATTTTTTTAATTTTTTTGTGTGAAAAATTAAACCAAATTGGTATGGATTCAAGTAATCAAAGTAAATAGATTATTCTTATACATTTTGAAAGTCTATTTAACGGTTTTTTAAAGAATTTTTTAACTATAAGATGTAAGTTTTTTTGAGGCATTTTTTATTTTTTTTTTTGCATAGACTTTTAAATATGAGCCCCACCTTGCCCCGGGTCAATTTTTATTTTGATACAAAACTCGACTTCTTAATTATAGGCCGTGAAAAAATCAGAGTGCGCAAACGTGCGCAAAAAAAGTAATCCGTTTTTTTGTAGGTCACCTCAATAGCCCAAGTTATGGCTCTGTTAGTCGGCCCTGCTGTCCCACCATTACCTCAGAAACGAAATATTGAATCAGATAAAGATTTCGATTCAGAAGACTCACTCAATAATAGCAGCAGTTATGATTAATATGATATACACAATATAAAAAAAAATATCAAAGAAATTTTAATTTTTTTGTTTTTTTACCCTATAAAGTAGTTTGTATCAAAACGTAAATAAAGCACTTAAAACATAAGTTTTTTATTACATTATACTTAACTCATAACAATAACATGAAATAGTCAAAAAAATATTTTTGTCCACTTAATATGTACTACGCGGAACACTGTGCGGCGTACTAAACTCAGTTTGATAAGGGCTTAAATTAATGACTAGATAAGGGATACATTTAAACACACAAAACAAGTGAAAACAAACTAGTACTATTTGCGATCAATTTGAATATTATTTAAGAGTATATGAAAATATTAATTTCTCTGCTTTAGTATACATTTAACTGTCCGTTTAGCGGTGACCCAAAAGGCGGTAAGTCATACTTTGTGGTCTGACAGACCACATTATCCATTTTGCAGTTGTGGCCTATAAAATCACGGTATGGTCTATTCCATGTGTTAAATTAGGTGTAAAATCGGTGTATAGTAAAGTTTTAGTGGGCACCGTAGCACAAGTGGTTAGTGCGTTGGACTACTGAGCTAGCGGTCTTGGGTTCGAATCCCGCCGCAAACACCTAAAAGTTTTTCACAGTGCCCACCTCTTTCGAATGTCTGACAAGCATCAAAGAGTATCATTTGTCACGATTGAGCTTCTCAACTCGCCGTTCGGAGTCGGCAAAAAACTGTAGGTCCCTCCCATTCCCATTCGTGCAAAAATATAACACGCACACACAAATGGTTGCGAGAAGCAGGCCCAGGTTCACCTCGAGCTGTAGCGCAAACTAAGCTAAGTAAAGTTTTTAAATTATGTTCGTGTTTGATAGATTCTTACCCTTATTAGATAGAAAGGAAGAACAAAAAAGAAAGACGGGTTTAGTTCTATACTGGTAGAACTTACATTTACAGAGCGGTAAGAGGCAGACGGGGCAAACAAAGGTCCGTTGTCGTTCAATAATTTCGGAGAATATGGTGGCTGCAATGTCGATTAAGAATATGTTCGAAGTCAAAGGAATTATATAATAGTTAGTGGTAGTATTAATTTTGATAATCGCAGCTATGCCAAAAATGTTCATGGCATCTTTGATCTGCTGAAAAAGCGATGTTTTCGGATTGACTGCCCGTAACTCCATTTGAGGTTTAACCAATTGATGCTTTTTACTTTTTTTCTGTGTATATAATCCGTCATATTGTACATAGTATGTTGAAAAAAAAGCCAGTGGCCAGCGATTAGTAGCGCGTTCGCTCAAGTAAAATGAAACCATATGGTCCATCCATTGTATCCACTCCCGCCTTTTATTTATTGAAGTCCAATATTTGATGGGTTTGACTAGCCTCTCCATCAACGTTACATGTTAAGTTTTCAGTTGAAATACGAATAACTGACTAACTCTTTTTTGGCAAGTAGGAACACAATGAGAACTTGTTGTAATGGAAACAAACAAACCTGCTATTCTATGGGCGAGTAGAAGAGACCGGTAGTTCGAGGGGAACAAATTTTTTGTTCTTACGAACTGTTTCAACTCAAGCAAGGCTCTTGGACATCAAGGCACTGGCTAAGTCGAGTGTGGAAAAGAAGTTGTCAGCGTATATTGTTCGTCCTGTGCCAAAAAACGCTATAACAATATCCATTACCAAGCGTTTGCTCTGATTCACCTCTCTACCTTCATGGGGAACTTTACCTGTGTAAATTTGACCCTGCAATGGATAGCAGGTATTAGAGTCACACGCCCACCACACCTTGACACCGTATAAACACACACTCCCACCCTCAATTTCAAGAAAAATCGTTTTTTATTTGTGTGGTCTGACAGACCACAACGCGAAAAAACATTAAAATTTAACTCCAACGAAATACTCCAACTGTTTCAAAATACATCACATTCGACTCGCTGCATCGAGTTTGACAAGGTCATGGCACCGTTTGCCGAAATATTTACAGGAAAAAAAATTACAACACAATAAGTTTCAAAATGGTCTGACAGACCAAAACGCTAAACGGAGGGTTCAGGATAATTTGCTTAATGGATAATATACAAGTTCATATATAATCAAAAGCAAAATCAACCGGTAAACATGTAGTATAAACTTTACATATGTATGAGGTGGTGCGATCGTGTTCATCTTTGATTTAAATGATGTATCCAAGGTACAAACCTGTATGGACCAAGGTACAACCACGTCTTGTACTTTGGGCTTTTTGAGGTTGACAAAGGAAAGTTAAGTTTTTTAAAGAATGGTAAGCAAAATCCTTTAGAATTTTAGTTATACAAAGGTAACAGATAACACTTCAGATAGTTACGTTAAAAAAATTAAAAAAACAATGATTGAAATAAAGTTATTTGAAGAAAAACTGAAATCCGGACCGAGGTACAACACCTTCCCCTACAATTCGATTTGTTAAAACCACTTAAGTTATCACAAAACCTATTATAAAGCTTATTGCATTAGTGTCATTCTAGGTGCTTATGTCAACATAAGCTTTTTTTATAATTGATATTTAATTGTTCGCCTCCTTATGTCGACTTAAGTTACTTAAAAAAAATTCATATTGGTCAATAATCAATGCGAAGTAGCTTAAGTAACATAAGCTATTTTTCAAATTCTGCAGCGGCAAAAGTCGTTACTTAAGCCATATTTCTCTTATAAGTAAGATATATTTTATTGAAGTAAGTTGAGCTACTAAAATAGACTTTTAGCGGCTTTGTTGATACTTTTTATATCTTGCTTTGATACTTTTTTTAAAAAAATTATTGAATCTTATTTTGGCTGTACTAAAAAATTACCAAAATAGACATAAGCTACTTTTTCATATTGCCACAGATACATATATCTATTACTATTATATTCGTAGGGGTCCTTTCTTGGGTTCATCCAACTATAAATTTGCAAAACCTCCAACGTTTCCTAGAATGCATACATGATCAGCATTGGCTTCAACTTCTTCATATCGACCTGAGAACATTCCCAGGCAACTAAAATGCAGCAAGACATCATTCTTGCTGTGGAACAAATCAATTACATTTTATTGCCCGAAACAACGATTCAATCACATTACAACAGCGAACGCCCAAACAATTAGGGGATGTTTGCACGCCGCGCACAACTAACCTCGCAGCACTTTGTTTTGATTTGTTTTGACAGTTTTGATTGTGGGAACACGTCCTAATTGCGACATGGCGAATTTCATCCCCGCATTAGCTCCCGGCTAAGGCTATGCAAAAATGTACCGAGAAATTTTGATTGCACTTTTATGGTTTTGGCATAAGACGCAACCTCACCCCACTACAGTTCCCACATTCAGTGGTAATTAGAAAGAGAAAAAAAAATAACACCTACCCTCAATGTAGGGCAAAACAATAATTATGTACATGTACACGTATATTTTACATTGGGGTCTCTTGCATATACACGTTACATCTCATCAAAAGGATTTCAATCTGCGATATGAATAAAAATAATTAAATAATTCAAAATCGGATTATCTGCTCCGATTCGGAACAATGAACAAGCGATTATCGTCCTTGTCACCGTCGTCACTTGCAGGCAAACGAAAACGAACCTCCTGGAACTGGATGATGAAGATTCTTCGGCTGCTTATGGCGGTGGTGGCGCTGAGACTGAAAGGACCCACAATCCAACTGAGTGAGACTCTCTCTATACACGAGTATTTGAGTAAATGATAAATTTCCACCCATTTGAATTTGAATGAAAATCCATTTCGTTCAATGGTATGCCATATGCGGTATGCGAAATAAAAGCAAGAGTTTTCCCATTGTCCCGAGATGGATCAAACGAAACAATGCAAAAACCCGTAAAGTAAAAAAATATAAAAACATTAAAAAAAAGAATCGATGTGGATCCAGTCCTTTGTGCCACCATCGCATCGATGTGATCGCAGAGGGATTTGCTGTTTCAAGTTGGCTTTGTTTAATGGGAGCACTGGCGTAAAAAACACGAACAGAATGCCAGTGACAATTATGACAACTTGCTGCTTGTGAAAAAGGGCGGATCCTAGACACGTCACAGCACCATCAGGTTGATGGAAAATTCTCAATTGTGAAGGCTTCAGATTTTTTTTTTATATTATCATAACTCAAAGAGCCATCGAAATAAAAAGGTGCTGAATATGAGAATATTGTATTTACCTTATGAAACAAGAGTCGAGTTGTGCCATTTGAAGGGGGTTTCTTTTTTGATTAACAAAAAAGGATCATTGAGTTTGTCAGTCTGTAGAAAATGTCACATCACTCTACTTTCTGCGCAGGTAGGTTTCATGTTTCAAAAAAAAAAAATTAAGAGCTCTTCTTCTGTCCCCAAATTATGCAGCTCTTTGAAGTGTTTGTGTATTTGTTTAGTAAAAAAAAAAACACTCGACACAGTTTACAAAATTGCAGCCTATTTGTTGTCCTTTCGCATTCAGTTTCATCACGCTCCAAGAAATCTCCGTCGTGTTTTTTTATTGTTATCATTTACTATTGTGAAGAAACTCACATAAGTGGGGACATACTAGAAACAGGTACAGGACAACACTAAGGATATTGAAACAATCCCATTATGTTCTTACCCAAAAACTCTTGAAAGGGATTGCCCAATATTTTTGAAGTGTGTTGTAGCCAATTATTCTATAAAGAAATCGAAGTTTGAAAATTGCTTGCAATTTGTGTACAGCGTAGCCACTTAGATACATTTTTTTTATTTGCAATCAAAGTCGTGGGAAATTCATGGATCTATCAGCTAAGGATCTGTTTTTGTTTTTGCAGAGCCAAACGCGATCGCGCTCGAAGATTTAGTCACTCCAAAATAGAATTGATATAGCAAAACAAAAAAAATCTCGCGATAACCCAAACATTGAAAAATGGCTCTCGAAACTCAACTTGAAATGTTTATTCAAAACGTTCCCCAAATACGTATAATTGTGAGCTATTTCCAGCCTCAAGGACAAAATGTTTTAAATCAAAAAATCCAAAGCTTGGTCACTGTACTTCAGGAAATCGGCAAATTGAAGAACTAAGTACAAGACGTTTTGGTTCCATTTGAGGTGTTCGATTGACGATTATATCGATCACGATAGAAAACCACAGCTGTACACCAAGGATTGTGTTGAGAAAGCACTAGGCAAGAACGAGGAAGTCAAGGGAAAAATCGACGCATACCCCAAATTCAAGTCAAATATATTACTGGAGCTATTCAAGACCTTTCCCAGTGAACTCAATATGTACAGAGCGATTAGGCCGGATACTTAAGTAATAGAAATCTGTCATAAGGACACCGTAATTAGGAGGTGATTATTTACTAATTTTCATTAATTCAGTTGTAAATTAATAAAATAGTCTTACCTGACTGCGTAAAGTAAAACCTCAAAAAAAAAAAAAAAAACAAAAACGTTTCCTTACGTCAGGTTATACAAAGTATACACCGCGGCGCCTGCCGTGGACAGTGAACAGGGACTCTGCGAGAAAGCCAGAATGTTCAAAAAATGATATGATTGGCAAGAAAGTAATATCGGTTCTTATAAGAAGATGGCGTTATGTTTGTTGATTCTCGGTATTGTCAATGATATGTTTCTTTTTTCTCTTGACATTTGATAGCTATCACTTTAAGCTTACATACTTTAGGTGCAAATCAAGCTTAATTTTGTTAACGCCCGTTTGTACAGTGTACGAACATTTTCGACATATTTTGTTTTTTTATATCCGCAAAGGCAAAAAGCTGCTGAGGTTCACAAATAGATACAGTGGGCCAAAAAAAAACGTTGGACAGTTTTTTCCTTATTCTAATAATTGACGCATTTTCCTATTTAAACATGTTTTTGTACGTCCTTTTAAGAGTCACTGTTTTATCTTTCTGTTTGTAATGATAAGACGTGTTTCCAGTACCGATTGTTTAAAAAAAATGGATAAAAAGCAAACATCCATTGACACGAAAGAACTGCCAATAAAGTTGTGGAGAAAACAAAAGTGTAAAAGAAATTTCCAAAATTGTGAAAAAATCTAGACCTACAGTGCATTATATCATTCAATAGCTGGAAAAAAATGATTTCTTGCAAACACTAAGAGGTCGGGAACGACAATAACAAATTTCGACTTCTCAAACAGAACGAAAAATTGTTCGATTATTCGTTAGCGATCCCAAAATTTCTGCGGCAGACATTGCTAGAGACCTACAGGAAAAGGCAATATTGTAGAGATGCATCCACAGACTGTTAGAAATTTATTATATTCAATGGGTTTGAGAGAATACACCCCAACGCCCCCCACCCCCCCGAAACAAGTCCCTTTATATCTGCAGGAAACATTAAGAAACACCTGGAATATGCCCTAATGTATGTATGTCTGTCAACCTTTGGAGAACACGGTAATTGTCAGCGACGAGTCGAAATTCAACATAGCTATTTGGGTCTGATTGATTCGGATTTTTTTGGACGAGACGAGGTACAGCCTTAAATTTGGCGCAGGTAAATGCCACTGCTAAACTCTAAAACACAAGGCCCGGATTTAAACTCTATAGAGCTCCTGAGAGCGCACATGGAGAAAAAATTGAGGAAAAGGCCAACATGCAGCAAAAATGTCTTGAAAAGCGCCCGTCAGGATATATGGGCCAATTAACCGCCCAATGTAACAAACAATTTAGTTATGTCTATGAAGTATGAATAGAAGGCTACAAGCTCTTTCAGAAGCCAAGGGCCTCCTTACTAAAAAAATATAAAAATGTATATTTTTGTTAATATATTCGGTACTTATAACAAATTCCCTAAGTGTCCAAGTTTTTTTTGGCTTTGAAAACTACTGTTTTTTCCTTTTTTGTGTGTTTTAAATATAAAAAAAACATATTTTAGAAAAATGAATTAAAACTATTTGGAAAGGTTAAATGATGTTTCATTTGCAATTTCATTGAATTTAATAGCTTAACGGGTTGCGATTTTCTAATTGCATCCTTTTCCTGTCCGACTTTCTGTTCACTGTATATGAAATTTACGGTGTTGACTGCTTAATGGGACTTACTTATCCGAATTCGTTCAAAAACTTCCGTTTTGGAGATTTTTCATTTAAAGGGAGACCAAATGAAGTTGACGATGACCAAGTCAAAGTCATATTTGAATCAGATCGTCATATGACTGTGCAAGAGATTGCAGAGAGGTTAAAAATGCTTCAGAAAAAAAATATTTTTATGTTAATATTAAATCTTTGTATATATCTGCAAATTGTGCGATAACGTATTATAAAGGAGATGGGGCACTTTTGGGCCAAGAGCGTACATCAATGAAATTGGTATCAAAATAAAGCTGAGCTTCAGTAAATTAAAACTGTGAAGTTTTTTGAAAATCGTATGTGGGGATTTTGAGATATTTGTGTGTGAAATTCGTATTGCGGATAGATCTTCTGATGATTTTTGTCCGTTTACATGCATATAAAATCATAATATCATAAGAACCGTAAGACGCACATACATGTATTTAGCATCAAATGAAAGGTGATTCTACTGTCTTTCTCATGACTCAAAAATAATGGGTCTAGGATTTCGAGTTTTAAAATAATCAATTAATCTCTGAAGACTTTAAAACTAAAGTATTCTTTTTTGAAAATCACTAATTTCTGAAAAATCTTCCGCGACGACATAGATTTTTTTAACAGTTACTTGAAAGAGCATTTTTCAGGCTTTAATTTGATGTAGAATAATATAAGGTTCAGCCATTACTAACTAAGAAAAACACTTCCAAAATCCTAGGTCTTGCAAATCAATCACTAATGCTCAGTAACCAATCCTCAATGGTGAGTTCTTACATGTTTTTTCTTTACAGAAACTTGAAAAATGTTGTTGTTTTGTTTTTAACATATAAAGGCAAGACCTATTACAAACATAATATAGAGAAAATTCAACAAGAAAAACCATAATATTACAATAATATTATTATTATAATAAGAGGATGTTGTATCTACAAGAAACCGTGTTTAAATATTTAAATAAAAAGCTACGGCTCATTATAATATTCTTCATCAGCTTGATCATCTATTAAAATATTATGCATACCCAAGATACCACAAAACATTTATAACGTGAGCACAACATCCAACAGTTCTCATCTCATACTAACCAGACAAATGCAATAATAAGCACTGATAGAATTGTTTCTATTAGCACTATTTTCCTCATTGCTAATAAAAATGTTTGTATGTGTAACATACTCAAGAAGTTATAAGATGAGATTTTATACGACCTTTTAATAAATAATTGTTTCTTTGTAAACTCTGGTGTCCATGGTAATTCTATCTATATTTGGACACACTTCTATTTGGTAGCTTTCGTTTTGCTTCAGATGTTCTCCACGGTATGAACGAGCTTGCTTTATTTGATAATTTCTTAGGGATATTTAAAGTAACTCTGGCAAACTTAGTATAGGAAAGTTAATTAAGTTAGCAATATGCCCTTATGCTTTGAAGCACTGCCCATCTTCGATTAAGGTTATTTTCTATCACAAAATCACTTAGGTGATTAACAGTATTTAATCTGCTTAAAGCGATTTGCAGCAGCTCGGTGTCTTCGATCAGTGGGTGAAACTTGTTTAGAATTGCTGAAGTTATTTTAAAATTATCCATCAAGTGAGGAGAAGCAACGTTGAAGAACTCTTGATAGAACAGTTCAAAATCCCTTTTAAAACGTCCAAATACAACTTCTACAACCCACCTGTACATCGTTATACATCGCGTTTTGTTTGCTTGTAGTGTTGTTAATTGCCGATGTCCTTCCAGTAGAGATTCGGGCTTATGCGCTCTATACCCATGCGATTCTAGAGTTGAAATGGAACCTCTGAAGAGTCTATTGAGAATGAAGACCCTTCGGAAAAACTGCCTCATCGTCCTACTTTCGCTTCTGAAGAGCATTTTAATTGTTCAAGCATCCGAATCAGTGGCAGCATACGGACTAAATACTTCAAGAATATATCCATTACAGCACGTTGTAAGAAATAGTTTAACCACATTCTGATATTTATGTAAACCGTACGTTTGGTTTTGAAATGCGTAATTAGAGCTCTTTTGGATATAAACATAAGCGCCGTTACAAATGACTATAGTTGGTCTATCATTTTCAGATATTTCAATGTTACCAAAAAATCCATTCGAAATTAATTTATTCCTTCTAGCAACGTCTTGAACGCTCATATGTTCCAACCCCAAGTAGGATGTTACGAACTGTCTCCATAAGCAGCTCCCAGCGGTGGGCGAATGCCGTTGTAGTGTCCTGAAGGATAGGTTAAGCAATGTTGAAAGCCTACGATAACATCATTTTTGTTAAAAAAGTAATATTATTGATTTTTTTCTTAATTTTCTCTATATTATGTTTGTAATAGTTCTTGCCTTTATATCTTTATATGTTAAAAGCAAAACAATAAAATTTGTTCAAGTTTCTGTAAAGAAAAAACATGTAAGAACTCACCATTGAGGATTGGTTACTGAGCATTAGTGATTGATTTGCACGACCTAGGATTTTGGAAGTGTTTTTCTTAGTTAGTAATAGCTGAACCTTACGTTATTCTACATCAAATTAAAGCCTGAAAAATGCTCTTTCAAGTTACTGTTAAAAAAATCTATGTCGTCGCGGAAGATTTTTCAGAAATTAGTGATTTTCAAAAAAGAATACTTTACTTTTAAAGTCTTCAGAGATTAATTGATTATTTTAAAACTCGAAATCCTAGACCCATTATTTTTAAGTCATGAGAAAGACAGTAGAATCACCTTTCATTTGATATGGCCCAAGCTCCATATAATTTTGCCCCATCTCCTTTATACAAACGAAATAAAAAATAAAATAAAATACAATTTGAACACTGTTCACGCTGATTGCGTCGATAAACCACTTAATTTTGGGAAGAAAAAAATAAGTGTAGTTGATACATATACCTAACATATGTATTGACTTGATGTTCCAACACGCATAGCACTATTTCTCTGGAAAAAACTACGAAGACATCCTTCGAAGTGCCGTGGAAAATTGTTCGTGCTAAGAAGCCTCACCAGATTGGCGAAGAGTTAGGTAAGTCGGCTGCGATTGCAATGGTTAAAACTGTTTTTGGAATTAACGCGGCAAGTAAATTAGACATGGTTCCACTTTTATACTACTCGTGGTTAAACGTCGCATAGATGCAATGTCAGAAGACATTTTGGAGGAAGTTCTTTGTGGAATTAAACGTGAAAACACGTTTATAGATGTGGAAAATAACACTCAATTGATGGTGCTTATAAGACAAACCGACAAAAACATGACCGAAGAATTCTTATTTTGTGAACCGCTAAAGCTCCTCGAAGAGAAAATTGCACCATTTCCTCTTCTCAATCAATTTCTTGAAGATTCCAATAACATTTTCCTTCGCAACTTAAGTTCGATTTATAAAGAATATTTGGAACTACATTGAATTGGATAGATACATATACATATACCTGAAACATTGCGGGGTTCAAAATCCTTTTGAAGTGCATGTGGGGCAAGTTGGAGAAGATATTCCTGGGTTCCAAAAGGAACTTCTCGATTTGAAAATGAACAAACCGGTTCTCTCGAAAGAAGCAGAAAAGGCTTTGCTCCCGTTATCCAACCACCTATTTTTTTCTGCTTTAGTTGTGCTAAAAATGAAGAACAGAAATAGCTTGGACGCAGTACACGATTTGCAGTGTGCTCTTTCGATTAATATCCACCCAGCCATAAGCAAACTCGCCGCAAAAATCCAGCATCAGGGAAGCCACTAGTTTTATTCGTGCTTATAAAGAAAATTCAACCACACGTTTTCCAGCGTTTTAATTTCTATTACAATTTCACTTGTTAATTTGAAAATGTTTCTTTTCACTTACAAATGTCATAACTCATAAGAAATAATAAAATAGTATATACTTTTAAAAATGAATTATTTATCTTTGGGTTGCTTATAATTTTTTAAGAAAATTTCGGGTCGCACCCTAAAAAGGTTATATAGAATGATGTTATATAAAGTAATAATAATATAATAAAAATAACTAATTTATTGTTTTTTTTGGTACATTGGTGATAACTGATAAGTAAATGAATTTTAACGCTATGGCACATTTGTCAGAAATTTCCGAAGTTGATGGAAATAATTTATTTGGTGAGAAATAATAGTTTTTTTTATAACGCTTGTATCGAGCGGTGAATCTTCTGCGTAACAGACGATGAGAATACCACTCCGACAGAGCCACCCACATTGTTACTATTAGTTTGTGAAATAGAAATACTTTTCATTGTGTCTTGTGACATTAAACGATTTTTCCTTTCTTAAGAAAATGTCTCTCCTAATTCTTAAAAAAAAACTCGGCATTTAAAGAATTTAACTGCACACAAACAGGATCGTTCCCCTTCGGCAAATATGTACAAAGCACACATGCACATGTCAGAATTGTACATGAATTAAATTGTTATTGTTTACATAACACTATGTCCAATTGTCGTAATACAAATAAATGGGACAGCATTCTGTTCCTTCTAAGGGGACAACTCAACCATACAACTCTTGTAACCATTGTTTTGCAATGCCACTTGTCGCATTAATTTTATTGTTGCAATTACTCTTCAGATGCATTGTTCCCACCGCTCTATCGAGATTTATATCCTTTGTAGGGAAAGTAAAATTTTAAATAAACTTCCATCCTAAATGGGCAATTAAGCAAGGAATGAACTCCAAATTACACCACAATTGTGACATAAAACCACATGTTCACAACTTAATTCGCCGGCGTTAGTTAACCCCTCTCTGTTAGCGGTAAGTGGTTTGTATGGAACATGATTCGCATATGTTAACAATGCCAACAGGGAGGGTCGCGTCGATATGAATACTCGTCCACCGATTCGATTGTTCTCGAATGTCCACTTATTTTGAGAAAAAATTCCTTTGGCAGGATTAAGGATTCATTCGATATCTCTCATCTCAGACTCGACTTCGATCGATATCGTGTACATTTCAAGGAAATCCATATCGATGAAGACTCAGAGTAAGTCCTTCGGCTGATTCTCATCTAATACCTAGAAAGCACTAAAACTAGACCATCCGATAATGTTTCACTCTGCCTTAGTGCCTAAACACCGACAATCCTTAAAGTGACCTTTGTTCTAAGCGACTAATCTACAAATCCAAAGCCCCGTTCGTAGTGGGTACTTGAGAAATGACAATATCAATTTGTATGCACAATGTCTAATCTGATAATCAGTGCAAACATGTCCTTTATGCGCATTGTGTTTAGAACAATGCCAACAAAATAGTTTGCGCCAGGATTAGATTACAGTTGGCATAGTGTTAGCAATCCGAATACGAAGGTAGCAGGTAGGAAGGAGTACAGTCAAACTAGAGCAGGTTTCCCCTTTTTTTACATGCTCTAACGTGAGTATGAATCCTGTACAATCTGTTTTTTTTTTTTTTTTTTGTAAATGTATCCTGGGAAAGAGAACGAAGCAAAAGACAACCCCATCTAAATACACATAACATGTCCTAGCAGTGATATAATTGTGGAAGGTAATAAAAATTAAAATTTATTACGATATAAATTATAGAAGGTCCTGTCAAAACACTAAATAAAAGAGGGCGCACTTAACGTACCGCATGCAGAATGCAAGGATTTCGAAAGGGATGCTGTGCTTCCCCTGCTGTGTGTCGTTGTTTTAGTTCTTGTAGAACAAAATTCGGTTTATTGTTCGATTTGTAGTTTTGCTAAATATTTATTGTGGTACCTGTTTTGGTTGCGACAGGTACTTAAGGGTTCAATGGCGGTGAATGGATTGCAGCCGAACGGTTTTTGGTGACGCATATTTCATATCTCGTGTGTAAAGACTAGTCGCCTCGAAGGAGTGGATATTTTCTAATGCTGGCGCCAGACAGGACTTAGGCATGTCACTCTAACGACTTCCTCGAACAATGTCAGCATTCTAAGGCAACTGAGTGTGGTTCCTTTTTTCTTCCTTTTTGGTTTACTTGACGTAATCCACCTGATCCTGAGAAGGTAGTATTGTTTAAGAGTTCATTTTTGCATTTCACTATGCGCCAGACCTATACATTTATTATTTATGAGGCGTTTTACAGTTGTTCGTATGTAAATATAGAACAATTTTTAAGCAAACATTATAAAATTGAGAAGAATGGGTTTAAAGAGAGTGTGTTGCGGGCAACTACCGTTTCTTAGCTAAAGATTTACAACGGCCATCATGATTTACCACTGGGCGTTTATGAGGTTAGGTTTGAAGATACCTGCTATAGAAGAGTGATTTCCTATAGTATCTCACCATTTTATGTTTTGATTTGATAACAAGTTATTCACAACGAAGTTCGGATCACTGAATAAATTTGTTTAAATATTCTTGAGTAACAAGGACGCCCAGTATCAACAAATAATGCCATAAGAATTAAGATATTGGATTCTTAAAAAAATGCGAACCGTCCTTTAGTAGGCAGGAATTCATCCGACGCAGAATAAAAACCACTTAAGTAAAAAACTCCAAGATGACAACGAACGACCTTTAATGCTGCTGAGGCGTACTAACATAATGATCTATGGTATTTCTAAATCTTAACTTACGTTTAAAAAAATCGAGCAAACATACGTTGGAGGGTTGATTTCGACCCTTCTGTATTTATTAATAAAGTAAATACAGAAATGACCACTTCTTGAGACAAATTTGCAATTTTGGTTAGAATTAATTAGAAAAATAAAAATAAATATGTGTATATTAAGTCGTTGCGATTACTTAAATGATTTCAATACATTTAACACACACATTCCGGCTGTGTATATTCTTGCAAACTTTTTTTCCGCATATGCAGCAGACCAACTCCGTTTTGTTCTCTTTGGTTTTTGCTTTTTTAGCAACTTTAGCAACAAACCACTTGACGCATGGCTTGACATTATACCAAAATAAACTTGTTTCTTTGATTGAATCAAATTTCTATGTGCCTTTGGATCTCTATATGCAGGCAGTGTTGCCACCGCGAAAATGTGAAAAAACAGGAGATTTTCTGTTGGACTTACCAAAGTAACAGGAGATTTAAAATTTCATCCAAAAACCTCTAAAAATAAGGTTTTTTTTTAGTAAAATGTCTATTGCATTAGGAAAGAGTTTTTTGACACTACATAATTTGCTGTTTCGCTGACTCAATTTTATTGATATGTCGTTTCCCTTCAGCATGCCGTATAATAGTCCACTTTTGTCATGTTCGTCGAAGAAATGTTTCTTGCTTTGCAAACAATGCATTTGCATTCCATAAAATTCTGTGGATTTTCACTGAGCCAATTTTTAAAAAGAGATTCATCTAGCCTAAACTTCCTAAACTTCTGTTCATACTTTGTCTTTTTTTGCATTTTCCCTAAATTCAACTTGAAAAGGGATTAGATTTAAAGTACATAAACAATAAATACATAATACATATGTGCTTATGTTGCTTACATAGCCAAGAAAAACTAAAATCACGGAAATTATATATATATAATATAAAAATAAATTAAATAAAAGGCACTTCAAAGAAGTGTCAATGTCAATGTTACTAAGCCCGTTCGCGTACTTTTCGCACCTACATTTATATGTGTTTTCTGCCAAATATCGAAAAATGGGGAAGATAAAAAAAGAAAAATTAAACGAACGCGTTGAACAACATAAAATGCAAAATGTATGTGATTTGACAGATTTGACAGTTTTTATATATCTGACCAAAGAAATTTCTTGTGCTAAAACTCGCAACATGGGCACCGTAGCGCAAGTGGTTACTGCGTCGGACTACTGAGCCAGCGGTCTTGGGTTCGAATCCCGCCGCAAACACCTAAAAGTTTTTCACAGTGCCCACCTCTTTTGAATGTCTGACAAGCATCAAAGAGTATCATTTGTCATGATTGAGCTTCTTAACTCGCCGTTCGGAGTCGGCAAAAAAACTGTAGGTCCCTTCCATTCGTGCAAAAATATAACACGCACACACAAATGGTTGCGAGAAGCAGGTCCAGGTTCACCTCGAGCTGTAGCGCCAACTAAGTAAGTAAAATTCGCAGCATGGGAAGATTTCTTACACTCTCTTACTCTTATACGAAGAACTATCAAATTTTTGCATAAGCGAACGGGTTTTCGTAAATTTTCGTAGTTTTGGGGGCGTACGCGAATGGACCTACTGTCAAATTTCACACGTAAAACAAATACAGCAAGCAGCTGGCTATAACTCTTGATTTTATCCCCAGTCAAAAGTAACTGGCACTTAACAGTTGATTTCATAGGAGCGAAATCACAGATACCAACTTGGAGGTAAATCGGCTGTGTTTGGCTGGAGGGAATCGTCTAAATCATAGATTCCCAAACATTTTTGGCTGACCATTTTTATCCCCCCCCCCCCACCCGCCACCCCCGTCATAAAAACAATTGAAAAAAATACTTACCTCCTTTTTTCTCAAATTAAAAAAAAAATGTTAAAAGTATTAGCACGCCACTGTTCAGAAAAAAATAATTTCAAAGTAAATTTCGCTTTTCTTAAAATCGATTTAAAATATATACGGCGCGCGTCTGCAGTCCTATACAGAATCAAGCCTAGCTTTCTCGCAACCATTTGTGTGTGCGTGTTATTTTTTCACGAATGGAAGGGACCTACAGTTTTTTTTTGCCGACTCCGAACGGGATTTGAGAAGCTCCTCATGACAAATGATACTCTTTGATTGCTTGTCAGATATTCGAAAGAGGTGGCAACCGTGAAAAACTCTTTTTTAGGTGTTGGACCCGGGCTGGGAATCGAACCCGAGCAGCATGTGTAGTAGTCCAACGCACTAACCACCACGGCCACTGTTGCCATCGATTTAGCTTTATTAAAATATTAAATAAGAACATTTCCATGAGACGGATTGGTGAATATTTGTAAGTTTCTGAATGTCTGTTTCAAATTTAGTTAAATAAAGTCGTAAGTCACCTCGCTTCGTTATTTGTAGTTTATTTCTTTTCTTTGTAAGTAATGTAACTACTGCACTGAAACCGCGTTTAGCTAAGTATGAAGATGAAAATGCAATAATAAATGTTTGAACAATTTTCCATAAACTTGGGTACAGCGCTGGTATTTGTTTCTGGACCTCGAACTGCTGGTATCCGCATTGAAACTTTATTTTTAGCTCCTCATTTGTTGTTAGCTCAATGAGCTCTTCTTCTAAATGGGACGGCACATCCGAGTTATTTCCAAAAGGATCCAGAAGCCCGTCCGGTATACTCATTGAGAATATCCTGGAATCGCTTTTTTAGATCCTCATGAAGCATTTCTAAGTGTTCGCAGTACTTTAGCAATTCATCCTTTTTGGCAGATACTGCTGCTAAGTTTTGGAAGTTTTTCGTATATTCACCTCTGCCTAGATTACGTCTGAAGAGATTTAGCTTTTTCACAAAAGCAGCAATAACGTTCTTTGTTTATATAAGGTTCAAGTCATCACCTTGCAGTTGGAGATTGACATCGTTAAATATTTTAAATATGTCTGTCACATAAGCAATATCATGTTTTGATTTAATACAGTTGTTTCACAGTTCGTTGTCTCTAGTTTCTAGAAATTCTCATTGCTGGAGCACAATCTGCTGATGCCGCAGACAAAATATTCAGTTTGATGTAGGTACATATATGTTTATATGTTTTTTTTAAATTTAAAGTATTTTTTAAGGTCGGTGCCCCCCTGGACGGCTTCAATGCCCCCATTTTTTTCTGATGAACTCACCGCCCCCCAAGATGCCTTTAGGTAGGGACCACTTTGGGAGCCATTGGTCTAAATGAACGACTGGCTAGCAAGATTTAAAAAAAAAAACACGGCTATTTTAGACATTTAGTGCCAATCACCGTAGATTGTTTGCTGATATTTTTTTTATATTAGCGTTCCGTTTTCGAATTTTCATGGTTAGACGTTTTATGGCTACATTTGTGTATTATTTTTGACACTTGATTCGAAAATTGTTCCGCAAATTTGACTACGATATTGCATATATTGTCACTGACGGTAAAGTTGTTAATAAATGACTTCATCAATCGATCTATTTTTCTTTCCCAGGGACCCAATTCCGCAAGCGTGAGTTTCTCGGCTGTGTATGCATTTTCAAAACTCACATTCACAGCCTGTGTACACCAATTCGAATTCACGTGATTCCGCAACACGCTGTTTGAGTGAGGTTAGTGAGTAATTTCGCCTTGAGAGAGTGAGGTGAAATTAGTTTGACATTTTTTTTTTTAAATTTCACAAGAAATTTGGCGAAAAAATAAGTTTCAAATATTTTCGTTTTTCACAGCCGAAAACAGAGCGAATAAAATTCTTCACCTGTGTGCACGAAATTCGTCAAAAAAAAACCCACTCTTACGCTTGCGGAATCGAGACAAGGCAGTGACAATTCAGCGTTGCCGATGTGGCACGATCGTGCCATTATAGCACTTTTTAATTAAAATGGCACGGTGGCACTTTAAGATTTCATATGGCACCATTTCACATTGATTGGGTATAAGTAAAATAAAATGGTGGAATCACAAAAATATTCCCTAAAAGAATTTTTTTTTTTAACACGGCAATACTTTTTGAATTCGCTCACAACATTTACATACGCTGCGCTGAATACATTAATTTTCAATAATCTTCATTGGTGCCAACTGCCAAATTATTTTCTGGTTTGAATCGTTTGAATCATTGTTGTCATAACGTGTTATATTAAAAAGACTAAAAAATGAGTTTTCTCTATCAATTTTTGCCGGTGACACGCAATGGCTCAAAATGGCACCTTATTTTGCCAGTGGTGGCACGGAAAAAAAATTTTCTGCGGCAACGCTAGTGTACACATTTTTTCATGTACACAGCAAAATTCAGAAGTTCGTTTAACTTTGGGTCGTTTTTCTTGGGTCGTTTTTGACATTTGAAAATCTTTGTTTGCACAAATTATTTTTCTTATTTAAAAATTTTTACTTACTACGTTTCGAAAGTGTTTGTATTCATATTCGTAGGTTTGGTTTAGTGGGTAATTTTTCTATTTCCAGTACCCATGCCTTTTGATGCCATAACTTCCAAATATTTACTGACTTTGGGGTCATTTGACTTGTTAAAATTTATGTCTTTGATGTCGACCGTTCTCTCTCCTAGGTTGGCTTCGATGGTTCTGTTTTCGACCATACTCTTTATCCACCTGATTACGCAGGGATTGGCATCTAGGGGATAACTGCGAAGTTAAATGATCAATCTGAGAGTTGATTGTTGGCGAAAATTTTTATCGCCACTTTCAGATTTAAAACGCGTAATTTTAGCTTATACTCGTATATAGTTGGTTCTGAAAGCACTGAAAGTGAATCGCTTTGCCCCGCATGATCAGAGATTGAGTTTAATTTCCTCCTTAATTTGGTATGCAGCGCCTTAGCTTTTATGACAAAGCAGACATTAAGGTATCAAGTTTCGATTAATCCCGCATTTAAACAGAATGGATATAGGCATGGCAACCCTATCGGGGTGTTGAACTATGACTACTGTCTTAACTCCAATTAACTCCATCATAACATTGTTATCAGTCTCACAGCTATAAAGATGATTAGCCACAGCTGCTGTGCTATGCGATGATATTCATCGAATTTTGATGTCATTCCAGATCCAGGCCCTGTATAACATTAAAAAATATTCGTTAATTCTGATATGGGGAGTGCCATAAAACTAGCCTTACACACGAGGGTAATTTCCGATCAAAGATAATCTAAAGATATCGGAACCAACTCAATTATTTAAATCTACGAGTATCTCCGAACCGATTTGTCTTCTTTGTCTTCTGTCTGCAGTTTCAAAGGAAGAAGCCACAATGTCGGAATCGGAACGAGATTCCGATCACAACTACCTACCTTTATGGTTGATTTTTATTAATTTCGGTGACAGATTGAAGCGCGATTATTAATTTGATGGAAGTCAAGTTACAGCTACTGTCCTATGCTTCAAGGAATGTTTTGTGATTTTCTTTTGAATTTAAGTGAGTCTCGTCGATAATCAAAATGGCCGGCATCTCCGGCTGGAGAGTTATTAATCATTATCCTTCAGTGCAACCACACACCCATTCCCAGGGTGTGCGCTGGTCTATTAGTCTTCGAAGATTGTTATCTACTTAGGTATGTATAAATAATAAATTAGCATTTTGGATCCACTTCCAAATCGGATGCAAGTTCCGATCTATACATTCAGTTGCGAGGGACATGCAGGATTCTTCTTTTTTTTCGGTTTCGAATTGAAAATTGAAATACGATACGAGAAGACTTCGTTTATCGACGGGTGAATGAACAATTGAACAACGTACACAGATTTATTATATACTCGAACTCATACAATGTGGAACGTTTCTTTCCTCATAACTATAGAAATTGCACAACTGGTGCATTTTCGCCGCATCTTGTGTGGCGCTCTTGAGGCACGCCACTTGAAATCGGTTTGAAGTGGCTTAGCGCGTGCCTACAATCTGTTTCGGAATTCCGATGAATATGAGTACGACGCACTTGATAATGTTTTGGTTTTGTTTAACAAGGGCACATTCAAGAGGGTGGAACACATACTTTGTTCCACACTTAGTGGTTATAATGCGGAGTGGCACTGTGGTGAGTGGCGTATGGCACGCGGGTGTTCCCGGCTGGTATTGTTCGCACAGGTTAATTGCAATGTTTTTGTGTTTGGTTATAGAGTCGCTATTCTTCTTAGGAAGTTCAGAAATATACAGTGAGTGAATAAAGGTAGGGGAAATATTTGAATACGCACAGTACTTCGGTATATGCATGATACATGTCTAAGTAGAGCCGGATCAAACGTAATTCAAGCTTCCGAATGAGCTGTGTTTTTGCTGGTATAGCTAAATCCGAAATGGATCGTTGGCTGTTGTCTACAGTTTGTCATTTGAATCCAAATGTCGACGCCTTTTGGTTAGATACAAGTCTAGAATAGTAAACTTGAGCTGTTGTTACTAGCATAGCACCACTGTATAGTCCGTACAACTCCGTTCATAGAAATTGATGCAAAACCTATACCTGAAGGCACTGTTTTGATATTTTATTCAGCACGGGCTTTGTATGTTTGTGACAATGACAACGGAAAAACGTGTGCTATCTCCAAGACCTATTGTTGGATTTTGACAAAAGATTTTAGGCAGAGAAAACTGTATGCGCTCGATGTCGGGATGGGTTGGAGTCTTCGATCCTGGGCATGCCAGTTGTCTAGACCAAGCGCACTGGCATCCGCAGTAGCTTGGTCCTTAAGCCGGAGATTCGGTCTTCCTTGTCGCATCGAACCTGTGGGCTGAGATTCGTAGATCCTGCTGGATCTTCGCTGAAGCATTGTTGTCCATTCGCTCGATGTGGCCGAGCCAGTGTTGCCGATGGGTTTTGGCTTTTTGGACTACATCCACATCTTGGTACAGCTCATAGAGTTCGCAGTTATATCTTCTCCTCCATTCGCCCTCCTCGCATACGGGACCGAATATCCGACGAAGAATTTTTCTCTCGAAAGTATTCAAAATCTGCTCTGCTTTCCTGCTTACCGTCCAACACTCGGCTCCATACAGCAGAACTGGCATCAATGTTTTGTAGAGCATGCATTTCGTCTTTCGAGTTAGGAGCTTTGAACCCATTGGCCCAACCGAAGTAGCAGCGGTTTCCTAGGGTAAGTCTTCGTCGAATCTCCACTAAGGTGTCATTCGTGGAGTTGATGTCTACTCCTAGGTAGGTAAATTCCTTAACACTTCGAAGTTACTTACGCCAACAGTGACGTTTTGTCCTAGGCGGTGGACAGATATTACTTTGTTTGTTGACAACATGTTGCCAACAGGCCAACTCGTTTCGCCTGTTCTTTCAATTGCAGCAAAAGCCTCTAACACGGCGCGCCTGTTAGAGCCTCACTGGCTTCTCTTCAGTGTCGAATAAATCTTTCGCCTTTTTCAAGTATATGGTGTCTGATAAAACATGCCACCAACAAAAACGTAATAACGTTTTATCTGTGTAATCTATCGGTTCCATTTTTTTTTTTTTTACACATTGGCATTAAGATTTAACACAAATATATGATTAGGACGATAACACTAGGATTTTGATAGTGCGTCACTATCATGCTTTGGAGTCTGTGATTTTAGTCCAAAGAGAGTTTATGCGGACGTTTGGTAGCATTCCTCCGATGTCCGATGTGATGTTATGGACTGTGATGAGCCTAGTTTACTCTTTTGACGAGCGTAGTGGAGTCCCAAAAAGGCCTTATTCCCGAGATCGTTGAAACTTATCTGCTCAAATTGGAATTAGCAGACAATTCAGCACAATTTTGAGCTGATTTCCCCACAAAGTTTAAATAACATTGAACCCAGTAGACTTACCGATTCGCTTGGAATTTTGCCAGAAGATCATTAACATGTTGGAAGAGGACAACAACATGTTGAACTTAATTTTAATGTCCGACGAGGTCCTTATGAACTTTAACGGCAATGTAAACAAGCAAAATGTGGATAATGTAGCCACTCTAACCTGGGGATATTCCATGAGATGGAACTGCATCCAGCTCGAGTCATAGTCTGGTGTACAGTTTCATCAAGCTGCATTGTTGGGCTATACTTTTTTGAAGAAAACGGTCGCATTCTAAAGGTCAATGGAGAACGGCCTGCTATGACAGAATTTCAGCAAAAAGTCCCGAATAAGCTAATTTAAAGGAACTCCACATTCCGTGTGCCGCCAAGGTCTCCGGACCTGACTGGGGTCTCTGGGGTTATTGTAAACAGAAAGTATACAAAACTAAACACACAAATATGAATGATTTATTTAAAGCAATCCATTCAAACAATAACTGAAACAATTCCCACTGCAGCCCCACAGGTAGTAATGTACAACTCAATTCCATCTTCTGTGCGCACAGTGTCTTTCTCTTTCGAAGAAATTTGCCAGAGCATATCAACCTGATTTTTTATGAAGTCGTTAATCGTTTAAACTCCCAAAACAGGATATACGCAGGAGTTTTAGAAATTTTAGGAGTAAACGCAGGATTGAAAATTTGGGAGGATTCTGGTTGGAAAAGCAGGAGTATCCTGCGAAAAGCGGGACATATACGATGCTTCTGCATTGCCTATATAATACTCCTTAAAGAATTACACAGGCCTGCGATGGTTTTTCCCTCACAAAACTTTGTAGCCATTTTCATAGGTACTGGGTACTTACAGTTGCGGTCAAAAAAATAGTAGTGTAAATCAAACCGAATGAAAGAAACCTAAAGTGGCCGGTAGGGAAATGAAGGAATATTTTGTGGTCAGACGAATCCAAAATCGTTTTCGATTGGGGAAAGGGATTTCGCCTGTATGTAAGAAGGCCTCCAAATACCGAATATAATCCACAATTTACAATAAAGACAATATAGCACGGAGCATCTAGCATAATGGTTTGGCCATGCTTTTCCTTTTATAGTGTTCTACTGAGTCATAAAAATAATGGATCGATATCTATAGGTCGAACTCATGGAGGAAATCATGCTGCCTTATGCTAAGGAGGAAATGCCCATGATATGGGTCTTCCAGCAAAGACAATGACCCAAAGCATACTAGCAAACTTGCTGGGCAGTGGTTTTTTGGTAACAGGTTCAATGTATTGGAATGGCTCGCACAGTCTTCAGATCTGAACCCGATAGTGAACCTTTGGTGCGACGTAAAGAGGGATGTTGTTTGTTGTAAATTAACTAATTATGTTTGTTCTTAAAAAGTAAATGAATCTATTTTTTATTCTTTTTTCTTATGCCATTAGTTGCACTACTATTATTTTGACCGCAGCTGTATATATGGAAAAAAAATTTAAAAAAAATTCTATCACGTACATTTTTTGACAAAAATAGTTTTCTCAGTACTATAGAGTTAATTTCCAATATCTGTGTTAACCTTCATCTCATCCTCAAAAAAAATTACGTTGTCTACCCTTGTGTGTAGTTTTCTACACATATGGGATTTATGTGTGTTTTCCATGAATTTGATTTTTTTTTGGTTAAAATCAACCAAAGAAATTGTCTTTATAATTTTATTCTAAAGAAACAAGTGAAAATAAATTCAAATTAGTTTTCTTGAATGCATTTTATACAAACAATTCGATTATGTTGGTTTTTACAATCAAATTTTGTGCAAAAACAATAAATTGGCTCATATAATATTGTTGCGAATTCTCCCTGCGCCTCGCTTGCTAGCCAGTAGAGAAAAAGAAAAACGAGCCAATCTAAAGAAAACTAAAAGCAAGAAATTTTTACTGGTTCCCGAGAGTATTTTTTTATTTTTTTATTTAATTCTTTTTCTTTTTTTTTAAAGTTTTTCTTATAATTTTCTTTCCAAGCTCCTTACTCGTCGACGTCCAATCTTCTTCTCCCCTTCTTTTTCGCGCTCTTTTTTTTCTTTTCACCCGACTGACCTTCCAGAAAAATCCCATCTCACTCACGTACTCGTACCATCCATATCGCTGACCACGTCGATCGTCTGCTATAAAAATGGCCGATCGTTATTAGAAAAAATCGAATGTACCCAGTCGTTTGACATTTATTAAGAATGCCGAAGTAAATAATGGAGCTGTTCACATTCGCGAGGTAAATTAATTTTCTTCGTTTCGTAACAATATATTATTTTTGGTGGAATTTTCTTCATTGTAAACGTGACATCTTGTACTGCATTTTATTTATATTAGAACGCGTAGTGATCGTTTTGATGGATTTAATGAAGATGATGAAGATGATGCAGAAGTATACTCTAAAGATTGTGCTGGTAAACTTTCTCCTGAAACTTTTGCAAGCAAAGATGCTGATAATGCCGGTCTTCTTCTTCTAGCTGCCATATGTGGATTCTTAGTTCACTTTCCTTCGTATTGCTATTTTTTTGTGTTGATTGCCAATTTAGTTTCACTTCCTTGGAAATAATTAATGACTTCATATCAGAAATATCAACCATATTTTGCAAATACAGCCATTGGCCATCCATTTGTTTTTCTTTTACAGCTGTAGCAAGGAACTATTTTGGCAACTGTAGCTACATCGCCTAGGTATGTACATAATTGTAAATCGAATGAAAAAAAAAATATTGACTTGAAATTTGAAATGGCATGAACAATCCTTTTGTTTTATTGTAATACTTTGTTATTAATTTTCCACCAGATCCAATTTGAACTTTACAATACAGTACATTTGTTTTTTCTTCCAATGTACGAAACAAGTGCTATGTTGTCAGTGTTGTGCTTGCAACATATTCGAAACGATTAGTTTGAAAACCTTACCGTATTTAGCTTGTGAATACACATTAGAATCTTTCAAAGTAATGCTTTCAATATGTGGTGGGAAGAAAAATAAAGAAGCATCTTTGATATTCAGGACGAAGGGAAATCATATTTTCTTTTCGAATCTTCAAGTTTGATGCCCAACTGTTTGTGGTTGCCACACAATCCCATCTTTCGAAATTTCTTTTATTTTCACCTTCAATAACTGACGTATTTTTCATTGGATTCACTCGCTACCTTTGTAACATTAGAATCTCTATCATCTGAATATACATAGTAAGTCATCGTTATCATAAACATTTTCTTCTGGCACAAATTCGTCATCTCTAACTCCAGAAATATCACTATCATCACCATCACTTTCATTCAAACATGCTTCTATTTCCAACTATCTTGGTCCCGACATAGTTCTTTTTTATTACTATTGAATTCACAATATATATTCGAACATTGTTTACTTGCGAAAAGATTCAATGCAAATGAAATTTTATATGAAATGCACTAAGTTTCCATATGGTGTAGAAATCTACACAAGAAGGTAGACAACGTAATTTTAGAAATAACTACCGCCAGGGGTTTTATTTTCATGGGGAAAAACGTTTTTTTATTGTAATATAAGGTTGTTAACAAAGTCAGAAAATTCAAGAAGTTATCAATTAGTGGTTTTTGAAAAAAGTAAGAAAAAAGGTTGTTTTTGTGTAGTTTTCTACACAAGGATGAGATGAAGGTTAAAAATATAGATTAATGGTACTGTTGATATTTTTATTTCTCACTATTTGTTTTTTTACGATGATAATTTAAAGCTATGCGTCTCGCTTGTTATATATGTATTATAAGAAATAACTTATTATTCCTATGATTTTTGTGTGGTAATAACAAAAAAAGTCTCACTAATGGCTTCTCGGAAATGTGTTGATTCTCCAGATAACTCCCGCTACATACGTGCATGTTATGTACAAAAAAACAGCAACAAATCATTTCTTAAACTATGAGAGACGAGGCTATATTATTGCCATTTTAATATCAGCACCATAGAAAAAAACATTTTTGTTGGTGCTGACATAAGGAAGATAATGCAAGATGCTAACTGTTAAACCTCAGTTTAATCCACTCAGCAATATGCTGAACAAATCATAACATACCAACGGGTTCAACGGCACTCCGGTTGTTTACCTTTGGGCCGTTGCACTCTTGGTATGTACATTGCCTTTAGAATTGCATAGATTGCATTTATTGCTTTTTAGTTATTGAATTCTCGAATTGCAAATTGTGTAGTATTAAGCGTTTTATGTTTTAGATGAAGTAAGCACTTTTTTGATTGTAATTTAGTATAAATAAGAAGATGGAATTAAAGAACGCGGAATCGATTGTTATCATTCACCGACCGAACATAAGACTTTTATTTGCATAATATCTTCAGTGAGTCTGCTGAAGACGGTTGATATTTCACAAACGGCTAATTGATTTACGCATCGATTAGACCACTACTACAAGGCCTAGGTTAAAGTACCTACGACCATTCAAATAATTAATACGTGCGGATAAAGGCATCCACCCGTTAACATTTGGCGACCGTGACAGGACTCCAGTAATTGCTTCCCCCACCAGTGGTAAGAAGCATTTAATTGAGGTCCACTTGGCAAACCACCGAGTAATTTTATATATACGTCGGAAGAAAAAGCGTTACCAGGGCTTAGACACTGGGTAAAAACCGCCGGGTTTTTTTATATACATATATCAATAGCGTGTACCAGGGCTGACACTGGTATCAACATACTGTCGGAAAACGTAAAATAACATTTGACGACGATGGATCTAGAAACCTACACTAATCAGCAGCAATTAGTAGGAGAGGAAATCCTTCGGATAAACCGCAACTATGGTAAGGACAGTGAGGATCGAAAGACTGTACCTTACCTAGCAGAGAGGCTCAAGAACCTGAAGAGGATATGGAAGGATTTCGACGAACGGAATTCAGTTATCCAGAATAACTTTGCGACACAACTTGACCATCCCTATTTCAAAAAGGAGTACTACGAAGCAGTTCGGAAGGTCGCAGATCGCCTAAGGACTGATCTTCAGCAGCGTCTCCAAGGCCTCCAAGGCCCGAAGTTACAGGATGAAGAGCCAATTGAGGACGGATCAATGGCGGCTTCAAGACCATTAACTAAGCAGAGGGAGGGGTTAAAGGACATCGAGACAGAGCAATTTGAGGATCGATCAGTTGCAGGTCCGACGTCATTAATTAAGCAAGGGGTGATACCCCCGAAACCAGAAGAGGATGATCCACAGTCGAAGGAATCCTCTACCAAAACTAGTCTGAGCCAACGGTTCCATTTCATTTTGGAAGTCATCCAAAAATGTACCGATAACCTCATGATGGTAAGGGACAAAAATGCAGCGTTTTGCAAGGTTAAACTCCGCAGCTTGGAACAGAATTGGGAAGAAGCGACAACACTGTACCATAAGCTGGCGGATGAATTAACGCAGGACGAGATAAGCCAGTATTTTATGATGCAGGGAGAAGTGGAGGTTTCCATAATGGAACTCCTGACTATACTAGAAGCCCCAACGCAGCATTGTGAACCAGCTGCGAAGGGTACAATCGAGGTCCGAGATGCACCAATGAAGCTACCGCAGATTTCCTTGCCGAAGTTTGATGGCAATTATCTTAAATGGCAACAATTCTCGGACCTATTCACTGAAATGGTTCACAACCAGAACATTCCAGACACGCAGAAGATGTGGTTCCTTAAGACCAGCCTGATAGGAGAGGCAGAGAAGCTTGTTCGTCACCTATCTGGATCAGGTGCGAATTATGCCTCAGCATGGAGAATAATAGTCGACCGCTACCAGAATACCAGGTGGCTGGTTTCATCGTGGATCGCGAGACTATTAGGACAACCGAATGCATCTACTGGCACTGCCAACACTATTCGAACCTTACATGATACCACCCAAGAGTGCCTATCCGGGTTGGAAGGCCTGAAGGTTGACACAACTAGTTGGGACCCCCTTTTGCTCCACCTTCTACTGAAGAAACTAGATAAGGATTCGCATACCCTGTATGAACAAGCGCTGAAAAATCCAAGGGCATTACCGTCGTTGAAGGAGTTTCTGGCATTTCTGGAATGCAGATTCCAATCATTAGAGATACTTGGACAGAAGGGAAGGTCTGGGGAAGACCCTCTAAGGAGAAGCGATGGGGTAAAATCGTTGGTAACAACTGCTGGTTCATCCCAATTCAACTGTCCATCATGCAGGGGAAGTCATCAGCTATTTACCTGTAAGGAATTTCTGCAACTCAGCCCCGCCAACCGATTGTCATTAGTGAAGAAATGCAACCTGTGTATTAATTGCCTCAAACCAGGACACGTTGCGGTCAACTGTAATTCTCGAAGCTGTTTCAAATGCAACAAGAAACACAACAGCTTGTTACATCTCAGCAGCTGGAACCAATCGCCATCGTTAAGTGGTACCGTATCCACGCCAGGCCAATCAAGTGGCAACACCAATTCCCAAGGTCCAGTCGACCCGTCAACTGCGGCAACGGCACTGTTCAAGGATAATCGTCGAACATTGGTCCTATTAGGCACTGCCCGGGTCAAACTATGTGGAGCCGATGGTAAAATACTCGAATGCCGAGCACTGCTGGATTCCGGTTCACAGGTAAACATTATCAGCCAGCGAATCATCCAGAAACTTGGGCTATCCACCTCTACGGATTCATTGTATATTGAAGGTATTGGCCAAGGCAAACAACAATCCAGCAAAAGAGCGAACGTTCTTCTTCAATCCCGCCTAAACGATTATTCAGCTAGAATAGAAGCCTTTGTGCTGCCAACAATTATTTCGGAACAACCAACCCACCTGTTGAATACCTCTGCCTGGAAATTGCCTGCTAACCTGCCACTGGCAGATCCTAATTTCAATCGTCCAGATAAGATCGATCTCTTATTAGGAGCTGAATTCCACTACCAGTTACTCGCCATAGGACAGATAAAATTAGCAGAGGATCTACCCATATTACAAAACACCGTACTCGGTTGGGTTGTAGCAGGTCAATTGAACGAGGGACACTCTACTACAGCCACATGCGGAGTGGGAGTCAAACCGGAAGAACTTGGGACAATATTGGAGAAATTCTGGCGACTAGAAGAACCAGCAGATGATCATCCAGAGCTCACAAGTGGTGACAAGCGTTGTGAAGCTCACTTTTCAAAGACAAGCCAGCGAGATTCTACTGGTCGATTTATTGTAAGCCTACCTTTCGCGAGGGATCCTACCAAGATAGGCGAATCCAAGGAAGTAGCACTACGCAGGTTTTATGCATTAGAGAGAAGGTTGGCCAAGGACGCTGAACTTAGCAAACTCTATACGAATTTTATGGAAGAGTATCTTCAATTAGGACACATGGAAGAGGTTGACATGACCAACATAGGATCACCACACTATTTCTTACCCCATCATGGAGTACTTAAACCAGAAAGCAGTACAACTAAATTAAGAGTTGTATTTGATGCATCCATGAAGACATCAGCGAACGTTTCATTAAATGAATTGCTGCTAGCAGGCCCAACTATTCAAGACGATATTTTCGCACTGCTTCTACGCTTTCGAACACCACGTTTCGCATTCACAGCCGATATCGAAAAAATGTATCGACAGATAAGTATGGAGAAGGAAGATCGTAAGTTTCAGCTAATACTTTGGCGGAAGGCAAAGGACCAAGTTCTGAAGTGTTATCAGCTTAATACGGTAACATACGGTACCTCCTCCGCCCCCTACTTGGCCACACGCTGCCTGAAACAATTGGCCAAGGATAACTTTCACCGATATCCATTGGGAGCGAAGATCTTGGAGAGGGACTTCTACATGGACGACGTTATGTCGGGGTCTAACAGTCTGTCGGAAGCGCTGGAGATGCAAAAACAACTGAGTAACATTCTACGTTCAGCAGGATTCAACCTTCGGAAATGGTGTAGTAATACACCACAACTCCTAACGCATATTACAGCAGGGGATCAGGCGCTGCAATCAGAGGTCCAAGATAAGGAGTCGTCCACAATAAAAACCTTGGGTGTCAGCTGGAATCCACAAACAGATCAGTTCTTCATCGACTCCAGACTACAATCAAACAACAGAATCACGAAGCGAATCGCCTTGTCCGAAATCGCGCACATCTTCGATCCATTAGGCATCCTCAATCCTATAACTATTACTGCAAAAATCTTCATCCAGCAGCTGTGGAAGCTAAAAATTGATTGGGATGCTGCCCTCCCCATGGATTTGCATACAACTTGGGACCACTTTCGAACGGACTTAGCAGCAATTAAGGATATCAGGATCCCTAGACATGTCTTTTCCCACAAAATCGCAGTTCAGAGTCAACTACATGCCTTTGCCGACGCTTCGGGGAAGGCTTTTGGAGCCGCTATTTATATTCGGTCTACATTTAACGACGGTACAATAGCAGTTCATCTGCTCTGTTCGAAATCCAGAGTAGCACCAATCAAGCAAGAAACAGATGAAAGGGTAAGAGCTGCAACCACTATACCCCGCTTAGAACTTTGCGCAGCCAAACTAGCTACCGACCTCGCGTTACGAGTAACGACTGACTTAAGGCTAGGAAGGTTGGAAACATACTTGTGGACCGATTCCGAAATCGTGTTGGCATGGATAAGGGCAGATGCTTCAAGGTATCACAGCTTTATAGCAAACAGAGTAAAGGCGATTCAAGGAAAAACTTCCCCCCATCAGTGGCGTCATGTTCCAACGAAACACAACCCGGCTGATATTGTGTCAAGAGGAGTATCAGCACTTAAGTTGAAAACCTGTAACATGTGGTTCTATGGTCCTCTGTACTTATACGGTCCAGAATCCACCTGGCCTGGAAAATTTGAAGGCAAGAGCCCGGATCTCGAGAAAAAGAAGTGCAGAATTGGCGATACTACTCACTGGCGGGATAGTAGTGGTAGGACAGTACTCACAACAGCAGTCGAAATCAGTATTGTCAGCAGAATAGACCACCATAACTCATTCTCTCGCCTGCAGCGAATCATTGCATATGTGAAACGACTCATACATAATTGCAAGACAAATAACCAAGACAATCGATATGTTGGGCCTCTCTCTCCTAAGGAACTCGACAACGCCAATCAGAGCATCATGAGAGAGGTGCAACAACAAGCCTTCAAAGATGAGCTCCAGCAATTATCAAGGGAAAAGTATGTTCACAGCCAGAGCCCACTCAGCAGTTTAGCACCATTTTTGGATGAGGAAGGCATACTTCGGGTAGGAGGCCGTCTAGAAGCAGCAGAATTAGAGTACAATGCCAAGCACCCCATCTTGTTACCTTACAACCATGAACTCAGTAAATTGCTGATGGAAGAATTCCATTTGAAGAATCTTCACGTCGGTCCGCAGGGATTATTAGCAGCTGTACGTCAAAAGTACTGGCCCATTAAAGGGAAGACGATGGCAAGATCAGTGGTTCAAAAATGCGTTCGTTGCACTAAAGCGAGACCAAGGTTAATGGAGCAAATAATGGGGGATCTACCAGCGATACGTGTACAACCGGCCAGACCATTCGTGAACGCAGGAGTAGACTTCTTTGGCCCCGTGTGGATTCATTTCCGAATAAGAGGCAAGCAACCCCGGAAGGCTTATGTGGCAGTATTTTGCTGTTTCGCCACCAAGGCAACACACTTTGAAGTAGTCGGAGACCTAACTACGGAGGCCTTCATCGGTGCTGTTAAACGATTCGTAGGGAGGAGAGGACATTGTCGAAATCTCCACTGCGACAATGCTACTAACTTTGTTGGAGCTAGCAACCAAATAAAGGATATCGAGCAATCAATACATTCAGCGTCGGCAAAGGAAAAAATTACATCTTTCTGTACAGCGAGGAGCATAGAGTTTCACTTCATTCCACCTCGAGCACCTCATTTTGGCGGCCTATGGGAAGCTGCCGTTAAATCAGCTAAATACTTCTTGCAACGAAATCTTCTTTCATCTAATCTCACCTATGAAGAGCTGGAAACATTAATGATAGAAATAGAGGCCATCCTGAATTCGAGACCACTGACCGCCCTGTCATCTGATCCCAACGATCTGACGGCTTTGACACCGGGACATTTCTTGGTCGGAGAACCACTTACATCCACCATAGATGCTCGAGCGGGACCCTTCAGCACAAGTTTGAACCACAGATGGAAGACAATCACCGCAATAAAGAACCAATTTTGGCAACGCTGGTCACATGAATACCTGAATGAGCTGCAACATCGGTACAAATGGAAGCAACGAAATGAAACCATCAGGCCTGGGATGTTGGTAGCCATAAAAGATGATAACCTCCCACCAACGCAATGGCAGCTGGGCAGAATCATAAATTGTATAAGTGGTAATGACAATTTAATACGAGTGGTAGAACTAAGGACAACTAAGGGTTTGTTCAGGAGACCAGTGCATAAGCTGGCACCACTTCCAGTGGACGATGATCCACCCTTAAAGAAAAACCCCAAAAAACCTTCCACAACGACACTAGAACCGGATACGAACAATGAGGTGGTGCCAAGAAAAAGAATAAGGCAATCACTGGGTGCTACTCTCGCAACGATGTTAGTGATATTGCTGACGCTTCCAATCAGCCAAGGATCTCCTGTCAAATTGGAACCATTTAAGTCACACCCAGGAATTTATTTTGAAAACATCGCAGCAGCCCACATCTTGTCTAGTGAATGGAATATTATAGCATACTATGATATGGAGCTTTATTGGCAAGAACTACAACTAGTGAAAAACGCCAGTTCTTCGTTAAAGAGCCTATGTAATCTTATGAATCCCAAGAACCTATGTAACAAAATTACGTACCAGAGCCACATAGCAGAAATCGAAGCATTGAGGCAAAATATTCAAACTCTCCGCGAAACGTTACCAAATGAGCTACCACATCATGGCATCCACCATACCATAGGAAATATAGGAGTTCTACTATCAATTGCAGTCATCATTTTCTTGTCACTTCAGTGTTATTTGAAGGCACGCAAGAAGAGGATTATCCAACCCATACCCAAACCACGAACATTAACCGACAACGCTTCAAGAAGACCAGCCCAGCAAGAAGACCAACAGCATGGCAGATTTAGTGTAATAGTTTAGCATTAGTGACCACTGTTGTATATAATTAAGAAAATTGACAATTAAGTAAATAAAATATAAAATATAAAAAAATCTATATTTATTGAACTGTCCGTTCAACGCGGGGCAGAATGTTAAACCTCAGTTTAATCCACTCAGCAATATGCTGAACAAATCATAACATACCAACGGGTTCAACGGCACTCCGGTTGTTTACCTTTGGGCCGTTGCACTCTTGGTATGTACATTGCCTTTAGAATTGCATAGATTGCATTTATTGCTTTTTAGTTATTGAATTCTCGAATTGCAAATTGTGTAGTATTAAGCGTTTTATGTTTTAGATGAAGTAAGCACTTTTTTGGTTGTAATTTAGTATAAATAAGAAGATGGAATTAAAGAACGCGGAATCGATTGTTATCATTCACCGACCGAACATAAGACTTTTATTTGCATAATATCTTCAGTGAGTCTGCTGAAGACGGTTGATATTTCACAAACGGCTAATTGATTTACGCATCGATTAGACCACTACTACAAGGCCTAGGTTAAAGTACCTACGACCATTCAAATAATTAATACGTGCGGATAAAGGCATCCACCCGTTGAAAAGACTATGAAGAAAACTGGAAAGCTCGCTCGGAAATCATTTAAAGAGGTCAAACACAATTTTTTTAGGAAAAAGAAAAGCCCAGATTATAAAAATATAGTTAACAGCATGCTTAATAACCTCAACAAGCTGGGTTGTAATACAAATATGAAACTGCATTTTATACATTCCCATATTGACTTCTTTCCCGAGAATCTTGATGATGTAAGTGAAGAACAGGGGGGGAGATTTCATCAAGACATTAGGGTCATGGAGAATCGAGGCAGGTGGGACGTTAGTATAATGCCTGAGCCTGACTATTGCTGGATGTTAAAGAGATATGAACCGTAGCGCAAGTACAGGAAAAAAATATTGAACAGGGGTTTTGAAGAATGTAGAAAAAAAATTCATAAGTCTTTTTGAGTTCTCTAGTCTCTTAAGTCTTGTTTTAAACTGATACCGATAATTTTATAACTAAAAATTTACTTTTATATTCATTATATTTTATTTTTTCATAAAACCTGCTCCAAAATCTGTTAATATGGATATCTTGCATAAAAATAAATTTCGATGCGTTATAAAAAAAACAATCGCTATATTTTAATTCAACATACCCAAATTCCTTAAAATAAAATGATGCGACTGTATCCAAAAGTCCCGAGCTATGTGTAAACATCACGCGGTTGGGGCGTGTAGCTCCACTTCATTGGAAAGAAAGTAAACTATAACTAGTCTATGTTCGATAAAATTTAACGCCATCGCATATATTATACTCATCGCATCCACTCCATTGCTCCTGAGAGTTTGTTGCTGCACCGATTTCAATGATTCTAATACTTCATCAGTATAAATAATTTTGAAAAAAGCATATGAATAAAGTTATAACGGAAAAACATTATTTCAACGTATGAGGTGTCTAAAGAAAATAATATCTTGGAGCAATGACGAAATGCACTCTGATTTTATAAATATAAACAATTTGTTTACACTTAATCTTAATATTTATCAGGATCTCTATCACGAAAAGTAGCTCTTATTTTTTGCAACAAGGTGCCACTAGGACACTAGAGGCCAGTGGGACACTAAAGGCCAGTAGGTAGCCATTTCATTCGTAAATAGGTTGTAGGTTTTCTACATGCGAGATTGTTAATAATATTTATAAACTAAAAATGCAAGTCACTGCTCTAGAAAATCCTCTTTCTTTTGACACCTCATTTGTTAAGATTGGTTGAGTGCGAGAACCGCAAATGGTGATAATGATTGCAGAACATTGAAATGCAAAGCATTATGATCATGTTAGAGCGCGCACATATACTCACACACACACTATTGCAACGATACCCACTGCTGCCCGACTGCTGGCAGTGGTCACCACTGAAAGAAAATTGTGGGCGATGTTTTGAATAATTGTTTTGAACATTGCTCAGCTTTAGGACAACGCAGGACGATGTTTTATATCTCAAATGAATCAGGCACAAATTTACCAATTTCACCTATTTTTTTGTTTTTCAATCCGATAAGCCATTATTGAGTTAAGGCTGTATAACTATAATTTTCCCTTCCAATATTCAGTATTTTCACTATTTTTTGAAAACCATTTTCCGGGATAAAAAGTGTGAATATAAAAGTTGACCAGGAACATAAGCAATCACTATGTCAATATCTCATCGCGCTGCTATGAAATTCGAGTTCAAAATTTCATAACCGTTCGGAATTCCGTCCCCGAAATCACGGAATTACTTCCCGAAATCACGGAATTACTCCTCTAGAAATTTTGCTAACGCTCGCTTAGATGTTTACACCTCAAAAAACATTATTATTCAATGGAGAAATTAAAAGTTATATTTCACAGGCCTGTGTTATTGATGGAATAAAGATAATTTAATTAAAATCGGTCCGGTAGCTCATGAGTCGCCAAATTGAATTTTTTGATTTGAATTTCTCAAAGAGAGTTTCGAGTTTTTCCCCAACCAGTTATTTTACAATATTTTTTAGTGATAAAGTAGATATTATGTAGTCTCAAATACGTCCACCACCGTTCTTGAAGTTGTTATTGTGGCAGACATTTTAGAGTTAGAGCGAAGTTATAAGGGTTCCATATTTCCATATGGTGAGGGAACCCTAAAAACAAATCACTCCTTTTGTTAAAGTGATTGTATAATCCAATTCAGTAAAGGTACCTGAAGGGTAGGAATAATAGTAATAATAATATTTATTTCCAATTAATAATGAAATCTTATGATCGCTAAAGATATCAGCTATCTTTAGATTAGGATTTGTTTTTTTTTTTTTGATTATTATTCAAAGATAATATAATCATCATACATATTTCACAAAAAATTTGAATAACGAAAAGGTTTGGGCATACGATCACTCATCGAAAGGATATAAAGTTTTCATTTGAAGTATCCACATACATGATGTTCTAAACAAACCACCAAATAACTAATAAATAGCTCGCAGACTGGAAATCGGTTCCGGTCAAAGGTCATTGACTTCAACCCGAAAAGCCCATCGCCTAGCTGTGATCCGCATCAATGGTGTATTTTATACCATCAGCCTTATTTGTGAACAAACTTTCAACGAACAGACTGACTGACGAGACAACGAGGGCAGAGCGTACGGAGCATGCTTGAAATATGATGCCAAAATAAAACTGACCAGCGCCGACCACTGATCATTTTCCTTATAACAGAAAAATTCAGAACCCGACTGTCGAACGGGATGGCTTCAGGTCCGGAACGCAGGCTCTTCTAATTTGTGAAGGAAACCTAGTCACCGCAGCACAGGGAGCAGTACTCCCAGCGGTAGGGAGAAGAAGAAGAACACCCACATCCAGTTAACGAAGAAACAGTCCTCCCTCCAAGTATAGAATAGGGTGGCGCAGCTATCTAAAGGCTGGGATAACAAAGCCGGCAGCTCGATATGGACTACCAGCGGAGCATTTCAAATAAGGTAGTGATCGTGATGTTTTGGTAGAGTGCAAGCAACAAATCATAAACAAAGTGTGGGAAGATAAGAGCATGTTCGATGACTGGTTAGTCGGAGTTTTGTTTTTTCATTTATTAAGCTCATAGTTTACCTAATTATTTGCTTTCAAAATGGGATCACATACATACATTGGGAGCTGGTTGGTCAAATATTTGGAAAACTGAAAGAGTTTTGAATGCTTGTAAAGTTATTGAGACGAGATGGCATCCTTGATACCAACTCATAAGTACACTGCCGCTTATTAAAATAGAAAACAAAAAAATCGAAAAAGACATTGTTGACGATTTGATGATGATTTTTTGTTTTATATTTCAATGACTCTCACAGACGTCACACGATAGCGATAGCGTTTTGTTAAACAAACTCTAAACTCTGCTTTTATGGCCAGAATACTAATATATTTAACTTTTTTTGGAAACAATACTAACCATAATAATAATGTTTGCGGTTTTAGACCAGGAAAGTCCACCATAGACCCAATTTCCACACTTAGGCAGATCCTGGGAAAAAACCCAAAAAGTCCAAATTGATACCGCCACCTGCTCATCTATTTCAGGGCCGCCTATAACAGCATCTGGAGAAATGAACTGTATAGAGCGATGTCTAGTTTTGACACCACTGCCAAACTCATCTGTCTGTGCAGAATGACGATGGAGAAAGCTTGCTGCTCCATCAAGGTCGGTATCATCCCAGTCTTGCCATATGGAGCTGAAGCATGGACTTTATCAAAAGCGAATGAAGATATCCTTGGTCGTTTAGAGAGAAAAATCCTTAGTAAGATTCTCGGTCCCGTTTGCGTTGACAGGTTTTGGAGGAGAAGATTCAACCACGAACTACGTGTACGAGCTGTACAGCGACATCGACCTGATCAAAAAACTACACATTGGGCGTTTAAGATGGCTAGGACATGGACATCAACGCTCCGACCTGCAGAGTATTTGATTCCGATCCGAATATCTAAGGTGTCGCGCACAAGTGGAAACGGACCTCACCCAATTTGAAGTGCGCAACTGCGGACACAGGTAACTAAGGACCGTGCCAACTGGAAGGGGTTGTTGGCTGAGGCCTTTGTCCACCCGGACTGTAGCGCCACCTAAGTAAGTTAGTAAATTATTAACCATAATTAACCAATTTATTGTCGTTTTATGACGGCTTAACTTTGTTTTATAACTTTTATCGTCGCATCGGTTTAAGCTTTGATTCCATTTTTTTTCTTAGATCCGTTTACCTGTTTTAAGATCAATATGGTCTAGTATTGCCTTTTCTAGTATTCAAATTCTCGACCGCTAGATAACGACATAAGCGCATGGTTGTGGCAAAAAAGATATATAAGTATATTTTTATTTAAGGATTAGATAGTGAATATCTATATCTTTGGTATTGGAAGAAACTTACACTTAATCTTGATTGTGCTCGATTCATAGAAACTACATACGTTACGTACCTATGCATATAATATACATATACAGTGGGCCGCAAAAATAAGTTTCCATACATGAAAGAAAAGCAAATGTTGATTTATTTTTTTAAACTCGGGGTTTTGAATCAAAGTAATAATGAACATTTTTTAAGTACATTATATTATAATAAAAACATAAAAAAGAACTTTTCAAAAAAGTAAACGTAAACAAAAGAAATGGGTATTTTAAAAAAAAACATTAAAAAAAGCATTGCAGCAAAAATATGTTTCCAGGCACATTAGTAGTCACAATGTCCACCATTATTCAGTGACATAGTCGCCAATCTATGAGGCATGGAACGTGTAGGCTTTCGACAATCTTCTAAATTAAACTGAGGCCATAACTAGTTATTTCCTTAACGTTTCTTGGTTGCCTCACCGCGATCCTCATTTTCAGTAAAGCCCACAAGTTCTCTATTGGGGAGAGGTCAGGGCTTTGTGGTGGCCATTGCACGATATTAATATCTTCCTGCAAAATATAATCCCTCACTATTTTGGCGTTGTGAATGCGCACATTATCCTGCTGCAGCACGAAGTCTTCTCCAATAAGACGTTTCCACTCGGGAATTATCACTTCTCGTAGTAAATTGAAGTAGACTGAAGCATTTACCTTTCCCTCCATGATGACTATTTTGCCCACGCCATAAGAGGAAAGGCAACCCCGTACCATAACTCCACTTTGCACTGATTTTACGGTAGGCTTGGCACACTTATAGGACAGAGCATCACTTTGCTTCCCCCAGACGTAAACTCTGCCATGTGAATAGTTCATTCGAATCATGGATTCGTCCGTCCAAAGAACCTTATCCCAAAAATTATCACTTTTTAAGACATGCTGCTGGTAAAACTGCATCCTTTTTCTCATGTTGACCCTACTTACATACGGCAATTTGCGGGCGATGCGACCGTGTTTCCCATCTTCATGCAGACGCCTATGTATTGTGTCAACCGATGGTACCTTGGCAGCCTCGTTGATTATTTTGGCTTGTATTTTTATAGCAGACAGTAATGGGTCATTTGATGAGACATTTTTAATTCTTGTATCTAGCCTTTTGGTAGTCATTCGTGGGCGACCTGGTCTGCTTTTCGCGGAAATCCGTCCATCTTCTTAAAAACATGTGCTATGTTTCTATTGGAATAGCCTTCATTATGCATATTAATTACTATTTTTCGATCGGAAACTGTCAGCTGCTTAAATTTAGGCATTTAAAACACTTTTATTTCATAAAAACCTAAGATATGGAGAACAAAAGCTTTTAGATATGGCATACCATACTGGGGATATAATTATAAAATATTCTTACCGAAAAATTAAGAAAACAAACAATTTGATAAAAAAAAATTACAAAACTGCAAAATGCAATAAGCTAAGGGTAAAATTTTTGCACACTAAACTGGTGGAAACTTATTTTTGCACTGCTTTAACTGATAGCTTAACTTGAAATGACGCTTCCACAGCTAAACTTTATAATATACGATCTGAGTGAAGAGTACAAACAAGTTAACAGTTAGTTTCGCAAACAACAAAAATATTCTGCAGAAGGAAAAACTATTAGAATTTGGAAGGACAGTTAAATGTTGTATACAAAACTCGATGGAAACTTATTTTCGCAGCCCACTGTAAGTATGTAACTCAAACACTAACTAAAAGCTTTATTTTAATAATCTTTTTTTACTATACAAACCGTAAACGTTTTTTTCTTGTTTGTTTTTTGGATTATTTTCTAGTTTCATGTGTATAACTCATAAGCTACGCAAACACTTAACCTAAGATACTCTATTAAAAACTATACGACTAACAAAAACTTAATGTATTAAAAATGCTTTAGATTAAGAAATTCCTTCGGCGACTACAATAACTTTAAATCTGTGACGCAATTGGACATTACTCGTACAGATCCTACTTTACTCAAAGGGTTCCATGATTTAATGACCGACAATTAAACTGATTCCATTTGTTTTATGAACGACCTCCGTCAGATAAAATAAATTCTTTTTTTTTATATTTTATTTTGGGCTTAAGAGATAATAACTGATTTGGTAATTTCATTCCTCGGTTATACGCTTCCATTGTTCTATGTTCCGTGAACTCATAAAATCCCCATAGCAACTCTATATATCCTTGCGCGCCTTGGTCTGGTCGTGTGGTCATTGCCGGGAACAACCTTTTTCTCCTGCATGAGACATTAGATTGTGAATGTTGGTCCACTGTTATAAAAAAAAAGATGACCACAGTTTATGTACGTTTTTATTTTCCTTCCACCCCCTAGAAAAGAGAGGCGCACAATGTCAAGGATTAATAGCTGCAAAGCAATGTGAGTGTCACCTTCAGAGTAAGCACCATCGCATAAAATTTTCTAGCTATACACAAAATAATCCGTTTACATTTTTTCCTTCCCCATTTGAGTCTTACTCCTGCCTCCTGAGTGCGATAGCTTCATTTTATTGCCTTTGTGGTTACCATATACCATACATATACCTGGGTCCTATAGGCCATAGCATGTGTAATTAAGACTCTTTGTCTAAATTGCCTTTTTTTCGTTGTAAATATCCTTTGTATAATGGTGTAACAATATGAAGTCTAAAGCACAGTGTTTTACTAATGTATCATAGTTGAGGGGGGATAACTCCTTGTCTGAGTGCCTGGGAATATTTTTCAGTAACATGTTTTCATTTTTGTTTAAAACTGCAACACTGTAACTAGTGACTAAAGTGAAACTCTTAACTACATACATCAAAATAATAAAACAATTAACAGAGAGGGTCATCCTCATCATAATAGTTTACATAGCGGTATTAATCTTCGTGGTACTTTTAATTTGAGCATTCAAATTTGTTGGTTATTTCTTTATTTTCTGATCGGCTTCCTCATATCTATTAACGGAAACATTTTCAGCCAGAGATCTCTCATCCTTTCATATTGTAGCCTAGCACTTGGCACATGTACCACTAAAACAGTACCAGCTGCGAAATAGGTTTGAACCTTTAATTTAGAAAACAGTAGCTCAACCCACTCACAATGCATCCTTTAGGTAAGTAGATAGGTAGGTAGAAGTGATGGTTTCGATGGAAGAAAACCCAAATAGCACAGAAAAGGCGCCGTTCTGATACACAACCTTAGGTGACCCGTTTTTTTTTCCCCCGGATGTAATTGTGAGATATTGGACTACTACGCAATGGTGCCCGTGTTCAATCCGAGCCCGGGTCCGACACCTAAAAGTTTTTTCACGGTGCCACCTCTTTCGAAACTCTGACAAGCAATCAAAGAGTATCATTTGTCAGTGAGCTCCTGAACTCGCTCTCCGGAGTCGGCAAAAAATTGTAGGACCCTTCTATTCATGCAAAAATATAACACGCACACACAAATAGTTGCGAGAAGCAGACTCTGGTTCACTCCTAAACAAAAAAAAAAATTATGAGATATTTATATTCACCCTGTAGAATTTAGGCAGAGGATCAGCTCTCCAATTCTTCTCCCGAATATCTCTTTAAGGTCATCGATGAAAAGTTTGCCCAGCATGCGTTGCCTGGCATAAGCGACTCTTTTTCATTTTCATCTTTACAGCTTCGGCATACATTTTTTAAGGAAGTGTAATAGTACATTGCCCTTAACAGTACCTATAGGAATATGAAGGTTTTCCGCTAGTGAGCTGTTAGGGGCTGACATTCGCCTGGCTAGTTCATCGGGTCTGTCGTTTCCTTCTATGGCACTATGTCCTGGAACCCAGAAAAGAGTGAGTCTACCCTGGTTGCACCAGCGATTGAGTTTTTCCCGGCATCGACCTACTAGTTTCGATTGGGTGATTGCCGAATTAATGGCTTTAATTGAGGGTTGGCTATCTGTAATAATAGCGATGTTGTGTTCGGGTGTTGGGTCGATAATTAAGTTGTGAGAGGGCTCGAGAATCGCTAGTAACTCTGCCTGGAAGATGCTAACGAAATTCGGTAGACGATAGGATTTCGATATGTCGAGGCCCAAAATACCTGCAGTCCATTTTTGAGCCATATCGGTGAATACCATTGAATATAAATCTGTCACCACTTTCCCCGCTTCCATTCCTCTCACTTAAATGCTTACGAGCTAATTCTGGCGCGTTCAATAACTTTGTTTCAGATATGCGGAGCTGAATTTGTATAATTTATTAATTTCGGACGTTATATTTTTTCAGTTAACCGGGTTTTTCAGCTAAGCGGGTTTCGTTTAAGCGGAGTTATTCATATGAGATTTGTTGAAAAATGCTCCGTGCTAGATCCGGTGTTTCAATTAACTGATTTTTTTAGTAAAGATAAGCGGAGTCGACTGTATCGGTATATGATTAATCTAATCAAAACCCATATGTGTGATTAACAATAATGGTGGAGGACTCAACGTGATGTCTGAAAGCGGAGTCACTTTTTCTATAGGAATTAAGATATGGTATAACTTCGATTCTAATCTACGGTACCTACATCTATACAATTTATAAAGACGCAACTACTTAAATGTATGTTCAAAGTTAACTTGGGAACTAATGAACGGAATTCGATGAAACCTTCGCTTAAATATTTGTTGAGTTCCTCTGCTGTCGATAGGTTACATATTATTGAGCTTTATTCCTTTGATTATACCTACTAAAAAAAATGATTTTTTGTTTGCATGTTTGAGATTAAGACACTTCGATGCACTTTACGTAAAAAAGCCTGCAACTATTCCAATGAAATTAATTTGATTGATTTTAGCATTTCTTATCAAAGATTTCGAGGTATAGATCATTTTCCTACGTTACATTGAAGCTGAGAAATAGACATAAACAATGTGTAATGGTTTTGATTAAAAATCATAGAAAACCATTGAAATTGTCCCTCAACCTGCTGGTAGAGGATCCCATTGTTGCATATACATATGTATAAGCTTTAAGCTATTCTCTTCGCTCTTGCTCTTGCAGTATGCTGAGTGAATCGTGTTTTGTTTTTGTGTGGTCAGTCTGATGGCGATCATCGCTCATATCCGATGGTGATGAAACTTTGGTGAGTTGTTGTGTCCATACTGGGGAAGGTTTCAAGGTTATAGATCTTTCTTTATACATGTCCATATAAAAAAGAACTTCTGTTTGTTTGTGTGTTCTCGATAAATTCCAAACTAATTGACCAATTGGGCTCAGACTTGGACATAAAGTATGTTTTGAAGAGAGAAAGACTAAGCTCATAGTAAAATTACTTTACGGTAGGTGAACAACTTTAGATAAAGGACAAAATATGACTTTTTATACTACTGAATTATAATGGAGCCAATCTATTACATATGTACTTATACGTTATATTAAATTCGTTATTTTTCAAATTAAATTCGTATTTTTGCACTTTGAATTCGTTTTTTATTTTTACATTACGATTTGATTCCAAATCACTTGGATTAGAATGTTGTTATGCGTTATATACACATAAATAAATGTGATTAGCTTACTCTCACCTGCGTGCTTAGATTAAGCCGGTCCTTAGCCCTTAAATTTATCAAAAATTAAAGTTTCCAAAATTCACCAGGGTGAGGTGCAGGTTTGAATTTGAACTTGATAGGGTGCTGACTTATTGATTTACTTTGCCTCTCACTGGCAAACATCTCACATTACAGGCTTTAATGGATTTCCTGCTAATTTGCTGCAGCTGCTATTTTCAACACCTTAGATATCACGTTATTAGACAAGTCAGATCTTGTTATCTGGCAATAGGCTTGCTTTATTACACTAGGCAAATTATGCTCTGACTAGCTGTTACCCGCCCGGCTGTGCACTTAAACAGTCGCGTAGTTATCAAAAACTATGTAGCATTGAGCAATACACCTTCCCGTCGACTGCAACCCTATCTCAACAGATCCACGATCAATGTTAAAGGTTTACGGATGAAAATTCGAATTAAGAAATTAAGGATTTTTATTTTTCCAAATTCACCGACTTAGAGATGGAATTTAAAAAAATCCTACCCTAACGGACGTCTATGTCATTATAGGAATGTATACTGTCCAAATATCAGTGCCTTTAGGTCCAGCGGTTTGGTCTGTGCGTATGCGTTGTCTGTTAATCATTCAGTGAACTGTTGTATATGTACCTATATCGGGAAGAAAGATAATGGAACTGAGTATTTGTACTTAATGTATGAATATGGTGGTAAATTCCAATGTTCCGAAGAGAAAACGAATTCAATCTGCAAAAAAAAAAAACGAATTCAAAGTGCAAAAATATGAATTTTATTTATATGGACATCAAGTATGAGGCAATTGTGCAGTATGACCTTACTACGAGTATCACAAGTCAAAATACTACTGAAAATTATGCTTAAATTAAAAACTACGCTACCTCAGTGCCACTCCGCTATTGATCTGCATTTGAAATTGATTGTAATCTCTGTGACCTGTGAGGATTTTAAGGTCACTTCTATTCATGTATGTACTTTTTTTTAAGGAGATAATGACAAATGAAAATAATTCACGGAATTAAAGTTCATTCTTCACGTTCACACTACCAAACGTGGTAATCGAGTAATAAGTAATAAGGCGCGTATCTACGCACTGATATGGGGGAGATTGGCGGGGGGTTTAGGTACCCGCAACATTTTTGAAATAATGAACGTTTGGCAGATTTTTCAAACAAAATCATCTTCAGCGATGAGGCGCATTTTCATCCTGATGGCTTCGTTAAACATTAAAACTGTCAAATTTGGGTTCAGAAAATCTACGAATGATTGCTGAGAAACAAATGCATCCACAACATGTCACTGCATGGTGCGCATTTTGGGCTGGGGGCATCATCCGAACTTTCTTCTTTGAAAATGTGCCTGGTCAGGCAATAACAGTTATTGGTGCTTGCTAGTGCGACATGATAATGCAGTATAGACTATAAAGATGTGGTTTCAACAAGAGGGTTTTTCATACCATACAGCCAGAGAAATAATTCAATTACAGCATGCGTGATTTCCTGGTCGTGTGATTTCAAAATTGACCGCTCAGATCATACGTTTCAACGCCTTTAAGTAAATTGAGCGTTGAATAAACCCAGTTGTGCTAAACGGTCATGGAAAATGTCGATAAAAGCACAGCAAAGCCGTCGAAGCCATTTTTTCCGATAGGTATACCTACTATTCCATACATAACCTTATACTGTACTATGTAACTTATGAATCAATAAAAAAAATTAAAAACCGGTGTTGTCTATCAAAATTACTTCCTGCGTGAATTTTGGGACACCCTTTATACATATACATATGTACATACTATAGAAATATGTATATTAAACCCTAATTTGTTTTCTCTTAAAAGTTGATAGCAGGCGAAGCAAGCCGGAGCAAGGCGAGCACGGGTCAGCTAGTCATAAAATAAATTTGATTAAGAGATTCTGTAAGGTACCTAGGCCATTCGGGGTGCATTGTGTTCGCCAACGATAAATTATCCCAATAGGACACTTGGTGGTGTAACATACCCCACAGCATATTTTTCTAATCAGAAATGTTATTTGTCCCATTGTGACCTCTGTTTAACTATTTAACATGCAACTTAGCATGTGTTTCTATTCGCACAGTGTTCGGCTAATGTATACAAATATTCAAAACAACTTAATCGCAGGGCGGTTTTTGTAAGCCAAAGCCAACTGAAAATACTTGCACTTGTCCATGTAAATAAATCTCACCCAGAGAGTTCGGTGATGGGGAGGACAATAAATTGTTCAACTGACCATCATGACTTGCACCTTACCCGCCACGTAATTAAGCAATTACATTCGATTTCACTTCAGTGGTAAACATAGACTAAAGGTTTTCATAACACTTATGCTATGCTATGCCCTTCCTGGAGGACATCAATTATATTAAAAAAAAAAAAAACAGGAACACAAGGGTCATACTCATACTCATACTCATACACATACTCGTACCTACTACCAAAAACGAAAATCTTTTCGTTTACCCTGTCATTATCAATGTACTCGTCTACCCGAGGAAAATGGTAACGAACATCGAGTAAATCTGGCCAACACCATCGGGAGCGGGACCCGTATTCGTATAGCCGCAGTCAGTTACAAATATCTCTTTAAACACTTTGTAATCAGTTCATCTTGTTTGTGTGGCGCTTATCAAATGCATCTACAAATAAACACGACCGTAACGCGTTGCATCTCGTTCCTTCAATAAAGATGATGATTTTATTATTTTATCTAGATCTGTGTAGCACTTGTGTGTTTTTGTGAGTGAACTCAAAGTGAATTGACAGTTTATCTAGAATTGAAATCGTATGGCAAGGTTCCAAGACTTACTCACTGTACACTGTACAGTCGAAAGCGGTTGATCATTTGTCTCTAAGTCACGATTGATTGTTCGCCCAAAAATGTTTAATCAATTATATCTGCTAAGTGGAAATTATGGTGAAAAACCCCAAAAAGATAAGGATTTAGCTTTGGAAATCTAATCAAACGAGGCGTGAAGAGTTTCAATTGAGCCTTTCACACAAATCGATCGATTGTGAGGTTCATTAAATTAATTATTGCGTTATGCTTTTGCCCTAGCGGTTCAATTAAAATAAATTAAAGATGATTTTGTTCGCCTTTTATTTATTCAAAAAGATAATATAAAAAAAAACAACACTATGATAATAATATTTTACACTTTCGTAGAAGATTATCGATGATTTTTAACTGTGCGCACTATTTATCGCAGGCTGATGTTATCGATTGAACGAATTTATTTGTCAGTCACAGTGCAAGATTATATGCGTTGATTTATTTTCTTTTAATTACGAGTATTTGTGGACAATGCTTGTTTATTTTTGGGGGTTTCGGAGGGACTGTGCGGTATAAAGATAATTTTTAAATTGGGAAATCATTTCGATAGATAGCACCTATCTTGTGTTTAATTTTGGTCATTATTTCTAGAGGTATGTTTAGCAGTGATTGAATAAAAGCACTTGAATGTCCAAAATGTGAAGAAGGTCGTCAAATATCACAGCAATCTTATTCTAAATCATTATCTATAGTATTTGTTTAAGGTTTACTATTTATAATATAGGGTCATCAAACAAGAGGTGAAATTTTAAATCAGCGAAAGTACTACGTTGTTCGTAGCTTCAATTCTTGTGTCAACAGGACCCTACAAGCATACTGGCCAAGATCTTTATGCAAAATGCGATGCAAAGTACATAGGATAAGTTCAATCCATATGATCGTCTCCAAATTTCACACTCTCAGGGGTCTCGGCGACAAAGGCGATATTTTAAGCTGACCTGGTCGGACGAACACGAGTTGGAGTCTCCACATCACTAACATATCCGAGAATTTATCGATTAAATTCACTATAGCTGTGCGGGAAGGCGCTTGATGAGGACCAAAATCATGACGAACTTTACGAAACATTTCCGCGATATTTGCATTTTTGTAATGAATTTTCACTATTTCAGCTCGTTGTACGAGTGTGTATCAATCGATCTATATTTAATTACCTCCTACTTGGTGTGTACTTATCAAAAGTCATCGCAATGATAGCTAAATGCTGATAGTTCAAAAACGGCGCGAATTTCAAAATGACACCTCTTGTTGGATGACACTATACTTGCTAAGGCAGCAGAACCATAAGTTACATGTGGCCACTTAACCGAATGAAACATCTACAGTCGAACTTCTATAAGTCGAAGTTCGATAACTCAAATGAAATTGGTTGGCAATAGCGCCAAGACTGAAATTTACATGTAATCTTTATTAGATAACTCGAACTTCTGTTACTCGAATGTCTTGATTACTCGAAGAGATTATTTGGCGTCACCGTCGATAAGTCGAATTCGGAAGGGGAATTCTCAAATTCTGCGTGTTTTTACAAGTTCGTTCGTTCGCGATGCATTACGCTTTCGGGGGCACTGTGTTTGTATGTTCCTATGACCTAGTATTAATATAGAGTCATTTGGGGTAAGAGTGCGCAGCGGATAAGAGTACGCAGTGCCATTTTCTCCATCTGTGAAAGAATTAGCATAAATAGCCTAATGAGAAAATGTGTGCTTCACTATTGGTTATAACCACCAATGATGAACAACTTCTACGAAAATTTCCCAACTAACAGTACAAAGAAAAACAACAAGAAAAGAAAAGCCTGATTTTGTTAAAATAAAGTCAATTTTTAAAAGTGTGTCAGAAAAGCGTGGCAACTCAATACCCCATAAGTAATATGTAGGCATAAACAGTGTATATGATTAAGGATACAATTTTAGTGGACAATATTATTTCTTCTTAGATTTTCAATACAATGAAAAAAAAGTAGCGTCTAGGGAAAGAGTGTGTATGTCGTTCTGTGGGTAAGAGTGCGCAGTGCTTTCTTACCCAGTACTTAACTTTTTATATCCTGATTAGAATACAACTAGTATAATAACAATTTTTGGGCTATTATATTCTGTCGTAAGATGCAACGAGCACATCATTGTCGTAGGTGGTAGGTTGTAGCTCTATCTTTCTGTTTTTGCTTGTCCTGAAAAATGCCTGGTATCTAATAATGACAAACGGAATGGAAATTGATATCCCAAAAGAAAATTTGTGAGACTAAGTAGCTGATTTAAAATGGAAGCAGCCCATGGAAGGCTGCCGAAGAATTTAGTTTGAGTGAAAGCACAGTTTCAAACTTTTTATAGTACAAAAATTGTGACTTAAGTAGTAGGTATTAGGGCGGTTGAGCCTGGGAACCAATTTTTTGACGATTCCGGGAAACAGCCATTTTAATTCGTCATTTTTGGGTAAAAACATGGATTTTGAAATTTTTAATTACCCCGGTTTTTTTTGTTTACATAAGCGTGGGAAAATTTTAATTCCTCATTTTTGGGTGAAATCATCGATTTTGAAATTTTTAATTACCCCGGTTTTTTTTTTTACATTAAGCGTGGGTGGGCGAGAGGGAAGATGAGTCTGGGGGAGGGGGGAGAGGGGGAGGGGGGAGGAAGGCTGTTTTTTGTTTACATTAAGAAGGTATTGCCGAAGCCAGGAAGTGACGTCATCAAGAAGATATAGGGTTACATTTTTGGGGTGAAAACAGGGAATTCGGAGCGTGTGTATTAGTGTACTTAGTGTGTACTTAGTGTACTTAGTGTACTTAGTGTACTTAGTGTGTACTTAGTCTGGGCGAGGGAGAGGGGTGATATGCGAGGGAGAGGGGGAGGGGGGAGGAAGGCTGTTGCTTGTTTACATTAAGAAGGTGTCGGGTTACATTTTGTTATGTATGTATATATCTGTGTGTGTATGTATGTATGTATGTATGTACATATGTTTGTTTGTATATATGTATGTATGTACGAGTATGTACATATGTATGTATGTGTGCATATGATGTGGCGGTATATGAGTCAACTTCAAAGTAGTCATATACCTATGTATGTATGTACATATGTAGATATATCGATGTTTTTGTTTTGTTTATTGGGCAAAGGAAGTGAACGGCGTCAGAGGGAGAGGAAATATATGCGACTATTTATATTTGTTGGCGGAGTGAAAGCAATGATGAGAGGGGATGAGAGGGGGGTGAATGGCTTGCAGGGTATGGTTTCCTTGGTATATTCATTTAGATCACATTGTTTATTCTGGCTGTTGGCTGAAATGGGTAGTGGGATATTCAAGATCAACATGTCATGGAATGTACTTATTTTATACATATGTATGTATGTACTTGATGTGTACCTATGCATATGTTTGTTTGTATTTCATAGTGTACTTAGTGTGTACTTAGTGTACTTAGTGTGTACTTAATGTGACAGAGCGAGAGGGAAGAAGTATATTTGTAGGCGGATGGGGAACAATGGTGAGAAGGGGGTGAACGGTTTCTCGGGTCTACTCGTTCAGATCAGATTGTTTATTTAAGCTGTTGGCTGAAATAGGTAGCAATGCTGACTATAATGTTTCAAGTAAAATTGTTTTTATTGGACGATGGAAGTAAAAAAAACACTGAGCCAGAGCGAGAAGGAAGAAGTATATTTTTGGGCGGGAGGGAACAATGGTGAGAGGGGGTGAAGCGGGTCTACTCATCCAGATCAGATTGTTTATGTTCGCTATTGGAGGGGAAACAATGATTAGAGGGGGTGAACGGTTGCTAAGGTCTACTTATACAGTGGGGATATTCATGTTTCGACATTTTTAAAAGTATTGGTCTCTTTGTCTTTCGACCATATATTTTTTATGGAATTTGCTGACGGAGGGGAAACAATGATTAGAGGGGGGTGAACGGTTTTTAAGGTCTATTCATCCAGATCAGATTGTTTATTTTGGTTGTTGACTGAAATGGGTAGCGGGGCCAGTGGGATATTCAAGATCAACAAGTTATTGTTTCGGCTCATAATGTTCAAGCGTATGATCATATGGTATTCAAGGCCATTGTGTATGTATGTATATGTTTCTGCGCTTTCATAAAAAAAAACCGTTTGTATATCAAATAAAAAATAAAGGAATAGAGCAAGAGGTCGACACATCGCTGGTATCGAATTCAATCCATCCATTCGAATCATCATCATTATCATCAGAGACTAAGAAGAGATAAATAAATATTAAGTACCTATCAGAAGTTCAAAGAAGATAAAAAAAAAATGTTTATTGTGATATCGATATGTAAACAATGTTGGAGTGTTTCTCATTCATTCGTTTGTATGATGAGGATAGAAGATTTGTTGAACGTGTAGATAAAAAAAAAAATAATGGAACTTTTTTAAAAATAATTGTGTTTTATTTAAAATTAATCAAATCAATATATCCATCTTTTTCAGTTATAATTTTAAATTCTTCTTTTATAATTAGTCCAAATCAATAACCCTTCTTTATTGTTAGGCAAGCGAACAAGATATCCCACGCCTGTTGTTCTTAGGACAGTACACTCTAAGCATTTCTCTATTTCCATGATGCTGTTGCTGGTGACTGCGTATTATAATTTTCTGGGGATGAAATCCATTACACTAGAATTTTGTTTAGCTCCATTCTGATCCATTTTGACAAAGACAACTGATGTCAGTCTCCAATCAGGGATCTCTTCAATTTGTATAAAACCAGTTAGCTCGTAATTTTTCAAATGCTGCCAGTATTCGTAGTATGAAAGTCGTTTAATCTTGTTCAGCTTATCAATTGCAACTTCTCCCGATGCTAATATATGATATTCGATTCGCGTAGCTCTTCAGCAATTAAATTTATCTCATTCTGGATCTGAAGGTTATTATTTCTAGCTTTTTGAGTTGCGATTAAAAGTCTTAGTCTATTCACGAGCACATTTGGATCATACCAATGAACATAATCGACAGGATTAGTAGAGTATATCATATCAGCTGAATATGCCTTACCAATTTTACTTTTTACTTTCCGCGATAAATTTTGAACTAAAGGTTGGATAATTTGCTTATATTTCTGGCCCTTATTACCTTTAACCTGTGAACTGCCATCATGGTATTTCATGTGTGCATTTGTTTTTTGCAGTATTTTCAGATATTGTTCCAAGTCTTCAGTAGTGTATCGACCTTTTCGAGGATTTTTGCGTAAAATTAGCTCATGTAGGCCATCAGTTCCAGGGAAGACTTCATCGTCAATAACGAATTCATCTTGTTGGTTTATTTGAAAACTTGATGTACCTAATTTCAACGCATTCGATTGTAAATCAAGGTATGGCTCATAAATTCTTGTCACGGTTTGAACTTGATAATAACAAACTGTTAAGTGGAGTACTCTGATCAAGGCTATTTGCAGATCTTCTAAATGGTACATCTCCTTCTTCTTCTTCTGTTTCCAATTGTGTTGATATTGAATCCACTGAGGAATATAAGTCAACGCTGTCTTTTGGAGATTTCATCTATTGAAGCGGTTCCTTCTGACGACTGACTTTTAAATTATAAGCGTCGTTGCGGTCCTCGTTCACTTGTATTCTCATTAATTTGATTAACTATTTCATCATTTTGTGCCAGTGCTGACTACAATGTTTCAAGAAAAATTGTTTTTATTGGTCGATGGAAGTAAAAATCGTGTGACTGTAGAAATTCTGAGACATAGGGAGAGGAAAGATGTGCGAGTTTATATTTGTTGACTGAGGGGAAAGAACAATAGTGAGAGGGCGGTGAACGATATTCAAGGTCTTCTCATGCAGATCAGATTGGTTATTTAGGCTGTTGACTGAAATTAATAGAGGGGCTAGAGAGGGTAATACTCATAGAGAACAGATTAATTATTATGACTTGTTGGCTGAAATGGATAGCGGGGTTAGTTATTTCCAAGGTCTACTCATCGATATCGGATTGTTTATTTTGGCTGTTGGCTGAAATGGGTGAAGGGATATTCAAGATCGTTGTGTATATGTTTCTGCGCATGCATAATAAAACTGCGTATCAAATAAAAAATAGAGCAAGAGGTCAATACATCGTTCAATCATCGTCATTTATGCTGACAACAGATCGAACGTAGTTTATCGAAAGTGTGGCTCGTAAAATTTGGAATGATTTATCTGGTCGCCATAGGCCACTCTTGCTTACTTCATCCATTCGTATGTTCAGTAGTTTCTTGTTATAAACATATTTTACTTAATCGACTATACTCATAGCTACGGTCTGTGCGGGGTCCTTATGGGAGTGCTTCGAATGTTCAGTTAGTTTCTTGTTATAAACAAATTTTGCTGATTCTTCAAATGATATGGTCCGTATGGTTCCCTCATACGAGGCTTCGAATGATAAGGCTATGGGTATCTTATGTATAAACAAATTTCTCCGATTCTCCTAGCTATGGTCCGTTTGAGTCCGTTATGCGAGTGCTTCGAGTGGTAGGGTTATGGGTATATTTTGTATAAACAAAATTTTGCTGATTCGACTATATTCCTAACTATGTATGGGTCCTCTCATATGAGTGCTTCGAATGATAAGGCTATAGGTATCTTATATATAAACAAATTTCTCCGATTCTCCTAGCTATGCGAGAGCTTCGAATGGTAAGGCTATAGGTATCTTTTGTATAAACACATTTTGCTGATTCGACTATATTCCTAGCTATGATCCGTATGGGTCCCTCTTGCGAGAGCTTCGAATGGTAAGGTTATGGGTATCTTTTGTATAAACAAAATTTTGCTGATTGGACTATATTCCTGGCTACGATCTGTATGGTCCCATATGCGAGTGCTTCGGATGGTATGGAATATTCATGCTTTGACATGTTTGAAAGTCTTGGTTTATTTATCTTTTTGACCATATCGTTTATTGAATTCGTTGAGGATCATATCAAATTTTTGCTGATTCTACTATATTCCTGGTTACGGTCCGTAGTGGTCCCTTATTCGAGTGCATTGAATGGTAAGGTTATGGGTATCTTTGGTATAAACAAATTTTGCTGATTCGACTATATTCCTAGCTATGGTCCGTATAGGTCCCTCATATGAGTGCTTCGAATGGTAAGGTTATGCGTATCTTTTGTATAAACATATTTCGTTGATTCTTCTAGCTACGGTCTGTATTGGCCCCTAATACGAGTGCTTCGAAAGGTATGGAATATTAATGCGAAGTGTTGAAAAGTCTTGGTTTATTTATCTTTTTGACCATTTCGTTTATTGAATTCCCTGTGGATCATATTTCTAAATAACTCACACACACACACATTTGACAAAACTTTGCTAATACCAAATTTGTCACATTGAATAACAGTGTCCCATATCCTTATAAATACGGCCCAACCAGCAGACAATTTTTAGTAATACTTAGACATGCTGTTTATCAAAGCACAAATCGAAGATTATCTTCAATTAGCTGAGGCATTCTGCTGGGATTGGGAGTTTAAATTGTTAATAGATGCTATACGAACAATTAACAACGACGGAAACCCTTCCCTCAAAAGGGTCCAGTCAACAATTATGTTGACAATTGTTCTGGCGGGTTTATTACACGAGGGCGGTTTCGACATCCATCCAATAAATCCCATATTGACTGATATACTAACCCTTAGGGGTTAAAAATTATTATCCATCGCTTAATTTTTTTTTTTAAAAATATTGTAACAATTATTAATAAAATATTATTTGTGTATACTTAAAAATTAATTTGTTTTCATTTTCATTTCATTTCGCTTTTGTTGTTGCTGATTGTTTATGCACTTTCCTTCAATATCAAAATCACCACTAGGTAATTGCTTAAATCCTTTACCAGGAGGCCCTTGAGGACCATCTTCTGACTTATAAGACCAATTGAAGCTTCTTCCGAACTTATCCACACTCATATTGCTTTTGTTGATGTGCTTACTTAGAACTTGGATTAATATATGATATTCGATTCACATAGCCCTTCAACAATTGAATTTATCTCATTCTGAAGATTATTATTGCCAGCTTGTTGAGATGCGATTAAAATTTTAATCTATCAACGAGATCATTTGAATCATACCAAGGAACATAATCGATGGGATTTTTAGAATAGCTCATATCAGATGAATTATTATTATTGTTGTATGCTTTTCCTATTTTCGCTATCACTTTCTGCATGAGTCGTTGAAGTAAAGGTTGAATAATATTTTTAAATTTATGTCCTCTACTACCTTTAACTTGTGAGGTTTTACCATTGTAATTTTTCAAGTGTGCTTATATTTTTTTTTTAAATCTTAAGATATTCATCCAAGTCTTTATTGTCATATCGATCTTTTTAGGGATTTTCCGAAAATTAATTCATAGAGCCCATCTGTTCCAATAAAGATTTCTTTATCAATAACGAAATCCTTTTGTTTGTTAATTGCAAAACTTGGTCTAATCAATTTTGTTGAATTTAACTGACTGTAAATCAAAGTATGGCCCATAAATCTTGTCACGATTTGAATCTGATGGCGATGGTCGGTTGAATGGTGTACTTTGATCAAAACTATCGGTGTCGAAATTTTCGGGCGTTCTCAATGAAGCATCTTTGTCCAATGGTTGAATGGCTGAGTCTGGAGATGAAAAGTCAAAACTCTCCATTAGAGCAGGTTCTACCTCTTCAAGTGAATTTTCGAATTCCAAGTGTCTTGACTTAAGGAAAAAAGAAATGCAATATTTGACCATGAAGAAGGATTTACGAATGAAAGATCTTCTTCAACGAATCTGACACTTTTTAAAACTACGTAGTGAATCATTACGAACTCGGTAGGCAAACTTAGGATCTTAGGATTCCATTCTACCTCGCTTAGCTAGTTTTAGCTTAAAGTCCTACTAAGTTGGTAGGGTTCAATATGTTAAAATTGATGATTGTCCTTTTAGAGTAACATCTGGTATTCCTTAAGGAGTCACCTTAAGTCATTATTATTTCTGTTGTTTATCACTAATCTACCACTAGTCGTCAAACATTGTAAGTACCTTTTTTTTTGTCGATGATCACAAATTATATCACACAATTAAATCTGAAATTATATAAAGATGTTGCCACGGTCATTGACTGATCTGAATGGAATCACCTCTTTTTAAATTTTTTTTTTTTTTTTTTGAAATATTGATGTTTCAGTTTGTTTAGATCTAGTATATCTATTATATATCAATAACTTATAAATTCGAATCCTCTTACTAGAGTAACCTCTAAGAAAGAACCTATCAGTGCTGAAATAACAACTTATGTAGCTGTAGGTGGTAAAATAACATCTTACCTGTAGGTGCTGAAATAAGGACTAATTTGTGAGTACTTACCAGCCTAGGACATCTCCCATTATGATTATAAAATGGAAGATCGTTCCAAACAGGGCGGTTCCAAACAGGTTGGTTCCAATCAGATCAGTTCCAAACAGGTCGGTTCCAAACAGGTCGGTTCCAAACAGGTCGGTTGCTAACAGGTCGGTTGCAGATAGCGGTTAGCGGATAGCGGTTAGCAGATAGCAGTTAGTGGAGGCGCTCTTCCGACATGGTAGATCACAGATCAAGTTACATACATATCGATGATAGAGCTGACGTAATCGATGCTGAGAGGGGAACGATGGTGAGAGGGGGGTGAATGGTTTCCTGGGTATACTCATCCAGAATAGTTTGTTTATTTTGATTGTTAGCGGGACTAGAGGCTTAAACTCATCCAGATCAGATCGTTTATTGTATTCTTAGTTCTTTTTGTCTCTTTTTATTCTTTTTGTCTCTTTTTATTTTCTTTTTTTTTTATTCTTCTTGCCTCTTAATATCTTTATGTTTTCTTTATAAGTATAAAAAGAAAACCAATGTACACTAAATTAGACCAGTAGGATGATTTAATAAAATATTGACTTCTATTCTGGATGAGTATACCCAGGAAACCATTCACCCCCCTCTCACCATCGTTCCCCTCTCAGCATCGATTACGTCAGCTCTATCATCGATATGTATGTAACTTGATCTGTGATCTACCATGTCGGAAGAGCGCCTCCACTAACTGCTATCTGCTAACCGCTATCCGCTAACCGCTATCTGCAACCGACCTGTTAGCAACCGACCTGTTTGGAACCGACCTGTTTGGAACCGACCTGTTTGGAACTGATCTGATTGGAACCAACCTGTTTGGAACCGCCCTGTTTGGAACGATCTCCCATTTTATAATCATAATGGGAGATGTCCTAGGCTGGTAAGTACTCACAGATTAGTCCTTATTTCAGCACCTACAGGTAAGATGTTATTTTACCACCTACAGCTACATAAGTTGTTATTTCAGCACTGATAGGTTCTTTCTTAGAGGTTACTCTAGTAAGAGGATTCGAATTTATAAGTTATTGATATATAATAGATATACTAGATCTAAACAAACTGAAACATCAATATTTCAAAAAAAAAAAAAAAAAATTTAAAAAGAGGTGATTCCATTCAGATCAGTCAATGACCGTGGCAACATCTTTATATAATTTCAGATTTAATTGTGTGATATAATTTGTGATCATCGACAAAAAAAAAAGGTACTTACAATGTTTGACGACTAGTGGTAGATTAGTGATAAACAACAGAAATAATAATGACTTAAGGTGACTCCTTAAGGAATACCAGATGTTACTCTAAAAGGACAATCATCAATTTTAACATATTGAACCCTACCAACTTAGTAGGACTTTAAGCTAAAACTAGCTAAGCGAGGTAGAATGGAATCCTAAGATCCTAAGTTTGCCTACCGAGTTCGTAATGATTCACTACGTAGTTTTAAAAAGTGTCAGATTCGTTGAAGAAGATCTTTCATTCGTAAATCCTTCTTCATGGTCAAATATTGCATTTCTTTTTTCCTTAAGTCAAGACACTTGGAATTCGAAAATTCACTTGAAGAGGTAGAACCTGCTCTAATGGAGAGTTTTGACTTTTCATCTCCAGACTCAGCCATTCAACCATTGGACAAAGATGCTTCATTGAGAACGCCCGAAAATTTCGACACCGATAGTTTTGATCAAAGTACACCATTCAACCGACCATCGCCATCAGATTCAAATCGTGACAAGATTTATGGGCCATACTTTGATTTACAGTCAGTTAAATTCAACAAAATTGATTAGACCAAGTTTTGCAATTAACAAACAAAAGGATTTCGTTATTGATAAAGAAATCTTTATTGGAACAGATGGGCTCTATGAATTAATTTTCGGAAAATCCCTAAAAAAGATCGATATGACAATAAAGACTTGGATGAATATCTTAAGATTTAAAAAAAAAATATAAGCACACTTGAAAAATTACAATGGTAAAACCTCACAAGTTAAAGGTAGTAGAGGACATAAATTTAAAAATATTATTCAACCTTTACTTCAACGACTCATGCAGAAAGTGATAGCGAAAATAGGAAAAGCATACAACAATAATAATAATTCATCTGATATGAGCTATTCTAAAAATCCCATCGATTATGTTCCTTGGTATGATTCAAATGATCTCGTTGATAGATTAAAATTTTAATCGCATCTCAACAAGCTGGCAATAATAATCTTCAGAATGAGATAAATTCAATTGTTGAAGGGCTATGTGAATCGAATATCATATATTAATCCAAGTTCTAAGTAAGCACATCAACAAAAGCAATATGAGTGTGGATAAGTTCGGAAGAAGCTTCAATTGGTCTTATAAGTCAGAAGATGGTCCTCAAGGGCCTCCTGGTAAAGGATTTAAGCAATTACCTAGTGGTGATTTTGATATTGAAGGAAAGTGCATAAACAATCAGCAACAACAAAAGCGAAATGAAATGAAAATGAAAACAAATTAATTTTTAAGTATACACAAATAATATTTTATTAATAATTGTTACAATACTTTAAAAAAAAAAAAATTAAGCGATGGATAATAATTTTTAACCCCTAAGGGTTAGTATATCAGTCAATATGGGATTTATTGGATGGATGTCGAAACCGCCCTCGTGTAATAAATCCGCCAGAACAATTGTCAACATAATTGTTGACTGGACCCTTTTGAGGGAAGGGTTTCCGTCGTTGTTAATTGTTCGTATAGCATCTATTAACAATTTAAACTCCCAATCCCAGCAGAATGCCTCAGCTAATTGAAGATAATCTTCGATTTGTGCTTTGATAAACAGCATGTCTAAGTATTACTAAAAATTGTCTGCTGGTTGGGCCGTATTTATAAGGATATGGGACACTGTTATTCAATGTGACAAATTTGGTATTAGCAAAGTTTTGTCAAATGTGTGTGTGTGTGAGTTATTTAGAAATATGATCCACAGGGAATTCAATAAACGAAATGGTCAAAAAGATAAATAAACCAAGACTTTTCAACACTTCGCATTAATATTCCATACCTTTCGAAGCACTCGTATTAGGGGCCAATACAGACCGTAGCTAGAAGAATCAACGAAATATGTTTATACAAAAGATACGCATAACCTTACCATTCGAAGCACTCATATGAGGGACCTATACGGACCATAGCTAGGAATATAGTCGAATCAGCAAAATTTGTTTATACCAAAGATACCCATAACCTTACCATTCAATGCACTCGAATAAGGGACCACTACGGACCGTAACCAGGAATATAGTAGAATCAGCAAAAATTTGATATGATCCTCAACGAATTCAATAAACGATATGGTCAAAAAGATAAATAAACCAAGACTTTCAAACATGTCAAAGCATGAATATTCCATACCATCCGAAGCACTCGCATATGGGACCATACAGATCGTAGCCAGGAATATAGTCCAATCAGCAAAATTTTGTTTATACAAAAGATACCCATAACCTTACCATTCGAAGCTCTCGCAAGAGGGACCCATACGGATCATAGCTAGGAATATAGTCGAATCAGCAAAATGTGTTTATACAAAAGATACCTATAGCCTTACCATTCGAAGCTCTCGCATAGCTAGGAGAATCGGAGAAATTTGTTTATATATAAGATACCTATAGCCTTATCATTCGAAGCACTCATATGAGAGGACCCATACATAGTTAGGAATATAGTCGAATCAGCAAAATTTTGTTTATACAAAATATACCCATAACCCTACCACTCGAAGCACTCGCATAACGGACTCAAACGGACCATAGCTAGGAGAATCGGAGAAATTTGTTTATACATAAGATACCCATAGCCTTATCATTCGAAGCCTCGTATGAGGGAACCATACGGACCATATCATTTGAAGAATCAGCAAAATTTGTTTATAACAAGAAACTAACTGAACATTCGAAGCACTCCCATAAGGACCCCGCACAGACCGTAGCTATGAGTATAGTCGATTAAGTAAAATATGTTTATAACAAGAAACTACTGAACATACGAATGGATGAAGTAAGCAAGAGTGGCCTATGGCGACCAGATAAATCATTCCAAATTTTACGAGCCACACTTTCGATAAACTACGTTCGATCTGTTGTCAGCATAAATGACGATGATTGAACGATGTATTGACCTCTTGCTCTATTTTTTATTTGATACGCAGTTTTATTATGCATGCGCAGAAACATATACACAACGATCTTGAATATCCCTTCACCCATTTCAGCCAACAGCCAAAATAAACAATCCGATATCGATGAGTAGACCTTGGAAATAACTAACCCCGCTATCCATTTCAGCCAACAAGTCATAATAATTAATCTGTTCTCTATGAGTATTACCCTCTCTAGCCCCTCTATTAATTTCAGTCAACAGCCTAAATAACCAATCTGATCTGCATGAGAAGACCTTGAATATCGTTCACCGCCCTCTCACTATTGTTCTTTCCCCTCAGTCAACAAATATAAACTCGCACATCTTTCCTCTCCCTATGTCTCAGAATTTCTACAGTCACACGATTTTTACTTCCATCGACCAATAAAAACAATTTTTCTTGAAACATTGTAGTCAGCACTGGCACAAAATGATGAAATAGTTAATCAAATTAATGAGAATACAAGTGAACGAGGACCGCAACGACGCTTATAATTTAAAAGTTCGTCGTCAGAAGGAACCGCTTCAATAGATGAAATCTCCAAAAGACAGCGTTGACTTATATTCCTCAGTGGATTCAATATCAACACAATTGGAAACAGAAGAAGAAGAAGGAGATGTACCATTTAGAAGATCTGCAAATAGCCTTGATCAGAGTACTCCACTTAACAGTTTGTTATTATCAAGTTCAAACCGTGACAAGAATTTATGAGCCATACCTTGATTTACAATCGAATGCGTTGAAATTAGGTACATCAAGTTTTCAAATAAACCAACAAGATGAATTCGTTATTGACGATGAAGTCTTCCCTGGAACTGATGGCCTACATGAGCTAATTTTACGCAAAAATCCTCGAAAAGGTCGATACACTACTGAAGACTTGGAACAATATCTGAAAATACTGCAAAAAACAAATGCACACATGAAATACCATGATGGCAGTTCACAGGTTAAAGGTAATAAGGGCCAGAAATATAAGCAAATTATCCAACCTTTAGTTCAAAATTTATCGCGGAAAGTAAAAAGTAAAATTGGTAAGGCATATTCAGCTGATATGATATACTCTACTAATCCTGTCGATTATGTTCATTGGTATGATCCAAATGTGCTCGTGAATAGACTAAGACTTTTAATCGCAACTCAAAAAGCTAGAAATAATAACCTTCAGATCCAGAATGAGATAAATTTAATTGCTGAAGAGCTACGCGAATCGAATATCATATATTAGCATCGGGAGAAGTTGCAATTGATAAGCTGAACAAGATTAAACGACTTTCATACTACGAATACTGGCAGCATTTGAAAAATTACGAGCTAACTGGTTTTATACAAATTGAAGAGATCCCTGATTGGAGACTGACATCAGTTGTCTTTGTCAAAATGGATCAGAATGGAGCTAAACAAAATTCTAGTGTAATGGATTTCATCCCCAGAAAATTATAATACGCAGTCACCAGCAACAGCATCATGGAAATAGAGAAATGCTTAGAGTGTACTGTCCTAAGAACAACAGGCGTGGGATATCTTGTTCGCTTGCCTAACAATAAAGAAGGGTTATTGATTTGGACTAATTATAAAAGAAGAATTTAAAATTATAACTGAAAAAGATGGATATATTGATTTGATTAATTTTAAATAAAACACAATTATTTTTAAAAAAGTTCCATTATTTTTTTTTTTATCTACACGTTCAACAAATCTTCTATCCTCATCATACAAACGAATGAATGAGAAACACTCCAACATTGTTTACATATCGATATCACAATAAACATTTTTTTTTTATCTTCTTTGAACTTCTGATAGGTACTTAATATTTATTTATCTCTTCTTAGTCTCTGATGATAATGATGATGATTCGAATGGATGGATTGAATTCGATACCAGCGATGTGTCGACCTCTTGCTCTATTCCTTTATTTTTTATTTGATATACAAACGGTTTTTTTTTATGAAAGCGCAGAAACATATACATACATACACAATGGCCTTGAATACCATATGATCATACGCTTGAACATTATGAGCCGAAACAATAACTTGTTGATCTTGAATATCCCACTGGCCCCGCTACCCATTTCAGTCAACAACCAAAATAAACAATCTGATCTGGATGAATAGACCTTAAAAACCGTTCACCCCCCTCTAATCATTGTTTCCCCTCCGTCAGCAAATTCCATAAAAAATATATGGTCGAAAGACAAAGAGACCAATACTTTTAAAAATGTCGAAACATGAATATCCCCACTGTATAAGTAGACCTTAGCAACCGTTCACCCCCTCTAATCATTGTTTCCCCTCCAATAGCGAACATAAACAATCTGATCTGGATGAGTAGACCCGCTTCACCCCCTCTCACCATTGTTCCCTCCCGCCCAAAAATATACTTCTTCCTTCTCGCTCTGGCTCAGTGTTTTTTTTACTTCCATCGTCCAATAAAAACAATTTTACTTGAAACATTATAGTCAGCATTGCTACCTATTTCAGCCAACAGCTTAAATAAACAATCTGATCTGAACGAGTAGACCCGAGAAACCGTTCACCCCCTTCTCACCATTGTTCCCCATCCGCCTACAAATATACTTCTTCCCTCTCGCTCTGTCACATTAAGTACACACTAAGTACACTAAGTACACACTAAGTACACTATGAAATACAAACAAACATATGCATAGGTACACATCAAGTACATACATACATATGTATAAAATAAGTACATTCCATGACATGTTGATCTTGAATATCCCACTACCCATTTCAGCCAACAGCCAGAATAAACAATGTGATCTAAATGAATAGACCAAGGAAACCATACCCTGCAAGCCATTCACCCCCCTCTCATCCCCTCTCATCATTGCTTTCACTCCGCCAACAAATATAAATAGTCGCATATATTTCCTCTCCCTCTGACGCCGTTCACTTCCTTTGCCCAATAAACAAAACAAAAACATCGATATATCTACATATGTACATACATACATAGGTATATGACTACTTTGAAGTTGACTCATATACCGCCACATCATATGCACACATACATACATATGTACATACTCGTACATACATACATATATACAAACAAACATATGTGCATACATACATACATACATACACACACAGATATATACATACATAACAAAATGTAACCCGACACCTTCTTAATGTAAACAAGCAACAGCCTTCCTCCCCCCTCCCCCTCTCCCTCGCATATCACCCCTCTCCCTCGCCCAGACTAAGTACACACTAAGTACACTAAGTACACTAAGTACACTAAGTACACTAAGTACACTAAGTACACACTAAGTATACTAATACACACGCTCCGAATTCCCTGTTTTCACCCCAAAAATGTAACCCTATATCTTCTTGATGACGTCACTTCCTGGCTTCGGCAATACCTTCTTAATGTAAACAAACAACAGCCTTCCTCCCCCCTCCCCCTCTCCCCCCTCCCCCAGACTCATCTTCCCTCTCGCCCACCCACGCTTAATGTAAAAAAAAAAAACCGGGGTAATTAAAAATTTCAAAATCGATGATTTCACCCAAAAATGAGGAATTAAAATTTTCCCACGCTTATGTAAACAAAAAAAACCGGGGTAATTAAAAATTTCAAAATCCATGTTTTTACCCAAAAATGACGAATTAAAATGGCTGTTTCCCGGAATCGTCAAAAAATTGGTTCCCAGGCTCAACCGCCCTAATACCTACTGACTTAAAATGGCTGCGCACTCTTACCCATACATCTGCGCACTCTTACCTGACTTCGGGGCAAGAGTGCGCAACTTGACTTCCTTTTGTTTTTTGATCAAAACATATGAAACATTAAAAAAAACGTAAAATATTTTTGCATAAATTTGTTCCTAAAATATAGAGCTACCAAATAATAGGCTCCTTTGTTTGTTACCTGTTGTAAATTTTCCATAATTTAAGCCCAAAGCTGTTTTTATTTTTGAAAAAAATAGTAGGCGCCTAAAAAACAAATAGGAAAAGCGCACAGTTTACATTTAAAAGGTAGTATACTCGGAGTGTTCATTTTCGATCAAGTTCGCGCGCCTGTCAAAAATTCAAAAAGATGGTCGCCATACGTGCCCTGCAAATATTTGTTAACATTCAAAAACAAAAACAAATGACTGAATTAAGCGCCAAACTCACAAATGAATTAGACTTTTAAACGCCAAACTCAGTACAATTATAGAAAAGACACGAATTGTGGCCATTTTTCCTGTATTACGTGTACTTTGGGAAAAGCGTACCGTCAATTGGTCTAACTTTGACCGGTGGTGTAACTTTTACCGAAAAACAAAAAAATTCTTTAATTTGATACTTCCGACTTCTCTTATTAAGTAGATCTTGTATTATGGTTTAATATGAATGCTGTATTGGTTCAGAGATGGGACAAAAATTATTGTTTAAGAGATTAAATGATTTGTAATACTACTAGTGCAGTTTTTTCTATTAGTACCTTTTCTTACACTTTTTTGTGTGGTCCAAGCATCTAGTTTTTTTTAAAGTTAACGGAAGAAATTTCAAAATTGCTTTTAGACAGGTGAGTTGTTCAATCTATTTCCTTTAAGACTAGTCTTTTTTTTATCAAGTATTTTACGCTTTTTACTGCTTTTAAGAACAATTAAAGAAAAAGTGAATAATTTTAATACTCAACGCCTAACTTTGACCGGCGTATGTGAAACTTTGACCGGCCTGGCCAAAGTTAGACATATGGATTTTCTAACACGGACCACACTTTTTTCCGGCCGTTTTATTAAACCCTAAATTTCAAATTTTCAATTTTCAAAATTTTTAATAGAATCTTTTTATTTTTAATTAACTTACTGTAGAAAAACCTACCTACAGTAGAAAAATTATGTTTAATTTCAAAATTTAAGGTACGGTCAAAGTTAGACTAAGAGTAGTGAAACATTGACCACTCAGTTTTTAGTCAAAAACTAGTTTAACAAATTAATTTTGGTTAAAATAAATTTATGAATACTATAGTACTAAATGGAGCCCCTAATATGGAATTAATAAATGCGGTTACACATAAAATATAAAGATATCACATGCATTCGAAGCTGAGATTCGGTCAATGTTTGCCAAGTTGATGGTACGTAAAAAAAATAATCTTTTGATGAAAAATTATATACTTATACTTATTTAAATCAATTGTACATATGTACATAGTTTACGCCGCTCAAATAACGGCAAAAAGGAATCACAACGTTTTAACAAGTGTGATCAAGTTGGCAAAAGCAAATGTCGGCTTTTGTAACCTTGACAGCAGTAAAGTATTTTTGCGTTGCTTTTTGTTTGTCCAAAAAAGCGTATGGTATGGATAAGTGAATTATGTTTGGCCCTTTATACTGATGATCGGATAACCCTTGAATAATAACAATAATAATAATAATAAACGTATTCGGTCGCTATATGTAAGTTAACACAATGCACTTGGGTCACGCACTAAGTGCATGCCGGCGAATCATACGGGATTCGCTGAGTCAGTTTGTTCAGGTGCAAACATGTTCTCACAGTGCCGGTGCACTGGGATCCAATTGCACCGCACCGGATACACGCGCCGAGACAGAATTGATGACTTAGCACATTGGACAATGGGAACGATGCCTTCCTACGGGCATGGATTAGATTTAAGAATTAGTCTTAAGCGGGAATTTGACTTGTGAAGATTTGTTTTATAGAAATAAAGTATATTATTTTTGACCACAGTGTTTATCTTAGTAAGTCGGACGGTTAGGCCAACCCCTTGGTTGGCGTTCGCGATTTTTTTTATGCCCTCTTCAAGGACATGATTTAACTGGCGCCCGAGCAGGGACGGTTCCGTAGACGACATCCTTTTTTTTTTCCTGTGATCGCTTTTACCCTCTAACCAGGGTACGAGGTCTACACGTTCTGTTGAACGCAAATCACTGTTCCCATGAGAACACAGTGATTACACATAGACTCTCAAAGCTTCCATCGTTCCCATGAGAACACGAATGGAGATCACGCAGGAATCAAAAGGATTCGTGTGAAGCAAATCGTGCCTTAGTAGGGTACTTACAATCGTCAACGTTTGTACCCAAAACGGATAACACGATCCTTCCAAAAGAACCGTACCCACATTGTACCCGAGTACATTCGATAACGTTTTTTTTTGTTTTTTGTTTCTTCAGCGAAAACCAAACCAAAAAGGAAAATTCTCTTGTGAAAAACTCTTAGTGATGCCAAATATAGTGCTAATGTAAGCAGCTAAAAGAAGGAAAATCAATTTTGTTTGAAGGAGAAAAACCTATCAATTTTGTGAAAGAGAGAAAGGCCTTTAACGCCAAATTATTTAATTATATCTATAATTAGAATTCAAGAAATTTAATGTGCCGATAAGGAAAATTAATCCTGTGAAAAAGAATCGATATTGTAATAAAAATTAGAATTCGTGAAATCGAATGTGCCTATCTTTGCAAAAAAAAGAGAAAGAAAGAAATCAACCAAACCCGCGAAAAAGAAAAAATAGCTGATACATTGTAGCATCTTTTTAATTTTGAAATTCGATAAAGCTAATGTGCCGACCAAATCCGGGGAATTAATTATCATTATTTGATTAGAATAAGTAAATTACCAATACTTGTGCAACCCTGTGGAAATTGTGAATATAAATAAGTGTGCCCTTGTAAGTGCGAACTCGGTGTGTGAAAAGATAGATAGCTAAATAAAAAAAAAAAAAGAAACCACTTGAAATTAAGGTACAATTAAAAACGTTAGTAAGCGCCACTGTTTCTGGGGTAAGTAATCTTTTTGTATAATCGATTGATAATATGGATGCGGTAACCAAGTCTTTAACCGAACTGACGGGTGCGGTAAATGCCATTCTCGCGCAATTGAAAGGGCTTGAGGGACGGCTCAAGACGCTCGAAGATGGGCAGTCATCGCAATGCCCACCAATAAATGAACCGGTCGAGCTGTGCGCCCCAAAAAATGAGGCAGAGCTGCGGGATATATCTCGATTGCCGGACTGCGTAAAAGAATTACAAGTCTTTGATGGTAACCCCACTCAGTATGTGACCTGGGTGCACATAGTAGAGGGCATCCTGAAAGATTTCGAGATTGTTAAGACAAAGCCTATATACCGAGCTATTCTGCAACATGTCCGACAAAAAATAAGAGGCCCTGCCGATGCCGCGCTAGTCTCTTATAACATCTTTGATAATGACTGGCAGCAAATTAAGCAGTGTCTCTCCCTCCATTATGCAGATAAGAGGGATATGAGAACTTTGGAGCATCAGCTCAATCAGTTGTCTCAAAAAAACTCAAGGTTGGATGAGTTCTACGCTGCGGTGAACCACCAACTGTCCCTAATGATCAACAAGATCAAAACTGAGACATTCAGCCAAGAAACGGTTACGGCACTCGTGGACACTTATAGAAATCGGGCCTTGGACGTTTTCATCCGCGGCCTTAACGGCGACCTGTCCAGGATGTTGATCGTCCAGAAGCCAAGGACCTTGCCAGAGGCCTACTCGGCCTGTCTGGAGATACAAAACCTTAACTATCGAAGCCACGCGATTCACAACCCTTCCGCGCCTAATACGATAACGGCCCCAATTAATCAAACTACATTTAGAGGTGAGTTCAGGCAATCCATGCCACAGCGGAAATTCCCCGCTCATTTTGCGAATCAATTGAAGCGCTTCTCTGACCCACGAGTCGAAACCGACCCACCTTTGAGGCCAACGGCGCCAAAACCCCATGAAAGAATGGAGGTTGATCGTTCAATGCAATCACGAAACGTGAATTACATGAACCGTCCCCGCGGCTCAAACCCTTTCAAAAGAAAAGCTAGATCCGACAATTATGCCCACAAACAACAGAGGGTATATCACATGGAGGCGCTTGAAGAACAACCTTCAACCGATTACGACGAAATGGCTGAGGAGGAAGCCCAAGATCAGGTAAATTTTATGACGGACGCCCATCCAGCGTTCCATATTTAGAATATGTAACAAAGGATGGGCTCACCCTCAACTTCCTCGTTGACACGGGTGCTAATAAAAACTTCCTCAGTCCACCCGTCATTAAAAAAACATCATCTCCCCCAACTCCACTTGTTCACCCCTTTTACGTTCACTCAGCAGGAGGCAAGATTAAAATAGAGCAAAAAATCTGCGGCAGGTTTTTCCAGAAATTAGGTAACGACACGTTGTTCACCTTTTATGTCCTTCCCGGTCTCGTTTCATTCGATGGGATTATAGGAGATGACACGCTAAGAGAACTCGAAGCGGTCATTGACAGAAAACGAAATACTTTGTCCCTTAAACCAAATATAACGATCCCATTGAAGGCGAAGCTATCCAAGGAAGTCAATATCACGCTGGACGAAAACCTGCCCGAAAATGTGAAGCTCGAACTTCACGAATTAATTAAGAAGTATGATTCGCTTTTTGGCCCTATTAACCTGAACGAAGCTGTAAAAACGACAGTCAGAGCGGAGATTAGAACATCCACAAATGAACCAATTTACAGTAAGAGTTACCCATATCCGGCTTGTATTTTTTTTTTTTTTTTTTTTTTTTTTTTTTTTGGTTGCGCCTGGAGGTGCAGGAATCTTCAAAAGATACCAATGGTCCGTACCATTGGTTATGCCCGATTCATATATCTGACAATGCCATCAGTGCTAGTCAGTATATGCCTACGGGCTAAACCTCACCCCCCCCAGAGAGGCACTATGAGAACCGGCTGCGCGTACTCATAGTAGTAGGAAATTCGTCCCTCTCATTTCTTCATTTTTTGTGATGACTACGACTAAGTTGCCTTAACAAGTAGTTTACGCTTCTGTAGTGTTAATCGCGTTAGGTAGGTAGCTTTCCAGTGAAAGCACCTACTAATACCGTCATTAAATGCGGTTTTCCTTACGGCGCTAGGTCGAAAGGTCTTGTTCTTTGTAGTCGGCGCTCAAGAATTGTCACGTCCATAGTACGGATTATTTCATTATTGCAGTGAACATGAAGACGGGTACGAAGTTTGCGAGCAAAGTTTGTTACTTCGTCCCTCACGGTAGCAATTCCTAGATCTCTGTGAATATCACTATTCCTTATATACCAAGGAGCATTCACGATTGCTCTTAGTATTTTGTTTTGAAATGCTTGCAGTAGAGCCATATTGCTTGGTTTGGTACAACCCCAAAGTTGTATACCATATGTCCAAGACGGTTTTAGCACTTGCTTATACAGAAGCAGTTTGTTATATGTGCTTAGCTTCGAGTATTTCCCGAGTAACCAATACATTTCTCTAAATCTGATTTCGAGCTCTTCGCGCTTCTTTTTAACGTGTGGTTTCCACTTAAGTTTTGCGTCTAGGGTCATTCCTAGATATTTTGCCTCGTTTGCGTACGGTATTTGCACCGAGTTAATGTATATAGGTAAGTTGTTTATCTTTCTTAGCGTGAAATTTACATGCGTTGATTTTGTCTCATTGAGGACTATTCGCCAGGTTTTTGTCCATTCGAATACTTTGTTCAAAGCTCGTTGGAGTTTTCCCGTTGATGATTCGACTGACTCATCCGTTACGAGGATAGCCGTGTCATCTGCGAACGTTGCTACAACGGTCCCTTCATCTTGTGGTATATCTCTTGTGTAGAGCAGGAACAGAATTGGGCCGAGAACACTTCCTTGTGGAACACCGGCGTAGATTTCTTTGAAATCCGAATATTCACTCCCGTGTCTAACACGGAAAAGTCTGTTTTCAAGATAAGATTCCAATAGTCTGTACAACTTTTCCGGTAAGATTACCCTTAGCTTATACTTTAGGCCTTCGTGCCATACCTTGTCGAAGGCTTGCGATACGTCGAGAAAAGCGCTAGAGCATACTTTTTTCCATTCTAAAGCTTTTTCAATTTCGTTCGTTATTCGATACACCTGATCGATTGTGGAATGTTTGACCCGAAAGCCGAATTGATGATCCGGGATCAAGTGTCTTTCTTCAATTACTAGTTGCAATCGTTTCAGCAGAAGTTTCTCGAAGACCTTAGATATTATTGGCAGAAGTGAAATGGGTCTATATGATTTCTTGTCATTTGCACATTTCCCCGGTTTTGGAACCATAATAACTTCGGCGACTTTCCATTGCCTTGGGACATATAATAGTCTTAAAGAAGCATTTATGATGTAGAGCAACTTAACCAGCACTTTTTTCGGTAGCTCTTTCAAAATTTCGCCAGTGATTAAATCATATCCCGGGGCCTTGTTATTTTTCAGTTTTTTTACTGTCATTCGAAGTTCGGACAGGGATACAGTTTTTACTTTAAAATTGTCGGGTGCCATATTATCATTCGGATCTTCGGTCAACGGTTGCCCATCGAACGGCTTGAACGTTTCCTCTAAGTGATCGGCAAATAATTCTGCTTTCTCTTTGTCTTCTTTTGCCCATTCCCCGTTAGCTTTCCTAATTGGCGGCGAGTGCACTACAGGTTTCTTTATGGACTTCAAGGCTTTCCATAGAGAGTAGTTTGAATACTTATCAGCGGTCAGACCCTCAAGGTAAGTAGAAGTCTCGTGATTTTTTAGGTCATGCAGCACATTTTTAAGCTTGTTACAAAGGTGGTTCAAATAAGTTTTATCCGGTGGCGCGCGGGATTGTTGCCATCTCTTGCGCGCTCTCCTCTTTTCTCGTATGAGGTCTTCGATTTCAGGCGGGTATTTGACTTTATTGTTCCGTGCTGCTGTCTTTCGCAGAGGAGTGTTTTTCCACGCTGAGCTCTGGATGGCTTCGACGAGTTTGTCGATTTCTTCTTCAATTTCGAACGGTGTCTTTAGCGGTACATTTAAAGCAACATTTTCCTTGCAGTCTCTTCTGAAAGTGTCCCAGTTAGTTTTGTTACTCGTTAACCTAGGCGGTCCTTCTTTTTTAACTAAACTTCCACCTATTTTCAGAGTGACTGCTGAGTGATCTGAGCATAGATCATAGCCTTCTTCGATTTCCGTCAAATTTTTAGTTAACCCTTTTGCGATAAAGAAGTCGACGAGGTCAGGGATTTTATTTTTGTCAGTTGGCCAATAAGTTGGCTTTCCTGTCGAAAAAAAATTCACCCCACGTTTCATGCTGGCTTTGTACAATAATCTGCCTTTTGTCGAATTACATCTTGAATCCCAGAAAGTGTGTTTCGCGTTAAAGTCACCACCTAAGACAAAATTAGGTCCGAGGGAGTCAAAGAGACGAGCTAGGTCGTCTTCTGCTAGCTTATATCCCGGAGGGAAGTAGCTAGATCCGATGTTGTAGTCTAAGTGGCTTATTTTTACGGAGACTGAGCTTATTTGCATAGAATCAAATTCTATTTCTATGTTTTCGGAATGCTTAATACAGTCTTTGATGTAAAGAGAGGACCCGCCTCTCGCATTTTCCGAAGGATGATTCGCATGGTAATCGCTGTAACCCTTTATTTTGGGTCTATGTCCCTTTTTTAAGTGCGTTTCCGATACCAAACATATATCGATATTATTTTTCCGTAGAAACACTTCTAACTCGTCGATTTTTTTCAGAAGGCCGTTTGCGTTCCACGTTAGTATCTTAAGTAGCTGTTTCATATTCATATTTTTTGGATTGCCTTGCGAGGTTTGAACTCGAGCTTGCTCAATTTGTCAAGTATTGTTTTGTTAATCTTGTTTTGCTCCTCAAATTTTTCCAATATAATAGTAAATATTTGGCTGACCGGGTCTGTTGTAGCTGATCGTAATTTGTTTTCGTTTGAAGCGACTTGCGCGTACGATCTCGCGTCAATCTGTGGTGGTTTTTCCGCTACGCTTGGACCAGCGACGTTTTCTTGCGCAATTTTTTTACTTTCCTTTATCGGCTTCGTCGTTTTGATCGGCTTAGCGGTCTTAGGCTTATCGGCTTTACGATATCTTAAGCTTGGGTTCGGGTCTATCGGTTTCTTGAGAGTATCCCGCCTTTTTTGAAGCTCCTTTGCTACATCACAACCTCGATAGTTTGCTGGGTGCTTGCCTTCCGGCTTGTATGAGGGAAGAGGTGGAAAGAGAAATAAAAAACCTCTTAGACGAAGGCATAATTCGCCCCTCAAAAAGCCCTTACAACTCGCCAATTTGGGTGGTTCCAAAGAAACCGAAACCGTCAGGGGAAAAACAGTACCGGATGGTGATTGATTATAAAAGGCTTAATGCGGTCACGATCTCGGATACGTACCCGATCCCCGACATTAACTCCACGCTCGCCAGCCTAGGCAAAGCAGCATACTTTACGACATTGGATCTGACCTCGGGTTTTCATCAAATCCCGATGAAACCCTGCGACGTACCGAAAACTGCATTCTCGACTATGAACGGGAAATACGAGTTTTTAAGGCTACCATTCGGGCTGAAAAATGCGCCCGCAATTTTCCAACGAATGATTGATGACGTGCTCAAAGAATATATAGGGAAAATATGTTACGTTTACATCGACGACGTTATAGTCTTTGGTAACGACGAGAGCACTCACCTTAAGAACATCGATACGATTTTCTCGAGACTTCAAGAGGCCAACCTGAAGGTGAACCTCACAAAAACCAATTTCATGAAGCCAGAAGTCGAGTTTCTCGGGTATGTCATTACGCGTGAAGGAATTAAGGCCGACCCAAAAAAGGTAATGGCCATCGACAAAATCCTTCCTCCACAGAACTTAAAAGAACTGAAGAGTTTCCTCGGTTTAACATCCTATTACAGGAAATTTATTTGCGATTACGCAAAGGTCGCCAAGCCACTCACTAACCTCACGCGTGGGGACAATGCTCAGATAAAAGCTAATGCATCCAGGAAAGTCCCAATTACGCTAAACAAAGAAGCGTTGCAGGCCTTCAACGATTTGAAGACTCTGCTAACGTCATCAGAAATCTTGTCCTTCCCGGACTTCGATAAACCATTTAACCTTACCACCGACGCTTCTAATTACGCGATAGGAGCGGTATTGTCACAAGGTGAGGCAAACTGCGACACACCAATCGCTTACATCTCACGTTCTCTGAATAAGACCGAAGAAAACTACGCGACGAACGAGAAGGAGATGTTGGCCATTGTCTGGGCCTTAGACAATCTAAGATCATACTTGTACGGAGCAAAAAAGATCAGAATTCATACCGACCACCAGCCTTTGACGTTTGCGTTGAGCAACAGAAATTTCAATGCTAAATTGAAACGCTGGAAGTCGCGTATCGAAGAGTACAACTATGAGCTCGTATACAAACCTGGCAGATCGTGGCAGATGCCCTATCGCGTCTCAAGACAGAAGTCAACCACTTATCCGATTCGGTACATGTCGAACCGGCACAAAGTGTGGACACCAACAGCGATTCTCACACCGAAACAGCTAGCGAAAACGGCACAAGAACTGTCAGCGTCGCATCTGACAGCGGTCCCGATAACACACAGTTAACCGAAACTGCGAGCGAAGAGCAATCTTCTATCGGCACCGCCCATAGTGCTGAACAAGACAGTTCCGACTTGATTCCTCACGTGGAGGCCCCCATCAACGTATTTCGAAACCAAATTATTATCAAAATTGGTAAAGGTCTCGAAATTTTAGAGGAGCCCCACTCGGGCTTCACCCGACACTACTTTGCAATAGAAAATCAAGATAAACAAAAGCTAACCAACCTGCTCAAATCAAAGTTGAGACCCAATATTGTTAATGGTATCAAGATACCGGAATCACATTTGCAATTACTCCAGGAGGTGTATCTCGAACACTTCACCAACTACAAGCTACGTATCACACAAAGAGTCATCAATGATGTGAGGGATGAGAACATGAAATTCAATGTCATTACCGATGAACACAAAAGAGCCCACAGAAACGCTAGAGAAAACAGAGAACAACTTCTCGAAAAGTACTATTTCCCTAGCATGACTAGCCTGATTAAGAAATACACGGGAGCCTGCGAGATTTGCAAACTGAATAAATACGACAGGCACCCAAACACACCTGAGTTCCAACCGACCCCAGTGCCATCATATGCATGTGAGATCCTACACATGGATATAATGGAAATTCAGGGTGAAAAATTTATCACTTGCGTCGACAAGTTTTCAAAGTTCGGAAAAATATTCCATGTACAAAATAGGTCATCCCTCTATCTCAGAAACAAGATCACGAAGGTACTGCACTACTTCACAGTCCCAAAAGTGTTGGTGACTGATAACGAACGCAGTTTCCTGAGCCCGATCATTCTTAATTTTATCAAAATGCTGGGCATCAAGCATTATCAGACCCCAGTCTACCGTAGCGAGGTAAATGGTCAGGTGGAGAGATTCCACTCGACTATAATAGAAATATACCGATGCTTGAAGGCGGAACACAAGGGTCTGCGTCTTAAAGAATTACTGAACATTGCGGTGGATAGGTATAATAATACCGTCCATTCCGTAACCAAGAAGAAACCTTCTGACATCTTCTTTAATAGATGTCAGCGCATAAACTACCAAAAACTATTAGAATTTCGGGCCAGAGTGAACAAGGAGTTAAAGGGTGAGATCGATAGGAAACAAAAAATGAACAACATTAGGTTCAACAAAAAGAAAGAAAAACCAGTGGTATACAAGAAAGGCGACATAGTTTACACAGCCTACAAAGGCATCCGCGCGAAAAACAAACCCCTTTTCCGAAAAGAAACAGTGGCCAGAAATAACGAAGTAACCATAATTACAGCCTCCGGACGCAGAGTCCACAAAAGTCATGTTAAAAACACACCAAGTGCGTAACATGACACTAAATTAATAAAAAAAAAAAAAAGAAAAAAATTAAAAGGGGAAGGGTTCAGCACACAATTTTTAAATTTTTATCCAATTTTTTAATGATTGCACACACTACTGTAACATCTTAGCATTAGTATTAAGCGCACAGTTTAACATATTAATAATGTAATTAGAATAATTAGAAAATAAGACTACTATCACTTTGATAGCGTTAAAAACTAAACGTATAATCGAAAATTGTGAAACATGTCATCTTCTATGTCACCTATTTAGAGTTAATTTTGCATGAAATAAAAACCAAACAATTTAATGTATCCACCAACACATCACTGTACCCTTTTTACTCGAAACGTTCACCTTTTCAGATCTGTCTTCCTAGCCACCGTCAATGGCTACCAAATTTTTAGCTATCAATCACCCGTCGTCACGATAAAAGAAGGCAAGGGTTGGATCATTGACGGGCACTTCAAACTAGTGCACGTAATTGACCTAAAACAATTCGATAGCCTGCTGAATAGGCTAAACACATCGATAAACCCAGAGAGCCTTAAGAGCCCGGAAAAAAGAACCACAATTGAGTTCTATCTGAGGGAGATCGGTGAAAAGCTGACCCTGCTCAAGGGAGGAAAAAGGCGGCGCGCAAGGTCCATCGATTGGATAGGATCGGCCTGGAAGTGGGTCGCAGGAAACCCCGACGCAGCGGATTGGGACAAAATCCTCGCGAGCGAGCAGGAAATCATCGAAAACAACAACCATCAGTACAAAATCAACAGTCAACTTTTCGGAGCTATGGGAGAAACAACGAAGAAGGTCAATTGGATGATAGACCAATTCAAGAATGAGGTCCAGTCATCAAGCGTCGGAAGATTCGAGCAAGACATTCTCAACGAGATCCTGATAGTAAGGGATGAGGTCAACGAAATGATACGGGCCTGTCAAATAGCAAAGAGTGAACTAATAAATACGAATCTCCTAGATAAGGAAGAAATCGGGAGAATTGTTAGCGCAATGGAAACACTACCATATGCTAACGAGATTGAAGCCGTAGAATACGGGTCACCATCCATCTACACGAACGGTTCACTATTACTCTACGTCCTCTCAATGCCAAAGGTAAAAAATGAGGAATTCAATTTGCTTCTTACAAGAGCATCAATCACCAATGGTCTACAGATCGACATGGAATTCGATAGAATGCTAATCAACCAGCATGAGACGTTCGGCATTATTGGAAAATGTCTCTCCATTAATAACCTAGTAATCTGCGACGAAAAGTCGTTAGAAAAACTAGCGGAAGACAGCTGCGTGGCCAGACTCTTGAAGGGAGGACATACGACATGTGCCTTCCGTTCAAACACAAAGGAAGTGGTAGAACTCATCAAGGAAGACATGGTGTTCGTAACGAATTTTGAAGGACAACTGGTCTCCAAAAGCATCACGCGGACTCTCAAAGGTACCTATGTGATTCAACTGGACAACGAAATGATTCAAGTAGGAAACAGAACATTTTCGAGCTCCACGTATTCCCATGTCCAGGTACTCCCACCTGTCCTCACGAACATCACAAGTCGGGTGCAAAAAATTGACCTGGAACATGTGCACGGCATAGGTATAAGAAACATAGAACGGCTGAGGAATCTTACCAACCACGTTACGATCTCGTCTGTTGCGGACGTATCAATCATCATACTAGTACTGGTCATAGCATGGATCATATGGCGAAAAGTTAACCTGGACCTAAATCTTCCATCCATAAATGCACTTGGCACAAGAACCGATTCTGCGCGTGACGAAGGGCTCCACCGGGTTCAAGAGCCCACGACGACACGATCCTGGCCATCTGACGTCACGTTAGATCTACGGGACGTAGATCTTTAAAGGGGGAGGAGTTAACACAATGCACTTGGGTCACGCACTAAGTGCATGCCGGCGAATCATACGGGATTCGCTGAGTCAGTTTGTTCAGGTGCAAACATGTTCTCACAGTGCCGGTGCACTGGGATCCAATTGCACCGCACCGGATACACGCGCCGAGACAGAATTGATGACTTAGCACATTGGACAATGGGAACGATGCCTTCCTACGGGCATGGATTAGATTTAAGAATTAGTCTTAAGCGGGAATTTGACTTGTGAAGATTTGTTTTATAGAAATAAAGTATATTATTTTTGACCACAGTGTTTATCTTAGTAAGTCGGACGGTTAGGCCAACCCCTTGGTTGGCGTTCGCGATTTTTTTTATGCCCTCTTCAAGGACATGATTTAACTTGTATGTACATACATATGTATGAGATTTTAAGCTGTGTTTTTGCTTTGTCAACATGGTTTTTTTTTTTACTTTTATAAACTTTTTTTACTATTCAATTTTCGATATCAACTTACATACTAGACAAAAATGCTTAAATCTAATTTAAAATTAGCAAAATGTCTTAATCAAGCTTACTGGCCCTTAGGGGGCACTCTAGGCTTAACTCTTTTCTTATAAACTATTGCCTTTTGGCTTTAACCTAACTATTCTACGACTAAACTAACTAAACCGCCAACAAAATCGACCACGTGCTAAAAGATGCGAGGCACGCATCCAACATTCTAAATGTGCAAACTTTCAGAGGAGCAAACGTCGACTCTGACCATTATCTTGTTGCAGCTAAATTCAGAGCTCGACGAACCGCGCAGAAAAAGAAATTCAATGTTGGAAGCCTTAGCACGAAATTCTCACACTAAGACAGATCCTGGGAAAGACTAACGAATTTCAAGTCGAGACTCACCATCTCTTTATCGACTTCAAAGCCGCATATGATAGCATTCATCGTCTTGTGCTCTACAAGGCGATGGCCGAATTCGAGATCCCGGCTAAACTGATCCAGCTATGGCGCGTGACGCTGGAAAATACGCAATGCAACGTGCAATTCGGAAACAGTTCCTCCGAACTATTCCAAACATGCACCGGATTTCTAGGCAAGGAGATGCGCTGTCACATGTGACTTCTTCAATCTTGTGCTAGAACAAATCTGTTCAGTTGTGCTCCATTGTATAGGACGTTGTTGGGATAACATTTTGTGTACTGGGACTCTGGTGTTCTGTACAATCTGAGACATTGCCTCTCAAACACCCGAATCTTTTTCATGTCGAAGGCGCCACACTAAACCACATAGGAGTCAAGTTGGCTGCTTTGAAACAGTCTCCTTGTCAGGGCAAAGGCCATTTTTGCCTTAGCGAGACCAGCATCTATATGTTTATCAAAATAAAGGTACTGGTCGAGCCAAATACCGAGATATCTAACCTCACTTTTCACAGCCAATGGCCGGCCGTGTAGTCAAATGATGGCAATTTTTTTCCAGTTATCTCTAAACAGCTTATGTATGGAGCTCGCGTTTATATCTAGTATAGTATTCGCGTTCATTATTCACCGCATTGTAGTCTAAGTGGTTAGTAAGCGTGTTTAACTACTCAGCGTACTGTCCGGATTCAATCCCAGCAAACATCAAAAAGTTTGTTCACGGTGGCACCTCTTCGGAATACTTAACAAGGATTCAAGAGTATCAGTTATTATCTGATCGAGGAGCAGTTACTCCTTAATAGGTCAACAGATTGTACCAAAGCTCACATTTATGTAAATAAGTGAAAAGTGAGCAAAAACACTTTGCAAAAGAGGACGATCTTATCTGTGATGAAAAAGGAAGTAGAAGGAGATCGTGCGATTCCTCGAGCCTCATAATATTTCAAGATTAGTGATAATATGTTTCTACATAGAAAAATTGTCAATAACTACCATCAAAGCCACAATTTTTACTTCCAAAGATACATTTGTACATCACAACTAAAAAAAAACATTTGTCAACCGTCAATACATATTTTACTACTCGTATTAGAATTCCTAGAACTATCCCATTGACATTATGCACTCACAAAACGAATACGGCAGACGTCCACAAGTTGCAACCTTAAAAAGAACATGTATCTAGACATCTTGACAAGGGTACACCCCGCCAACTAGGTAACAATAAATCCACACAAATCATATCTCCCATCAAATCCATAAGTAGAAAATCTCAATCAAGATATACTCGAACAATGTAGATAAATATAAATGTGTGTGTGTGTGTTCGTGCAAGTCCTTGCCGACTGCACAACTGCAGTAACACTCGGGAGTATCTCCTCTAATACCGAACCTTGTCGGACGAAAGGTGACCCGTCGATTAAAATCTTAATCTCACTTCTCTGCGAAGAGCAGAGCCCTGATGCCTAATGTCTTTGCGCATTGTGCGCTTTCTCTTTGGAAAGGGAAAGACATATTTTTGGTATTTTAATTTTTTGGATTTTTTTATTTTTTGCGAATCCGAAAAGAATGTGCCAGATTTAAATGAAAGATTTAAATGAAATGATCTGAGATAAACGAAAACACAGATCCTGATTTCACATCGGGCGGACGCATTAACACCTCTAAACAAGCTATCGGGCTGTTCCTGTTCCTTCAGCGTTGGCCTCAAACAAAAACGTATAGTATAATGCCAAAATGTTGAGACAAGAACGCGCTATCAAGATCAATCGGGGGGATTGCAGTACTCTCCGTTATGTCCTTCTTGTCGTAGATTGAGGTTCAGGCTCGAGGCTGTAGCTATTGTGGTTTATTGGCGGTCAGCATTTTGTTCGTTCTTCTGTTGCACGTAAACAAATGTGTACCGCACCAATCGTAGATTAAATCAGTGGAACATCAGATAATGTATGCGAGATTGTGAGTTGCCCTTGAAACCCGATGTAAGCATAATTGTTGCTGAAATTGAAAATTCCCTTTGAGTGTCGTAAATAATGATTTATTGGGATGAGGAGGACTATGAGTGCGCGGGAGTACGATGAATCGGAAGTCGGAAACATGAAGTGGTTAATTGTTGTCTTAATTGCAATCTTTGTATTTTGTTGACATGTGTTAAATGCAGCTGGTTTGACAACAAAACGATTGTAATTTTAATTTGAAGATGTACAGCCTAACTTCGATGACAGATAAGCCAAATTTCGGGTGATAAATCTATACTGTCGGTGGAAGGTATGTATATATTTAAGATACCAAGGTTCATTGCTTCATTATTGCCATAATATAATTTTGGAACTGTCTACGAAGATGAAACCTCATACGGAGATTTCCTGCAGGGAAATAAAGAGTAAATATGGTTCTCTTGAGTTATTTTTTCTTGATGATTGAAAAATGTCGTATGTACATTATTCCTGTTAATAAATCTGGCTCCAAGCAAGATATTTCTAACTGTCGTCCATTCAGTAAATTATCAACTATCCCCAGGATTTTTGAAGAAATTGTATTTGATAAACTTACTTTCATTCTTAAAGAAACCATTTCTCCACATCAACATGGATTTGTTGCTGGTAGATCAACAACTACCAACCTGTCTATATTCTGTAACCAGATCAGCAGTTACCTCGAAATTTGCCTTCAAACGGTGCCGATTGCTTTTGGAAAAAAATAAAAAAAAATTAGATTGTAATCAAGTAGAAATCTTCCCCGACTTGTGCACATCAACAATGTTTTTATTGCACATTCCTACCGCGATCGAATGAACGATGCGTGAACAAATAAAAGAGGAACACGCAAATATTACTTTTAATATATGTACATATACATACATATATATACAGTCAAAATCGGCCATAACGACCTTCAAGGGACCGATGAATTTGGTCGTTATAAGCGATAGGTCGCTATAACCGATATCAAGGTTAATAAATTTGCTTTCAAGTAAATATCCTTTTTATATTTGTTTCATAATTTTAATTTGTTCTTGAGGCGTACATATGGTACGAGTAAATTTATTTGTCTCGTTGGCAAAGTCATTTGCTTTAGCTTGCAAAATGGGCCCACTGATGTGTATACTAGAACTTCTCTGTGTCTTAAACCATATTAGCAAAGCCTTTTCAACCTTAGTGTGCAATGAACTCTTTTTTACGGTAAGTTTTACTTCCTCAAGTTGTTTTATTTTTAATTTTTTCCTTATCCTTTAGAATTGTGGATATAGTGGAGTGTGAAACAGAATACTCTTTGGCAAGGTTTATTTTGCACTCCAGCGTCCAATCTAAATATTATACCTGCTTTCTCTTCAGTTGTAAAGCACAAGCACTAAGTAATTTTCCAAATTTTTGTTGAAGAAACTCTAAAACAATAATAAACGCATAACAAAAAAAAATAACATCAGCAAACGGTAAGCATTAACGTATCCGAAATTATATGTACATAGATACATCGCATCTACAGAAAAACAGTTTACCGTTTAAAAAAAGCAGTTGCACTCATAGTTGCGTCGATTTTAGTCGTTATAACCAATATCTTATTTCTAAAAAAGGGAAAAATGGGTCGTTGTAAGCGATATGTCGTTGTAAACGATTTGTTTTTCAATGGGATTATAATGGAACTCAATCGGGACCTAAGAATTTAGTCGCTATAACCGATATGTCGTTATAACCGATGTCGTTATAACCGATGTCGTTGTAAGCGATTTTAACTGTAGCTAATACTTATTGTATAAGATGTATTGAGCGCGCATTCACACACTATGACGTCATCCACACCTGCACGGCTGTTGGCTGCGGTCTCCACTGATGGAAAATGGATGGCGAACATTTTATGAACTATTTTCAGCATAGCACAGCTCCAGGATAACGCCGAAGGATGATTCATACCTCAAATGAATCAGTGCAAAATTGACTAAATTCACCTATTTTTTTGTTTTTCAATCTGGTAAGCTACTATTGAGCTAGGGCTGAATAATTATAATTTTCCTTACAGATATGCAGTTTTTTTCAATATTTTGTAAAAACCATATCAGTAAGTAAGTTAGTAAGTAAATAAGTAAGTGTTCATTTATTTGCATTTCAATATAAACATGGATGACAAAATATGAATTTAAAAGCTTTGGCTTAGCCGTCAGCCTGGTTGGCAATTTATGTATAAATATAAAAAAATAGTACGTGTAGAAGTTACGCGCGACCGAAGTGAAACTTCTTAGCTACATATAATTGTGGACAAAGGATAATGAATTTGTGACAAAAGGAAGAGACAATTTTCGAACTTATTGGATATTCAAAGAATATTCTCCGTTATTTTTTCTCAAAAAATCTTTGAAAAAATTAAGAAAAGGAGTATATCGTATGTCACATAATTACGTATGTATTTTCCATCAGAAATTTTCTTATCTTTTGAGTGATACCAAATTGTTCGGGTGTCCATTTTGCCCCGAACCACTTTTTGGCAATATGAATTCCTTAACAAAGAACTGTTTGATTTCCATTTTATCAACTTCATACCTATTCACTGGATGCCCAAATTCATTTTGGAATGCATTCTTTAAAAATAATCGAATGAATTCAATTTTGTGATTGCATTCATCGACTGCATTTTAAGACTTCAATCGTTAAGCATTCAAAAGATTGCATTCTTTTTTTCTAGGTATCTACCGAATGCCATAATAAACGAATGCATTTGCATTCTTTATATTCATTTGCATTTTTTTTGCATTATTATTTTGCCTTATTTTGTTTTATTTTACCTAATTTATTTACATTTTGTACCAAATAAATTAAAATTAAATCAATAAAAGCACAATAATGCAAAATCAAATAAAATAAGACAAAATAATGCAAAATATTACAACTCTGATGTGTGGGAATACTACTCGGACGCATATGCATTATGTTTCCTCTCCCCTCAATCAATTTTCGCTAACACTGCTTTGTTACCTATTCCCCACACCACTGATATCCATACATACCACGCAACCAACCGAAGCCGAGTAAGAAGCTTCTTTAGTTAGTAATCCCCCACCTAACCTAAACACTCGACGCTGCTTGATTTCGGTGATCGAATCGGACGAGACGAGTTGCAGCAAAAGAAAAAAATGAAAAAAGCTTCTGTATACCGAAGTCACAACCCACTGAAGGATGGTTGACTCGCACGACCATGTAACTTAAAATGGTTTGAAACCAATCTATTGAATCGATATGCAAATGCAACAATCATTCCGGTTGCGAGTAATTTTTGTTGTTTAAAGTGTGGTGAATTTCTTACTCTGCATTTACGTTTAATGCAACCATAAGTCCATAACGCGACCATTAAACGCGACCGTTTAACGCAACCTTCCGAAGTCGAGTAAGAAGTTTCACTTCAATTAAATTTAATTTTTTATAAATAAAAGAAAGAGCTTACGATTCAAACGTATTCTGCAATTAATAACATTTTATACTTGTAAACGGATATTAAAAAATTGCTTAGGGTTTTCCAGTCGCACCCGTTTTGGATAGTTGGATAGTTGGAGTTTCCTGCATAGTTAATGACTGTTTATCGAAGAAAATAAGCCTTTGCGGTCTGAATATTGGGCATATGCTTATGATATGAAAGCAGTCGTCTTTCGATTTCAGGTTGCAGAGCGTACAGAATTGGTTGAAGCTTCCATTGTAAGGACTACCATTTAAGGCAAGGAGCTCACATCTTACTTTGAATATCAATGATATTTCAACATAACTTAGAGAGTCATGGAAGTAGTTTCTACTGTTCAGATTAAAGTTAAACTGACTGTATAGCAACCTGCTTTCAGAACATAAGCAATCACTATGTCAAGTTTCATCAAAATCCGTCATTAGTTTCTGCGTGATGCGCGTTCAAACAGTATAGATATACTCAATTCCTCGCCAGTTCAAAATAAAAAAAAACAACACAGCAGGTACCGAAGAAATGAAACTGGTCTTGGCGCACACACGAAATTATCTCCACTGGTCGTTGGTAAAATCCAACGATCTAAGCTTTTCTTGAATTGTATGTCATATTTAATTGAATGTTAATTTTAATTTAATGCTAATTGTTTAACTTCTGTATAACGTACGAAGATGATTTATATCTTAAAACGTTTGTACAAAATTGAACGTTATAATAAAGGAAATTCCATTCCCATCGGCCAAGGCATTCTAAAGCTAGGAGCTTAAAGGTATTCGTAAAAATACTCTCTATCCAGATATCAGCTTAGATCTCCGCTTCTGGATAGCAAATAACGATAAAAAATATCCTAAGCCTGTATTCCTGACATTTTGCAATGCAACTGTGAAAAGCGGATTCAATTTCGTGCAGTAGTTTTTAAGACAAATGGGAACAAAGTCTTTGCAGTCGAAAAAAGTTACATTTTTATTATACATAGTAAGGATTATTTATTTTTATTATTTTTATTATTTTTTATTATATTATTATTTTGTTTTTTATTTTTTGTTTCCGGGTTTTTTTCCAGCATGCTTAATCTATTTTTTTCGCGCAAAATTCTTAACATGTATAAAATAAAAGCCAAACAAATTAAAAATACAAAATAATATTTTGCCAAATAAAATAAAGCGAAATAATAATTGCAGAATAACCTATGCCGAAATAATTACAAATCGAAATAAAAGTTTGCGAAATAAAAAATGCGAAGAAACAAAATGCGAGTTGTTGTTATACGAAATAATAAACTGCGAAATAATCATGGCTGATTTCGTAATTGATGTCATATTCGACTCAAGACGAGAAACCCAATGATAAGGCTTGTTTATCATTTGGTTGGCATGGCTGCTACTAATTCATACATTTTGTATCTTCGCATCGAAGCTGAAAAATCTCCCGATGGTTCAAATTATACAGAAGCACATTTGCTGAAGCTGCCTGAGTTTCGTGAAGATAATGGCTGCAGGTTTTTTGTCTTATAAGGAAATACGTTTAGTTGGCCAGCCTTCCACATAAGAAAAAGAGCACAGCACTAGTTCTGACATAAGCCAGAGGTTAAAACACCCATTTGCTGACACGAGGTATGACAATAACGACCACTTTTCAATATGGCTTGTCATGCGGAAGGTTCACCGGTTCATTCATCCAGATGTCTTCGAAGCATTTATTTCTCACGAAATAAAGATAAGTTGATCAGTTTCAGAAGTTAATATCGAAACCTACTGCGAAGGCATAGCACTGGCAGTAGGATGGTGGATATGGCTGAAGAAATTGATCGCATAAACTATAATAAGAAACATCTGGAAAAAACTCCTGTGAATCATAAGCAAGTACAAAAATAACATACAACTCTCCAGTTATCCTGGACACCACCCATAGAGTTAGTTGAAATTGAAATCTATCATCTGAGTTTCCTACCACTACGTCGATCTGTCTGTCTCTCGTTCTCGTCCTTCATGTGCTCGCGCTGTGTGAAAACATTATAAGGGTATTCATATCCCCTTTAGCGTGTGTAGATCATATATAAAGAACAAAAAAAAAGATAAAGGTAAAAAAAATGCTAATTTTGAAAAATATCGCAAACATATTGCATTTTCTCGAAATGCGATCTCCATTTGTGCTGTTCTAACTCATATTTTATTTTTTAACTTAAACGGGCAAGGCTGCCCTGAGGCGACCTTCCTATTTGTTTATCTGGTGGCTAAATTAATAATTTATTTTTACTTTGTCACTAAATTCATGCTTCTTCAACCAATATCTAGCCTAAACAAAATTTCTGGTTTACCTTCCGTCATTATTTTAATTTCGCCTGTTAGAGGGTTAAGGCTGAACTATAATAGTCGAAAGCAATCGGAAGCTACTGTCAAAATCCTACGTTATGTTTCCTTCCGAAATGTCAATTGCTTAAGTTGCCCATAATAGGAGAATGCGAACGGAAGCGATTGTCACTGGCGATTGCCAGATTCTAGACGTTTTGCCCGTGATTTGTTTGTTGTTTTGCAAAATAAGTAGTGAAATCGAAAAAAATTACTACCTAACAAAATAAAAATTATCACTTTTTTCGTACATTAATTTATGTTTCCATTGAGAAAGCAAATCGTAGTCCTATGTACAAGCCATTTTTTTATGTTCGACGTACATATATGTGTAATGTATTGTACTACATACTTGCAAATACATACATAATAGTATGTAAATGAAATCTAAGAACAATTATTCTTTAAAATGATAATGCTATTAATTGCAAAAAGCTAATAAAACAACATTTCTTTATTTCCGAAATTACTTACTTACTTAGTTGGCGCTACAGCTCGAGGTGAACCTGGGCCTGCTTCTCGCAACCATTTGTGTGTACGTGTTATATTTTTGCACGAATGGAAGGGACCTACAGTTTTTTGCCGACTCCGAACGGCGAGTTGAGAAGCTCAATCGTGACAAATGATACTCTTTGATGCTTGTCAGACATTCGAAAGAGGTGGGCACTGTGAACAACTTTTAGGTGTTTGCGGCGGGATTCGAACCCAGGACCGCTGGCTCAGTAGTCCGACGCACTAACCACTTGCGCTACGGTGCCCATTTCCGAAATTACAATTTTAAATTTACCCAGCTGTTACAGTCAAATGTCAAATTTTCGTACGAAAGAGCGAATGGATTCGCTCCTTTCGTAAGTGAGCAAAAGTGGACGAAAACTTAACGAATCGAAGCGAAAAGCTATTATGGTTGTACTATACAAATTCCTTGTGTTCGCACAGTTTCGTACGTGGTCGTACGAACCCATTCGACTATTATAGTTCAGCCTTTAAGACAACCAGCAGCAAAGCTATTTTCAAATTGCCATAATGGATCAAGCTGATTCATTGCACCCAGTTCAGTCCACCTCATACCTTTTTTTTTTTTTTTGGAATAAAATGCTATTTGGAAGCTGTCCACATATGTTTAAAATAAATAATTTATTATTTGCCATGTTTGACGACTTAGTAACTTGACTCTAGTCTATTCACTTAGATGGGCCACTCCTTCGCCTCGTATGCCTTCATAACCTTCTTTCATATTACATATATGCAATATTCATATTGTTCGAAGCACAGGAAGCACATGACTTCAAAACTATATACATGGGTCAATGGGGTGTACGATTCCAATCGATAAACAAGTTTGTTATACACGTAATATGCTCAAGCCACCATGGTGGCTCTTCATTCAAAGCATAGAGGTAGTACTCAACTCAGCCTATCGACCGACGGGAAGGCAGAGGCCAACGCGGCGCATAGTAGCTGCTTATACTCGTATTTGGTTGGCCTGTCTCATGCACTTCAAATTCTTTCAGATCGTCGAAAACAAACGAATTCATCATCATGTGATGATTATAATGTTATGTAGCCCTAACCTAACCATGGTAGTGCCCACTTATGCTCGCCGAGTTCCATTGTTTGATCCTTTCAGTTTCACTGGTGCTGAATGTTATCAGCAATCTGGTAGATTCATCTGTGTGATAGCACGCAATGATTTAAACATTGGATGTGTAATTTTTTACGTTCGCTGGATGGTTTCGGGATTTTTATTCCGTGTTCGAGTATATGTGTGTTTTGTTTTGTTGTTTCGAGCGGTTGTTGTTTGTTCATCGTGTGAAGCTTCCTACAGTTGGAACTCTTGTGCTATTACTCATTGGGACACATAAATAGGAGGCCATCATCATCGTCATATGCACACACGCATTTTGGTCCTTTAGGTAGAAATGACAAGGAGGCGCGCAGAGGGTTATGTGTGACATTGAAGAGATTTTTTACCCTTGATGGCCGATGGATTGTACGTAGAAATATAGAACATCTGTCGATCGAGATAACGCATTTGATTCCTTTTCCGTTGGGCTCAACAAAAAAATAAAAAAAAAATAAAAGAATTAACGTATGTACATATGTCCTTTGCAAATAATGCATTTGCATTATGTCAAGTTATGAGATCAGCATAATTTAATTTTTTGCAATAATAATGTGCGCATTTAAACGAGATCGAAATCAAGCAGCTTTTACAGGACGAACGCCATGTCCTCACATAACTTCCGGAAACATATCCGGTTTCTTTTGTATTAAACAATATGAATATTTTTATTGGTGTCTTTTGTGGTTTCGAAATACGTACTGTACCCATTTTTTTAAATTGAAAGGGCATGTAAAGCATTGTTCTGAATGCATCTCCATTAAGGTAGATAAGTGCGGCCTTGGTTGGAGTTTATTTTAACACTCTTCTTGGCTAGATTAGGCTTAGTTTGAGCTATTGGGTTTACTTTTTTTTCTTTATATTATTGCCATAGGTAATTTTTTATTAAGCCCGTCTTTGGTAAACATTGGAGAAAACAATTTCCTTTTTCATGGCTTCTGTTTGTTTTATTTTTTTCCATGCAATTTTTATCTGTGGTGTAATGTGGGTGGATAAGGTCCTATCCAACATACTGTATGAACGTCTGAAACCTTTCTGCAGCACAGTAATCTGCACGTACCAGTGTGGCTTCCGGCCACGGTCAACGACTGAAGTAGTTTTCACACTAAGGCAGATCCTGGAAAAGACCAACGAATTTCAAGTCGAGACTCACCATCTCTTCATCGACTTGAAAGCCGCATATGATAACATTCATCGTCTTGAGCAATGGCCGAATTCGGGATCCCGGCTAAACTGAAAAAAGTGCGTGGGAATCTCGCGCGCTAGATGTGAAACTTTTATACTCTGGTCCACAAAAGTTGTCAGTACAGCGAAGATAGGATACTTGCCTCTCAGTATTGTTACAATAGCTTGCATAAATCAGTCCCTCTTATAAACACTGACTGGATAACCGTAGTAGCATGACAAATCGCCGCTAATCGGAGCGCAATCCACGCAGGGTTACCATCTCCTGATTTGAGAACAACACAATTCGTCGAACGAAATAAAGATAATTATGTACAAAGTGGACACCACTTTTTGCATCGATGCATAAAGATACTGGAAAAAATACTCTCTACACCGAAATAGATCTTGCATTGCACAAGAAAGAAGTCTTATCTGCCACCAAAAAACTATCGAAATATTCAAAAGTGTATTGCAGGCTAAATTTTAAGGTTTGAATTAAAAACGACGTTATTTATTCTTCAAATTATCTTAAGGAATAAAACCAAAGAATATACTAACCCAAGAAGTCGCATCTCATATAAAATTTTTGTATGAAAACATTTTTACCCGCAGAAGAAATTGTGTACATAACCTCAGACCTCAGTCCATTCGTCTACAAAACCGATTTTCTGTCCGCAAAAATCATCTCGTGTGCGATGGCGCAATGTTTGCATGGTGGGGTTGAAAATAAGAATTTTATTTTATTCGCTTGCTTGTACTTTTGATATTTTGTGGCTCGATATGTACATATGTATGGTATTTTTTTTAGAATTTATTTTACTGCCTGTTGAAGTTGGAGAAGGAGGAAAATGTCATCACTTTCTGATGAAGTAGACTCTTCAGCACGTTGATTTTTTTTCTGCGCGCTATTGTTGCCAATTTGATCCGGGCCATATTACAGAAATCTATGGTGGACCCTATTACCCACACAAGACCTTTTCACTTTTCTTTTACTTTAAACACATTTTTTCAAGACACAATCATAAAATGAAATATTAATATTTACGCAAAATTTAATGTAAAAACACTTAACAAAACTTACCAAAAAACTACAACGCAAAGTGCAAATACATAGCCATGTGCTTTACCGCTCACATTATATTAGAATTAGACAGACTCATCAAATTAAAGTGAGTCAAAGCCGGTTGGAATATGTTTGAAATAGATGCACAGTGGGGTTTCTATGCATTTACAGTAGCGAGATATTACGGTGGGCCATATTACCCACATGGGCCATATTACCCACTTACTCTACTAAATAATTTTTCACAAACATAATCAACTATATTATGATTTCATACCACTTTCTGTAAATTATCTGAATAAATTACCGAAATTAATTGTTGACCGCAATCACACACACCAACTTGGAGGTAGTTCAGCTGGGTTCGGCTGGCTGGGAATCGTTTTAATGAACGACTGGCTAGCTACGTTTCAAAAAAATGATTCATTTGAGGTATAAAACATTCCTCTGTGTTGTCCTGAAGCTGAGCAATGTTCAAAACAATTCTTCAAAGATTCGCCAACAATTTTCTTTCAGTGGAGACCACTGCCAGTAGCCGTGCAGCAGTGGGTATCGTTGCAGTAGTGTGTGTGTGAGTATAAGTATGTGCATGCTCTGACGTGATCATTTGTTTGCACTTCAATGGCCTACAATCTTCATAAGCATTTGCGGCTCTCACACTCAACCAATCTTAAGAAATGAGGTGTCAAAAGAAAGAGAATTTTCTAGAGCAGGAATTGTATTTTCAGTTTATAAATATTATTAACAATTTAAAAAAAAAAAACGATCAAAAACAAATATTCTACCCAGAATGAAGTACTGTTGTTTTAAGAGTTAATTTTGGTCCATATATGTATGTATGTACATTACATATGTTTATGTATTTGCTATAAGGAAATCATCTGGGAAGTATTTGTTGTTCATTAGTACGAAGCCAATGTAATACTGCCGTTGGGTGCGGCGTCGTCAGGGATATTAGCTATGTTTCTACCCGGTGGTAAAACTTCCTATGCAATGTTTAAAATGATCATACAATTAGATCATTGAAAGTCTAGCTTGAAACATTCCCCGAAATAGTGATAAGACTCGTGTTTTACGTGACTGTTATCTAATTTTGTAGGACGAATTCACTATGGTAAGGCAGTGGAAGCCGTTAACAGAACCGAACAGGGTATAATTCGGCATTACAGTGCTTTTTTGAGGAAGCTTTAGGCAAACGCTATCAGTAGTGCCACGAAGCACGAGAACTTAAGAACGACAAAGTAAACGCCTGTCTGAAACTGTCAAGTCCCTGGTCCAGTGTTAGGTTAGGTTAGGTTTTAGGTGGCTATCCCCATCATTTTGGTTGGATTCACTTAGACACTTAAGCAGGTCCATTGTGTTACCACGTGGAGTCGATTATTATAGGTACTCCCCTACTCCTACTCCTATGTCAAAATCATGCGGTGGTCCAGAGCGGTCACCCATCTAAGTACTAACCGCGTCCGACGCTGCTTGTTTTCGGTGATCTAACGAGAACCGATGCTTTCAGCGTAGTATGGTCGTTGACCTGGTCCAGTGCTACTGGAAGCCATTCTCGTTATCATTCGTCTGTTACACATATGTACCTAAATTTAAAAAAAAAATATAATTATCATCACTGGCAACACTGCTCATGTCCACGACACCTGAAAGGGCTAACACACATAATATGTATGTACGTTAATGAAACTGGCAACTTAGTAGTATGTCATTTTATCAGATATCAGCAAAGTTACTTGGAAAATGGTTTTTATGATTTCATACCACTTTCTGTAAATTATCTGAATAAATTACCGAAATTAATTGTATTTACTTTGACAGTTCACACTTAACAGTTGACCGCAATCACACACACCAACTTGGAGGTAGTTCAGCTGGGTTCGGCTGGCTGGGAATCGTTTTAATGAACGACTGGCTAGCTACGTTTCAAAAAAATGATTCATTTGAGGTATAAAACATTCCTCTGTGTTGTCCTGAAGCTGAGCAATGTTCAAAACAATTCTTCAAAGATTCGCCAACAATTTTCTTTCAGTGGAGACCACTGCCAGTAGCCGTGCAGCAGTGGGTATCGTTGCAGTAGTGTGTGTGTGAGTATAAGTATGTGCATGCTCTGACGTGATCATTTGTTTGCACTTCAATGGCCTACAATCTTCATAAGCATTTGCGGCTCTCACACTCAACCAATCTTAAGAAATGAGGTGTCAAAAGAAAGAGAATTTTCTAGAGCAGGAATTGTATTTTCAGTTTATAAATATTATTAACAATTTAAAAAAAAAAAACGATCAAAAACAAATATTCTACCCAGAATGAAGTACTGTTGTTTTAAGAGTTAATTTTGGTCCATATATGTATGTATGTACATTACATATGTTTATGTATTTGCTATAAGGAAATCATCTGGGAAGTATTTGTTGTTCATTAGTACGAAGCCAATGTAATACTGCCGTTGGGTGCGGCGTCGTCAGGGATATTAGCTATGTTTCTACCCGGTGGTAAAACTTCCTATGCAATGTTTAAAATTTTTTTTTTTTTTTTTTTTTTTTTTTTTGGTTGCGCCTGGAGGTGCAGGAATCTTCAAAAGATACCAATGGTCCGTACCATTGGTTATGCCCGATTCATATATCTGACAATGCCATCAGTGCTAGTCAGTATATGCCTACGGGCTAAACCTCACCCCCCCCAGAGAGGCACTATGAGAACCGGCTGCGCGTACTCATAGTAGTAGGAAATTCGTCCCTCTCATTTCTTCATTTTTTGTGATGACTACGACTAAGTTGCCTTAACAAGTAGTTTACGCTTCTGTAGTGTTAATCGCGTTAGGTAGGTAGCTTTCCAGTGAAAGCACCTACTAATACCGTCATTAAATGCGGTTTTCCTTACGGCGCTAGGTCGAAAGGTCTTGTTCTTTGTAGTCGGCGCTCAAGAATTGTCACGTCCATAGTACGGATTATTTCATTATTGCAGTGAACATGAAGACGGGTACGAAGTTTGCGAGCAAAGTTTGTTACTTCGTCCCTCACGGTAGCAATTCCTAGATCTCTGTGAATATCACTATTCCTTATATACCAAGGAGCATTCACGATTGCTCTTAGTATTTTGTTTTGAAATGCTTGCAGTAGAGACATATTGCTTGGTTTGGTACAACCCCAAAGTTGTATACCATATGTCCAAGACGGTTTTAGCACTTGCTTATACAGAAGCAGTTTGTTATATGTGCTTAGCTTCGAGTATTTCCCGAGTAACCAATACATTTCTCTAAATCTGATTTCGAGCTCTTCGCGCTTCTTTTTAACGTGTGGTTTCCACTTAAGTTTTGCGTCTAGGGTCATTCCTAGATATTTTGCCTCGTTTGCGTACGGTATTTGCACCGAGTTAATGTATATAGGTAAGTTGTTTATCTTTCTTAGCGTGAAATTTACATGCGTTGATTTTGTCTCATTGAGGACTATTCGCCAGGTTTTTGTCCATTCGAATACTTTGTTCAAAGCTCGTTGGAGTTTTCCCGTTGATGATTCGACTGACTCATCCGTTACGAGGATAGCCGTGTCATCTGCGAACGTTGCTACAACGGTCCCTTCATCTTGTGGTATATCTCTTGTGTAGAGCAGGAACAGAATTGGGCCGAGAACACTTCCTTGTGGAACACCGGCGTAGATTTCTTTGAAATCCGAATATTCACTCCCGTGTCTAACACGGAAAAGTCTGTTTTCAAGATAAGATTCCAATAGTCTGTACAACTTTTCCGGTAAGATTACCCTTAGCTTATACTTTAGGCCTTCGTGCCATACCTTGTCGAAGGCTTGCGATACGTCGAGAAAAGCGCTAGAGCATACTTTTTTCCCTTCTAAAGCTTTTTCAATTTCGTTCGTTATTCGATACACCTGATCGATTGTGGAATGTTTGACCCGAAAGCCGAATTGATGATCCGGGATCAAGTGTCTTTCTTCAATTACTGGTTGCAATCGTTTCAGCAGAAGTTTCTCGAAGACCTTAGATATTATTGGCAGAAGTGAAATGGGTCTATATGATTTCTTGTCATTTGCACATTTCCCCGGTTTTGGAACCATAATAACTTCGGCGACTTTCCATTGCCTTGGGACATATAATAGTCTTAAAGAAGCATTTATGATGTAGAGCAACTTAACCAGCACTTTTTTCGGTAGCTCTTTCAAAATTTCGCCAGTGATTAAATCATATCCCGGGGCCTTGTTATTTTTCAGTTTTTTTACTGTCATTCGAAGTTCGGACAGGGATACAGTTTTTACTTTAAAATTGTCGGGTGCCATATTATCATTCGGATCTTCGGTCAACGGTTGCCCATCGAACGGCTTGAACGTTTCCTCTAAGTGATCGGCAAATAATTCTGCTTTCTCTTTGTCTTCTTTTGCCCATTCCCCGTTAGCTTTCCTAATTGGCGGCGAGTGCACTACAGGTTTCTTTATGGACTTCAAGGCTTTCCATAGAGAGTAGTTTGAATACTTATCAGCGGTCAGACCCTCAAGGTAAGTAGAAGTCTCGTGATTTTTTAGGTCATGCAGCACATTTTTAAGCTTGTTACAAAGGTGGTTCAAATAAGTTTTATCCGGTGGCGCGCGGGATTGTTGCCATCTCTTGCGCGCTCTCCTCTTTTCTCGTATGAGGTCTTCGATTTCAGGCGGGTATTTGACTTTATTGTTCCGTGCTGCTGTCTTTCGCAGAGGAGTGTTTTTCCACGCTGAGCTCTGGATGGCTTCGACGAGTTTGTCGATTTCTTCTTCAATTTCGAACGGTGTCTTTAGCGGTACATTTAAAGCAACATTTTCCTTGCAGTCTCTTCTGAAAGTGTCCCAGTTAGTTTTGTTACTCGTTAACCTAGGCGGTCCTTCTTTTTTAACTAAACTTCCACCTATTTTCAGAGTGACTGCTGAGTGATCTGAGCATAGATCATAGCCTTCTTCGATTTCCGTCAAATTTTTAGTTAACCCTTTTGCGATAAAGAAGTCGACGAGGTCAGGGATTTTATTTTTGTCAGTTGGCCAATAAGTTGGCTTTCCTGTCGAAAAAAAATTCACCCCACGTTTCATGCTGGCTTTGTACAATAATCTGCCTTTTGTCGAATTACATCTTGAACCCCAGAAAGTGTGTTTCGCGTTAAAGTCACCACCTAAGACAAAATTAGGTCCGAGGGAGTCAAAGAGACGAGCTAGGTCGTCTTCTGCTAGCTTATATCCCGGAGGGAAGTAGCTAGATCCGATGTTGTAGTCTAAGTGGCTTATTTTTACGGAGACTGAGCTTATTTGCATAGAATCAAATTCTATTTCTATGTTTTCGGAATGCTTAATACAGTCTTTGATGTAAAGAGAGGACCCGCCTCTCGCATTTTCCGAAGGATGATTCGCATGGTAATCGCTGTAACCCTTTATTTTGGGTCTATGTCCCTTTTTTAAGTGCGTTTCCGATACCAAACATATATCGATATTATTTTTCCGTAGAAACACTTCTAACTCGTCGATTTTTTTCAGAAGGCCGTTTGCGTTCCACGTTAGTATCTTAAGTAGCTGTTTCATATTCATATTTTTTGGATTGCCTTGCGAGGTTTGAACTCGAGCTTGCTCAATTTGTCAAGTATTGTTTTGTTAATCTTGTTTTGCTCCTCAAATTTTTCCAATATAATAGTAAATATTTGGCTGACCGGGTCTGTTGTAGCTGATCGTAATTTGTTTTCGTTTGAAGCGACTTGCGCGTACGATCTCGCGTCAATCTGTGGTGGTTTTTTCGCTACGCTTGGACCAGCGACGTTTTCTTGCGCAATTTTTTTACTTTCCTTTATCGGCTTCGTCGTTTTGATCGGCTTAGCGGTCTTAGGCTTATCGGCTTTACGATATCTTAAGCTTGGGTTCGGGTCTATCGGTTTCTTGAGAGTATCCCGCCTTTTTTGAAGCTCCTTTGCTACATCACAACCTCGATAGTTTGCTGGGTGCTTGCCTTTGCAGTTTATGCAGGTCGCCGGAGCCTGCTTATTTAGGTCACACCTTTCTGATAAATGGTTCCCGGCACATTTCACACATTTCGGTTCTTTTTGGCAATAGGACTGGGTGTGATTAAAACCTTGACAGCGTTTGCACTGAGGTATCGATCGTGTATTCGTACGCATAGGCTCGATTTTAACTACGATATTCAAAATACTTTTTACATTATAATTATCGTCTATATTTTCGCTTCTATCGAAGGTTAGCATAAAGAGCGGGAGTCCATGCTTGACAAAGATTTCATTGCCTTGTTCCGTTTTCTGCTTTATCTTCTTTAAGATATTATTTGCGTCGATAATTTTCAAGCCTTTTCCTTTAAGGTCATTTATAATGTCATCTTTAGTGCACGAGGAGTGGAGACCCCTTGCTATAACGCGGAGTGGTCTTTCTGATTTATTTTCGTAGGTGAACCACTGGATCTTTTCCGCGTTTAGTTGTTTAGATATTGCTCGGTAGCCGTCAGAGTCAACTACATTAATTTTCCAGTCATTGTTTCGGAATGACGTTACTTTAAATTCCGATGTCACAGCTCCCTTGAGAAGGCTATGCAGTTTATTGTAGTCCGTAATGCCGACGACGTTTATTGCAGGCGGAGGACGTAATTTGTCGTGAGTTTGTTTCTGTTTCGAGTCTTTTTCTTTGTCTTGCTTTCGTGGCTCGATTTCAGGTGAAGAACCGGCTCTTCGTTTTTTGCTGGGTCTTTACTTTGAGACCCTATTTGTTTCGCGTGCTAACTCTTCTTCATCCGTGTGATATTTGGGACTAGGTGCACGGGGTGGAGTAACTTCGCGTTCTCTTTGCAAAAGTGAATTCTTTAAGGCCTTGTTTTCCTCTTTTAGGGAGTCTACCTCTCTCTTAAGCTCTTGGTAGAGTAAATCCATTTTATTTAGCTTAATTCGGAGTTCATTGTTTTCCTCCTCAATGCTATTACGTTTCACTGAGTCCCGTTTCTCTTGCGCTTGCGCTTCCGGCGGACTTCTTTTTCCGGAGACATTCGGTCTTGATGGTGGAGACCGAGTTACCCTTGATGTCTAAATGATCATACAATTAGATCATTGAAAGTCTAGCTTGAAACATTCCCCGAAATAGTGATAAGACTCGTGTTTTACGTGACTGTTATCTAATTTTGTAGGACGAATTCACTATGGTAAGGCAGTGGAAGCCGTTAACAGAACCGAACAGGGTATAATTCGGCATTACAGTGCTTTTTTGAGGAAGCTTTAGGCAAACGCTATCAGTAGTGCCACGAAGCACGAGAACTTAAGAACGACAAAGTAAACGCCTGTCTGAAACTGTCAAGTCCCTGGTCCAGTGTTAGGTTAGGTTAGGTTTTAGGTGGCTATCCCCATCATTTTGGTTGGATTCACTTAGACACTTAAGCAGGTCCATTGTGTTACCACGTGGAGTCGATTATTATAGGTACTCCCCTACTCCTACTCCTATGTCAAAAACATGCGGTGGTCCAGAGCGGTCACCCATCTAAGTACTAACCGCGTCCGACGCTGCTTGTTTTCGGTGATCTAACGAGAACCGATGCTTTCAGCGTGGTATGGTCGTTGACCTGGTCCAGTGCTACTGGAAGCCATTCTCGTTATCATTCGTCTGTTACACATATGTACCTAAATTTAAAAAAAAAATATAATTATCATCACTGGCAACACTGCTCATGTCCACGACACCTGAAAGGGCTAACACACATAATATGTATGTACGTTAATGAAACTGGCAACTTAGTAGTATGTCATTTTATCAGATATCAGCAAAGTTACTTGGAAAATGGTTTTTATGATTTCATACCACTTTCTGTAAATTATCTGAATAAATTACCGAAATTAATTGTATTTACTTTGACAGTTCACACTTAACAGTTGACCGCAATCACACACACCAACTTGGAGGTAGTTCAGCTGGGTTCGGCTGGCTGGGAATCGTTTTAATGAACGACTGGCTAGCTACGTTTCAAAAAAATGATTCATTTGAGGTATAAAACATTCCTCTGTGTTGTCCTGAAGCTGAGCAATGTTCAAAACAATTCTTCAAAGATTCGCCAACAATTTTCTTTCAGTGGAGACCACTGCCAGTAGCCGTGCAGCAGTGGGTATCGTTGCAGTAGTGTATGTGCATGCTCTGACGTGATCATTTGTTTGCACTTCAATGGCCTACAATCTTCACAAGCATTTGCGGCTCTCACACTCAACCAATCTTAAGAAATGAGGTGTCAAAAGAAAGAGAATTTTCTAGAGCAGGAATTGTATTTTCAGTTTATAAATATTATTAACAATTTAAAAAAAAAAAACGATCAAAAACAAATATTCTACCCAGAATGAAGTACTGTTGTTTTAAGAGTTAATTTTAGTCCATATATATATGTATGTACATTACATATGTTTATGTATTTGCTATAAGGAAATCATCTGGGAAGTATTTGTTGTTCATTAGTACGAAGCCAATGTAATACTGCCGTTGGGTGCGGCGTCGTCAGGGATATTAGCTATGTTTCTACCCGGTGGTAAAACTTCCTATGCAATGTTTAAAATGATCATACAATTAGATCATTGAAAGTCTAGCTTGAAACATTCCCCGAAATAGTGATAAGACTCGTGTTTTACGTGACTGTTATCTAATTTTGTAGGACGAATTCACTATGGTAAGGCAGTGGAAGCCGTTAACAGAACCGAACAGGGTATAATTCGGCATTACAGTGCTTTTTTGAGAAAGCTTTAGGCAAACGCTATCAGTAGTGCCACGAAGCACGAGAACTTAAGAACGACAAAGTAAACGCCTGTCTGAAACTGTCAAGTCCCTGGTCCAGTGTTAGGTTAGGTTAGGTTTTAGGTGGCTATCCCAATCATTTTGGTTGGATTCACTTAGACACTTAAGCAGGTCCATTGTGTTACCACGTGGAGTCGATTATTATAGGTACTCCCCTACTCCTACTCCTATGTCAAAAACATGCGGTGGTCCAGAGCGGTCACCCATCTAAGTACTAACCGCGTCCGACGCTGCTTGTTTTCGGTGATCTAACGAGAACCGATGGTTTCAGCGTAGTATGGTCGTTGACCTGGTCCAGTGCTACTGGAAGCCATTCTCGTTATCATTCGTCTGTTACACATATGTACCTAAATTTAAAAAAAAAATATAATTATCATCACTGGCAACACTGCTCATGTCCACGACACCTGAAAGGGCTAACACACATAATATGTATGTACGTTAATGAAACTGGCAACTTAGTAGTATGTCATTTTATCAGATATCAGCAAAGTTACTTGGAAAATGGTTTTCCATTCCCGCTTTGCGATTTGCACGAGCATTTTACGCCACACACTTTCGTATACCCACGTCGCGTCCTAGTGAATACTCCGAGCTCCGAGAACGGTTGCTTGAGGTAACTGCTGCTGAAAGAATCGCGCCCCCACTTTAGCTATATACGAATAATTAATACGAATATAGCAAAGAAAAGACAACAACAAATGACTGTCAACGGAGAAAAAGTACCACAGCACCAGCTCATTGATTGTCCTTTAGGGTTTTAGAGAGCACATCTACCACCGTTTTGGTGGAATCTTGTGGGCTTCTCCTTTCAATTAACATGAAATTCTACGAATTGTTTAATTAGAGGGACTGGCAAAAGGTGTCTGCTTGGGTTACAGGTTCCTTCTACAACGAAACGCGGGGCACGAGCGCGAAGGACAAAAATGAGAAAATGCAAACGCATTGGGGAATTCGAGTGAAGATAATCCCAAGATCAGATTTGTCCACAGGCAAATGTAAATGCAAAAATAAAAAACCAAAATGGAGGAAAAAAACAACAAACCAACCCATGTTAGGTGTTTGTTAAGATGTACAACATTTTTTGTGAATTTCAATGTGTATGCATAAGATCGACCGAAAATGTTTCTGAACCGTCTAGTGAGCTCAAAAATATTTTGTTTGTTTGTTTTAGTGAAACAAACGCGAGAAGACTATTTTTTAATTGAGTTGTTCAACTGTCAGCAATTCAAATAGAATCCATTAGTTTGCTTTCAACTGTGGGGGTTTCAAAGAACAATCAAAACTGTCTCGTATAAGCTTATAAAAATTAATTTAACACTAAAATGAAAGGTTAACTCTCTTGACAGGATCAATCTACTTCAATCATTCGGATTATTTGTCCTGTGCAAGCTAAAAGTCAAGTTGACTGACCTCTATTATATCAATGACTGTTCTCTGTTAACCACTTATTTGATTCTATTCACCTATGAAAAACAACAAAATTACGAAGCAGTAGTTGTGAATGGTACAACGCCAGAATTGATAGCCTAATGCCGCAGGGAAATTCACTGTACAAACTTGGGGAACGCTATAATCTCACTGATTTCTATATCAATTTTAAAAAATTATGGAACTTTGTGCAACTGGGCGCAAGGAAATCCAAGTCACAATCCACACGTTGACTTTTGAGTCACGACTCTTTTATAATTTCTGTTTTCGTTATTTGACAGTTCTCTTCTATTTTTTCTTTCGCTGTTGAGAAAATAGTGCTTAAATTTTTAAATTTTCCTAAAATAGTAGATTTGGAGGATACCTATAGTATACTTAGCGTTACCATCTGCCCAGGTTTTCTCGGACACGTACTTTTTTTCGCCTATGGGGGAACGTCCGGGATAGTTTTTCTAAATTGTCCGGGGTTTTCCGGTTTTTGCATTATTCATCAATTAACATATTTGGCTCATATTCTAATATTCTATCTATTAGCACAGACAATAAATATACAGATGTCTCATGCCTGTACAAAAAAATGGTTTAATTTTTTTTGCTCCAGCAGACAGTGTCCAGCAGAAGCCTGAAGTATAATAGAATGAAATCGATGCATCAAGTATGTACCTATATTAGGGGCCGTTGGGAGGTTATGTTGTCCATGTCCACCGTGCTCCTTCTGCTTGGGTCGAAACTTTCTATTTCTTTATTAAGTAGTTTTTGGCGTTTTGCTTTTTTCAGTTCTCTAACGGCTTGAACTCTTGTTGGACCTACTTGTCCTTTTCCCCATTTTACTTGTCACACAATGGAAATTGTTAACTTACATTTATATATTAAAATATGAAATATAAAATATAACCCAAGAAGTCTTATCTGCCACCAAAAAACTATCGAAACTTTCAAAGGTGTATTGCACTTAAAAAAAACGGAGTTTGCGGTGAATTTGAATTAATTTAGCTTAAGGCTATCAATGGCTTTGAAAAATTCAAAAGCTTCTATTGCCTTCCAGAGATATTTTGAGCTGAATTTCCAGGCTTAAATCAAAACCAATCTATTAATTCTTCATACCATTAGGAATCAAAACTACTCTATCCCAAGTTAAAATCAAAATAACAGTATACCAATGCAAAGTTCAAAAGATTATTATTTTTTTGTTTTTTATTTAAAAAAATGCTAAGAGAAAGAGTAGGATTTAGCGTTGCCCCCATTTCGATGAAAGAAAGTAGGGTAGGGCGATGAGGTTCTGACACGTTAACGGATATTGTCAAATATTAGCTACATCCGTTTACAAACAAAACTATATATATGTACATTTTACTTTATTAACATTTAATCTATTACATGAACAACTTTAAGGAGCGAATTTATTAACCGTCTCATGCCCAGTTTCACAGTGAGAGTTTAAACTGTAGATCAACTAAACGTGAATGAGAGCTTAAACTTTTCGTTTAACTCGTTCGGTTTCACAGTCGGGATTAATCTTCCAGTTAACTAAACGCAGTTTTGGAAGCTATGTTAGACAAAAATTCGGCGCTATTGTTTTGAAATGTCAAACGATTCTCTTCATTCTCTCTATGTTCCACCAATGAAGACGCATAATCTCAATTTGTGAATGCGTGAACTTCAATATATGAATGTGTGAACTATAATGCGTGAATGTGTGTACTGACAGCAAAACAAAATCGTTTTACAACGATTGTCAACGCCGTCAACGACGTTACGACGATGACAGTTTCTCTAAATTTTCTCTATGCTTCTACCAATGAAAATGCGTACTCTCAATTTGTGAAAACGTGAACTTCATTATGTGACTGTGTGAACTTAAATGCATGTATGTGTGAAGTGCTAACCTATACTGGTCATAGGAAAGTTTAAACGGCAGAGTACTGGCGTTTACCTGAATCGACAAGTTAATCTCTACTTTCAGTTTAAACGAGCACTGTAAAACCGAAAATATTTTAAACGGAAGTTTAAACCAAAACGAGAGTTTAAACTTTCACTGTGAGACTGGGAATCAGAGTTTTTGATGAATTTCTAAATAAGGAAAAAGTGACAGAACCTCCTAGTTTTTAGGAGGTTCCGACTTTTAAGAAGGCGGTTTCAACATGCTATGCTTTTACTGCTTCTTTCATGGCTTTCTTGTCAAATGTCTTTTCAGGATACTTTCTTTTATAAATGTTAGGCATTTTGATTTAAACCTATAAAATTTCAATATAAAAAAAAAAAACTAAAAAACTTTTACTTACGTAAAAGGGTCACAACTAATAAAAACACTCTTAATCTGTTCGTTTAGTTTTTGTATCCTAACTTTCAAACACTTAAAACAAAAAATGTTATAGCTTATGAATTCACTGAAATAAATTACATGCAAACTTACCAAAAATGAAAACACGACTGAACTTGTTACGCGCTGATCAGAAACTGAACTCAATAAGGGGAAAAGTAGAGGTACATTTAGACTGTGGACATAAGAAAATATCATATCTGTCATATGTATAGGAAGTGAAAAATTTGAGTTTGATGAAACCTCCTACATGTCAAAACCAGCTCGCCTTACCCTACTCATTCCAATCCAAAATTGTACTCAAATAGTACTTATAGTAGTACAAAGATTTAAATACTTTTAACCGCAGCAGATGTATTTATATCCAAGCGCCTATAATTAGATGCAACTTAATTTGCTGTTGTTGTTAAATTGTCTTCAGAGGCATACTGAGTTCAAAGATTGTCACTAGAAATTAACACAAATCACTTAGAACAGGCAATATGTAAGACTAGCTGATGTACCCGCTTCGCTGCGTATACAAAAATATTCTCTTTGTATGTAGATATGTGTATTTGTAATAAATTTTTTTCCAATCTTACTTTTTCGCTTTCTTAAATATTATAGCACGTTCTTACCGCAAAAATGTCCAAACATAATACAAACATATCTGTATCGGTTCCAAGCCCTGCATTTACTTATATCATAAAAAAATTGCATTCTTTATCCAGTTATTGAATTAGAGATGATAGAACAATTACAATTACATACATTACACATATGATAGCACGAAGCAATCCCAATCACTTATACATACTACACGCATGTGTCGCATACACGCACACCCTCTGCCGCTGGTGCATTGACGGTGGCAATGGTCTCCACTGATCGTTGTCGCGAAAGCTTTCAAACAATATTTCTTTATGTTATTGCTTTTCTTACAGAAAATGTACGAAGAAGATAAACATATATATCAAAATCTTTGTCCTGAAATAATTTAAACAAATATATAAATTCTATTTTAATACGTTATTTAAGAACTCAGATAGAGCGAGATAAATGCTCAAAAGTAAAATATAAACTGTTCTTTTTCTCATTTAGAAGTTTTTTATTGAAATATATTGATTTCTTTTGATCCATTTTATAGATTTAACCCAACCCTAATCGATTGCAAAAAACCGCATTCAAATCCGTTCAATAGTTTTTTTGTTTTTGCGGCACATACATACATACTTTTTTTTAGACTTCCTTTTATAAAAGTAGTGATGATGTAAAAAGAAATTTCACCTTTTCTATTTTCTAAAAAATATATCCTTTATTGCCTTTATTGTTTTATTTATTTACTCGACTCCGCTTATATAAACTACGCTTAACTGAAAAAACCCGGTAAACTGAAAAAATTATTACGTCCGAAATTAAAGAATAATACTAATTCAGCTACGCATAAGTGAAAATCCCGCTAAGTGAAATAAAATTTCTGGCAAATTGCCGTTTCAGTTAAGCGGAGTTATGGTTGATGGAAAATTGTAAAAAAAAAGTGGCGACTGAAACTGAAACTGAAACTTATTTGAGTGTATAATAAGACGGGAGCGGGATGTGGTGAAATTTATTTCACACTAGCTGTTGCCTGCCCGGCATTGCCCGTGATTTGAATCAGTCGCGTTGTTTGAATGTAGTATGATAGAAAGGAAGTAGTAGGAAGCGATATTATTTAAATTAAGTTTCTAAAGAATTCTGAAGTCAATACATTATAATCTGAACTTAGTGGTAGTTCCCTATAGATAAAACGATTGCATACAAAATTGATGGAAATGTAGTATACCTGTGTACAAACACATCTACGCATATATATATGTACATAATATGTATTTTATGAGCATCAAATAATGGTACTTTCTGGTCTCTTATATCTAGGAGTTGTACTTAATGTTCATAGTTAAAGTAACATTATGTAAACGCCGAAGATATTAGGCTTTGATGTAAGCATAAATCGTGGAGTAACTGGTAAGGTTTGTCTGAAATCACCAACTATTTACTGATACCTACCTCTACTACAATATATGTATTTGTGAATTGAAATAAAAGGTGAAACTTTATTCTTAGGTTACCACTGACTTAACCTTAAGGACTTAAGGTAACCAAATACCGCTGTAAAGTGACAAAACAAGAAAGAAAGTAAAAAGAATCATACATTTCCCCCTATTCCATCGATCTAGATCCGAACGCTGACGAAGCAGAAACACAACTAACTAAAGTCGGTAGCAAATATCAGCAAAATCATCCCTCCTCTACTCAGCGTTCCCTCCCTTGTCGTTAGGCAAAGTTCTCATTGCGGTAGAAAATGGTACTGAAATGAGTCTGAAGGTAGTACGCAATAATGTACCTAAATCGGCCTAATGGTATTTTTCAATTAGAATCGGAAATTATACATTTTCAAATATTTGTTTTATTTGAACACACATTTTTTATTCATTAAAAAAATATCACAAAATATCCACAAAGCTTATTTTAATTAAACATAAATTACTTCAGTTCAAAAAAAGGAAAATTAAACCTTTAAAGGTTTATTTTAAAATAAATTATAAGTTATGTAGTTTAATAGGTATGTATGTATATTAAAATAAACGAAAAAGAAAAACTAGTATATTCCACAGTTATTTCAATATTTAACATTAAAAAATGTAATACAAATTATTTTTTCTAAAAGTAAATAAAGTAGAGAATCAAATATTCATATCAATATAGTGAGCGATTTTGTAGTTATAGATCAGAAATTGCATGTCCTGAAAAGATAAAGTCCCATATAATATGTCTTAGCCTTTCGTACGTTTTTGCACACGCTTCGGATTGTCCCCATTTTTATCATCCATCTCATTTTCTAAGTCTTTATAAAAATATGCTGAAGCTTTAATTGAAGGCTGCATTTTATTTTATTTTTGTGCAATTGCATCTTCTTCTGCGTCTACTACACTAAAGGCAATTACACACAAATAATTAAATTGTACTAGAAAAACTACCAAATTACAAAACCGACATACATTTTACGTTTAACCACAAATTTATCCGTTTTAAATGTTTCCCTATACAAAATAAACTTTATTTGTTGACAAACATCAACCAAGTAGAAGTAGAATGATAATAAAAGTTAAGTATGTAACATCAAAGTACATATATGTTCAGTTCAGATTCACTTCACAGTTGTTCAGGAAAGCAAGTAAGAAAAACAGGTGTATCCTGCGCGAGAATTTGAATTGGAACGTGTAGGTATCTGTTGTTACAAAAATTAAAAGAAATGAGTTATTAATATGAATTTATAAAAAATAGTACGCGGTAGATCCAAAGTAGTACCGTACTCAGTTAGCAAAAATGTACTCAAAAACTTCAAAACACTACAATTGTAGCACGGGAGGGAACGCTGCCTCTACTTTGTCCCACAAAGCATTAATATTAACACGAACAACCCTGTCTCAACAGAATGACAATCAATGGCAATGGTTTACCCATCATTCAATGCGCGTATGGGTAGAAAGAAAATTAAAGAACAAGCGATAGCGATGGATTTGTGGCGAAGAGAAGAGCATAACATCTACAGAAACAACCCTCTCCCAACAGAATGACGATCAATGGCAATGGTTTACCCAAAAATAATGAGCAAATAATGAAAGCGAAAATTGGAATTATGTGAATTATGGAATCAAGGAATTGTATTTTTTGTATAAAAAGTAACCTAATCTCTAATCCAGGAAGTAGATTATCTATTTCCGAAAGTTTCATTCAAATCTGTTAAACCGTTAAGGTGTTATTGAGCAACAAACATCCAAACATCCAAACTTTCACATTTATATATTAGTAGGAAGGATAGGATAGGATATGGCATATGACAGCGATGTGGTCATGTACCTACTTTAAGGGGGGAAAAAAAACCAAACGTTCGAAGAACATACACAAATAGTCGGAATAAAAAAATCATAATAAAATAGTAGTACATCTTACCAGAAAAGTAGTACGGTACTCAGTTCCAAAATTTGTACTCAAAAAGTACAATTGTAGTACGGGGGGCGACGCTGTAAGTAGGATGAGCGAAAAAGCTCTTTTATTTCTTTTACATTGAAAATGCAGAAGGCCGAAACGGATTTGAACAGTGTTCATTGTGATTTTTCAGTCGTCCAGAAACCTGATGCGCGGCATCCATAAAGACGCTCTTTGAACTCTATATCTTTGTGTCTAGTTTCTCCAAGTCTTATTTGAAAAGACGTCTAAACATTATGCCATTATGCTACTCACCTATAGCTTATTATTATTATTATTATCATTATTTGAAGTGTAAAATCCACCGCTACCTTAAGATTCTGTGTGCCCCCTACATGCCCCAGACGAATGAACACCCCCCTCGTCATTATTCCTATTGGAACTGGTTAAAGAGAGCTTGACTCACGCCTAGCCCATATGAGAATTCCCTAAGTCATAGCACCTCATCTAGACCAATTTCCCTAAGAAATCGCAGAAGGAGATTGGGTGCTATGAGTGGTAGATCATCTGCTGTAATTTGGTATTTACCCAAGCACTTGAACCTTTTCTGGGCCAATGCTTCACATTCCACCAGTATGTGTCTTAGCGTTTCACTGGACTCATTGCAATTCCTCATCTGACAGACCTAGCTTCCTGAGATATCCCTTGAGATTGCAATGTCCCATAAGGAACGCAGTCAGGATGCGGAGTTTGTTTTTGTTCAGAAATTACCCAAAAGTTTCTTCGCTTGTCTTAGACCCTAAGGTTTTTGTCCAGTCTTCTACAATGATCGGAGTTCCTCTTTAATGGTGTATTCCCCTATGCCGCAGCAGAGTCCAGGATCCAGGAAGGGTGTGGCAGCCTGCCACGTTTATCCGCCTCTTCCCCAGGTATCCTAGTGGATTTCATTGACATTTCGAGTTTCCATACATGCTGAAAAGTTGCGAATTTTTTAAAAATCGTTGCTGGAAACGTACGAATTGTTCATTACCCTCTGTTTCGTGCTTTGTTCTTTACTTCTAAAACAACTTCTTACTTTGAATGTTGAGTTGTAAAGGATGTGGTTTATTAAAGCCATTTCGATACTTCGATACATTACTATAAAGTAATGACATCTTATTTAACCCCAAGAAGAAAAAAAAACCGATTTATGTTTCCTGTCTCAGACCCATAAACACTGCGTTGGATCTAGTTAAAGATACGTGTATTTAGGAAGCTGCCAAGCGGACGCCACTTAAATTCCTCAGCTTCCCTAATTCTCTTTCAAATATTCCTCTATTTCGCTTGTTCTAATTTACATATACTCGTAGCCATTAATTTCTAATGCCCTCTATCCACATTCTTCTCTTACAAAAAATAAATGTCCGAGGTGGAGGAACGGGAAACAAACAAAAACATTGCTTCAGCCAAAGAAAGTTAAGGAAGACATCGCTGTGCGTTAAATACATACATACTCGTTCATACATCAAAGAAGGAGGAACCAACAAAAAAAAAATCACAAGAAGGATGTGAGCATGAGCAGACAGGGTAAAACACATAAAACTTATTAAAGGCCATCCTGTCAAAAGCAGCAGACTCATAGGACTGTCATGCCCTGCAAACACACTCGCAAGTGAAATATTTCACCCAGAAACATTTTAGGCCTTGCGGTTGGCACGGCGCGCACTTCTTTTTCTTTTGCTCAATGTAATTGAAATCTCTATAGAGATTTGTTATTTCTTTTGAACTCCTTTAATTTCTGTCAGAATACAAAACGTGGTCACAGATTCCTTCATAATTTCACCCAATAGCAACCAAAAAGGCAAAAGGAAAAAAGAAAATATAAACTCCAAACGTTTTGCCAGATTTAAGATAATCAAAGTAATTGAAATAATTATGCTCTCAATTTAGCTCCGTATACGAGGCAGACCCAAACGAGATGACATCTATCTCTCTTTCTCTTTCTCCTCCAGCTTTGTGTTGTGTTTGTGTGACCAAAATGACAAAGACAACCCTTGCGACACAGATGATTGCCGGCATCGCTGAATGCTGATAGACAATCTGTATTTATGGAATCCGTTTAAACTTTGCATTGATACGAACCCGGTACGGTACCACAACAACAATACCGTTGAAGTGCGTTGCTGCTGTAATAATTCAATCACAGATAAATAGATTAATTTCGCCTCAAAAACCGTCAGAAAAAAGATGATCCACTCACTGATAGCGATGCTTTACATTTCATGTGAATGGATAGATAGATTGCTTGGCGTTTGGAATCGCTTTTTGAGATTCTGTTTATGCAGATAGCAATCGGTACAGTGTCAGAGATTATCGCCGCGGCCAGTTAGCTTTGGCCTTGCGCTATGCTATTAGCAGTCACTAAAATACAATTATTGACGTTAATGTAGTTGTGATGGGTAAATGATAACGCATATTCGCAGTTTGCAGACACAAAGAGAATCACCAAATTGACAGCTTTATGAATAAATGTGTGTATTTGTGTTTTTCATATTTAACAAATCGCGTTCTAATATCTTCCGGGCCCGGCACGTCTGTAATGTGCTTAACTATGAACCAACAAGTATAATCGGTGATGTTATTTTTAAAATAAAGAGTTTTTAAACTCAACTTATTGATAGGAGTATTACTCTATAACGTGAAGCTAAGGATCTTATCAGGGATCTATTTTGCGTGATGTTATACGCCGCATTGTGGCTCCTTTTGACGTTTTAGCTCGCAAAAATCATAACGCTTAAACGAATAAAGATATCGTGACCGTTTTTTTTTCTGCTAATCCACCAAAGAGGATAAACATAATATTTTACTTTAATAAATATTGAAAAATCCACGACTGAAGTAATAACAGGGTGTTTAAAGGCTAATCCGAGCAAAACAGTGGTGAAATAAAGTAAACTGATCATTTTTTAAATTTTTTTTGCGACACATCCAATACCTAATAAAATATTTCAGTTATTCTTTTCAAGCCAAACAGTGGAGAAAAAAATAAACGGGCCAAAATTTTAAATTAAACAAATCAGATTTCTTGGAAACTTCCGTCAACATCCGGGGTATTGTCTAATAAACTTATCATTTCTGAAGAGTATTGTGATTTAAGATCTTATTCAGTTCCGACATGTCTTAACGAAGAAATTAGGGCTCCCGGAAACTACGCCAACATTTTTTTTTGGAAAAAAACGCCAGAAAATTTTCATGTTTTCAACTTTGGGAAAAGAGCAGAATTTTGTTTGAAAAATACGCCAGCAATTTCCGAAATTATGACAGATGTGGAAAAAGAAGCAGAAGGAAAAATGGATATTAGGACAGAAAATAAACATATTCTGGCCTAATTTCCAAACTCATTTTGGAAAAAAGGCCAGAAAAAGAGATTTATTTTAAAATACCCAACCGCCACAAAACTTTGCAACCGATGCACAGTGGTCCAAAATGCCATTCTACCCGGACAAAATTATTGATGTGTAAACATCTAAGCGCGCGTTAGCAAAATTTTTAGTGGAGTAATTCAGTGATTTCGGGAAGTAATTCGGCGTTTTCGGGGACGGAATTCCGAACGGTTACGAAATTTGGAACTCAAATTTCATACTTACTTTACTTAGTTGGCGCTACAGCTCGGGGTGAACCTGGGCCTGCTTCTCTCCTGCTTATATTTTTGCACGAATGGAAGGGACCTACAGTTTTTTGCCGACTCCGAACGGCGAGTTGAGAAGCTCAATCGTGACAAATGATACTCTTTGATGCTTGTCAGACATTCGAAAGAGGTGGGCACTGTGAAAAACTTTTAGGTGTTTGCGGCGGGATTCGAACCCAAGACCGCTGGCTCAGTAGTCCGACGCACTAACCACTTGCGCTACGGTGCATAGCAGCGCGATGAAATATGGACGTAATGATTGCTTATGTTCCTGGCCAACTTTTATACATACACTTTTTATCCCGGAAATGGCATGGTTTTCAGAAAATAGTAAAAATACTGCATATTGGGAGGGAAAATTATTTGTATGTTATAGTAAAGTTATTTTTAATTTTTTTTTTAATTATACATATTTGGAATTTTTCACTAAATAAATTAAAAAATTCTAGAAAAAAACATTTTGTTTGAAAATTGTTGATAATTATATATTTTTTTTATTAATAATTCAATAATTCATATCAATAACAATAAACTTACTAGTTTACGAATTAATAAAAATAATTTTTACACAAAAAAAAAAATTAATATTTAATCCAAACTAGATACAAACTAGATAATGTATATCAAATATCATATTCAAAGCTGCATTCTTCTTATTTCATCACTTTCCCGAAGATTTTGAGGAATTTCGAGTAAATTGAAAACATCTGGTGTTTAAGTAGACATCTTCTTGTTTGGTGCTTGACGGTCAAAGAAATTTCACTACAGGATCTGATAAAAGAAGGAGCATGTGAAACAGATCTTGCATTGTGTTTGTTCTGCTTATTTTTCTTATATGGCTTTCACGAAAATATGTGCAGTCCTTGTTTCTTTCTTCCGGTGCTTCCTCTATTAATTGCCCAATAGGGACAATCAAGTTTTGCACTACATCTGGTCCATGCATTAGTATCTTGTGCACAGTTACAGGCATAAATAGTACCATGAATAAATACTAACATATAATTCGGAGGTTTTCTTACAGTGGCTTGTAAAATGTTCAATGTTGATCTCAAAACCGCTAGACATTATGCAACACTGATAAGCTCAATATTTAACTCTGTTATAGAAGCTGATTCCGAAGCATTTCTAAAAAAAACGATGAGCAGTAGTATCATCATTTGTTGTCTCAGTTCCTGCTTTCGGTACATCGACAAGCGATCCAAATTGGATTCGAAATTCGTCCTGAATGATTTTTTTTCCCTGCCATGGTCTGCCACAGCGGCAAGCACACCAACTTTAAGGATTGGTAACGCAAAATGTTTACTCCGACAGGATTTGTTCCTTTTTTCAAAAGCAGCGAACCTCCTGCTACACACTTTCTGTTTTTTGCCTACATATCCATTTAATGTCTCTAAAATTGGATTAATTCTTTCCTTACTGTCAGCTGGGACTTCAATATCAATTTTTTCTAGGATAAAATTACATATTGTACTTTGTTTGTCACCCTAAGAACATTTTTTCTATTATTCAAACAATAATTCTCTTCCGAAAATTCGGCTAACCTCTTAAACTTTGTAATACGCAGGTAAATGCAAGTGATTGTATTATTAGTCAGGTATGTGATTAGTTTATTAGTCAGGGTTACTAAAAATATAAAAATTTACTGGACGATACTAGACGATAACACTGTAGGCTTAACTAAATTTATTTGTTAGGGTGTTATTTAAAATATTTCACAATAATTGTTTAGCAATTGATTGTTTCCATTAAATTACGTTTTTATATAGCACTTACCTTTAGTAACAAATTCCATAATCAAATTTAACTCAAATCACTTCAGAAAACTTAGCACGTGTACTGACTTCTGACAGTTTAATTTTGCTTAAACAGTTTCTTGTGGCCATGTCATTCAAAGCGCGCACTTTGGGCTCGCCTAGTGCTGTTAATTTTTGTCGCATTTTGAAACGACTATTTCTAAACATATTAGTAACATTTTTTTCTAATTGTGAAACAAACAAAAATTTAATTATGTCCGGCTGGATTGGCATTTTAAATCACCCGATGTTACCCGATCATAAATAAACTGATCAACATCTGGAAAAAAGGTCACCAAAGGTTATTTATTTTAAAATAAGATACATACCTAAGTAAATTGTCAGTCTCCGTGTCATATCGCCCAAAACCAAATTGCCCAAATCTGAAAAATGTCACATTGCCCAATATTTTTGGACGATTTAACACTATGACAAATCGCCCAAAAATTAAAAAAAAATATCAAACCCTCTAAGAAAGTGTGGGCGTTATGTCAGAACTCATACTTCCGATCGCCCGAAACCAAATCGCCGGAAAATGTGGGCGATTTAATTTTTTTAATTTTTGGACTATTTAACATAATGTCAAATCGTCCAAAAATATGACTTATCTTGGTTGATTTGACATTTCCGTTAAATTAAATTAAAAAGGGTGTTCAAAGCGAATTGTAACAACTACAGTAGCGGTAACAGCAGAATGTTTTTGTTTAGTCTTCATATTATGATTATGAAATAAAATATCTGAAACGTACTTTTATTAGCGCGTGAAGCAGCGTGGTTACCGTTTCGCACCGCGGTTTGAACGCGACTGACGCGGCGCCTACCCGAAGCCCCCCCCCCCCTTCCCCGCTCGTTTGTTTCCCCCTAGTTTGTAAGTGGAGCCTGACTTTTTGTTTTAATATATCCATTTCTTCAATCCTTTTTTTCGGATCAAAGCTGTTGTTCTTTTCATAACTAACTTCAGATCGGGTCATTACATTTCTCAGTTTTTAAAAAGTTGACCAGACAACTTCGGATATTGAAGGCTACAATGTGTGTACTTGGACGGATGGTGAACAAAATAGGAAACTATTGCAAATTCGTCAAAGTCCTACAGGACGAGGAATTTATGAAAACCCGTAATTTTTCTATGCTTATAGAAAGTGGTGGAATTATTGGTACCAAAGGGTTGCGATAAAACGCCCATTTCTTCTTTGGGTGATTCGACATTTTTATTTTTTGATTAATTTGAGATAGTGTTAAATCGCCCAAAAATGTTGGACGTTGTGACATTTTTTCGATTTGTAGGCGATATGACACAGATCCGCCTTAAAAGAGATGAAACACAGAATGGTCTAAAATCACTTTTTGTGTCATTTGAGACATTATACCAAATCGACCAAAATATAAAAATGTCTAATCGCCCAACTTTTTTTTGGGTGATTTGACATTTTTTTGTTTTTTTGCATTTTGGGCGATCTGGTTTTGATGTTCCCGCACGCACCGTGCATCATTATTAAACATAAACTTGGAGAATGTCTGCAACGATTTCCCGGCAGCATGGACATTTATAACGAACCAGTCAATCTGCCACTGCTTGCGTCTGCAAATTAATTGGGCACTCATAGCTAACCTTCATATGTCTGTATGGCAGCATTACAATATTTGGTGCCACGGACTGACATATATGACACACAATATTGTATTCGCTCCTGGTGTTTTTGCTCAACCACATTATAACAGTTTGCTACTCTTCTGCTTGCCAGATATCACTTCATATAGAAAACTTTCCATCTTTATGGTTATATTTTTGTTTATCAAAACGTCACTGTCACTTTGACAACCTGAAAGCAACTGAATTATAAATCTATCAGAAGACACCACACCGAAGAATGACTTAAATAACTGTTAGCTTGCAACAAATGATAAAAATACAGTTTTCTGGCGATTTTTCCATTTTCAGAATTTTTTGGGGAAAAAGGCCGGAAATTTTGAAAAGTAGGAAAAAGGCCGCACTTTTGTGTAGAATATTTTCTGGCGTTTAAAAAAAAAAAAAAAAAAAAAAAAATCTGGCGTAATTTCCGGAAGCTAGAAATGAGTGGTTGATAAGGCTGCAAGCATCTTGAAAAAGTCTTCATTCTGCCGCATGTTTGAAACCTAACACGTATTTTTATACTTACAAATCTATATAGATTTCGAAAAAGCTTTCCATACAAAAATAAGACTGGATAATTATCCAGGCTAAGGCTTTGTTGTATTTTACATTGAAAACGGAAACATGTTTAGCCTATATAGGTTTGAAAAAAAACACGCCTATTATATTTCTTGTAGTCTTTATTTTTGGATTCCTGAGCTTACAATTTACAATTCTCCAAGTGCAATTATTTTATGAAGAGTATGTGTGGTGTGAGAGGTTCTTCGGGATATTTTTGCTCTAATAACTCTATTGTGATCTGTGAGTACCATGGTGTAGTGGTAAGTCCGTTGGATTACTACGCAATGCTGCCCGGGTTCAATCCCAGTAAACAAATAAAAGTTTTTTCACGGTGTCACCTCTTTCAAATATCTGAAAAGCATTCAAAGAGTATCATTTATCACAAATAGCTTCTCAGCGCCGGTCGGAGTCGGCAAAAAAACGTAAGTCCCTTTTATTCGTGCAGACCCTGGTTCACCCCGAACTGTAGCGCCACCTAAGGAAGATGGAATGATCCGACAGCAAGACTGCCAACATCATCAGCACATGCCGGTGGTGGCCAACATAAATGGGGCTAAGGATCGTTAAACTGCTTCCGCCTTTGGTTTCGGAATTATTCGATTTAACATTTCAGCATTTCTTCATGTTCATGAACCTAGAAAGATAATCAAATACAAAATGTAAAATATTGATTAGACTTCATCAATTTAATTAATAAAAATAAAAAAAATTTTGCTAAGAATTCAACCACGATTTATATCATGTAATGTGTACCTACATACATTCGTATGCAAATCAAATCAATTTAAGGATAACGATTTGTGTATACGAAATTCCAGGAGCATTTCCTTGAAATCTGATCCAACGTACAAGCCGTATTTCATTCCGTGCACTTGGCTATAGCCAAATATCAAATCATCTAAGTGTATCTGTGTGTGCTGAGCACTACCTGTACATGCACCTCTTTTGCATAACATTAAAGCCTGAATATATACGAATTAATCGGCCTTAGAACGACAACCTACCAAACAGTAACCGGAGTTGGTTTATATACATCTATTTATGTACAAACATAGGTATGTATGTTTATAAACATTCAGATGTATGGGTATGCAAATGGAGACAATTTCCATTCGCAGCAGCCAGCCAGTGCCCAACTTCAGTTGGCTGGACTGGTAATCTAGTGTTGTTTACAAAACCTTAAACTATGCATCAGATTAGTGCGCTCATCCCTTATAATAACATGAGCCCACCACTTGGCTTGAAAATTGTTCAATTTTTGATTCGGGATACACGTCATATAGAGCCGTTTGTGTGTACGGAGAATGGGTGTGCGCAACGCATTCGCCTTCTGTAATGCGGCTCATACTCAACAGTTTTCGGCTCCCAATTTGCATAAATACATATTAAATAGTTTGCCACATACTAACAAGTTGATATTTTGATTCTGATGCTCGTGGCACATACAACAACACATATAACAGGGAGTAATGATGAAGGACTTTAGATTGCACGTACGAAGAAAATTTCTGATGCTTATACTTGTAGCTGGAAAAAGGCTTTCATTTCTGGTTTAGACTCGTAATGAACGGAAAAAAATATGAGTAAGCAGATTTTTTTATTCTTCAGGTTACATAGAATAATATGTTACTTGCGCGATCATAAGCGGCTTAGCTTTTGTATGATACCTGGGACCCAGAATCTTAGACCTATAGAGGCCCATTGTGATACCAAAGATCTTAGGGATGCGCATACCCGCCGTATAAAGCGAGATAGGCTTCCAACATCTTTTTCTGCTTGGTCGCTAAGATCGTCGAAGAAGTGTTCTCCTCGGTGTAGTTTTCTGCTACAAGAGATGAACAGAGGAGATGTGTGGACTCTCTTCCTCCTCCTCGTCTCTGCAACTTCTACAGAAGTCGTTGCATACTTGCGTATGTATAAGGCAGTATCCTGTAATGACACCAATAATCGTATTTATGTGAAGTAGTTAGAATGGTTCAAAAGATCCAATCTAGTGATCTGTCTGGCAGGAAGGTTTTTTTTTGGACTATATCAAGTTTGAGTGATAGCTTGTAAGTAGCAAGTGGTATACCTATATTCTTCTTTTCCTGTAGAATAGATTTTGTTGTTCTTATTTCAGCGAGTTCGTCAGCTTTACAGTTGCCGAGAATCTCTCTGTGCCCCGGCACCCAATATAGGTGGGTGCGGGGGCAGAAGATGAGATGAACGACAGTTGGAGGTGGTCTTAGAGATAGATGAGACTTATTCCAGGGATTTCAATGACGCCTGAATATCTGAGAATATGCAAATATCATTAGAAGATATTACATTCCTCTCGATCCAGGACAGTGCTACTGAAATCGCCATAATCTCTGCTTGAAACACGCTGCAGTGATCAGGGAAGCATTGGTTTTAGAGTATTGTTTTGTTGTTTGAATTGTTTTATTGTCAAAATACTGCACTCGTTGTCCACCGAATTATTATTAATTAATTTGTTTTCCAATTCAAAGTTTTTGTTTTTTTAAATTCTCGAGCTTTTCCTTCTTCAGTTCTGCAATTTCGTCATCAAGGATATATTTTCTTTTGGGGTCTAAATGACAGAGCAATTTAAAAAAATATGTACACAATTCTTCTTACCAGACGGAGTAAATGGAATTTGTCTACTCTTTCTACTGCAACTAGCTTGCTGAGAAGTAAAGCTTACGTTTTCCATATGCTGCACTTCAGGTTTAGATCCTTGGAATATGCCAGAAGACTCATAAGTCAAATCATCATGAAGCGATTTGGGGACTGTCAGGCCAATAATATCGGGCGCATCTTTCTCCAATATGTCCAAAACTTTTTTATCGACTTCGTTCAATCTTACGTTGGATCCACCGCAAGGACCCATGTTTTTAATGTTATCGACCTTGACCTTTTATTTTTCTCGATTTCTTCCAAAAGTAACAATTTTATTTCCATTTGTATTTATTGGTAACAGCTTTAGAGATTACACGGTTATTCATGAAAATTAGAGAAAAAAAAATTGATGAACGAAATTTTTGTTATTCTTGAATCAGTACAAAATGATGTTTATTCCCGCCAGATTAGGTAGGAAATTGGTAAATTACAGAAAACAATTTTTTCATTAAACCTGATGTCTGACATGTCTCTGCGTAAAATATGATCATTTTAGGTATGTGATAACCGGTAGATTAGTTGTAAATAAGACACTGATATCATTTAGGTACCGGTGCCCCCAGCAGGTCCAGTGTGTGTCTGCTGATATTAGGAGAGCTTTTACGTAGAAGAGTAGTATGTTCATTAATCGGCAGGTCGCCACAATGTACATATGCCCGAATACGTTCCTATAAAAATTGCTGTGGTCCAGTCAGACTAAGTGGTCTATTTACTTTCTTACTTACTTAGGTGGCGGTATAGTCCAGGGTGGAACAAGGCCTCAATCAGCAACCTCTTCCAGTTAGCCCGGTCATTAGCTAACCACCTCCAGTTGCGCACTTCAAGTTGGTTGAGGTCTTGTTCTACTTGCGCCACCTAAGGTGAGGTCGTCCTCTGTTGCGCTGACCATCCGGGTTAAAATCGAATATTCTCCGAGTCGGAGCGTTGACGTCCATACGCTCTACATGTCCTAGCCATCTTAAACGCCCAATGTGCAGTTTTTTTGACCATAGGTCGTGGTTGAATCTTCTCCACCAAACCGAATATCTTACGAATGATTTTTGTCTCAAAGCAGCCTATGATATCTTCATCCGCTTTCGATAAAGTCCATGCTTCAGCTCCATATATAGCAAGACTGGGATGATAAGGGTCTTATATAGAGTCTCTTAAGACGGCCGGGAAAGGGCTTTACTACTCAGTTGCCTTCTTAGCCAAAAGAAACAGCGTTTGGCAAGAGTAATCCTTCGTTTGATTTCCGACGATATGTAATTTTTTGATGTTATGGCAAAGTCCTTTACTACTCGAAGTTGTAGCGGTCTATTGTGACATTCTGTCCAATTCGTCGATGTTGGGTGTCCCTTTTTGTAGACAGCATATATTTTCTTTTGCCCTCGTTTAGAGTTGTGTCGTTCCGGACATGTATAGTTCCTTTCGTTCCACAAAGTGAACTTAAACATGTCCATAGTTCCAGGTCCAACTTCAATAACAACAAAGAAAATTCAAAAATGTGAGCAAACTCATACATTCATACCATAGCAATAGCAAAGCTCGCGCGATGATAAACAAGAACCAGTTTATGCACACTGATATCTAGTAAAAGGGTTGACGAATAATGTCCGAAAATATGTGTAAGACAGTATAGGTAGCTCATGAAGGAACAAACGAACGAACAGACGGGAACAATTACCGTATACATAAATCGGTCTCGTCTCTTAATAGTTCCTCTAGCTCCATGGACATGATAGTTCCATGGACATGATAGTTCCATAGGACATGATTGGACCTGATAGTTCCATGGACATTTTTTTTTTTTTTTTTTTTTGCCGAGGGTAGGTGAAAATCTTCCAGACACTATGAGAATAGCAAGCGCGTGCTCATAGTAGTGTCAGATTCTTACTGACCAAAAACACCACCCTTCCATATAAATTTGTTAGATACTGCAACTAAGTTATACTACTTATCAAGCAATTTTTCTATCACGAAATATAAACGTTTGGCAGGTTACTTTCCAATGAAAGATCCTGCATGTTCCGCAATTTAGACGCGGTTAATCCTTATCTCGCCAAGTCGAAAGGTTTTGTTCTTTGTAGTCGGCGCAATAAATTGCTCTCATCCAAAATAAGTAGGACTGTATTATTAACATGTCCGATTAGTCGGTTTCTATGTTTTCGCGCGAAGCTTCTACTTTCAGCTTCGATTGTCGGAATTCCGAGATCCCTGTGGATATCGTCGTTTCTAGCATACCACGGTGCTTGGACAATTTCTCTTAGCACTTTATTTTGAAAGGTTTGTAAAATATTGGCATTTGTTTTCTTGGTACAACCCCAAAGTTGTATACCGTAGGTCCACACCGGCCTTAGCACTTGCTTGTATAAAAGCAGTTTGTTCTCGGTACTGAGGTGGGAATGTTTTCCGATCAACCAGTACATTTCTCTATATTTGATATCTAGTTCTTTACGTTTCATTTTCACGTGCGAATTCCACTTCAACCTTGCGTCGAGTGTCATTCCCAGGTATTTGGCTTCATTTGCAAAGGGTATTCGGGCCAAATTTATAAAAATGGGCAAGTCATTAATTTTCCTATAAGTGAAATTCACGTGAACAGATTTAGTTCCGTTAAGGGCGATCCGCCAGTCCTTCGTCCATTCATTTACTTTATTTAATGCGTTTTGCAGTTTGGCAGTCGTTTCCTCGATTGTTTTACCTACCGCTAGGATAGCGGTGTCGTCGGCAAACGTAGCAAGGATAGTGCCATCTTCTTTCGGTATATCACGAGTATATAACAGATAGAGAAGCGGCCCCAGAGCGCTTCCTTGCGGTACGCCGGCCAAAATTTCTTTGAGCTCGGAGTATTCATTTCCATTTCTAACACGGAAGAGTCTATTCCCGAGATATGAATTCAAAATCTCGTATAGGTTTGCGGGAAGTACTTGTCGTAGTTTGCATTTCAAGCCATCGTGCCACACCTTATCAAAGGCTTGCGAGACGTCAAGAAATACGGTTGAGCATATCTTTTTTTCTTCTAGTGCTTTTTCGATTACGTTAGTAATTCTATGCACCTGGTCAATCGTCGAATGCTTACTTCTGAACCCAAACTGGTGGTCAGGTATTAGATTATTTGCTTCTATAACCGGTTGGAGACGCCTTAGTAATATCCTCTCGAAAATTTTGGATATGACTGGAAGAAGCGATATTGGTCTGTATGATTTTACTTCATATGACGGTTTTCCTGGTTTTAAAACCATTATGACTTCCGCAACTTTCCATTGGCTCGGTACGTGTTTTAATCTGAGTGCAGCATTTATAATATGGAGAAGCTTAATTAATGCTTTTCTAGGTAAGGCTTTGAGAATTTCTCCGGTAATCAAATCATAACCAGGAGCTTTCTTAGGTTTTAGTTTCGCGATCTCACGTTCGAGTTCTCTAAGCGTCGCAGATCTGCGCGTTAAATCGTCAGATGGTGGAACTACCATCCTTGTGATGTTGATGTTGTCATGAACCACTTGACCAACGTTCGGTTTAAAGGTTTCTTCCAAATGGGCGGCAAAAATATCCGCTTTTTCTTTATCTTCCCTTGCCCATTCATTTTGATTTATTTTAAGTGGCGGCGCAGGGATTTTGGGCCTTTTGGTGCCTTTTACGGCTTTCCAAAGGGAATAATTGGAATCTTTTTTCGCTGTTAAACTCTCAAGGTAAGAGCCTATCGCACGATTTTTAAAATCCTTAATGCTATTCTTTAACAAATTGCAGAGACGATTCAGATATGCTTTATGCTGTGGAGCACGACTCTGTTGCCATCTTTTACGCGCTTTTCTTTTTTCCCTGATTAATTCTTTTATTTCAGAAGGATATCGTAGACCGTATTTGTCCGGCGTTTTTCTTGGATTGGGCGTATTATTCCAAGAGGCGAGCTGTACTATCTGAACGAAGCGATCGACTTCAACCTCAAGTTCATAGGGTGTCGTAAGCGGTACGCTCAGTTCAACATTTACTTCGATCTCGTTCCTAAAGCCTTCCCAGTTAGTTGTTCTACCGGTTAATTTCGCTGGCTCTCGGTTATATACTAGTTTTTCGCTCAATGTCAAAATAACTGGGGAATGATCAGACGACAGATCAAAGCTCTCTTCAACTTTTATGTGGTTGTTAGATATTCCTTTCACCACGAAGAAATCGATCAGGTCAGGTATTTTCAAAGTATCAGCTGGCCAGTAAGTCGGTTTGCCCGTCGAATGAAAATCACAACTGTACTCCATACCTGCCCCATAGAGCATTCTACCTTTTTACCTTGTTCCATGGACATGTTAGTTCCAGTTCTTTTCTTCGTAGTTCCGTGCGTATAATGTTCGTATTCGTAGTTCCCTTAGTTCCATACTCCATAGTTCTTTTTTTTGTAGTTTCGTAGGAAAGAGTATTTTTATTTGAATGTTTTGTATTCTTCTGTTGGCTAGTGGAAGTCAAAATTGGATTGTTGATACCTAAATGGTAATTTGCGTTTGATTCTTTTGATTTGAAATAGATTTTGAGTTGAGTTGCATGTTTTGTTTTTACATGATCAAAACAAAATTATTTCTGCTTTTTTCTCCACATTGTAATGTATTTTTTGTTATCTTTTTTTATAATTATTTTTCTGTTATTTTTTCAAATAAATCTAAATCTCTAATCTCTGGGCCAAAAACTTTTCATAGTTCCGAACTTAATCGTTTCAGGAACTAGTTCCGGGAAATAGATCTGGTGAGAAAAAGAATCGTTTCAGGTTCGTTCCGCCGTTGGAACTGTATTGCGCAACTCTACCCTCGTTTACCGCTAAACCCATTTTAGCCGCTTCAATTTCTATACTCGCGAACGTACCGGTAACAGCTCGCTGTGTACGATAATGCCCTGTACTTTTCTCAAGCAAAGATCAATACCATCCTGCATTACTCTTCAGTAGTTTGGTAATGCCTTTCATTTCATTAGCTTTAGCTTCAATGAACAGTAAATTGCATTATGGAGGGACTGCGGCTTAATTATATTTCAGTACTTCTAGAAATAGTTCCAGAGGTAAGGCCTTGCAAAATGGCGCGACTGAGTAGGCCCCTGCTCTCATATGCTAGTCTGATGTAGAGTAATGCCAGGGTATAATCAGCATCATTTTCAGTAATTTATTTTGCGATATTTGCGATAACGCAATTACCCCAATCGCTTGGCATCCGTATATACAGCAAAAAAAAAACTAAAAAAATACTTTATGAATAATTATTTTGTTTTCATTAGACAATGGAGATTTTCTGTTTATAAACGAAATTTTAGTTTTATTGTCCATTTGTTGTAATAATCTTGTGAATTTCTTTACCCAGTTTAAATGGCACACGAATTGTATATTTTTGTTTTTCGAAACCGCAACTTATAACAAAAGGCAAACGCTACTTAAATCTCTGAGCAATGCACTCACTCATTTTGATGATAACACCCGTCTATCTTGGTGACCGTGACATTGACTTCTGGTATCAATCATATAGCGCTGTGGAACTTACACTCTCCTCGCGCTGACTTAGCGCTCAGTACGAATGATGCCAAGCACAGCACAACAGCTGTCCATGTTAGGTGTCGATATCCCTTATCTCTGAAGCTTCTGAAAGTCAGACAGTGAGTTCGGGAAAGCAGAACTAATCGGTCGTTCGGTTACAAGCTATTTATAAGAATATCTCTTCAAGTGATGATTCTTCCGTCGGCTATTTGGTATTTTCTTCTTTTCGGCTTTGTGACGGCCGTTAAAATTAACTTAATCGAAATTTGCGGAGCGAATAGTTCCTATTGCACGGTTTCGAATTTCTATGATGATCTACTTGCCATCGATAAAAGTCAAACCATTCTACCGTTCAGGGAGGTTGTCTTTCGGAACTGTCAATTCCCACTCATCCCGACAATGCTGTTCTCCATTACGCCTAAGTTGGAGGAACTTCTCATGTACAAGTGCTCGATCAAGAGCATGCAGCAGAAGAACTTCGTCGGTGCGAGCAACTTACGTGCTCTCTATCTGCCAAATAATCGTTTGACGGAACTACCAGAAAAAATCTTCGCTTATCTGCCGCAAGTGGAGAGCATCCGCCTTGCCAACAATCACATTTCGCATATGCACCCCAAAGCGTTCGCAGGGTTAACACAACTGCGAGTTTTAGAAGTGAATGGCAACAAGATTCACGAACTAGCTTCGGGGGTATTTACCAACCTCACCGGCCTTGAATACATCGACTTGAGTTTCAATGACATTGAAATGATCGATAGTAGACTTTTTGAGACGAACCTGCGTCTGAAGATCATTCTACTGAGCAACAACAACTTTGCCGTTTTCGAGAGCAACAGTTTGGCTCATCTGCCACATTTAAACATGTTGGACATTTCGTCCAATACTATCACTGCGATCCGCCTTCAGTCGGTGAATATGCTGCGTGCTCAGAACTCGCAGTTGCAAAGCTGCGTCATCAATGGCAGCGTTATCAGCCTTCGAGCCAGCAACAATCAACTACACAGCATTAGCATTTCCGATAAGAGCCCAGTGAAGGAAATCGATGTGCACAATAATCTGTTTGACTCGCTCTACGACTTTCAAGGAATGCTGAACTTGCAAAAGCTGGACGTTTCGAAGAACCCCATTCGAAGTTTGAACAGTAGCAACACATCAGTGCTGTTGGATTTGCCCAGCTTGCAGTCTCTCAACGTGGCCAATGGACAGCTGGAGTCATTGGCAGTGGAAAACTTCCTGCTACTGGGCAAACTAACTCATCTGGATTTGGCTTACAATAAACTCCAGTGGTTGGACCCTAGTTCCTTTGAACCTTTGGTGAACTTGGAGAAGATCTATTTCGAAGGCAATCGCCTGCACACGTTTGAATATGAGATATTCCTGCGGAATCATGCGAATATCAAGGAGATGGGAGTCTTCGGGAACGATTGGTCGCAGTCGTACTTGAAGAAAATGTCCGATGTACTAAAGGCAAAGGACATCAAATTACACCTTCGATCTTATCCTAACGAAGCAAATGAAGTGACGTCGCAGCACCCATCGACCAGCCACCCTCATCATATAGTGCATGCGAAGACCTTAGATCACGGCACTGGATCCACACGACCGCCGGGTGTGAATAATCGTGATATTTTAATAATCGTCACCCTGTGCTTGGTGCTGCTTATTTTAATTTTACAATTATTTCGCATTTTAAAGGATGAAAACGTTTTCACTTTATTCAATCAAAGTATCCGCAGGACTATTCAACCAATGCGGCTGGACGAGGCCGAGTCTGAGCCGTTGTAGTGAGAGTTAAGGATTGAGGGTTCGCCCCATCAGAAAAGTTGTGATAATATCAAAATATTTAATGTACATATTATATTCGTACGTGTTACTAAGTTTAACAAACTCATTAAATTGTAATACTGAATTAACGTTGTTTTTGGTTTGCATTTGTGAAAAAATGTGTGCAGAAGTTTTTATTGCAGAAGGATTTTGAATATAACTCCAGTAAGCTGACAATCAGGACTACAGCTGTCTAATATATTTTCAACTGAATATTGCATACATACATATGTATATCAAATTGTAACGGGTTTGTTTCTTTACAGTGAAAGTGTGTTTTGCGGTTTTAAGTGTCAACCACAACCACATTTATACATACGGTGACATGTTAGTATGTATATACAGGATACAGCGTGTTTCAGGTCACTCACAAAAATAATTTTTTTAAATTATGGGTGCAATTTTGTTGTAAACCGTTTTTGTTAATAATTACAAATTAATTACGGCGTGCGTGGTGCGAACCTCATAACGGCCAAACAATCGGAAGAGGTGGTACCGTGAAAAAACTGAAAAAAACTAAAGCCGGACATCATACTCCGAATTCCAACACACCAAAGAAAAGTAGAATTTTTGTGGGTGATTTAATAATTATAGCAGGTGTTAGTTAAAGTTGGTTATACACAAATGCGATTGAATTCGGTAAATAATCATACTTCAAATGAAGACGTTCGAACTGGAAATTCTTAAGCTTATGTATTTTTGTTATTATGTATTAACTCCACGATTACAAATTTGCAATAAGATAAGAAAAAACTTATATACATATGTATATGTAGATATGTACATTATGTAATTTGGTGTTTTTTGTTGGAATACAGTGAAATTCACTTATAACGGCTTCGCTTATTACGATCAGTCGCTCATAACGACCATTTTCCGTTCATTTGGTTGGTTTTTTTATATTTTAGGCTATGCTACCGTTGGATATAACGTTATCGGTTTTATTCGAAGATAAAAAATAGTTTTCAAATAAAACCTTATACGAAGAACCAGGAGCTAAATATCCTTTATGATCTACCAAATCGATCTTTTGTTCAAAAGATTAGTAGGTATGGGTAACCATCCTAATGCAATGGTTAGATCTTTGTTGGACTCAAATATTAACGACAATGTAGATAATTATTACTATCTTTCACCATTCAATATATTAAACCCGGTGTCCACATCCGTTATAAGACCTTACTGTACGTTTTTACGAGAAAGCATCGCCGCTTAATCTGCGCGGATAACACTTCAATTTCTGTCTTGTGGCATCTCGGTTTTCGGTGTTTTATTTATTTTGTGTATCTTTCGTGCATTCTGTGCACCTTTTACTGGTGATTGAGAGTAATGTTGTGACTTTAATTGAGGCCTACTGATCATATATCAATCACTAGTATGATGTACCCAGGACCTTTCATTGATGTGCCATGTATCTTGTGCTGTGTCTCGCGCTTCGGGATTATTATTGTGATATGTGTTGTCTGGTGGGTTCGGGAACCAACACTAATGGAGGGAAGTCGGAAATAACGACAGCCGGTTATAAGGACCGCATTTATTCGCTCCCTTCACCGTCGTTATAAGCGGCTACCACTGTAAATCTCTGCCCAACGTCATATTTTTAGGACACGTGATTGCAATCTTTTCTAGTTGTGTCTCGATTTTTTCGTTAATCTGACTAACCATTTTATTGTATGTATGTACATTGTACATGTACATAATGTACATATGCACAATTCAATTAGTTATTTAAATCTGAAGTTTCAGCCATGTACATTATGTATGTAGGTACCTTATATTATTAGTTTTTTTTCGAAGTTAAAAAACTACCTATTTCTGAAGGATGTTTTTTTTTTGTATTTTATAAATACCCAACGGGAAATGAAGCGCTTCAGAAGGACTGTATAAGCGCATACGAAGATGCTCGAAGCGCTTCCTGACTATATGTCGCTCCGTATCCCTTTTACATTATGATGTCCGCTTTTGTAAGCGCTTACGCAAAGATTACTATGAAGCGCTTCTAAAGCGCTGCTTGGGAAGGTAGATGTAAGCGCTTTCGCAAAGATTACTATGAAGCGCTTCTAAAGCGCTGCAGGGGAAGCCAGATGTAAGCACTTACTCAAAGATAACTATGAAGCGCTTATTGATTGATTCAGGGGAAGGTATATGAAAGCACTGACGCGTTTTATAAAATTAAAACTCTTTTATGTTCCTTTATTCATGTAACATCATCATAAAAAAATTCTTAAGTCTAAAAAATAACGCAAATCAAAATGTTCTTGGAACTTAAAACACTTTCACTTTCAAAATTTTGCTATCCAAAAGTTTAATTTTTGACCTTCCCTAAAAAGTAAAAATTAGTGGATTGTAATTATATTCATTAGAATTATCTTACTATTCGAAAATTAAACTTTGTTAAAATAAATCCACTGAACAACACTGAAATATAATTTCACAACTGAGCGCAATTTTTCAAAAAATAATGTTACAGCATGTCTAGACAGCATTTATTCTTCATTTTTCGCAATTTATACTTAGTGCTTCCCAGGAGCTTCCTCACAGTATAAACAGTAAGCATACTCACTGCATAACAATGCTTCTTATAAGCTTCTTAATGATCTTATGGAAAGCAGTCCTTAATTCGACGTATATTTTGTACGAGGTGCTTCCACGAAGCTTTTTAGAGTTATGAAGAGTAAGCGCTCAATCACTGCATACTTGAGAATCCTTTATTCGATGTATGTTTTGTACTAGGTGCTTCCACAAAGCTTCCTAGAGCTATGAAGAGTATGCGCTTATTCGCTGCATACTTGGAAAGCGCTTACTATATTTCCCGCTGGGTACGTACTGCTGAAATATATGTATGTATATATGTATGTATGTAGGTATGTGGTATATACTGTGCATTTCATAAAAATAGATTGAAAAGAGTTCCGAGATCCTTCACACGTTTCGTGATTAGAAAACTAGTTTGGCAAAACTTAGGTACTTTAAAATGTATACGCTATGTAGATATTATTATCAGTATATGTATAAATACTTTGGGACGTAAAATCAAGCCATTTTGATTGTGCGTGATGTATTATCTTTTAAAGTTCAATGCCCTGATGAGACTTTTTTTTTAATATTCATGCGCGCAAGAAAGAAACCTAAGGGAATCGTTTGTTTATACAATACATATATGTTAGTATAATCAAAATTTTAGGTCAAATTATTTTTTGAGCTTAACACACCGTACAGAACCCTGTACACTGTGCGTGAAGAGTGGGCAAACAGCACAGTCATTCGGCTTATAGACACCGCAGTCTTCACGGATGGTTCTAAAACTGCAGGCGGTACTGTGTCTGATTTTTACGTACTATCTGGAACCAGATCTAAAAGTGTCCTTATGACTCCCGGATACCTGCAGCGCCTTTCAGGCAGAAATTGTAGCCGTTCTTAGAGCTGCAGTGCTTCCAAAAATGAAACGAATATCCGGTAATAATATTGATATTTATATTGACAGCCAGGTGCGAATCGTGCACCATTAAATCGGCACTAGTCAGCAGCTGCCGCACAATGCTCAGGGCCCGGTCACGCCGGGATTGAAGACAACGAGTTTGCCGATGAGTTGGCAAGGAAAGGGGAGGGGAGTTGCTTTTGTTTGTTGTTTCTACTCTATCTGTCAACGCGAGACCGCGCGAATGCGACATTGTGAATTGGGCTTTAAGGTTCTCCTGTTGCACATTGACCAGTGAAAAAAATTGTATCAAATTTTATTAGAAACATTATTGCCGATGTCAGCATTTACTGTGGACAGACTTTTTATATCAAATATCTTTAATACATTATGTGCTCTGCTTGCATTTTAGCGAACTAAGTACATAGTATATAAGATTTTTGTATAAATAGGCATTAGCATTATTCCATTATAAAGGAAAATTCTATAATCGAACTCGTCGGCTGCAGTAACCACTTTCTTTCATTTGTTTGGCTCTTTAGCCTTTGAGATATAAGTGCTGCTCTTTAGCCATCACTCAGTTCAGCTTGGGATAGCCATTATTAAACTCCCATAGGTGGTGGGTGAGGTAGGGATATTTGAAATTCCCCAAACGATCCAGCGTAAATTACAATGAAGATTAAATTAGGAACAAGTAGTATTTTTCTTTTTCGGACGGCCTTCAACAAACTTCGCCATTTAACCCTCTCTTTGGCTTACTGCCTCCAATACGCACATAAAGCTAGCTGAGGTCCACTTTCAATTGGTCGCTAAGTAGTGCGAAGTGCCGAAGTCTTTTTCTACCATTTACCTTTCCATTCGGGGTGGATTGGAAGTCTAAACCGGAGCCTTGGTGCCCATTCCACAAGAAGGGCTTTTCGTGGTATATATTCAAGGGGATCGAAGGAAAAATAAAGCCGCAGATTTCGCCTACGATAATCTTTTTCAACTGTTATTCATCTACATACATACATACATACTTAACATATGTACATATGTTTATTGTTCCATGAAGGATTAACATATCCATACATACATATGTATTTTATTAGCGAATTTGAAAAAGCATCTTCGTACATTTCGATGGTAAAAATCTTTAAATTAAATCCTCAAAGACAAAAGCCATGCACGCTTTCTTAAGCGAAATACCATTCAGAATAAACTTTGAGTTTCGAAATAAAGAGGGATAAAAAAAAAACACCCCTAATCGGGACCACTTTCCCCCATCTAAAGTCGGAGGGAAGAAAAAGGAAAAATAAATAAAAAGAAGAGTTAAAGAAAGACATAAAAAATGTAGTCAAGATAAGGAATTCATCTTGGGGATGGACATCACAAAACGTTACAATCAGCCATCCTTATTTCACCGTATTGTATGTCGAACCCCGGAGCTTAGAAGATGTAAAGCATATAACCCAGCCAAGTGCGCTGTTGTGGCGGGCGAATGGTAGCGAGAAATTGCTTTGGGTGGTTTCCTTGTATCATCCCATTTACTTGCTTCACTTTTTACGATTCTAATTCTTTACTCTTCTTCTCGTCTTTTTTCCTGTCCTGATTTTATTTCCCTTGGAAAAGGATCCCGAAGGAGGATTCAAGATTTATGACTTTTTTACTATTTAAATGTTTATTAGGATATCTGTTATGAGCCCCACAAGGGTAGCTACATTCTATGCGAATATATGGGTACGCACGTATATATGTGTGTACACAAAGGTTTGCGCGCAGACCCATCTTCTGCTGCCTCCTTTCGCGGAGGCTCAAGTATATACGCATGAACGTATTTTAGAAGCAAAATAAAAACGGACCTGTATACTTAGCAGTTTGAGTAGATGGATTACATGACGAAGAGATAACAATTTCTACCAACTGAAGAATTTATGTACGCACTCACCTTTTCCGATGCTGTGGGGGATTGTGGGGGATGCTGCTTTAAGCTATCGTTTATGGTATTGAAAGGCCGTTCCTTTATCCATTCGTTTAGGATTGGATTCTCTAGGGAATTTCATGCATAAACAAGAGGTAAGTAAGATTTCGTAATTTAAGGATGACCAGTAGCGAGAATACGAGTATTTTATTCGATTTTTTTACTGGTGCAATGAACGAAATGATAGTCATAAAATTACTTGAAAGGATAATTAACTTTAATTGGCACATGATCTATTCCTTAGCGTCAGTCAACGAGCAGGTTCAATTTTTCACATCGGCTGTTAATCATTTATTCGAAACTCATGTTCCGATGAAAATAATAACAATACGAAATAGTCCGTGTGAGTGGTACAGCGATAGAATTGACAGCCTGATCTCACAGAGAAACATACTTTACCAACGCTGGAAACGCTTTAAATTGCCTATTCTCTACATGGAGTTCAAAAAACTGCGAAACCATGTAATCCTCGAGATAAGGAAATCGAAAAGGAAATTCTTTACCTCTAAATTTCGCAATACTTCAACTCGAAAAACCTGGAGAAACCTAAAGAAGCTTAACCTTCTATCCAAACAGCCAAACCAAGCTCTCGATGGCTGCGATCCCAATGAGCTAAATAAAGAATTTGTCAGGTTATCTTCAGGGGACCCCCCAAGAGATGAGGTAGCATACACTACCAACAATAACATTCCTAGTAGTTCAAATGATTTCCGGTTTAACAGGGTAGATCAAGTTGAAGTTAGCAATGCGGTCCATGCTATAAAATCCGAAGCTATCGGTCTAGATAATATGCACCCGAAGTTTTTTAAAATAATATTTCTTCAAATTTCACCTTATCTTACCCACATTTTTAACACAATATTAACAACGTGTTGTTACCCAAGTCTATGGAAATTTTCAAAAGTTGTTCCCATATTAAAAACTTCCAGCTCTACATCCAAAGAATACCGGCCTATTTCAATTCTTCCATTTATCTCAAAAGTATTTGAAAAGCTAATGAGTAAGCAGATTTCTGAGTTTTTGTCCACTTATCGCCTACTCACACCACATCAATCTGGTTTTAGACCTCAGCATTCCTGTTCCACCGCACTTCTGAAAATCGTTGATGACATACGGCTACAAATTGATAAAAGGAATGTGACCACCTTGGTGCTGTTGGATTTTTCCAAAGCGTTCGACACTGTTCCGCATAACATACTTTTGAACAAGTTAAAAATTAACTTCCACTTCGTCACCACTGCGTTGAACCTGGTTCAAGACTACTTAAGAGGAAGAAGTCAAGCTGTGACCGTCAACAATACCTTGTCTGATTTTCTTCCTACTTATGCTGGTGTTCCGCAGGGGTCAATCTTAGGCCCATTGTTTTTCACCATGTTCAACAACGATCTTCCATTGGTACTTGAGCATTGCAATATCCACATGTACGCTGATGACGTCCAACTTTATCTCAGCTACCCCATCGGATTAGTAGAAGATGCAACAGCTCGTATCAATGAGGACCTCCTAAATGTGGTAAATTGGTCTGAGCGAAATCAGCTAAGACTAAATTCTGGGAAAAGTAACGCTATAATTATCAGCAAAAACGTTATTGACACTTCTTCGCTGCCCAGTGTGGTTATAAATGACTCAAGACTCGAATACTGTAAGACAGTAAGAAATTTGGGAGTAACTTTCAACCAAACTCTGACGTGGAGTGACCACATATCCCGTGTCGTGGGGAAAACATATGGAGCATTGCAAGCTCTTCACCTGTCTGGAAGCTGTCTGCCAATCAAAATTAAACTAATGCTGGCAAAATCGCTTGTTCTTCCAACCTTATTGTATGGAAATTTAATTGTTTGCGGCCTTGATAGTGTTAGCCAAAGAAGGCTTCAAGTTGCGTTTAATAATGTGGTTCGTTTTGTATATGCCCTACGCAGATTTGATCATGTTTCCAGATACACTGACAGTATTTTCGGTATGAGTCTAACGAACTACCTTAACTTCGGTATTTTAAACTTTCTTTTTCAAATAATGGAAACAAAATCACCTGAGTACCTCTTCGAGAGACTGTCTTTCCCTGTGTCACAAAGAAGCAGAGCTATGATACTACCTGCATTTATTTATAATGTCTCAAAGAGACAGTTCTTTGTATACGCTATCAGTCTGTGGAATTCACTACCAGCTGAACTAAGAAGATTGAACGGCAGTAGCAGTTTTAGGAAGGCACTCTCAAGTCACTACGGAAGATAAATTCACTCTTCATCATACTCAAAACATGCACTATTCTCTCTTTTCTTTTATTTTTATTCACTTTTCTTTTTGCTTATTTGTTTTATTTTTATCTTAACTTTTCTTTTTTTAAATTTTATTTAATTTAATTTTAATTTAATATCTTTATTATTAACCTAACCACAATTTTGTATTAGGTATAGATTTAAAAGACTCATATCATTGTCTTATTATACTTAATGTCATGAAATAAATAAATAACAAATAACAAATAACAAATAAGATGTGTACATTATTACATTGCATCTTGATAGCTCAGAGAATAAAACGATCTTAACTTTTGGTTCGTAGAGAAAATTTCGGATTATGTCCTGAACCGCTCGAGACTTGAAATGGAAATTTATTCTAATTAAACATAATGTACTCTTACAAGTACAAGTGCTTCGCACAGAAAAAAAGTTGCTCAAGCCTTGTTCTGTACTTTTACTCAAGTAACCCACTGTATCTTTGATAACAATATATATCCAATATGAGTGCACTTAACTAGTAATAGGGCTCTTTCAAAATGTTAGAAGGTAGTTCGGAGTGTTAATCCAATATTTTGGTTTCGAAGACTGGGCACATTGAAAAGAACCCTATAAAGGGGTCTTAAAGTTAATTCTTTTAACATTGTTCTACCCCAGAACGATATCATAATGACAATTTGACCATACACCACTTACCGGATGAAAGATAAGCGTAATAAAATGAAATCATGATGGGGTGTTGTCAGCACCCCACCTACCTACTTACGTAACTACTTAAAGGTTAAATGTAAGAGGAGTCTTAGCAAATCTATTTATTGAATTTTGTAATTATATAATTAACTGTACATACCTTTTTCTTTCAGCTATGAATATTAAGATTAAACAACCTAAGGTAGACACCTAAGGTGGTCGCCGTGGCCGTGGTGTTCAATTCCAGATCGGGTCTAGAGTTTTTTCACGGTACCACCTCTTTCGAATGTCTGACAAGCATCAAAGAGTATCATTTGTCACGATTGAGCTTCTCAACTCGCCGTTCGGAGTCGGCAAAAAACTGTAGGTCCCTTCCATTCGTGCAAAAATATAACAAATGGTTGCGAGAAGCAGTAAGGCCGATAGTTATCAAGCGCTCATTAATAAGTTGGTGGACAGAATTTTTGTTCGTCAAATTTAATTCAATTAAATAGTAAAATAAGGAACATGTTCACTTAATTCATTATAATTTTCTTTTCCTTGTCGGATAAATTCATAATTCTTTCTTTTCTACCCATTTTGAAATGAACAGAAATAATTTAAATTTGAAATGACAGCAGAGTTCGGTTGATAGCTACCGGCCTTTATATTTCTCCCTCACTTTCATGTCATATTTGACATTTTAGTACAATTTTCGATAACTATCGACGAAAAACAGTTTGGTAGCACATTTTTCTATCCAGGCTAAGCACCTAAGACTGGATAATTATCCAGTTTTCGTAAGCCTATATAGGCTTAGTTGTTAGTGTAATTAACATGGAAAAAATTTTCTAAGCCTATATAGTTTTGAAAAAAAACACGCCTATTTTCAATCATATGCATTTTTGCGAACATTATCAATCTTTTGACATTTTGTATTGTGTTAGTGATTTGTGACAATTTAAAGTGGGAAAATATATTAAAAATGTCAACAAGAAAATGGGCTGCGATTATGTGTGTTTGGTAACTTTTACTAACCCAAATGGGACATCTGTCAAATAGTAAAAGTGGGGGAAAATCCTCTCTTTTTTTTAACTATTTATTAAATATTTTCACAAAAAACTAATTTTCTTTAATTGTGTTAACAAGAAGCGATTGACATTTCACAAATTGTCAGATTGCTGTTTGATAGATGTCCTCGCTGACTCCATTAAAAAGATGTAGCACAATTTCGCAAGAGGGGACACTTTTTGACACTGGCATTTGGCTCTCTCTTCTCTTGATTTTTGACGGTTGGATGTAAATTTACGTAAATTTACAGATTACCAAACAGAACTATTGCTTTTTAGGCAATAGATAATAGTAGTGTTGCGTAGGACACAAATTTAAAACGAGTTTGTATGAGTAAGTATGAGGTGTTTGGGGATTTTTTAGCTTAATTGGTACAAAAATACAAAAGCATACAAAGTAATGCAAATGTTATATGTATATGATGCCAAACACCTTTTTATACAAAAATGAGTGACAAAACAACATTTTAACAAAAAATAACTACGATGATGATAGAAGTGTATATTGAATGAAAAATGTGGTATATACATATGTCTATTGTATATGTGCTCGTATGTACTTGTATAGAAATATGATAAATAAAGATATTAATAGAATGTTTGGTTATTTGATTATTATATTACCTATGTATGTTATGTGCAACACTAATATATTTAGAAATGTATATATGATGAACATATGTATAGCAGTGGCGTGGGTTCCATATAACACGATTCCTATCGGCTTCCCTTTTCAAATTCCTAACTTTATAAATTTCGAATTTCAAATTTCAATCAAATATGCTTTGCTCACATGCACACGATAGAAGTTTGTATCATTTCATTCCATATGAAAAAAAAGAGCATGTATTGCAAAAATAACTCAATTCAACTGCAGAAAAAATACAGGCTTTCAGGCTTTTTCTATGTCCTCGTTAATGCTCTCGATTTCGGCGTTATCTATAGATAAAACTGTTCTTAATCGCCAGTACTCTTTCAAACATATCGAATGTTGAGTTCCAACGCATAGCAACGTCTTACTTTAGCTTAAGCCCAGTTTCCCCTAATTTTTTTTGCATTGCTTTTAGTCTCTCAGTTGCTAAATGACTACTACGAAAAAGTTGAGCGATGGATTTTATCCTCGTCTGAGTCGATTTTATTTCATGTAGAGCAGTAACGCACTAACTACAATAAGATTAAGGGTGTGTGCGAAACAAGGAATATTTGTCCCTTTGTTTGTTTTAATTGCTGCTTTGATGTTGTTGGCGTTATCTGTTATTACATCAATAATACAGAATCATTGTGGAGCTTTTGATATGACTTTGTAAGATTCTCAAAAAGGTGTCGTAAGCTATGGAATGGAAGGCTGATTTTTTTCATATACCTCTTCCCAGAAGTTAAATTTAAGATCTTTATTTAGTTTTGTATAGTCAATTTTTGGTTTAATAGGAAAGGGTATATACTTACTAGTTTTATTTAAGTTTAAGTGATCCATGCTCAAGTCTACCATACAATGATCAGTGATTCTATAGTCTAACATCTCACTAGATATCCTGTGTAATGAATATTTATGCAGTCTCACGAAAGCATGGGCAATGCAGGTTTGAGTGCTTTCTGTGGTACGAGTTGGTTCATTGACTATTGAGTCTAACCCAAACGATGACATTAGCAGCAAGTAATTATCCGAATCATTAGTACTTTTTAAAATATCAATATTTAAGTCGCCTATTATCAACAAGTTTTTAGTATTTTTATCCTTCAGAAGGTCACCTAATTGATCTAGAGACGCTAAAGTTAACTTCTTGCAAGCGGTATACCGTATACACACAGAACTATAAAAGGCTCGTACCTTAAATTGCAATTAATTTGTACAATATCAGCACTACTTAGATTTAGGGATTTAACTACACATTCGTACGAATTCTTTTGCCTTCACCTATTTATATAATGATAATGATGATAAATCTGATATCACTCCAACTTTTTCATTTTCTGCACTTACTTTTTGCAGCATCGGATATGTGTCACAAAATTCTTTTCCCACTCCATTCTCGTGTATTTCTGAAGTTGTAACTGTTTTTAAACTAATATTATACATATTATACATACATACATTAAAATCTGCGATACAAAGCTGAATCAGTTTTGTTGTAGGTACACAAAATTAACTTTTCAAATTTTGAAGATGAAAATGAAACTAAAATAAAAATATTAACTCTTCACTCAATTTCCTTCCTAGTAGGGCAAACAAATTGTATTCAATTTGTCGTGAGTTTTTCTGTTTCTGTGTTTCAAATACAATTTTCCGTTTCAGTAGTTTCCATGGAAATGTGACAAATATTGAGTTACTACAAATATTTTGATTGAGGTGTTGGGACATTTTCGGAAAATATATATTTGTAGTGCATCTTGTATGAGGTACGCAACACTGGATAATAGATCTGTTCCCGTACTGTTCAAAACAGCGCAAAACTACCCAGAACTTTAGTAATTTTCGCTAACAAGAGAGTAAGAAACTTCCCCACGCTGCCGATTTCGATTTTAGCCCAAAAAAATTCTTTGGGCAGCTTTATGAAACTGTCAAATCTGTCAAACGTCATACATTTTTCGTTTTGTTTTTTAATGGTTAATGCGTTCCTGTACTTTTCCACAGTTTCCCCTTTCTCTGAAAGATTTTTACCTACACTACTTGAAATTTGAGAATCTAAAAATAATAATGCAGAAAGTGCGGGAACAGACCTATGTTGGAAAATGACGACGAAGATGGAGAGAAGCGAGTACCTATGCAGCAGGTGCAAAGGATTCATCGTGTATTGGCTAAAGATTGGGTACGACTTCGCGAAATTGAAGGTTTTTGCGCAAAATTGTTGTTAGAACTGCGTGACGATAAACCAGAACTACCTATATCACGGTTTCGTTCTCATATCGACCGATCAATTTGATCATATATGCTACATACTTAGTTTGGTAAAGCCGCGGATTCTAAGGGCCGTTTTGTTCACTATTGTTCAACTTGCCGAAAAGTCCCAAGTTGGCTAACTTCGGAGTTGACCTCAAATCGAGAGTTGAACGGCAAGTTGAAAAATGTTTTTGTTTCACTATTTCAATTCTTAGTTTGTAAGTTGAAATTAGCAAGTTGGCGTACTTGCTGTTTCGAAAAATTTCCGGGGATATTTGTGATAGATGACACATAATATGTCAATCTCAACTTTGGATTTGAGATTTATTATTGATGAGATGACTGTTATTCAAAAACAGTTACGTTTTCAAAAAATAAAATTAAAAGGGAAGCGAAAAAAAAGTGAAGAAAGCAATGGATCTAAGGAAATAAAAAAATTATTACCAAAAATAGTGTACCTACACGGTGGATGAGGAAAATTGGCTCGTAAGGAATGTTTTGGAGTATGTACATATGTACATATGTGCCGCAAAAACAAAAAAAACTACTGAACGGATTTGAAGGCGGTTTTTTGCAATCCACTCTGGTTAGATTAAATCTATAAAATAATATTATATTATAATAATATTATATTATAATAATATTTATACTAGTGGTACTAAATGGGTTAAAATAGAATTTATACTTTTTGTTTTAATTATTTCACAACAAAGATTTGGTATATACATATACATATATACATATATCTTCTATCGATCAATTTTACACAAAAACATTTCGCACATTTCAACAATTGAACAATTGAACGATTTATTACAAATTCATACACGTATCTAAATACAAAGGGAATATTTTTGTATGCGCTGCGAGAGGGTACATCAGCTAGTTTAATAATAAATGTATTTTTGACATCCATGTCGAGAGCGAACAGTCAACAACTATAGTGAATAAACAGAAATTAAACAAAATCCCAAGTTTGCTCGGATAACTTCTACTATTTCGGTTGATCAACTTTTGATTTTCTCAACTTTTGAATATCGAATGTTGAGAGAGTCAACTTTTAATGAATAAAAGCAATTTCTCGAGTTGACAATAAAAATCGCCAAGTTGTGTTCAACTTCGAGTGAATAAAACGGGCCTAAAAGCGGACACGAACATGCGATTAAGCATTCCCGTGTCAGATCGCCTGTTGCTGACGCTACGCTTCTTGTCCACTGACGACAATTTTCGGTATTTTTTCTAGACTTCATTCAATGCGCATTAGTATACTTCTTATACCAAATGTATAAAAAATGTATCCAATGAAAGAGTGGGACAGTTATAAAGATGTTTAGGTATTGTGACAGTTGTATCAGTCAGTTGTGAAAAGAGTCAACGGTTTCTGCAAATTTGAATTCGTAGTTGGTCACGAAATCAAGATGTGCACCTGCATACTGCAGCATGACGGTACACCAAAGGAGGACGCAGTGGATGTGTTCTATTTGTAATGTTCCACTTGTCACAAAATCCTTCTTTAATCAATTTCATGGTTGAAATACACATTTTGTGCGCAGTGGTATAATTTTCGTAGCATGTCGTTGTAAAGAATACTGTAAGGATAATTTTTTTGTTTTGTAATTTTTTTTAATAACATGACGCAAATAAATTGATTTATGCAAAAAAAAATCGTGCAATTTTATTTATTTTCTGGTAGTAGGCCGGAAAGAGTTAAACAATTACATAAAATAATTATCTTTACAATTTAACTGTCATCACAACAACACAACCCAACCAAAGCAAAATATAAAATAAAAGTAAAAAAGTACCTACACAGTTCAAACCAAAATTTTTAAATTTTTGAGATCTCGTGTGCTCAGTTTTATTTTGTCTGTAGACTAGGATTTGTTCGCAAATATGCTGTCATATGAAATGTAAGGTTTTCGCGCAGTCGCATATGGTTGGGGCACTTGCAAATGATTGCATATGCTCGCAAATTGTCACAAATGATATGCTCAAGTGTTCACACGATATGCGGAAAAGTCGCAAATTGGTTTGCGAACTGGGTGTCGCATATTGTCCTCATATGCTATGGGAGCATATGCGGGCTGTCCTAAGTAAGTGTTCAGATAGTATGCGAGCATTAATCGCAAATGATAACGCAAAAATTACGTCAGACTCGCATATATATACGACTTCTGCATATCGTTTGTTCGTAGCTTTAGGCCTTCGAACTTTTTTAGGAGTTCAGTTTGAAACTTTAAACCGCTTTTTCCCGAAACATGGTTTTTCGACCTAAGCGGTTATCGCTTGAGGTCACAGATTTATCTAACGCGATAAGCTTTTATTGTAGGTTGTAGGAATGAAGGATTTACAATTTGCGAACCAAACAAGCGAACGAATAATAGGTTTTCTTTAAATTCATCAGGACACAATTTAATCTTTCAACAAATAGAAATAGCCTTATCAAAACTTTGCGAACTTTCAGCTATTTTACGCATGAAAAAACACCTAACGCACAGTCATACGTCATTCGAGTAAATTTTAAATCATAAACTTGGTTAATAGACCTTTAATTATCTACACCGCGCAATAGACTAAGCAGAACAACCATCCATTAGCAAATACAGCTCAATGCCTTCGACTTCTACATTAGCCATTAGGGGAAAACCAGAGTCAGTTAAAATATAGTTCTATTTATTTTCAATACAATGGAGTCGACTTAATAAAATTACTTCCACGCCAGTTGCGACAGACGCCTCGGAGAAAACCAAACCAAAAAAAAAGGACATTCATCTCCATTCCCACCGGTTGTTGTCCGCCTGTCTCACCATTAAAATCGAAAAGATTCAATTTTTAAGGTTAAACAATTTAATCGAAAAAATATTAAAAAATTAATTTAACCCCTTTTAAAAACCGGACTAGAAGCACCTTTTCTAGGATGAAAAAAGGACACAATCATAGAGGTATACCGTACCGTACCGTTAAAATAAATGCCCAGAATACTTGTACTTAAGATGATTTATGGATACTGCGTTGCGCTGGTTCCCGGAATCGTCCCCATCCTTTGTGCTAATCATATTATTTACACCATCGAGGATTAAGTGGATGACTTGGTGACTTGGGATGCGAATAGTTTTCCACCATCCCTTAGCGAGCACCCCTGGTGTGATGCCCGAGCATGAGGCACTCCCACGGGGATATCAATGACATATGTAAAATGTAAGACTTCGAGCGGGTGCTAAGACCTTAAATAACTGTCGACGCGTGTACGCGCTTCCGTTCGCTGTTGTACAGTATAGTGTACTCGTACTTCACACCCCTCATTTATGTGTCCATGTATGGGTGTGTGTGTTAGAGCAACTCGGAGTCAATGCAACGCTATACTCGTATGCAATGACTTTTGTTGCGGTGATGCTCGTTCGAAAAATGTTAAATTCGCTTTGAATAGCTAATCGTTTATGTTTGGTTACAGTTGAATGGGTTCAACCTGCTGCCGTTTGACAGGCACGAGGGGATATTAATATTTTCCCATTGAAGGTCGGTTGATTGCCGCAATATGAGAACTTACAATCACTGACGGCGAAGTAGGCAATCATAAATGATTGACTTGCCGGAGTTTTATGCGCAGAACAGTGTTAGGGGGATGTTTGCTATTGTTTGCTGTTTTCCTTGGCAGGGATTAAAGAAACATCCATTAGGTTTGGTAACTGGATTTAGGATGGAGTTTTTACGATGGAATGCAATGAAACTGTATTTAAGCTGAAGTCTCATCTATTACATACTTAGTATCCAAGTGTTGGATATTCTGATTAATGAAGAGTGATGCCTATTTGCAAGCCACGTGCCTCGTATCTCTGTTAAAATATGCAAGTGCACTTTTTAAGAGAATACTATGCTACATACAGAGAAACTAATTCAAGGATTTACACTTCCTGGCCAACGTTTGCGTTTGGACATGGCACGCTCTACTTGAGAACAGGGTGATTTTGTGCGGAAGAGGCAATGATGTCGAGGGAAATCAAAACGGTATTTTATTTTATTTTTTTCAAGCGAATTCAGGTAATTATTGATTTTTTTTCTACTACATGATTTCATTTTAAAGAGAAACTCATTTAATTTGCTTAACTGTTTCACATAATGTCGGCAATAAGTCCCATCGGTTAAGCTAGATTTAGAGTTTAGACGATTGCCAGATCTGCCAAACTATAAAAAAATATTTTTGAAATCTTTGCTTTGAGCCCATTCGAATGATAGATATCCCACTAACTTGATATATTTTTTCGACTTTGAAGGGCTAGTATTGTGAAATGGGAAATTAAAAAAAAAAATCAATCGTGTGGGGTGTCAAATGAAGGCTCGTTAATGCACAAATTCAAAAATGTATGAAGTATTTTTTGTGTTACTTTTTTCTTAACACTTTTTTAAAAAAAATTTCGCTTAGAAAAATCTGAATAAAATCACAAACATCCTATCCTATCCTATCCTATCCTACTAATCCTACTAATATATAAATGTGAAAGTTTGAATGTTTGGATGTTTGGATGTTTGGATGTTTGTTGCTCTATAACACCTTAACGGTTTAACAGACTTGAATGAAACTTTCGGGAATAGATAGTCTTCTTCCTGGATTAGAGATTAGGCTACTTTTTAAACAAAACATACAATTCCTTGATTCCATAATTCGAGTTATTCCAATTTCCGCTTTTATTATTTGGTCATTACTTTTGGGTACACCATTGTCATTGTTCGTCAGTCTGTTGGGAGAGGGTTGTTTTTTTAGATGTTATGCTCTTCTCTTCGCCACAAATCCATCGCTATCGCTTATTCTTTAATTTTCTTTCTACCCATACGCGCATTGACTGATGGGTAAACCATTGCCATTGATCGTCATTCTGTTGAGAGAGGGTTGTTCGTGTTAATAATTAATGCTCCTTTTTGGGATTGTGACACAAAGTAGGGGAGGGATGATTTCGCTGATATTTGCTACCGACTTTAGTAAGTTGTGTTTCTGCTTCATCAGCGTGCGGATCTAGATCTACAGAAAGGGGGAAATGCACGATTTTTTTTACTTTCTTTTTTTTTTGTCACTTTACAGCGGTATTTTGTTACCTTAAGGTTAAGACAGTGGATACCTTAGAATAAAGTTTTTCCTTTTATTTCAATTCACAAATACATATATTGTAGTAGGGGTAGGCAGGCGATGTTGAGTCTTAAAATTAGTAAATAGTTGGTGATTTCAGACAAACCTCACCAGTTACTCCACGATCAATGCTTACAACAAAGCCTAATATCTTCGGCGTTTACATAATGCTATTGTACTTTAAATATGAACATTAAGTACAACTATTAGAGATAAGAAACCAGAAAGTACCATTATTTGATGCTCATAAAATACATATTATGTACATATGTGTGTAGACGTGTTTGTACACAGGTAAATTACATTTCCATCAATTTTTTATGCAATCGTTTCATCTATAGGGAACAACCACTGAGTTCAGATAATAATGTATTGGCTTCAGAATTCTTTAGAATCTTAATTTAAATAATATCGCTTCCTACTACTTCCTTTCTATCATACTACAATCAAATGAATGATTGATCCTAGAAATATGCACCAATATTTTGACAGCTGCCAGAATAGCAAAAAAAATGTATGTATATTACTTTTTAAGAATAGTTCAATATCCACCGAAGTCATATGAAATTCGGCCCCAATGAAGAATGGCCCCAAAAATGTATGTATATGAAAACCAACAACAACAAACATTAATTACGTTTATTTTTAATTGGGGTGATATTTCATATTTTAGGGCCTTTTTTCATTTTTAACTTTGGGGTGATTTTAACATTTCATTGGAAAAATTACCTCAAAATGTTGGCACCTTTTTTTATGTTGAAAGTAATAATAGAAATAACATGAGATTGGAAGTAGACAGTGGAATATGTATGGGGGTCATGGTGCCCCCTTGCTAAGTATACCCAATCTCGCACCTACTGGGTGTACAACAGTGACTTTAAGCAGGGGGGTTGCAAGGGACAGCATGCCGCCCCCATACAGGTTTCACTGTTTATGCATAAAACTTTGCAACCGGATGTTATCCGATGGTAATTAAACCGATCGACATTATGTATTACTTGGTGCATGGAATTTAGCCCGCGTGAAATTAGGCCGCGGGTGATTTTATACGGGTGTTTAAAATGAGTTTTAAAAATGATATACATATGTATTTATTTATTTATTTATTTTCATCTACGATCTTATAATCAACAGATTACGCTAACAATAGTCATTATCATTTTAAGAAGAAAACAAAACGTAGTTATTTTAAGATAATTGACAATGTGAATTTAAATTGATTTCTGGACATTCATAAATCAATCGTAATGGAACTACAGGAATTATTAAAAAGTTTGCAGCAATGAGAAACAGGTTCACGCTGTCCAAAAATTGTAGAATGTAACTCTTCAAAAATAAGTGGTCTCAGTCTCATTCTTAAGGATTTACTTGGTGCATATAGTTTAATAAATGCAAGCATATTCTCACAATCAATAGTACACTCAGAGAAAAATACTATATTTTTAATAGGAATTCCTTTTAATTCAATGTGATTTTACTATTAGAATTGGTCAATGGTATGTTTCCTATTATTAGTATAGTTGAAAAACCATTGAAGTTATAGTACCTTTAGACTATTAATCTAATTATTTTATAATATTGAATCAATAGTACATACGATTGAAAAGTAATAGGATCTCCTATTATTTTAATATGTTCCACTTTGTGAATATACTATTAAAACTATTATTTTTCAACATTAATTTTAAAGGAGTAGTACTATTAACTCAGTGTGATAATTTTATTACATCAATTCTGCGCATACCATAGTTTCAATTAGTTTTTAATATTAAAACAATAGTTCATTATTGCAACAAATTAAAGGATATCCCATTAGATTAATCAGGTGATACCATTACAATTATATGAACGCGGACTATTAAAGCTATTATTATGCATATTAAATAAATATTTGGAATACTATTTAATTACTGTGGCATATTATTAACTTCATAAAGCGAAAACTATATATTTTTTAAATCATGGTATAAAAGGCAGATGATTGGTTTATTTTGTACCTATATGTCACACATATCAACAGATACTTACATTCGAAAATTATTGAGATCAAAACTTTGCTGAAAATAAAACAAAGCCCTTTATTAAATAAATAAGTGAAAACAAATTATCCGTTTTTATAACTTTAAAATTTTATGCTGAGCAATTTTTTTCTTACAGTTTTTTAGGGTAATAGGTACCTAATTACATAAATAAGTCAATATGTCTACTAATATTATTTACCAATTTTTTTCTTCTTGTCCACCGCTTCCAATTTCTCTTGTACTTCTCTCCATGGCTTATTGTTGTGACACAGCTAAATAATTGTGTCTTCTTCCTTTGGGGAAATGAGAGGTTCCTGTACGAAAGTGGGTTATTTTATAATTAAAGAGGAAGACCAATCGAACAAAGAAATTATATTACATACCACTTAGAGATTTTTCTAATTTCCAGATTTTGACCGGTGCATTTACCGCTTTGTCGTGTAGTTGGCCAAAAGCATTTAGTCCACGACCCATTCTTTAAATAATAATCCTACTGTAAAAATCAGAGAAATACGATATAAAAAGAAACAAATAAAAAGGAAACAAATGAACGAAACTTAAACAAACATTATAATAAAATTAAGTACACAAACAAATGAGAAAAATTGTATACTTACCAAAGCAGTTAACGGCGACTAGGGCATATTCCGAAAATGTTAGTGACCGTGTCAATCCCTTTTCCTTCATTTACCTTGAAATACCTTATTACCTCAAACTAAGGAATCCATAAATATCTACCATAAAAGCAATAGTATGCATACTAATTTAATAGTATATTATACGCATAAAAATAGTATACATACTTTAAAAAAGAATTCAATGGCATATCACATGAAAAAATAATACTATGCATTCGTAAAAATGTGCTCAATAGTATGAAAAAAACAATAATAATAATTAAAAACAGAGTAATAATAAAAAGAACTCACCTTTTGCACTTATTTTTCTCACAAATTTATTATAACTGGAATTTTCACTAAAAATTGATGCACACACTTCTACGTATACCGACAGAATGCAAATGCAATGCAAATGAATTTTCAGAAAAACGATTTCTAGGACCAAGTTTTAGAAAAGAAAAAACTGTCACTATTTACTAGCTAAATGAATGGATTATGATAAAATCTTTAAAATGAATCCTAATCATCGCCGTACATAGCTTTAAAATAAAACGTATTTTACAGTTTTTTTTTTAAACAATTTGTAATTTCCACGCAAGTAATGCAGTTCAATGTTATGATCATATTACTTTAATAGTAAATTTTTTTTTATAACAGAAAGCAAACGTGTTTCAATATTGAATGAAAAGTTTTTCATTATTATTTTAAAAGGATACATCTTATTAATAATCAATAATATTGTAGTATTCAATATATTATTACAATACCATTAAAACAATAGTAAATCCGCTATTAAATGTATAATGTATCCTATTAATTCAATGTGGGTATTTTTTTGAGCAATTAATAGTACGAAAAATCATAAAAAGTATTGAAATAATAGGAAAAACATATTATTTCGCGTACCATTAAATTAATAGTCGTACTATTGATCCATTATAGGATTTTTTTCTCTGAGTGTACAACATAATACAGTAGACGCTCGATATAGTGAACTAACAAAAACCAGGCCTGTTCACTGGAGCGAGATTGTTCATTGTTACGAGCGTGGACTCGTTGAAGCAAATTTTTAATCAAAATGTGCATGTTTTACGTACAATTTATCGAAAATAGAATATAATTACAATTTTTCTTTGCAATTACTAAAAAAAAACAAGCCGATATTTATAAGAAAGAATATTTTACTTTTAACAAAAACAACAACTCATCCGTAAAAAAACGTAAATCGCAGCAAAAATAATACATTCCATGTACACTGGTCCCTCGCTTTGCGCGGGGATTAGGGGAATGAAAAGTCTCACGCAAAGCGAAACCGCGCAAACCGAAGTATGAGTTTCATGTAATTTAGGGTGTTGCGTTCCTGAAAAATTAAATGTAAGCATTTATTTTAGCCGCGCAAATCGAATTTTGGCAGGCAAATGCATTTCGCGCAAATGTGAAACTGCGCAATAAGAAGTCGCGCAAAGCGAGGGACCAGCGTACTTAAAAATTTAAAAAAGTTGTCGCTCAGTTTTGCAATAATTGCCTCTCCTTTTTTGTTAATACTACAGACAGCAGATTTAGCTAGGTACTTCATATTTTTTGGCCAAAAATGTAGCCGCAACACCTTAAATTTTGTTTTGTTTACAATATAAGGGTATAATAACAACTTAATATATTACTTGCCATCCGATAATTGCTTTAAAACTTAACTTTTTTCTGTAAGAGTCAAATGCTTACGAGACATGGTCACAAAAAAGATCGTTCACAAAATAACAAAATAAGCAACACGCAGTTTGTATTTGCACTGCGAACATACATTATCATGCAAGATTTTCGCACAACACGATGAGTAGAACCAACGGTAAATTTGGACGATTGTATGGATACTGCCGACTGCATGGCACTAATTAGTTTTAGACGTGTTTTTGCATGCTGAAAGGTTCAAAGAAAATAAAAAAAAAAACATAGGTTCACTTTAGCGAGATTTATTTTGTTCACTATTTAGAATATCCTGTATAAAATATTGTGTGTTCACTACATTGGATTGTTCACTATATCGATGTTCACTATATCGAGCGTCTACTATATATCACGAACAAACGTTATACAATGCATTCGTTCATATTTTGATCGCGGTCTAAATGCATATCATCCGATAAATTTAGTCTGCGGGGTCTCGCATCTACTCACAATCCAACAGCGACCCCAGCAGGGGGACTGCAGGGGGCAGTATGGCCCCCATACATATTTGACTGTATATGTACAAGAATTTGCAAGTTGCAACCGATGCCGATGTTACTCGGTGCTAACTAAACATTCGTTTTTGTTTTGGGCCAATTTTCCATTGGGGCCAAATATGATGTAGACAGTTCTAGAAGCTATGTTGGGACAAAAGTTTAAGCTCTCGTTCAGGTTTAGTTGAACTTCAGTTTAAACTCACATTGTGAAAGTGTGCATGATCGTTTCTCTGAAATAAATAAACTTTGAATTTCCAATTATTTGGACAACAAATCACTGACCTATTACTAAATTGCAGTCTAATACGTTCTTCACTGACATAGGACATTCACAACACATACATACATATTGTACATATCTATAAATCCAGTCACCTAATACTTGAAATCAACTCGTAAGTCACAAACATCTTGCAGACTCGGAATTCAGATTGGAAACGCACAGCACAGGGACAGTCACACTCAGAGTACCAACCCGAAACATTGATGTGCACTCGGCCGTCTTACACATTTAATAATATGTTACAGTCCATAACGTGAACGTGAACGTGAACTTCTCGCATGAGGTGTAGAAGAGGAAGATAAAATCACACGACTATAAATTTACACTTGCACGGCCTCCAGAACCTCCTTCGTCGGACCAATGTAGCACCTATGCGAAATTCGTAAATGCCAGGCATACTTAGTTGGCTCCGATGCAAGTATAGTTTGTCCATGTCCATTGGCAATGCTATTTGAGGAATGTGATTTTAGGTGAAACATTGCCTGGCGAAGAAGTGGAACTGTGGCAGGAATTAAACACTTTCGGGTTCGCCCGCTTTTCCACCATGGGATGACCACTACGCCATGGTAGAGGTGTGAAGTTCTTTAATTATAGGCATCGCCCGACTGATCGAAGTACGAGAGTACGTATTGGGAATTCAGTCTGATCGATGCCCAGGTGGTGGACGGTGTGTAAATGCGTGCCGTATTGGTTAGGAAAAAAAAACATGTGTACATAAGTATGTATATGCCTGTATATTCTTTGGCACTTTTTGATTAATCACTTGGATATTGTAAACGCGCGAGAATTAATAGCATTGAAGTTGAAGTTATCATTGGCATCATTTGGCAGTCGATAGGGAAGGAAGTATCCGATATTCGTTCAATTTCAAGAAATAAGCCCGTGGTGTCTTTAAGTAGGATGCTTAGCTTCTACCCTCACAAAGAATTAAGAGTAAAAAACTCGAACGCTTTTTCTGTGTACAGATAGGGAACCCCTTGTTTGTACTCGCATCTAGTGAATATATATTTTTTTTATTACTAAACAAAATTAAAAATAGACGAAAAAAATCCGGTCAAGTGCAAGTTATACTCTCGATACTCACATATGTACATAGATACAAACATATGGATATATATATACATATACATATGTACTTGTATATCTGCAGACACGAGTAAGTACAAACATACATAGTTTTATGGTGCACAGCACATTTTAATACAAACAAATTGAGCTAAATTACCTACATATGCATGTATGTACATAAATGTATGTTTCTAATGACCTTTCCCAATAGCGAATCGTTGGCGATTTCAGCAGACCTTGCCAAATCCCCTCTTACTTCATGAATGAAAACCTTAAAAAAATAGGAAGGCCTTCCCAATCATGCTCCTGTTTTAAAATTCCCACCACTTTTAAAATTTGAGCATCAATTGTATTATCACTTCGCTTCTAAGCGAATGACTGTTATCAGGCCTGAGACTAGGCATTGTCAAGGAAGCGAGTTAGTAATGGAATCTGTTTTACAATCAGTTTGAATGGCATTACCGCTCCGCTTCCTATATTTTCGCTTTTTCAGGTCTTCTTTTCGAACAGAAATATGTACCTACCAAACAAGTCTGATCACGTTATTTTTTTGTTTTAAATAAGCTTAGTGGAAAAATGCAAACTTACCGATTTGTATTTCAAGTTTAATTTTTGGCGCATAAAAACGTTCGAAGAAAATAAGAAGTGCTAAGTAACATTTTAATAAAGTGATGTAAAGTATTCAACGAAAAATTAAATTAAAAAGTGTGGTGAAAGTTAGTTATCTTTGTTTTTAATTTACAATTTTTTTTTTTTAAACTGGAATAGATCTTTTTTTTAATACATGTAAATACTATGTCCGAAATATACAAACACAACATAAACAATTGGATTTATACACAATATACACAGGGAGGTCTGCTTTTACTCATAACTGGTAACCGATGAAATAAGTGCTTCCATGGAAGGTCTATAGGAAGGCCTGCGTTTACTCATAACTGGTAGCCGATGAAATAAGTGCTTCCATGGAAGGTCTTTTACTCATAACTGGTAACCGATGAAGTAAGTGCTTCCATGGAAGGTCTATAGGAAGGCCTGCTTTTACTCATAACTGGTAGCCGATGAATAAGTGCTCGCTTGGAAGGACTATAGGAAGGCCTACTCTAACAAACCCCTGAAAGAAGGCCTGCAAAAGAATCGAGATGGGAAGTACTTGCTCCCTATTACATCGCAATGTTAAAATCATGCGAGAAGTAATGGCAAAAGGCATCGATGCTTAGCTTAGGAAGACCTGAAAGAATAGCTGGGGTAATGTCCAAATTCGCTACTGGGTTCTCATCTGCTCAGAAGAATAATACACACACACACAAAATAAAAGAAAAAAAAAGCAACAAATAAAGTATCTACATACATACCACCTTGATCAAAAAGTTCCCGGAATAACCACTGTGTGGCGCTCACATAGTTCCGATTTTAGTTTTTTTTTTTTTTTTTTGTTAAGTTGGTACATCTGTTGTTGATATTCCCTCTAAATCTTAGCGTCATAGCTTGACATTTGCAAAAGTTACGTAGCCAAGAGTACATCTATTTTAGAAATGGATTTATATTTGCAACAACGAACTTGTATTAAATTTTGCGTAAAAAACGGATTTAATGGTGCGCGAACGTTGGAAATGTTGGAAAAATGTTTCGGCAACGATTCTCTAAAGAAAACGGCCGTTTACCAGTGGCACGAGCGGTTCAAAAGTGGTCGTGAGTCAATCGAAGAAGATGAACGCAGTGGAAGCCGAGAGGAAGTAATGGAAAAATCGCAGGAAGCACTGATGGACTTACCAAAATCCCAATATAAAAAAATATTTCGAGGATTGGATCAAGCGCTGGCAGAAGTGTGTTGCAGTCGTTGGCGATAACTTTGAAGGAGACAATATAGATTTAGATGAATAAACTTGTATTTTTAATTTTCTGAATAAATTCCAGGAACTTTTTTTTATCAAGGTGGTATGTATGTATTTCCAAAGAATGTACGCTTGTCATCAGATTTCATTTTTCGTCTCGTTATTCGATCAATTGTATTAACTGCGTAGAATTTTGGGATTTGTCTCCCTCTCTATGTCTGCATATGCACAAATTCAATTATTCCCAATATGGTTAGTGCGTCGGACTACTGAGCCAGTGATGCCAGATTGTGGGTAATTACCCATTTTGTGGGTATTTCGCATCTCAAAATAAGCTAAAAGGGCGAAAGGGTATTTGCATAGCACCAGAACAAAATTTGGGGATTCTGCGGTGTGTGAGGCGACACTGTTTAAAAATGCCATTTTGTAAATCTCGATAAGCACAAAATATAAAGTTACAATCAATTATTAATCGCTTATTTTTAGGAGATATCGAGGTTTAAAAATAAATTTTTTTCCTATGGAAATTCCATTGAAATTAATAATTATTTTGCCTCGGTACAAAAAAAGTGCTGCATATTTTTTTTGCAAAATGTTAACGAAAATCTATTGGTTCCTAACTTAGAAAAGATTGCCCAAATATCGTTGACTTTACCTTCACTCAAATGCCGAGGCAGAATGATTCAATTCTAACCGATGTTAAATGCAAAAAAATAAATCGGTTAGGAAAATACATGATAAACAGTAATTGTCCAATACGATAGTCATTTCAATCAAGAAACTTCAATTTTGTTGTGAATAAGGATCACGTGTTCTTACACAATTCAATTCCAATTACACAATTCTACTTTGTATACGTTTATACATTGTATACGGATACAGATAATTTGGGATCTGATTCATTGGTTCATGCTATTAAAAAAATCGTATGGGACTTGTGACTAAATTGACTAAATTAACTTAATACCAGGAAAACTGTGAGCCCAAGGTAAAAATTTTATGACATAAATTTATAGGTGACATATGGCGCACAAAAATAATAATAGCAAAAAAAAAAAATTTAAGTACTTTAACGATATAAAAGCGATTTTCACAAAAATTGGTTAAAATAAATCTGTGTTTGAAGACAAATATCATGAAAATGAAAACACGGATGGTTATAATTTATAACTGTTCCAAACACTAATGAATTGTCTATAAAAGAAGTCCTTTTTGGTTGCTCTAAGTTTAATATTGTAGAGGTTATAATTGAATAACTGTTGGTACCTACTTCTCTGAACAAACTTTTTTAAGCACCCTGTAGCTCAGTGAGTGTTTAAGATAGACCCCCCCCCCTATATGATTTTTTTCATAACATGAACCAATGAATGAGTTCCCAAAATATGTGTATCCCAAACCGGACCACCGGTTGTATGTGTTCCTAGTTTTGTTTCTAATTAAAGACTGAATTTTTTTTTTTTTTTTTTGTTATTTGTTTTGTTTTTTTGTATGTATATTTTCGTGGGTAATCTAGTGGGTATTTTCCAAAAACGGCGTGGTAAAAAAGAGAATTTTTCGTCATTGCTGTGGGAAATTTGTTGCATATGGTCTGGCATCACTGTACTGAGCCAGCGGTCTTGGGTTCGAATCCCACCGCAAACACCTAAACGTTTTTCACAGTGCCCACCTCTTTCGAATGTCTGACAAGCATCAAAGAGTATCATTTGTCACGATTGAGCTTCTCAACTCGCCGTTCGGAGTCGGCAGAAAACTGTAGGTCCATTCCATTCGTGCAAAAATATAATACGCACACACAAATGGTTGCGAGAAGCAGGCCCAGGTTCTCCTCGAGCTGTGGCGCCAACTAAGTAAGTAAGTAAGTAAGTAAGTAAAAGTAGAGACACCTACATTCTTATGTATAGGAAACCATCAAGCTTCCTTTATGTGCTTAATATATCATTGGTTTAAGTCTAAGGTCAATAGTTATACGATAGAAATATGCCACGAAAATTCGCTTCGGGTATAACACTTTTGCCATCAATTATTCAATGTTTTCTCTCGTACATAAAAATGTATCTACTTTTAAGCGTTGTGATAGGGTTAAATCATTTCTGGATATGTAAACAGTAGGGTAGTTGAAATTAAAAAAATTAATTAAACAAAACTGTCGAAGTAGGACAGTCGTGATAATTATATCTACATCTACACTTTATTCTCAATGTTTGTGATTTTATTCAGATTTTTCTGAGCGATACATTTTAGGCGAAAAATCTCGGGATAGCAAGTTGTAACGTTTTGTGAAAAAGTGTTAAGAAATTACCCCCCTCCCCCCCTCCCCAAAGTCGAAATTCAGCTTTTTAAGTTCTGGTTTGTGTTTGGGCCACTAATTGCTACAACTGCTCCAAATTTCAATAGTCTACGTCAAATAGTCTCTGAGAAAAATTTCTGTGACAGACAGACACCGAACTGATTCCATTAGTGTTCCGTTTTGGTACGGACGGAACACTAAAAAAACAACAAATGATTTGATATTATAATTTAAAAATAAGGCCTTCTGAGGTTTGGATTGTATGGTTCTATACTACGATGTCCTTGGCTGTGTCTTAAAATACCGCCACGTCCTGAATGGCGGTTTGCATCTACAACAGCTGTGGAGTCAGCAATCAAAGAGAAAATAAGCAAGAGAGACGCTTTTAAATTCATGATTAAAGTTTGCTGTTTATTACATATTATTATTTTTCATTAATTTCTTAATCAGTATTTTTTAGCTGCAAATGAGTTGTGATGAAGATCCATATTTGAAATGCGTATTTATACAATTTTTATTTATAAACATAGAACGCACTAAATACACATGTAAGTGATAAGAATATACACACAATTGTTTCAGAGTCTTTTTATTATTAAAGCGGAAGACAAGCTGGGGAAGTACCGACTTATAGAGGATTCGAATCGTTTCGTATTTTTAGAAATTTTCCAGTGACGTAAAACACTATCATGAATTGTTGCAGACGGGAGATGTTTAAAATTAAAAAAAAAATATCCGAGCTAATTTTAAGGCACAGTTTCTTTGTAGTCTAAGAGCTAGTGAAATTTTTTCATGATTATTTCGTCGACAAAATGTTGCTGTTTTTTTTTGGTTGCCGTGGTCGCATACATCACAGATATGGACTTCTGCCTAACCTGTCTTTATCGGTGTAATTGAAAAGGCCCCCCACGCGAAATGCACTTTGACGTGCTCTGCCGAGGTTTTATGCCCGGAATTTCGCTCTGCCCTTTCAATTGGAGATTCAGTAGGACGTCCTTTATGATATACCAAAAATTGAGCCTTGACGAAATAACTTTAAAATTTACATTTCCGGGGCATTATCCGGGGGCTCTGCCACGCCCTTGCGCCCGGCCTATCGCTCTGCCAATTACACCAAACAATTTGTTTTTCAATGGCGATTCATCATACAAAATTTCAGAGTTGACGAAATAACTTTTTTTTCGAGATTTTTTGGAAACTTTGAGGCCCTCTAGGCCCCTAGAACGCCCGGGCCAGGTTAGGCAGAAGTCCATGCAACCACGGCAACCAAAAAAACAGCAACATTTTGTTGACGAAATAATCATGAAAAAATTTGACTAGCTCTCCGACTATTATGAACTGGACTGCAAAGGTTTTGGTAAACGGCTTCAGTTGTGAGGACAAAAAACAAAAAGTATAGAAACGAAACATAGGATGCTCGTACCTCGTACAAATAGAATTACCTAACGTATCATTTAGCTGTTTTAGAGGGTATTATGTGAACAACTAAAAAAAGAAGAACGTAATCTTTATTGCAGATGCAATTCATGTTTCATACATATTGGCATTTTAAAGTCTCAACTGCATATTATCCTATCTTCTGTAAGCAATTGCTTACTATGCCACGACTGTAAATGGTGATACAAAAACCAATTTCAAAGCTGTCATGCATACCAAAATTATTTGAATTATTTATTCCTATCGAAATATTATTTGTAAAGAACAAGCTGTTTCAAATGCCGTTCGCTCTGTCAAATCTGATGCTGTAGGCCCTGATAATCTCTCACCAAAGTTTATTAAACTTATTTGGCCTATAATTTCAAGATTTGCACTACATTCTACATATTTTTAATATGTGCATTTGTAATAGTACTTTTCCGTCACACTGGAAGGTGTATTCCTAAAAAAGCGAGTCCCACCATTCCAGCAGACCGATAAGCTTGCTGCCCTATCTATCAAAAGTTTTTGAAAAAAATCATTCATAGTCAAATGCTTACCTTCTTAACCCTCATCCTGTATTTTGGGCAAATTTTGCCCAAACGCATTTTGAGACATAAAAAACTCGTGCGATTTCTATAATATGTATGCTACCAAATGTAACAAATGTAATTCAGTTATCTGTAAAAAACATTCATTTACGGAAATAAATTGTAAAAAGTGCAAATAATGCAATAAAATTGTGCTAAGAACAATTCACCCAAAACACTGAACATGTATTTTATTTTCTTTACAGGATGAGGGTTAAATAACAACAATATTATGATCTCTGTCTGGCAATCAGGCTTTCGAAACAAACATAGCTGTGAATCAATAGTCATTAAAGTCACTACCGACTTACGTATGGAGTTTGATTTAGGCAAAATTGGTCTATTGTTGTTATTGGACTTTTCGAAGGCTTTCTATAGTATTGATCACTCAATATTTATATCAAAATTGGGGAATAAACTCAATTTCTCTAGTAATGCTCTTCGTTTGCTATATAACTATCTCGGAGACAAGGTTCAAGACGTTGTTTATACTGACAGCGGAACTTCCAAACCAGTTGTTATAAATATAGGGGTCCCACAGGGCTCAGTACTGGGACCACTACTATTTTTATTCCGGATTCAGTAAGTTCTTGCAATATTACTATGACTTCCGTAACTTGCTGAAACTCCATGTGATTATTCATAACCATTGTCCTGTGTATCTAAACGATATGCTACGATTTGCCCAATCCGGTAGGGGTCTACGTCTAATCTTGCCCCGATTCGCACACACTACTGCCGATCGATCTTTCTTTGTAACAGCTATTCGACTGTGGAATAGACTTCCGGTTGACTTGCAGAGCATTGGCCGAGGAGGTTATTCTCTCATTTATCAAACACTAATTGAAGCCACATAATATCTATTCCCTGATCTTAAGTCTAATTATTATCATCGTTTTTTTGCCATTTGTTTATCTTTTCTTTTTTATTTATTCTTGTTTTTTATATTTTTTTTATCTTTATCTTTAACTTAAAATTGTTAAATATAAACTTTGTAAGTGCTATTTGGATACTTAACATTAGATTTTAAACCTGGAAGTATTTTTTTAAATTCCTTTTTAAATGAAATAAATAAAATAAGTAAATAAATAAATAATAATTCTGGATTGGTCAGAAACAAGTCTACTGTCCTGTTGTTAACCTGTTAATATTCTCTCATAACTGTTCCAATGCCTTAGAGAGCGGTCACCTGTGTCTACATAGATTTCTACAAAGCTTTTGATCAACGTACTCGGAATATAATTATCTGCAAACTCGCGGCGTTAGGTTTTCCCCCAGTATTCGATTCATTGGTTAGTTATTACCTTAACCAGAAGTCATATCAGGTTAAATTTAGGGGTTTTCTTTCAAGACGTATGTCTAGACGTCGCTGTGAGATTTTCAATGTTGTCTCCATTTCTATCCTTTAATGGATATTGTGCCGCTGAGCTTCCTTCGTGCCTTTTAAGGTTTTCCATATCATTGTTATGTTGTATTATTTACTGTACAAACATCTTTTAAGCCTCAATATTTTTAGGTTTGGTGTTTTCTCTTAAATTCAAAATAGCATCACCGAGTTTTCGCACAATTCGTGTTGTAGAAGAATTGCTTTTTCCAAAACATCGACGGTGATTTCTTCCTCATTTTTCCAAATCCAGATGCAATGTCTCTCGTCTCTCGTCCTTGCCGTTTATGTGGACGCGCTGTGTGTAATATTATAAGTGTATTCATAGCCCCATTAGCGAGTGTGAATTATAAAAAAAAAAAAATCATTATTGTTACCTAATATTAAAAGTAACTGCGTTGGAAACATAGTGCGCTAAAAATTTGTAGTGGGCTACATACAGTACTATACAGAATCATTTTTACTGATCAGCTGCTCAAACATTGAGTTGAATTTTTTATCTGAAAACATATTACAAAAGTAATGGAGTTTAATATGCATACATACATGTATATACATATAGTAATTAAATTTTTTTAAACCACTGTATGGAAACACTTGGAAAGGTATAAAACGTTTTTATTTTGTGTATATCAGGAAATTTAAAATATCGTTTGAAGCACTTCATATATCCTTGCGCACAGCAATCCCCAAACCTCTCGAATTAGCCCATTCCCAGGCACTTAATAACACGACAGATTACATTTGCGTCGGTCATCTAAATTACCACAACGAAAACGAGTTAAGGGACCTATAGACCGCAGGACAGTAATTAGCCCCCTGATAACGCGCTGATAACCCATCCAATCATAAAAAACAATCGCTGTGAATAAATCCCAGGGACGACATTAAGTTCCACACGAAAATTGTGTTCAAGTTTTTATAGATTTCTCTGTACAGCGCGACTAGTAGTCGTCCGCTTGGCTGGCCACGGCGCGTAACGTGATATAATACATTTTTTACGATTTGATAATGAACATTAAGATGGCATTTAACGAGATTCTCTGGATTCTATTTTTTTCATAATGAAATTTATCTGTATTTCAATTGTGGAGGAGAAAGTCATAAGTGGCTATGAATTTTACGGATTTTATTTTTTTCGCTTTTATTAATTGCCAGCGCCGCGCCATACCATATTACCAGCGAGCGTTGGTAAATGAAGGATGTGAAAGTGGCTTTTGCACGCAGTCATTAGATCCTGGTGGGGATATCTGATAAGGAAAATAAAGGGACACAAGAATTAGTTCGTTGTGGAATGAAAGTTCTTACAAGCCGAGATTATATTACATATCTTTGTGAAAAAGATGTAGGTACGCGTGTATTGCCTGAACATATGTAAATCGGCCATTTTGCATGGAAAAAACTTTATTAACCCTCACACGTTCTTTATTAACCGGGGTTAATATGGGCACTTTCATTATATCATATCTTGGATACTTTTGAACTAAATGTCCTTTCATTCAGACTCAGTGACTAAATATTTGATATTTTTCGAAAAATATAGAAAAAAATAAATTTTGACAGTTTTTCGACTGATTTTTCATCAAATTGTAGCAAACGTACCTAATTAACCCAGGTTAATATTTTAACTTTTGTATGAAAAAATTCTGAATTTGTCCTATAGTTCTACTTTTTTTTAGGAAAACATAGCTACATACAAACATACATACATGCCTACGAGTTTGTATGTATATATATAAACATATAGATATATATGCACATATGTATATACCGATGTTTTTACATATGAGTATGTTGCACATACAGTTTTAGTTGGCTGGTATCTGCAAGCTACATCTTCAAATTGGTGAACGAAAGAAACCAATTTGTTGTTTATTACATTTCAGTACCTCTATGAACATGCATAGGTAAGGTACTATGTACAGTACATTGTACATATTGCATTTATAGATTAGTAGTTTCGAACTTCGTCATTGTCAAACTACGCACTTAGGCTTCCTTCACTGTATGCAACTCTTTCGTGTTGCTCTTTTCAATTTTTTATTTTTTTTTTGCTGATAACATAATATGAAGCAAGAACCTCTAATTTTTTGGCCACCTGAAGATTCTTCCTGAGAAGCATCATCAGGCAAAAATGGCTAGAAGGTCTAGGTATTGTGTTCAATTTGATCAATTGGTATACCTAAAATGCAATTTTTAGTGTTACTTTGCCCACATTTCGAGGAATTCGAGCTCTTCTAGTTATTGTAGGCGTACAAAAATGCTTCCTCAACTCTTCAAGAAACTCTCTGCGTTGGCTCGACTGTCTTAGACAATCGTATTATTGGACCAGAAGATTAAGTCAGCTACATATGAATATGTGTGCATGTCTATGATGTTGTAAAATAGAGCCAGCGGTTTGTTTTCATCTAAGTTGTGTTTTGACCAAGCATTTGATTAATCACATCCACACCTCCTTTTGTTAAAGAATGTATGCTATCTTTTTTATCATCAGAATGAAGTGTATCAAGAATCGATTTCAAGTATTGTTGTTGTACTTCGTATGCCAATCTTGAAGAAAAATCATATCATGTTTCAAATTGCACACCCTAAATCTACTTATCTAATTGTATGTGATGTGTTAATACTTTACATGGATAATGCCCACACTTGAAAGAAATTTAAATTTTATTTTGATCCATTTTCACACAAATGAAATTCACAAGTGTACTGATTGAATATGATTGTCAAACAAATTTGATAAAGAAATTCGCTCAATTCACATAAAATTTAATTTTCCAATGTAAATCGTACTAATGGGGGATTTCCCTTGTTATTAATTAAAATATAATTTGCAAAATTTATTCAAAAAACAACAAAGAACAATTAAAAGGAAGGCAGGAAGTAAGAATTTTGTTTTTGTAAACCATAGAGCCCATAGAAAGAGGAAGGGAATAAAAATATTAACCTGGGTTAATAAGGTACTGATTAAGGGGCAAAAATTGTCGCCCGTGTGAGGGTTAAGAGAGCTAGTGAAACTTCAATCAATTTCAAAATTACCGAGTCAGCATCCATAGTAAAATACTCGTATAATTGAACGACAGGTGCAGCTGTACTATTATCGTACGCGCTTTGAACCTTTTATATCAAGCTTATGTAGGCTGACCAGACGTACTCTTTTTTAGGACAAAATACTCTTTCCTTTACGTGGATTTACTAATTCTCTCTTTTCCTAAATTATTGTTAAATATACTCTTTTACTAACTTTGTCTGAAAATTAATAAAATTGTAAGATACAATCTCCCTTTTTCTCTTTGGCGGTTGCCCTTTCTCCAAATAATTATAGGTGATGTAAATAAAAATAAGAAAATACATAAAAACATACGTACATACAATACTGATCAAAAAAATTTAGCATATTCTTATTTTTATTCTGATCACCCAATACACATTTATTCAGTAGACTACACACACACTATGATTTTTGAAATGGCAATCTTGCTAGAATCATGTTAGAATGACAGTGTGTAGCTTGGAATAAGAAAATACGGTTGGAATGATGGCGAGAATGATGAGAGTTGAAATTGTTCGTGGATTTTGCCGGAATGACGGAGAATGATGTTTAATGACAACTAGTATCGCATGTGGTGGAAATTCGACCAATTTATTTAATTTATTTTTTAACCTAGTTTTTACCTGGCCTAGATAACGTATTGGAAAAAAAAGTACATACTACACTTACCCTCTTCATAAGCTTTGCAAAAAAAATCAAGCGAATATTTTGAGCCGTTTTGCCTTCGCCTATTTATAATTAAAAATGTAATTTCTAGAATGATAGTATATAGCGTAGAATGAAATGATAAAAAATGACAGTCTAGGAATGACTTGTTAGTGATAGTGTGTTTGAAGCGGCGTAAGATATAAAACGAATGGGCTAGATTAGTTTGTAAGGTACCGTACCCATATGGAAATACGGAACTATTATAAGTTTGTGCTAATTCCAGAACCGTTCTACCTAAGAACTTTAAATTTAGCATAGCTATCTATGCATTACGGTGGTATACATATTTGAGGCTGTTCAGCAATCGTCACTTAAAAATATTGTGAAACAACTAGGTATACATACATGTTGCGCGAAATATAAACTCGAAAATAAATTGTCATATATACACCTATTTAGTTTTACAGAAAAAAACTCAGCTTGTTTCTCAATTCTGCCATCAGGAATAAAAATAAATCGGCTTGTAGATACTGATGTTATGTGTACATATTATTATTAACTAGCTGGCCCGTGCTCGCTTTGCTTCGCCTGCCTACCACATTTATGGGATGTAGTTGATGGAATTTTGATTTACATGGCTGTCTTAATAGACCAAGAGCTCGCAGTAATTTTTGGTTGTGAATGGTAACCAAAAGACATACATATTAATATGCAGCCTCGATAAAAGAGATCTCAAGTCTGACCGTCTGACAGCACAATATGGTGGCAGCTAAAGAGAGTAAGAATTCATCAAGAATCCGTTAGTTTCCAAAGACAGAAAAATAGGGATAATCACTTGACTATAGTCCAAAATAACAGTACAGAGCCCACTGAATAGGGTACATAAATCCAAGGCCTTTTCCTTGTCGCCAAGTCCTTGCCAGACGCTCTCAATGTATTAAAAACCGTAAAACATTTATTAAGTCGTGTTCATTAACTTAAAAAAAACAAATCAATACTATACTCCTCTTCATTTTCGGATTCATCGGCGGAATCGTGATAAGAGTGACTCTTATGATGAAGAGGAATATAGGGTCTCCCAGTTCAGAGGTAGATATAATCCGTTAACTGTAAATTCCTGCAGTTCTAGCGAACAAAAAATCGTATGAGCCCCCTCGTACTGAGGTTTTGTGTACATTATGTTCATGTATGTGTGTATACACATTTTGTAGTTGAAAGAAACAAATACGAACGAACCAATAAAACCTTTGCGCTTGAGCGCTGACGCTGAGCAGAGCAGATATATACACAAATCCATTCCACTCAGATTTAACACGTATTTATAGGAAAAATGAAAAATACAAATTACGAAGAGAGATCGAAAGAAAACCAAAAGAAGAAAACACCACTGAGATTGGTTTCAGAACATCGAACAATTAGCAAATTAATGAAAAAAGGCATTTTGCAAAGATGGTATTAATATTGCTCAGCTTGTAGAGCACGTAGAAGTATAGTTTGGACTTAAAAGATGCGTATTTTAAAGCTCTTGAAACTGACCTGAATTTCAATAAAATGGTTGAAAGAAACTATTCCTTTTTTTAGGTTCAAAGTCTAATTATTGAATCTCTTGGTTTCCACACTTAAAATCAGATATGCACGAATTTGCTCCTTATCGAAACGTATCAAAATCCGTTCAGCCGTTTGCTGTGTAGGTCCATGCAAAGGAATTTTCACTTTGTTTTATATTATTAGGGATAAAAAAAAATACAACCAAAAATGTACAGATACTCTTTTAGTTTGTGAAATATATGGTCACCCTAAGCTTATGCACCTTAGTTTTACAATATGTAATACCGAATAATCATAGTGCCTTCTCGTGATTGAAAGCTCGGTATTCCAATGGTATTTGTAGGTACATATACATATGTACCTCAGCTACTTTCGATTCAATTCAATTCAATTTATTTAAACATGTACAAATCATATTTAGGGGGCTATTATGATTGGCGAATCGCCTAGTTTAGGCGAATCGAATCTCTAGAATGTGACTATTTGAAATTATGGTTGGCGAATCGCTAGCTACTTATCGCCTCAAAAGTCAAAATAGTAACGAATGATTTTTTTTGTTATTATAGTTGGTGAACCGACTGAAATTGATTCGCCAAAAATGTCAAATTCTGGCGATTAGAATATTTTTGTGACTGTGAAGGCGATAAGGTATATTATAGTAATGGAATCATTGAAAACTGAAAAACGGTAAAAAAAAAAAACTAATTCTTATCATTAGTAGAGTAAGAAGAAGAATATTTTTAAGGAGCTATGGGGTAAGTTTGGAGTTTGCAAGCTTTGAATCTCTTTAGCTTGTAATTACCCAACAGTTTCTTCGCCTGTCTTAGACCCAGAGTTTTCGTCCAGAACTTAGTTCTGTTTGTCATCTGCAGTGATTGGAGCTGCTCTTTTATGGTGTGTTCCCCTGTGTCGCAGAAGGGTTCAGGGGCCACAAAGGGCGTGGCAGCCCATTTCGTGGCAAGTTTGTCCGCCTCTCCATTACCTTCTTTTGCTTTGATAGCTGTTTGGCTATCTGACATTATTCCTATGTTACTTGGGCACATCTGTCGATAGCACAGATTTCAGCTTAAAGAATGCTGGTGTAGCTGCCCATCTCTACAGAAGGTGTGTAATAAAACTCAACAAATTGACGCAAGCACTGTCTTTATTTAACAAAAAATATAACAGTATTGGTATACATGCATGTAGGTATGTAAGTATTATATAACATAGATTCATTACAATACAGGCGCAATCTACGTGTAGTTACGCTAAACAAACTTGGTCTCAGTTAACCCTTTCGGGACGGAGAAAAAAGTAATGATTTTCATATAATCAAAACCTTCAAAAAAACCTTCAAAATTTGACGTCTGATAGCTGGAAATACATCAAGATACCGTTAAAAAAACGTTGGAAGACGATCTGGTACGGATTTCAACCAAATATGAGGAAAATTTCGATTGTTAAGGATGTTTATATTTTTGGCGGTACATATAGATATGTATGTACCAGCGCGTCCCGAAAGGATTAAATCAGCGCAAAAGTAACAGCTTGCCACAAATTAGAACAGCACATTAGACATTCCAACAGATTATAAATCCTCTCCCAATGACATTTCTACAGCAGCTGTATGGATGAAAAGGAACAAGAATCCCCCTTCCACCTCCTGTGCAACTGCCGAATACTCGCCTTTTAATAGATCTTGAAGAGTTCTCCTCAACGGATATCAATCAACAAAATATGGAAACCATCCGACTTTCGTTTGTAGCTTGTGTTGCATGATTGACATCTGCCCTAGAAGTTCAAAAGGATTGGAATTGTCTCAAATCGTTCTTTTTAATCATATTTATAAGCTCTTCATCATCTTCTTCAAAGTATAGCACATAATTGCTAAAAATTTTGCTAAAATTCCCCCTTAATATATTTTTACGTATTTCACTTTCAGAAAAAATTCATTTTTTTTTAAATGACTTTCACATCATAAAGCACATTCTGGAAGTCCAATTTTAGACCACTTCTTCGACAAGATGAAGCCTGGCCGTATATCGGTAATAACGCGGCAAAGTTGGCTTCCAAGTTGGCCATCACCTCTGATTTATGAGCGTCGACCAGTGACTCAATATCCTTCATATACTATTGCACAGTACATCCATAGTGTTATTTGCGGTCTACATTCCCAGTTTTTCCCGAAGAATCTGCTGCAGGTGTAGAAAGCAATTGATGTTTTTTTTTATCCTTTCTTTAATGTTCAACTTCCAGTTGAGCTTTCTATCGAGTATCAGGCCTACGTATTTCGTGCTTTCGGACAGCTTAAGAGGGGTACCCTCTATTGTCGGTAGCGTGAAGGCTGGTATCGCTCTTTTGTTAGCGAACAACACTAGTTCGTTTTTCTGAGGGTTGACCCCCAGTCCACATTGTTTCGTCCGAACGTTTAGTATGTTCAAGGCTGTCTGCATTAGTTCGTTACCAGTGGTTAGGAATTTTCCCGTAGCAAGTAGTACGACATCATCTGCGTATGCTATTACGTTTATGCATCTGTATCTGAGTTTCATCAGTAGTTCATTAATGACCATGATCCAGAGAAGGAGGGATATCACTCCTCCTTGTGGCGTGCCTCTAGATGCGATCACTTTTTGATGGGTTCCCCAGAGTTCAGTGATGATGTGCCCTCTGCTAACAAGGCTAACTATAAGTTTAGTTACGGTGCGTATTTTTAATAGCATGTGTCCCGACATTATTAAAAGCACCTTCAATGCTGCAAGCGTGTATTCCTTAAAGTGTAGGAAGCTCTCAATAGTGCTAACTACATCATGTAGCGATGTTTCCACTCCCTTACCTTTAGTATAGGCGTCGATATGTGCACGTCGATCAGCTTCTCAAAGGTCTTTAACAAAAAAGATGTAAGGCTTATAGGTCTGTAGTCTTTGGCGGTGGTATGGCTGGCTTTCCCATCTTTGGGAATGAAAACAACTTTCACTTCTAGCCACGCTTTGGGTATGTGACCACGGCTAAGACTATTTTGGAAAATTTTGGTTATCTGCAGCATGATCGGAAAAGTCCCATCAGTGCCTGGTGACCTGAGGGGCTGATATGATTCGATTGCCCATATAATCCTTTCTTCAGTCACCAATCCTACTGGTACCATCATCTCTTCTTCTGATCGCTTGTGAGTTTCCATATCGCCAACATGCATCCTGGAAAGTGTGTTCTAAGCAGGGACTCACAACAGGATTATGTCCAGGTACCATTGGTATCTTTAAGATAGCCTGGTACCGAAGGTTCTTTTGCCAGAATCCTTCTTAGTCTAGCTGCTTCTGTGGTGTTTTCAACATTGTTGCAGAAGATACGCCATGAGGTGTGCTTAGAGCTGCTTACTGTGATTTTAAATTTCCTTTTACTGGATTTGTATTATCCTTAAAGGTTACTTGTAGTATCCGCTGAGACAAGGAGCCAAGGCCAATGTAGACAACTTCAGCATAAGTAATTATCTAGACAAGTTGCGATTTATGATGAAGCCAAGAGCGGTAACAGATTCTACAAACTTCAATTTGCATTTTGATAGACGTACGTCTTATTTGAAATTGTTATAATCTGAGACTTTGCAGAATTTACCAGCAAGCCATTCATCATCGACCAAATCTTCATTCAGATTGGTGACGAGTTCAACAATGCTACTCTACTTACTTATGGGTTGAGCCAAAAGGAGTTGTACATCGCCCGCAAAAAGGTAAATTTTATAGAAACATTGCTGCATACAGAAGGTTAATCGTTTATAAATATGTAGAACCTAGGATAGATCCTTGTGGAACACATTGAGTTAAACGTTTAATCTCAGAGAATTTTTCACTAATAACAACCCTTTGTGACCTACCACGCGGTTTCACGGCTATTTCGCTGCTTTAGTTTCCAACAAAGACTTTTGTGGCTTATCTTATCAAAAGCCTTTGAGAACTTGAGGAGACATAGCCTTTATCACAGCCACGTCTAATGTCTTCTAAGATATGGCCGTAGAACAGCTGTATTTAGCTCTAAATCTAGATTGAAGGGGATACAATAACCGATTAAGTGAGAGATGAATATGATCGACTCATACTCTAAGCAGTTGTTTAAGATATATATCTTTGACGTAGTGTAGTTCAATTGTTTTTCTAATATTTCAGTTGTCCAAAAAGAATTGTGGGTCTATTTTTGATACATACATAAACATTGTAAGGCGATTGAAAACAGATGGCATTTACACTGTACTGTTGTACTTCTTGGTTTACAAGGACGTTTATACCAGTATCCCCCCAACGAAATTGACCGTGGTGTCCGCATAAAGGTTAATAGTTTAAGTTAGTTAGTTTTACTATAGTTACTGGCAAACAGACCAGCGCACAGTGGTTCCACTCTCGAACAAAGGCGGTCATAAGTACTTGTTACATGAAAAATAACCAAAATGAATTCGTGTTAGAGTAATTTGGGGAAGCTGATTCCGAATTTGCAATCCGTTTTGCTCTATCACGTCACGCTTTCAGGATAACGGTACGGCGTGGTACGGTACGGTACGGTATACAGGGTGGTCCGGTTTGGGATACATATGTTTTGGGATCTGATTCGCTGGTTAATGGGATGAAAAAAATCGTATGGGAGTGGTGGTATATCTTGAACACCAACTGAGCTACAGGGTGTTTAAAAAATATCCTTCAGGGAAAAAGGTACCAACAGTTGTTCAATCATAACTTCGAGCGTATTAAACTTGGAGCAACCAAAGTAGGTTGTAGGTTCAATTTTATTTGAATTTTTTTTTCTTCCCACTTTTATAGTGCCACCACTTGTACAGTTACACATATTCTACCTAAAATAAAATAGACAACGGAATTCTTACTTTCTACTAATAGGTAGATCGATTCCAAAAAAACAATTCTTTGCATTAACGAAAGTAGATGAAAAATACAAAATCCAGTGACGCTTACTTGCAGAGCACTAAAACTCAAAAGCGATGGGCTTGCAATGAGATCACTTTGGGGATGAAAATCAAACGGTTTTGACTTAACGGATCATTTTTTTACTCATTAATATTAGCTTTAGGTTGTTCTCAGCTTGTTTAAGTGGTTTTGAGTGAAAACTTTTACAATGAATTTTTCGACTTTTGGCCTACGGTGGAACCACTGTGCAGCGGTAATAAGAATGCAGGACTAACTATATTACATATTGAACTAAATTTCTTACTTACTTAGTTTGGCGCTACAGCTCGAGGTGAACCTGGGCCTGCTTCTCGCAACCATTTGTGTGTGCGTGTTATATTTTTGCACGAATGGAAGGGACCTACAGTTTTTTGCCGACTCCGAACATCGAGTTGAGAGGCTCAATCGTGACAAATGATACTCTTTGATGCTTGTCAGGCAATCGAAAGAGGTGGGCAATGTGAAAAACTTTTAGGTGTTTGCGGCGGGATTCGAACCCAAGACCGCTGGCTCAGTAGTCCGACGCACTAACCACTTGCGCTACGGTGCCCACCTAAATTTCGTTGATGTTATATCTACGTGGCTATAGATAAGATACTCATCATGCATTTTCAATCCAATTCTATCTTGTAGGTACATATACATTGGTATGTAAGTACCATCAACTTTAATAGAACGGTGCCCTATTTCAATTTAGGATACTATTGATTAGTCTAGATTTCTACTTGAGATAATAATTGCAATTAACCGTATCTTCTTGACTCGTGGTGACATTCCACTAAAAATACACATTCCAAATGGGTAGATTGGGGACTCACATATTTACTGCATGAATCCAATCAAGACACTCTTGCAAGCATGCACCGCTAAGGTACATTTCCATTTCCATTCACAATTAAATGAGGACGTTTCCCCCATTATAATTGGACCGCACACGGAAATTCTCAGGAATTCTCAACAGCCTATAACTAATTAGCGAAATTCTGTCAACACCGCTGCAGCGCACAATTTCCTCCACAAACCACCAGCACCACCCTAGATTTTGTAATTATTTCGCTTAATGGAGGAGCAGCCACAGGAGACAGCCGGGTAGTAAGCGATTCTCCCACACGGGCAACGATGTGCACGTAAAGTCTGCCCAATGACGCATCCCTACACTAATGCCAAGAAGGGGACTGGGACACATACACATACAAACGAATTGAATCCAGAGTTCCAAGGTGTAAAACAAAGAAATTATTCGCGCCCGTTTGCTAAGCATATGAAACCACTCGCCAAATTTAATGAGCCCCGAAAATAATCGATTAGGCGAACCGTTGAACCGAAAGGATATCCTCCTCATTGAAGCAGAAGGAGGTGTGCATGAGATACGAGAGCGAGATATGTGCATGTGAGTATGTGCTTACAGCGCGAACTTATCGAGCTTGTTTTTTTTTTTTTTGTTTTTGTTTTTGGCTCTTCGTCGCGTCGAATATATGTATACTTGGGCCTTGGCTTGGAGATGGAGTGCACGTTTGCAAACATACCGAATCCACCTGCAAACTGCCGATTCGCGTCGTATTGAATTTTAATTAAAAGATGCTTCCCTCGCAGATAAACCCAGAGCGCAATTCCTCTGGTGTGCATAAGGACAACGACTTTGTGCGCCCGAGTGTGCATCGTTTTTTGGGGGAAATCTACAAAAGGAAATTCATCCGCTAAATAGTCTGAGTGCGTTGAGCTTATGCTCCACCATCGTCAGCAGGATGAGCATGAGGCGGCGCGGTCTTATGCTCACCTGTTTCATTAGAAACATAATCGCATGGAAATTTGAAAATGTTGCGAATCCGTCAGGGAGTTTTATATCGGATACCGCCCAGGACCGAAGGCATATCGTTAACATACGAATTATTAATCCGTGATCAACGAGCTCAAGAAATGCTGTACGTACACAATGGGGTCTGGGATCGACGAGTAATGGATTTTTGTTTTATTATTATTTTTTGCCTGCGTCTTGTTGTTGTGACGCCCCTTAATCTGGAGAAAGAGTTTTTGATCCATTCACGTTGAAAGTGGTCCACCGATTGATCGTGATGAGTTTTTTTTTTTCATCCTTCATATTTTCAGATTTTGAGTATTCCATAGGCAAAAGACCTCTGGCATCAGCTGGCACTTTAATTATGAGGTTGCGAAGCAAATTTTTGTCGTATTTGATTTTAGCTTGAATGCTTTTTAACGACTTGCATTACATTTTGATGATTTTAAAGTCATCCAGAAGAGAGATGCTAAACTAAGGATAGGAGCGTTTATATAGGGAGATTGATAGAAAATACTTGCTCGTTGAGGTAAAATCAGTGAATGGTAGAAAAACAGTAAGCGTATGTATTGACATGGCACTCAGTGCAGGCTAAGGATTAACCTTTCAGTGAAAATCAACTATAGCTCTTGATGACGAGAGAATTCTGACGTCTGAATAAGAGAGAGAAGATGCAATTTTTTCGCAACGGCATCTTAGAGGCCTTCATTTTATAATATCTTCTGTGGTACCTTACCTACATATTATGTAAGTATACAATTTTTTAATTCAATATCAATTGTTTTTATTCTTCAAATCATTAATTGTAAATTAATGTCGCAGATGTCGACCAAGCTGCGCGTACCTTGACAACGATTGATAATTCTGATTGCAGTTGAATTATTCCCCTTTGGAATTCCTTCTTGTACTCATCGTATATATTTCGGATGGCATCATATGTAGTATCCCTTGCGAAAGTAGGGATGCTCGATCTCATCTGCGTGGTTGGCCCTGATGGTGCTTTCGGTAGCTACAAAGCTTGGTTAGTCTGTTTAGACGTTCCTCAATGTATAATAAAGTTTCTCTGACCACCGGATCCTTGTTATCACTAGCGATGATCCGCTCGATCAATGTGATGAGTGGTTCTTCTTTGACGCCTACGCTGATTCGATGTCTAATACTATCGTTCACAATTGGCCGTTAATCGTGGTGACATCGTGTCAGGGTCACCAAAATGTACGATGCTTTCGTCAGATGTGGACCAAGGTGGGCTTACCTTGACAACGATTGATAATTCTGGTGCATAAACCAGAATCTCAAAAACTAGGCAATCGTTTTTCTGACCAACGATAAAGCGATAGTATGAGTCGAGTCCTTACCACTGGTGGGGGAACTGGAGCAGTTGTCAAGTTAGTATTATAATAGTTCTTACCGCTGATTTACTAGCTGGATAGTTAAGTTAACAACACTCTGATTGGTATCTGAACAAACAATCGATCGGGAAAAAAATGCTTATTCTATCTTAATTTTCCTATAAATAATTGCTTACTTAAGTATGTGACGAAATAACAATCGGGCAGTGCCCTCTCCGCGCAGTCAGTATTCAATTCAACGGGCGAGATTCAATGTGTGCCTCATTACCTTACTACCTCACTCTAGGTCAGGACTGAACAATAAATATAAGCCGATCGTGCTGCAGAAAACCAAGCACCTAACGGCACCTACTTTGCAGAACATTTTTCAAAGTACACCTTTTCTTAAGTGTGGTCACATACCCAAAATATGGCAAGAGGTGAAAGTTGTTTTGACTCCCAAATATGGGTAAGCCAGCAAAATACTGTTAAAAAAGCGCTGGAAGACAACCATGTTGAACGCACATAAACTAAACTTATAGTTGGCCTTGTTAGCAGAGGGCACATCATCGCTGAACTCGAAGGAACCCGTCAAAAAGTGATCGCATCAAGAGGCACGCTGCAAGGAGAAGAGCGCAAAATAATTAGGCCATTAGACATTAAAGAAAGTGTTAAAAATGCATTAGTTACTTATAATAAAATACAATAAAAAATTTTTTTAATTAAACCCATGTAACCCCTTAAAAGCTCGATGTCAGTAACCGTCACATTATGCAATTTCTAGGTCTGAACTTGTTCCTATGATCATAAAATATGATTTTAGAAGGAAATCCGAGATAGAAATTGTTGACCCAACTAAATGGTATAACGGTAAGCTATGTAGTATGTAGGTGAGTTCAAATCCTAGAACGCAAATCCCTAATCGGTCCTAGTCAAGATGATTCAGAAAAATTTACTTCTTTCGAAATAAAATAAGTCGATCAATTTCAATTCTGTCAAGAAAAAACAGACTAGTCCTTAGGATCCTAAAGGAACTAGACAAACGAAAAAATGGCAACAAAACTAGAGATTCACGAGTTTTTTTTTTTTTTGTCTTTTCTCTGCGAATTACATGCTCTGTCTTAATCGAAACTGCACACAATTGTGGAAGCCTTTCTTATAGCCTTTTTCTAGCGTTATTTCTGTCCTGAATTTGGAAAGAGCCTTACACCAAATTTAAATCTCACTTCCTTTTAGCTTCCAAAGTACTAGCTGGCCCGTGCTCGCCTTGCTTTGCCTGCCTACCACATTTATGGGATGTAGTTGATGGAATTTTGATTTACTTTGCTGTCTTAATAGACCAAGAGTCCGCAGTAATTTTCAGTTGTAAATAGTAACCCAAAAGAGTCACTGTTGCTCTTATCACGATTCCTCCGATAAATCCGAACATGAAGAGGAATATAGGGTGTCCCAGTTTAGAGGTAGATATCATAATCCGTTAACTGTAAATTCCTGCAGATTAGCGAACAAAAAATCGTATGACAGTGGGGTATATTTTCAGCCCGTCGAAGTAAGGGACCTCCGATTCCGAACTACTACAGATACAAAAACAATTTCTTAAATTTCGGAGAGGCAATTAGAAGCGCATACGAAATGCTGAAGACTTTATGTACATCTATGTATGCAGTCATAAAAAAGTTATGGCCCTTAAACTCAAAATTTTTAAAATTGGTTGTTCCAATTTCTTACCTTAAATGCATTTTTCTCAAAACGTTTACTCCATAAAAAGCTCTTTTTTTACTTCACTTTTATCTTTGGCGAATTCTCTAAAAATTATGTTAAACAACTTTTTCACGTACGGCAAACAAAGGTGGTAGTAAAAGCCATTTTTCGTCAGATAAAAATGATAAAAACTATGCAACACAATACATATTTCATATTGAAAGCCGGAATTTTTTCATTCGGGTCCATGGTAGCGAAATAATCCCATGTGGACCATTTTGCTGGCCACTTGCTATATCAATTTGATGTAATCGATTTCATTTTAATTTTGCATTTCGACTTATTCGCCCAATATCAGGCCGATTTGATCGCTAACTAATTTTCGCTGAAAAATTGACTATATTCCGCTTTGAAATATAATTGCCAATGCCAACTATATGATAAAAGATAAAACAGAACAGATAAAGAAGAAGAACCCTGCAAAAAAAGATTAGAACTCAATTCCAATCCAACTCAATAACAATTGCACTCAAGTATAACACACGAAATACAATTACACGAATACGACACACCCCTCTACAAAACTTTACCAGCTGCATTACTCAACTAACTTTTGTAGTGTATACACACATATATGAACATAATGTAAACAAAACAGAACGAAAAAAATACGCACCAACCAAACCTTTGCGCTTGAGCGCTGACGCTGAGCAGAGCAGACACATACACAAATCCATTCCACTCAGATTTAACGCATATTTATAGGAAAAATGAGAAATACAAATTACGTAGAGAGATCGAAAGGAAACCAAAAGAAGAAAAGATTGGTTTCAGAACAGTGATCAATTGAAAAATTAATTAAAAAAGGTATTTTACAAAGATGTTATTAATATTGCTCAGCTTGTAGAGCACGTAGAAATATAATTTTGGACTTAAAAGACGCGTATTTTAAAGCTCTTAAAGCTGATCTGAATTTCAATAAAATAGACGAAGGAGAAGCTTACCTTTTTTAGGTTCAAAGTCTAATTATTGAATTTCTTGGTTTTCGCACTTAAAAACAGATATTTTCTTATGCACGAATCTGCTCCTTATCAAAACCTAATCAACACAAAAAAAAACTATCAAAATCCGTTTAGCCGTTTGCTGTGTAGGTACATGCAAAGGAATTTTCACTTTGTTTTATATTATTAGGGATCACAAAACATTTCGCTTAGGTAGATTAGTAGATTATTTTATTTATTATAATTTTTATAAGTTAATTGACTGTGCTCTTTTCGGTTGGAGATACGAATCAATACAGGAATCAGGAACTATCTGACGTTTGAGATCTCTCTGCTGCTTTTGCAAAGTGTAAGATTTTTTTTTTTTTTGTTTAATGAAGGTGAAAATCACAAAAGACACTGTGGGTTGGAAACCCAGAGTAGTGTGGGATTCTAACCGCAACCAAAAACAACTGACAAATGATTGGAGTTTCAACAATTAGTTGCGTTTGAGAAGGTAAATATATCTATCTATCTATCTATCTATCTATGAAAGAGCTAGCGCAAGAGCTTGTGATTCCTCCTGAGAGTTTATTTCTGCATAGATTTCAATGATTCTAACACTGATCGAAAGTTTATCAACTGAACTTTGTTCATCAGTATGCAGTTTCTCGAAAAGTTTTAATAATAAATATATCTTCTGATAGAGCTTTACCTTGTTTAGGAATAACAATAGTTTTTTCTATCTTCCAGTGAAGTGGGACATATATTTTTTTTAAAACAAGCATAGATAATATACTTGAGTTTTAACAATGCTTCTAAGCGGTAGGTCTTTAAGGAGTTGGGCAGTTATAAGATTGCAAAGCGTAAGAAGTGGGAAAACGTTTTCGTCTTAACTGACACCACAATTTGCAGCACCCGTGTAAAGGATAACGTTCTATCCTGGTTTCCGTGAGGCTGAATTAGTAAAAGTCAGTATTAAGCCAGTAGGGCTTCAATGCTTAGTGTTTTATACACAAATTTCGTTTAAAGATATAAAGTCAAGTTATGCATGTATAAAAAAAAAACTAAAAAATAACAAAGGTAACCTTACATTTTTTATTTCACAACTTTCGGTAGGAAATGAATACCCTCTCCACAATCAAGATAAGTATTATTTATTTACCGTGTGGGATGCACGGTAACACCTAAAATAAAACAACAACTATTAATACATTTGAATAATTCGCGACCTTTTCGTAGAGAACAAAGGACAAAAGGGAAAAGAATACAACTTGCAAATAAATAGGATAAAATAGGAAAAGAGTTGACTGGTGGGCGTGGATGGAGGCTGCTGGATGGAGTTGTCCTGGGGAAATGGCGACCATCTCCACACCAGCAACCGCACATAAGGAAAAAGTAATACTTTTGCGCATAAATAACCACCATAAATCGAGAATGGCTAAAAATTCTGTATTTATAGCCGAATGATAAAAATAAGATTTATTAACTTTATACGGCGCCCTTCTGGGGTGGGGGGGAGGAGGATGCCTACATGTGGTTTGCACGCCTCACCGTGGCTATACCCGAAAAGACCCTTCCATATCGAAACAGGGAGAGCAGCAAAAAAAAAACAATATACACACACACAAAAACGAATTAGCACGAATCGCGTTCCATTCGTTTTCTCTCATTCGTTTTCTTTTGCCACTGAAAATGAATGGAAATTGTCTTGTTTAATGCCTGTGAAATTTATAACTACGGATACGGATAAGTGTGACTTCTCATACATACGAGTATATGCGAAAGAAGACCAAACCACAGAAGCAGGCAAGACAATGATTAGGGAGCAGTTTGTATGCAAATTTTCACAGGTGCTTATACTGTCAACCGATGGAAATTGATTGCACAAATTGTCAGAATGGATTCGGTTACGGATTCGGATTCCATTTCGTAGTCACCCTTAAACTTGATGGAGAGTGATATCGACTTAACGCGGTTATCCGGCGTATGCTTCCGGTTATAATGTTGACAAGCTTGTTAAACGCGTTTTCTTGAAAAATGAGCATACACACGCAAAAAACTATTTCTTTACATACGCGTGAACATATCATATTTCGTGTGACGTTTCTCCACAATTGGCATTTGATTCAACAGTATAGTCACGTGTCGAGAAACAGACAGAATAAGCTGGGTCGTGGCGTGTGCAGATTCGAGCGTTAAGGTTGGTTGAAGTGACATTAGGGCTATTAATAGCATTTGCACGGCACAAGTATACTTGGATGTAATTGTGGGTAGAGGTTGAATGAAAAACCATTATCCTAAGAAGAAATAAAAAATAAATAGAACATCTTTAAAGTGCTCACCACTTACGGTTCCCAACCGTCCTCCTTCTGAAAGGAATTGCTCAGCAAGGTCTTATAACGGATTTCTTTAAAAATTAAAAAGCATCTCCAATATGCAATCTGTATTGAATCTGCAATAACGATTGTATTCTTCTTTTTTTAATTGTTAACTTAATTGTTTTTACCCGACTACGCAGAGGAAGGGTTATGATTTTAACAGGCTGGGTTTGTTTGTTTGTATGTAAGTAAGGATGTCATCTCGTACAGCCGAAACTATGGGACCAATTCCAACAAATGAGGTGTCGTTGGATTTGTCTCGATCCGGAGAGTGTTCTAGGCTATGTGACGTCACAGAAAAATTCAATATGGCGGGCGCACCAAGCAAAATGGCGGACTACCTCTAATTTTTTTTCCATTTTTTTTTCTTTTTTCCTGACTAGTCCTTACAACCGCATTGATAGTGGTATCAAATGAAAGGTCTTGGCGAGTAGAATACAATACGATATAACGTTATTCTAAATTCAATATGGCGGACACCCCCAAAATGGCGGATTTCTGTTATCTTTACTACCTCCTTAATATGGGTATCAAATGAAAGGGCTTGGTGAGTAGAATACAATACGATTTGACGTCATTCTAAATTCAATATGGCAGACGCCGCCCAAGATGGTGGATTTCCGTTATCTTTGCTACATCCCTAACATGGGTATCAAATGAAAGGGTTTGACAAGTAGAACACGACATTGCTTACTTATACATACACTACATATTTTTTGAAACTAAAAAGTTGTACATAAATAAAAAATCAGAGTATAGCCGTGGTCGCATGCCGGTACAATAACGTATTTATATAATTACGCATTCGTTGGACAAAGCGGCATGCGACTACGGCTGTACTCTGAAAATCATTGTTTCGTTTCATCTTGTTTCGTACTTTTTAGTTGGTTTCTCCCGTAGTCGGGTTTTAGTTTTTTAAACTTAACTTTTTATTATTATTGGTGTTGCCTTTTTGTGGAAATTTTTTACATGTGATAAAATGAAAGCCAAACAAATTAAAAATACAAAATAATATTTTGCCAAATAAAATAAAGCGAAATAGTGAATCCAGAATATATTATGGCGAAATAGTTATACAAACAAATAAACTGATAGCTGCCGTAAATTAATTGTAATAGTTCTCCTCTATTGAAAACAAATTTTAAATTTCCCTCAAATATATTTTTTTATAATTAAGTAGACTTTATTTGAATAAATATTGCTCATCTGATTGATTTGCCTTTTAATGTTTGTTTGTTGTATTGTATTTGGAAGGGGGTTGTCTCCTTAGAGACAACAAGCACGTAGACCTGTAGGCCCATTGTACTTTGGTGAAGTACCACCCCATTCGCTGAATTAGCGATTTGTTGCTGAGCTATATGTCGATCTAAATCTGCCCGTCGCTTTCGCAAAGCGAAGCAATAGGGCAAGATTGAGCTCCAGTAGATCAACGTCCCGTAGGACGTAGTTGCCTAGATGTGGCCTTTCTGATTCGAGCAAAGGCCGGACACTCGCTAATGAAGTGCTCAGCCGTCTCATCTTCTTCCAGGCACATCTCGCAGAGGCCCGAGCTTCTGATTCCAATTTTGTTCAGATGCTCGCTTAAGGGAGTGAACCCAGTGACCAGTCCTGTGAGGATTTTGAGGTCATTTCTACGAAGGTGTAACAGAAACTTAGTTCTCTTTGCCCTGGGCGCGTCTACTAACATTTTGGCCTGTCTGCATGACCTAAGTTCATGCCAATGGTTGTAATGCTGTAGTCGCAGCAGTTCAAGAAGCTCGTTTTTAGCATAAGCTGAACTGCAGCCAATAGCAGGCTGAGGACCGATAAAAGGGGTCGCTGATCCAGCTCTAGCCAGAGCATCAGCTTTTTCGTTTCCCGGGATGTCAGAATGTCCCGGGACCCAGACCAGTGTGATCTTATTACATCGCCCAAGCTGATTCAGTTTGTTGACAGCTTCCTCAACAATTTTTGAGTTGATCAACGCTGCTGAACAGGCTTTGATAGCTGCTTGACTATCAGAGCAGATTTAGATGGACTTGGATTTCCACCTCTTGTTAAGTGCAATGTGCGCTGTAGTAGCGATAGCATACACCTCTGCCTGAAAGACAGTTGTAAATCTACCCAGTGGAATAGATTGCTCAACGTGGCATTCTTCTGAGTAGACACCTGCTCCGGAGAGCTCATCCATTAAGGACCCGTCCGTATAGAAGACTATACTACCTGATGGGAAACCAGACCAACCTCCGCTGTTCCATTCAGAGCGATCTGGAAGGAGACATTGGAACCTTCGCCCGAAATTGTATTTGGAGCTTATGGTGTCCAGAGCTCCCCCCAAGGCTCCTGGTACTAAATCGAGAAGCTCCCCCACCCTGCTACCTCTACTACCTTCACTGAAGGTAACTCGCCTTCCAAGAAGCACACCTATGCGGTATACTGCTTTTCTAGCTTCGTTTTCAATGAAGATATGCAGTGGAGGCAAGGCAAGAAGGATCTCAATGGCGGCGGTGGGTGTCCCTCTCATGGCCCCGGTAATACTAATGCACGCTAGGTGCTGAAGTTTTTCAAGGCAACGTTTGAGAGGCTTCGCTTTGTACCACCAAGCTATCGAGCCATATACGACATATGGCCTGACTATACTCGTATAAATCCAGTAGACCATTTTTGGGCTAAGCCCCCATGATCTATTGAACATTCTACGGCATTGCCAGAGTATGTTGGTGGCCTTAGTTGTTCTTGCAACCAAGTGGTCTAGGAAGGTTAGTTTTGGGTCCAACAGGATACCCAAGTATTTCACCGTACTAGAAGGTTTAAGCTGGGTGCCCAGGAACGTAGGCCATCTTATAGGAGGCAACTTCCTTTTGTTTGTGAACAGCATCATCTCGGTCTTGGAGGGATTGACCGATAGTGACTGCTCACGGCACCATGCTCCAACAATGCTAAGAGCGGATTGCATCCGCTCACAGAGTGCTGGTAAGTTGCTACCACTGACGATGATGCATTCATCATCAGCGAATCCAATTGTTGGATATCCTCCCTCGTTAAGTCTTCTCAGTAAGGAGTCAACTAAGAGGTTCCACAATGTGGTCGACAGGACTCCACCTTGCGCAAAGCCTTTTACAGCTTGCACTGTCTTGGAGTAACTACCTAATGAAGCTGTTGTTGATCTGCTCTTAAGCATCGCTAGGATCCAACCGATGAGTGTCGGGTCAATTCCTTTTGAACTTAGTGCAGATTCAATCATTTCAAAGGTGGGATTATCGAAAGCTCCCTCAATATCGAGGAATACAGCGAGGCTATAGTGCTTCCGGTCGAGAGCGCGTTGCACCCTTCCTGTCAGCTCCACCAGCGCTGTCTCCGTCGACTTGCCTCTTTGATAGGCATGCTGGCTATCATGGATTGGCGCTACACTTAGCGTTCCTATCTTAAGCTGCACGTCAATCAATTTTTCAAGGCCCTTCAGAAGGAAGGAAGAAAGGCTGATAATCCTGAAACTTTTTGGAAGATCATAGGCTGGCTTACCCGGCTTGGGGATGAAGACAGCCTTGGCCCTCCTCCAAGATAGAGGGACATAGCCTAGAGCAATACTTGCTCGGTAGATCCTAGTGAGAAACAGTAGTATTGTATCGACTCCCCTTTGAAGGAGTATTGGATAAATACCATCTGGTCCGGGCGATTTGTAAGGTGAGAAGGATTTTAATGTTACCCAATAGATTACTTGAATAATAATTCAGAACTAGTTTGGCCTAACACGTTTAGGATAAACTAGTTTATCCTAGGCCAAACTAGTCTGTCCTGATATGCTCAGGATAAGCTAATTTGGCCTAGGCCAAACTAGTTTTACCTGAAATCGGGTTTGGCCGGTAACATAAACACAGAAATAAAAATTACCATAAAAACGTTGCATATCTAAAGGTGTTGTGGTTGAAGTGAATATGCTCCATACGTACACGGAGCCCTAACAAGCAGACATAAAAGAAAGCGAGTTAATATAGCATTGTCATCTAGTTCTGAGCTATGTTTAAAGTTTCAAGACTCTAGCTCATCGGGAAATTAGTGTATAATCAATTGCAATTGTTGTACCAAACATTGGGACGACAAGAAAGCGAGCTTATAAAAACGTAGTAATAAGGTTAGATCTATCTATCGAAATCGATGTAGTCGCCATCTCATGGATTTTAACTCCATAACTTTTAACAAATGTATGGGTTTTTTTTTCTGTGACTAAAAACATGTAGTTGAATACAATTTTGTAGTTTCTGTTGCTGAAATTTGGTGTTCGTTTTAAAAAGTGACGAAGAAACATCTCAATTTCTTTAAAAGAATAGTAGCTCCAAACTGGAGCACGACAAAGCAGTTGATTTTTGCTTTGAGCTATGTGTATTGTTTACAGCGGACCCCAAGATGATTCCTCGTATCTGAACACCATCATTCTGGATTCTCCCAAATTGACAACCAAGTGCCAGTATTTTCAATAAGCCTCGAGTCTTTTCGTCAAAAGTTGCAAACGTTAGGTTGCAGTGGCTGCCAGTAACAATTACCAGCACACTAAGGCCTATAGAGGCTCAGTGTGATACCAAGACTCTAGGGTTTATGCATCCCCTCCACTCATGACAACCATTTGCAGTATCTTTTTGTGCTAAATCAATGAGATCGTTAAAGAAGTATTCTAGATGTAGTTTTCTGTTACGGGAATGAGCCGGACATGAACGGAAGGGATGTGTTGGGCTTTCTTCCTCTTATTCGTCTCTGCAACTTCTACAGAAGTCATTTGAAAGGACGCCAAGCGTGGTTGCATGCATCAATAATCGTACTTATGTGAAGTCTTTATAGGGACAGGAGGTAGTTAGAACAGTTAAGATCCAGGCCAGATCTGTCTGGTGGCACTTATTGCATAAATTCTATTAAATGAAGGACGTCTTTATCCACCGACTTCAATTCCACCTCGTACTGAAGCCCTTATCTCATTGATATGCAGTGTAAACAATAAAGTACCCTACTCTTGTTTCACACCCATCGATGTTGCAAGTTTATCCGATATCTTTGGATAATTTTTCTCGAGATAATTAAGAACAAATATCTACAAAGAAGATGTAAATTTTTTTCTTTTTCTTTTTGTAGATTTCGGCATAATTGGGCAGTAGTTGTACATGTATTAGTTTTCTATCCCATTCATCCTCCTAAACTCATTAGAAGATTTTCTTCTGGTTTGGCTGAACAATATTGTAATTTTCTTTCTTTATTTTTTAACCGAGAGAACCGAACCGGTCATATGAGCGAGAAAAGTATTGGTTTTTGTGAACGATTGACTTGTGGCTGTGTGAATGCAATCATCAATACTTTTCGGTGAACGGGTCAAAAAGATCGAATCAATCACGATTGACAGTGACACAGCTCTACTTGATACGTGTAATACAGACTTGGGTTCAAATAGTAAGGAAAAGATTTCTTAGTACGCCTTCGTACATTTTCTCAACGGATATCAATAAAATATAGAATTTTATCTAGCTCTCAAAATGGTTCCAAGAACATCGGTTTAAATCGGCTGACTAGCAATGCAATGAACATCGTGGATAGTCACCCAATCTAACCTACTCTATGTTTACCTATTATACATATACATATCCATCTAGAGGAGCTCTGTTACTAGCTACCAATCAATACATACACAATTATCTTGCATAACTCGCATAGTATCCTTTCTCCATTACAATCTTTCGCAAAGTGTTCTCGCTGTGTGATTAGAATCAGCTTCGAGCTAATTTTGATATCGGGCGGACTTCATTACTCTACTTACTCTAAGATGGAGAGCCCATCACGTTTGCATACTTGTAGAAGGAAAAAAAAAAATATTACTTTGCAACTGAAGGAAGTAAACGTCCTTGTTCAGCACATCGCACATGGCATACAATATTAAAAACTACTTGTAGGAAAAATCACAGCTTGTCACATTGTCAGGCGAACGAGCAATGTACATGAACGTGTCATGAACAGCAATCGACCAATCGGGCCCTCTTTCCATTTGTTGGGCCGCTAATGTGTGTATTAAACGTTTCTGGTCCGGGCACTCCTCAGCTACGACAATATGACGAAGGAGAAGACATTGCAAATTCCTTCTTAGCAATGGCTGCGTGGCTATGGCTAACATTAAATGGGAGGCGTACACCATATAACTGGGCTTTCATTAGGAGCCCATAAGTATAATCTTTTCTTAACAAGTTGCCAGCTAAGGAAATTGGCTGCTAAGACGTGTACGCTGCACCAATGCCCAGCACCAGCACACATTAAACATACCAACACCGGACAGTAATGGAGGAACACTTGTGTATGCCTTTGGCCAGCGCAGCGGTGGGGTGGGCGGATAGGGGACCTGCGAACTCCTTGGGCTGACGCGCGGAGACCACAGCTTGTTATCTCGGTCGGGGTTGATACTCGTACTTCGCTCGACTTTCGTTTTATCAAGAGGCATATTGGAAAATGGGATGAAACCCAATTTGCTGTTATTACAAGAATTTTATGGCTGCCCTTAATGAGATTCATGAGATTTTGGTACCCGCTTTCTTCTGGCGCATTGTGTTGTTGTTGTTTTTGTTGTTGATGTGCCGTGTTGTGTTGGGATGATGGTGCCGTGCAATATTGTACGAGAACTATATACGAGAATTGTGTGCTCGAACGTAATAGGGATTTGCTTTCAGGTGAACTGATGTTGATCTTAGTGCTCTGGGGTGGAGGTGGAGTTGAAGTTTTATTTAGCCGTATGAAAAGTGGTCTTCGACCATTCTAAAGACTGAAAGCGAAAAAATCCTTAACTCGAAATTATATTACAATGACGCCTATATTGGGGTCGAATCAACACGCTCCTTGTGATATCCTTTTGAAGAGTATTTTGAACAAATGAACCAACGATTCTTGTGTCGTATTTAATATTATACTACTTGCACATATGTTAGGTTCCACCTTTACCTTACACAGTAGCCGGTGTCACTACTATGGTATCTTCCAGTTAATACAGGCAGAGTGGACCGGGTGGCATGCGAAACTACTGCCAGAGGAAGACTTCTGCATGAAATGTATAGTTGACATCTTTAACCCAAACCTAATTCTGGACCATCACTATAGAATATAATAGTATACAAAAAAAATGAAACTAACACATACACTCGTGGACAAAAAAAAAACACTCTCCTTCAATTTTCATGAAAAAATGAAAGTTTTTCTTACGTTATTAATTGGGCTACGTCAATGGAGTAGGGCGAAGGTGGTCTTCATATCAAAAGTAGGGAAAAGGGACCCAACGCAGCTCTATCGTCCAATCAGTCTCACATCTTTTCTTCTGAAGACTATGGATAAGGTCTTCGACAAATATATACGCGAGGAGATTCTCTGCAGATCCCCCTTACATCACTGTCAGTATGCGTTTAGACCGGCTAGATCAACTGAGAGTACTCTATATCAACTAAACACCATAATCCAAAGAGCACTGGATACCAAGGAGACTGTACTCTGCGCTTTTCTAGAAATTGAAGGAGCTTTTGATGAACCCCACTCACGAAGCTGTTGGCCGCTCCGTGAGTAGGAAAGGCGTTGACGACACTATCAAGCACAAGATCGGTGGAAACTTGCACGATACTTCATGCAAAATCACCACTTAGTGTTGCCAACAGGGGGAGTACTATTACCACTGCTCTGGAGTCTCGTCGTCGACGAACTACTGGAAACACTGACCGACCTCGGCATAGACTGTAAAGCTTATGCTGATGACATTGTCCTAATTGCCCGAGGGAAGTACGAGGAAACCTTATGTGATATAATACAAAAAGGGGTAATACACATAAACCCAGTCAAATACATACCTGCGAGTGTACCTTGACAGTTAACTCAACTGGAGGAAGCACACAGAGAGGTTACCACGAAAGCGACTCGTGCACTCAAGATATGTAAAAGAATAGCCGATAACGCCAAAGAAGGAATATAGGAAAAGGAAAATTTATTAGCCACAAAGACCACGGTACAATGCATAACAATCTTCCCTTTCTGGCTTTTCCCAGAGACGAAGGTATCAGGACATTTAACTGGTCAAAAAAACTTCGTCACTAAGCTCAGTGACAAGAAAGACTGCTCCAGTCGAATCTAGTATCTACAAGCTGAGTCCTCATACCATTAAATGGTACACGGATGGTTCCAAAACTGAGCAAGGAACGGCGCGGCGGCAGGAGTGTTTGGGCCGGAACTAATTTTTTCGGCACCCATGAGCAGTTACACCAGCATCCTTCAAACTGAAATCTGTGCTATCTGTGCTCAATTCAATCTTGATAAGAGCTACAACAAACGCGACATACCAATAATGTCAGATAGCCAAGCAGTTCCCAAGGCAAAAGGGGCTCAGATCATAAAATCTAGAATTGTGTGTGAATGCCTAGATAAACTAAATAGCCTGGTCGAACAGCATCACCAACCACTGGGTACCAGGACATTTGGGGATAGAAGGAAATGAAAGGGCGGACAAACTTGCCAGAACAACTACGTGTAAAAGTGATGGTATTGAAGTCGTCAAATCCATAAAATACTTAGGTATCACAATTGATGAACACTTCACCTGGAACGAGCATATCAATAACTTGCGGCTTCAATTAAAAAGTACTCTTTTTGCAATGGTGTACCTAAAAAAATACACTAACACAGATGTCCAGAGGCAGGTCTACTATTCATTAGCCGAATCCCGCTTAAGATACGGAATATTAGCATGGGGAAATGCATCGAAAACTCATCTCGATAAGATATTTAATATTCAACGTTCGTTTATTGAAAACTACAAATAAAAATAATAATGTTTTTAAAGTTCTAGATGTAACTAGTATTTACAAGATGTCAGCAATCCTTGAGTACTGCGATGACTCTCGTCATCCGATAAATCATGCTCAAAATACGCGAAGACGAGCTCAACACCTTCTCGAACTACCAGCAATAAACAACAATTACGGAAGAAGACAGCTTGCCCACATAATGCCTACAATTATAAATTCTTTACCGAGCAACATTAAAAATATTAGAAATTTTAAGACTGAACTCCATCACTTAAAACTAAATTTTCATTTTTATTTAATTTCCTATTGTTTTGTTAATAAATTGTATGTAACTTAACATGCTAGATTTATAAAAAATGCTAACCAACCTAAAACTTTCAAAATTGCATTTTAAACCTAACCACCTGCAGATAAGCTATTAGCTTCGCAGGTAACACATACATATGTATATTTGTAACGATTTTTGAAAAAAATAAAAAAAAATAAAAAAAAAAAAGGACCGCCACCCTTCAATACTAATAATAACTAGTGAATCAGTGCGAGAAATCTCGCATGTAGAAACCCTACAATCGTTCACGGTTTACGAATGAGCAAAAATAACGTAGGTATATGTAGGTAATAATATTTTTTCTTAATAACTTTACTCATATATGAACTTTTTCAAAGTTGTTTACACCGATGGACAAAATTCAGTTGATAAGCTTTCGAACAGTGTTAGAATTATTAAAATCGGTGCAGAAATAAACTGTCAGGAGGAAATAGATAGACTAGCCGTAACCCGTTGCACTTCGCTCCACCTATCTTTTTAAAATTTGCTCGCGCACATAAGTACATATGAAGTTGTTCGGGTATGATAGAAAGGAAGTACCTGTACATAGTAGGAAGATATCACTGCCGTTCTATATTACAAGCTTTATATTAACTTTAGTTTCTGTGAGGGCCAAATCTGGGAATCGATTTTACACCCACTTCCAGATATCCGATCACCCTGAAATTTTGCACACGTATATGAGTCCGGTCACAATACAATATAGTATATTTTATGACGTTATAAATCTAATATGCCGGACGCCCTAAGATGGTGGATTACCGTTATCTTCACGACCTGCTTAATATGGGTATTAAATTAAAGGGAGCTTGTGACGTCATTCTAAATTCAATATGGCGGACGCCCCAATATGGCGAATTACTTTTTTCTTTACAACCCCAATACCATGGGCATCAAATGAAAGTGCGAGTAGAATCTCAAACATTCTGAAACCTTCTCATATTAAACCCACCCAAGCTTATATACGTATCGACGTAAATTTGTAAAAAAAAAAATTAAAATACTAAAAAGTAGAAAATCAATCGTCACCTCAGTATTGGAGTGATCTAAATGACAAAAACCTAGTTTTGAGAAAACGACGTTTGAAGTTTGAATGCGAATAAAACAGAAACCTTATGCACAAAACCATAGACAAAATTTATTAGAATAGTGGCCGATGAGCTATACTTACTTATATTCCGTTTTTTTGTTGAAATCTGGCTATTACGAGTAGTTTTTTTTTAATCATAATTTGAAAAAAAAAAAGGAAATTGCATATAGGGCATGATTTTTTTTTCAAATTGGGCGGATTTGTATGGTATGTGGTACTTTTTGACCAACCTATGTGTCATTTAAATACTGAAAGCGATTGCGATTTATGGCTGCATTGCATATGTGTCATATTTTCATACAAAAGTATAAAAAAAAACCATTTTTTAAAATACATAGGTGTAACTTTTTTCCTCTTTGTTTTTTTTTTTTGTTATTTAGCTTAACTTTTTATAAAAAAATAAAGGTTAGTTAACATTTTAAAGAAAAATAACTCGTAAAAATAAACGCGTTTCGTCATAACGGAAATCTAAAAAAAAAACAATTTTTAATAGCTTTTTACAGTTACGGAATAGACTTAATAATGATACTTATGTGTCACTTATACACGTAATCACTTAAAATGCTTGGACCTTCGATTCGGTTTGTTGCTATGAAGCATTTAAATACTGAAAAATAATCATGCATATGAAGCACTTTTGAATATTAATTGTATGTATAGAGCATATCAGCACTGAATTTTGTATTTGCGAAGTATATCTGAGCTCAGTTGTACGTATAGGTCATTTAAACCATTAAAAAAATTTCAAAAAAAATCATACAAAAATATGCCTTTCCCATACAAAGACTTATGTGGCAGATCAATACTGAGCATTTCCTCGCAAAAATGCGTATGTGTCATTTGTAACGCTGATATCTTTTGAAATAATAGAGATAGAAGAGATTTAATTACATCAATCGAAAGATCTGGTTTTTTTCACTAAGAAAATATTCCTAACTCAAAAACGGCAAAAATGCATTTATGTCACTCCAATACTGAGGTGATGAAATATAAAGATAAATAATAATTTTTAAAAACAAGCTTTAATTAACAAAAAAGTAAAAAAATTCCGAGTCACCAATATATGACTATTAATTAAATCTTGGGGCGCTCAGGCACAAAACAACACATGCACGGTATGCAACGAAGACGAATAATCAACAGATCACATTTTGTGTCACTGTTGCTGTTTAATCATCATCATCATCATCATCATTTCATCATCATCATCATCATCAAATTCTACACAGAGACAGAGGATATATGTATCTGTCAGCTCGTTTATTAAAGACATTTCTGGTTTATCTGGTATCATGACGGACCTACATACATACATATATGTATGTATAAATGGACGAGATCCCATTAGTCCGCGGTGATATGGTTCCACCTCTGCCAACAATCTACATACTATGTACAAAGATTTAAAAAAAAAGCTTAAGCGCCCCAAGCTTAATTAATAGTGACTCGGAAATTTTTTTATTTTTTTAATTTTTAGTTCATTAAAGCTTGGAACAGCGGAGGATATTGAACATATCCTTTGCGACTGTCAGGGGGCTGGCTGGCTTGTATAGAAATGCTTCTTATAAGCTCCTAAAGTATCTTTTTGAAAGCAGTTCTTTATTCGATGTATATTTTGTACTAGGTGCTTTCACGAAGCTTCATGGAGTTATGAATAGTAAGCGCTTATTCCCTGCATACTTGGGAATCGCTTACTATTTTTCCCGCTGAGTTTGTACACCAAAGAGTGAACGAATTTATTTGTATTTGTGCGCGAAAGACATTTGACAAGCTGTCAAAAACAAACGCTCATAGTAACAGTTTTACACTCTCAGTAATAATAGGAGATGGCGTATTGCTAAAGTGTAAAAGTATAACAAAGTGACACCTATTGTATGTTATTGTTGTATTGTAAGAAAATGCTACACTTTAACAAGACCAGATACACCAAAGTGTGAATACCCCTTATATTAATTTGCCACTAAAATTATGGTAATTGTCATGGGGCCAGTGCGTCAGTTTATCTTAATTCGACCCAGCTGTCATTCACTTAACCTGAATGGTTGTCTCTTGCACGGAACTGCAAACAGTTGAGTATTAGTTTCAACTCATATACCTAGAATAGGCACTCCGCCATCATTCATACACTCTCGCACTTTCGTTTCCAATTCGTAGTTTTGACGCATTCACAAAACCAGTTCTCTTTCAGCTATAAGACTCTAAAAGCGAAAAGCCTATGGTAATGTGGTTAATGGCAGAGCTGCATCCCATCACGTGGACATCACTTCTACTCATCGGATCTACCTCTTCGCAGGTGAGTACTGCCTCGCCAGCATTGGACAGACTTCACAACAATCCTGTTAAAGATATGTGTTTTATGGACTGTGTGATTATTTATATGCGAAACGTGCATACATTAGGCTCTCAACTCAAGGTACCCCGTATAGGTTTGATCACGTCAGAAAGGTTGAGGAATTGCGATTGGGTAACTCCCACTTTGTGGTCGTCCTGCCGGCCGGAGGGAAGTGTGCGCGTTTGCATTGCATCTGCTGCATCGAAGCAAAGGTGAAACTGCACTGGTGTTGCAATCGTCGGACATTCGAGTGGATCCGATTTAGATCGGCATTTTACTGCCGGGACCGGCGCGGCGATCACATTCGTCCGGAATCCGCGATTTGGATTGGGATACTAATCGTTGTCGGAGGTTTTCTTTCTTTTTTGTCCTTTTTAAGTTTTCGCGTGCACTCCCACAAGCGATTTGGCGGATGCAGCGCGAAAGAGTTCTTCGGCATGGCAATTTGCACGATCGCATTAATTTAATGGGAAAACTTGCGCACCTTTTTGATTGGGGCGGTCCTAATAATTTTACCAGATAAATGGAGGTGCAAACCATTTAAGTTATTCTCGATCTTTATTATTTGCTCTCGCGAATAGTTGAGCGTGGATGCAGAGCAACTAGTGCTCAGAAGAAGACGATCTTTTTTTCTTTTTGGTTTAAGGTGTTGTAATGTGTTTTTCCTTTTAGTGTTGGATTCGTTAAGATAATAAAAAAAAGTTGTGGGAAATTGAGTAGAGGTTAAGGTCAAGTCGTTACCAACTAATACACAGTGCAAGCGTGCGCATTAACGATGGATAATAATTCAGGGGAAGGGCTATGCAGTAGGAAACAAACATACTCGTCAGTATACTATGTACATAATGTGTAGGTGCAGGTACTTGTGCAATGCGTGATACTTTATTACTTTGTTTGGCAAGTCCTCCGTTTTGGATTTGGAGTTGAAACCAATTATTGCTTTAATATGTTGGTTTTTATTTAGATTAACTTTTCATATTTCTTACACGGACAAATTTTCTAAAACCAATTTTGTACGTATCTGTGGCGTGCCAGATTTAGGATGGGAAGGCGAAGCAGGAAAGTAAAAATTCCAATTATTTAAAGTCAAAAAAGTGTGAACAGGGGCCTGTACCACAAAACAACAAGCATTGTACAACAGGCGAATTTTAACAAGTAACTAAAGTTTCTGTACCACAAACCTATAAGTTATCAGTCAAGATAACATTTGTTTTACTTAACTTAAATATGTGGGAAATTCACAAATTACCCGCATTCTGTGCCACAAAGCAACAATGGTTGACAACAACTGAAAAAGAATTGCTAAATTGTTGTGAAAAGATAACGTGCGAATTTAAATTGGTTAAGTGTTAACAAGTGTCTTTTAAGGTCATTTTATAAATAATTTCATTATTATTATTTATAAACTATATTTTTTGTTTTATGACGAATCGATAAGTGTAAAAATCATTAATATCCGACATTTAATGGGCAGCATACGCGGGTATGAAAAAGCATCCAAAATTCTATTATTTTGGACTATCTTGGAGCGGAACTTCATATACCTATGATAAGATACATTTCTAGGAAAAGACCTCTAATACTTGCAAAGTATTTATCGCGAACGGAAAAGTAGTATTCATAATAATAGGAGTGTTTTGAAAAGAAATAAAAAAAAAATAGATCTAAGTTTGCTACATTAAGAAGTAATTTTTAGAAGTTATTTTTACTGTACCTTTTTTTTAAAACCTAACAGTAGGCCGAGGAAAAGATGCAAATCAGGACAAGCGAGAACTCATTTGTAAACTGCTTCAAAACGGAAAATTTTATAAGGAATTTAAAAAAAAACCTATTCAATGTGATACTTAGGCAATAGCAAATGCCTCAAAATACAACGGAAACGCGAAACCTCCAAAGCTGATGACAGGTTGAGTTTCTAAAAAACAATGTCATACAGGATAAGATTCATCTTCCTGTAAGTGATGTTACCATTCGCAGAAGACTTCAAGAAAATAAACGTTTCGCCCGACGACCACGCAAGGTTCCATTAGTAAAAAAAAAAAACATCTGCAACATTTGCCAAAACTAATGCCGAATGGCCTGCCATGATATGGAGGAATATATGTACATACATAGGTTAGGTACATTATACGGGCGAAAGTTAAATTATCCTATTTGTTGGAACTTGTTACCGTCAATTCGTCCATCATCCGCCCAGCACATAATAATTGCCTCAGTACATGGTAAGAACTGTTAAACATGGTGGTGCGAAGGTCACCGTTTGGGCGAAGTGGGCCAATACATCTAATAAATGGTAAAATGGTGCCAAACCAGCAAACAACCAACAGCTTTGGAGAATTGTTGAAGCCTGGCTTAAAATAACTGCCTCTCGTTGTCAAAATCTTGTGGACTCTATGCCACGTCGGTGTAAGGCTTTCTTTACTTAAAATATTTAAGTTTTTTTGAGTACTATTATTTTGAATAGTTAAACTAATGGCTTGAAGTACTCTTTTATTTTTTATAAATCTATTTTCAACGTTACATTAAAGTGTTTTACTCTAAAATGTTGTTAAATAAAATAGATTTAGTTTTCTAAGCAAAGAAACAAATAAATATGGTAACAAATCATTTTAGTTTGTAAATTAGAGTATAAATAGCCATAAGAATACAGAAATAAATCACTTTGCGTTCAGAAGTCAATAGTTTAATTTGCTACCCCCCACCAGAGGTAAGGAGCATTTTAGGTAAAATCAACTCTGGAATCAAAAGAGGTTCCAGGTCAAAACATTGGTGACCCCGACGAGATTTTGCTTCCCCCCACCAGCGGTAAGGGGCAAATCTCAAGCATACAAACAAGCGTAAACCAGGGCTTCAAACACTGGTTGATTACAAGTACAAAAAGTGATCTTGCTTGAAATCACAATATCCATAAGCGTTTACCAGGGCTTCAAACACTGGTATATTTCAAGCAATTAAGCCGAACTATCATCCGGATTTGCAGCACTACCTTCGTTGGACCTATCGCCGAGATTTCATCAGTAGGTATTGGGATACTTGAGCCTGGGAATTCTGAGCCAGAGCGAGAGGGAAGATGTTTGTGTGAGAGTGAGCGAGATGGAAGATGTTTGTTTACATAAGGAGGGGTATCAGGTTACATTTTTGTTTACATAAGCGTGGGAAAATATTTAATTGCCCATTAAAGTGTCATGGAATGTGATTGATGTTTGCCGCTTCCGGTTTTTGTTTACATAAAGTTTTTATCTTTTGTTTTTGTTTACATAAAGAATGTATCGTGTTACATTTTTTTTATTTATGTCTATCTGTCTGTATATACATGTATATACATATATACATATGTATGTGTGTATGTGTGTGTGTGTGTGTATGCTTGTACATATGTATGTGTATATGTATTTGGATAAGATGTGGCGGCATATGAGTCATCTTCAAAGTAGTCGCGTGCCATATATGTTTGTTCATAATATGTATGTATATCGGTGTTTTTGTTTTGTTTATTGGACGAGTGAAGTAAAAAGTGTCAGAGGGAGAGGAAAAATGCGCGAGTGATTATATTTGCTGATGGAAGGGGAACAGTGATCAGAGGGGGTGAACCGTATCCTGGGTCTACTCATTCAGATCAGATTGTTTGTTTTGTTTGTTGTCTGAGATGGGTAGCAGTGCTGACTATATTGTTTCAAGTAAAATTGTTTTTATTGGACGATGGAAGTAAAAAGCACTGAGCCAGAGCGAGATGGAAGAAGTATATTTTTAGGCGGAAGGGAACAATGGTGAGAGGGGGTGAATGGTTTCCTGGGTCTATTCATTCGGATCAGATTGTTTATATTTGTTGGCGGAGGGGAAACAATGATGAGAGAGGAAAAAATGCTGAGGGTGGTGAACCGTTTCCTGAATATGGTTTCCAAGGTCAACTCATTCAGATCAGATTGTTTATTTCGATTGTGGACTAAAATGAACCGTTTCCAAGGTCTACTCGTCCAGATTAGATTGTTTATTTTGACTGTTAGCGGAGGAATCAATGATTAGAGGGGTGAACGGTTTCCAAGGTCTATTCATCCCGTGGGTATATTCATGTTTCGACATGTTTAAAAGTCTTGGTCTCTTTATCTTTCGATCATATTTTTTTTTTTTGAACAATGATTAAAAGGGTGAATGATTTCCAAGGTCTACTCATGCAGATCAGATTGTTTATTCTGGCACCTGGGGGAACAATAATGAGAGGGGGGTGAATGGTTTCCAAGGGTCATCTACTATTTATATGATCCCCAATTGCAGAATGACGTCAGTTGTCTTTGTTGCAATGGATCAGAACGGAGCTAAACGAAATTCTAGTCTGAAGGATTTTATTCCTAAAAAATTACAGTATGCAGTTTTTAGAAATCCCTTCAAATCATCAACATCATCATCATCATCATCATCAGCATCATCATCATCATCGTCAGAGACTAAGGAGAAAGAAACAAATATTAAGTATCAGAAGCTCGAAGAAGATAAATAAAAAAAAAAAAAAAATGTTTATAATGATAATGTAAACAATGTTGGAGTGTTTCCTATTCATTCTTTTGTATGATGAGAATAGAAGTTGATTGTGTAAATAAAAAACAAAGAATCTTTCTTTTTTAATATCTGTGTTTTATTATTCAACATTAATCAGATCAATATATCCATCCTTTTCTCTTATAATTTTACATTTAATTTTTTCACTAACAAATGGTCCATAAATTCTTCTTTTATAATTAGTCCAAAGCAATAATCCCTCTTTATTGTTAGGCATGCGAACAAGATATCCTATGCCTGTTGATTCTGTGACAGTACAGTCTAAGACTTTTTCTTTTTCCATAGTGCCTCCGCAATATTCTTTTTCCATGTTGATCTTATTAACACTGAACTGTGTTTAATCACAACAGCTGGCTCTTATTTATCCAGGAATTATGATCGTTTGAGAATCCAAGCCATTTTACATATACTTGGTCACCCCTAGTTTTGAGCACTTTTTCCACTAGAAATACATCTGGATGGTTGGTTTTTTGTAGTTCCATTTCGTAGAAAGAACCTTGGATGGATTGACCTTGAAAGTCAGCCAGTAAATACGTGATAGGATTAGTGATGTTTATTTTTCTTATCGTGAATATTTCCGTTGTCCAATTTGGTGTGTAGCCCTTTGCGAAAGCATGTTTAAACTTGCTTATTCGAACTTGATCATGAACTTTGAATTTGGCCTTGGGAGCGATTTTAATTCGATTGTAAACCGATGAGAGTAGATCGCTGGCATTTTTGTTATTCACATCAACTGGACGGATTTTTATTGTTCGAAGCACGGAGTGATTATATTCATGAAGTAAGTCATTTATCATGTGCAGCCATTTGTAATTACCATTAAAGCTGAATTCTCGCCACATTTTCTCCTTAAGGGTCCTGTTGAAGCGTTCAACAATTGATGCTTTTAACGTACTATATGTTGAATAATGATTAATATTTTTGGTTTTCATTAAATCCTGGAAGATTTTATTGAAAAATTCTTTGCCATCGTCGGTTTGTAGATTTTTCGGCTTTCGATTGGAACTGTCAAAAATTGATCTCATAGCATCTGTAACAGCTTGTGCTGTCTTATTCTTCAAAGGAATCGCCCATGCATACTTGGAGAAGGTATCGATTACTGTTAATAAGTAATTATTTCCATTATTTAGCTTGCTGTACGGTATCATTTCAACCAAATCTGCTTGCCATAGGTCATCTAGCCCTTTAATAACAACCCGGCGCCTGATGAAATTTCTTCGTGCGGGCTTGTGTAATTCCTCGACAACATTCCTCTTACTCATACCGAAATAGAATGAATAAAAGACCAAAGAAATTTACATTAAAATATGTAATATTTATTTTATTTGAATCTATCATAAAATGACATTAAGCTCTTAATTCTAATTAATCCCTATTTATCAACGACCTTCCAAGCGTAGTACATAATTCAACAGTGCACCTGTATGCGGATGATGTACAATTGTATCATAGTTGCAAACGGATTTCTGTCGAACATGCAGTATGCAAAATTAATGACGACCTCCAAAGAATATTAAACTGGTCATCTGAAAACTTTTTGACGCTAAATCCCAGTAAATCCAATTGTATGATAATATATAGACGTGACTTATCTGTTGAACATTTGCCAACCATTCGACTTGGTAATTCGCCCATCAAACACGTGAATAAAGTTAAAAATCTTGGCTTATGGTTCGGCTGCTCACTAGATTGGAATATTCACATCTCCACTGTAATAGGTAGAATTTATGGATCTCTCAGAAATCTATCTTTGTCGCAGAATTTCACTCCCTTGAATACAAGGTTGATGCTGGCGAGATCTCTACTCATTCCCAACATAACATATGGCTGTGAAATTTACTATGGCACTAATGCAGCTATCAAAAGAAAATTAAATGTTGCATTCAATAATATCACCAGATACGTCTTTGGTTTACGTCCCTTTGATCACATCTCGGCATTTCGTAAAAAGATACTCGGATGTACATTAGATGAGTATATTGACTTTTGTACGCTAAAGCTTCTGCACAAAACTATAACCACCAAACAACCATCTTACTTATTTAGCAAGCTAATTTTTTCGCAGTCAAATCGGTCTTTGAGCTTGATACCTCCGCGTGTTTCATATCTTGTTTCGGAGCGACAGTTTTTTGTCCGTGCTATTCGTCTCTGGAATGCGCTCCCTCTTGCCATAAAAAGACACAATGATAGACCTAACTTTGAAAAAATTTTATTTAATCACCTCACAGGTAGAACGAGTAGTACAGGCATCTAGGTATGAAGGCTTATTCTAAAATTGCAATTTTTTTTTTTTTCTTCTCTTTCCTTATTTTTTTTATTTTTATTTTTTCATGTACATATATGTATTTGTTCACTTTTCACTTCTATTTAATTTTTTCCATTCATTTTAATTTTTAAATAATGAATTGCAATAGCAGATTCATCTCACATTTATAGAGTAAAGATATAGTGCTTAGTATCTATTATAAATGTTGTTAAATTGAATTAATAAATATACAAATACAAATAATCTTCTTTCAATCATATAACATGAGCAGGTATCTGGTCCTTCCTTGCACGCATTGGATGACCAAGGGCAATTGATGAAATGACAGCCATGTATAGATTTTGTGGTGGATACATTTTCAAATTTCCTTAGAAAGGTAATACAATCCATAAGTTCATTGTAATGCTCCTCGTGTATAATGTGTTTGTTGGTCTTCAGAAAATGTAAAAGCTCGTCGAAAATCAAAGAAGTATTTATGTCGGACATGTTTCCAGATGAACGTACAAATTTATACTAATTTGTTTTCAGATTTGTTTTTTATTTTTAAATTGGTGGAAATCTAATTCCGGTTCTTTTTATTATATTGGGATTATTTCGATTGTATTCTTCGTAATTCTTGAGCACATCGAGAAAATAGTTTCTGAAATTCTCCAACAGATTGAGTGTATTCAAACTTTGTTGATCAATATATGCCCTCAATGTTTTATCGTTTCGCTCTATTTTCTCATCGATGATGTCCAGAACATACTTTTTAGTTGTGACGTCATCAGCATCATTGGGTTCTTTAATGTTTTTCAAAGCTTTATGCTCACCATCAAAATATCCGTGTGGATGTAGCTTTAAGTTATTCATAGTTTCAGTATTTATGGTCTCCATGAGTGTACTAAAGTTGCTATCGACATACTGTTGAAGAATATTGATGGTTTTGTCTTGAAAGTCCATGTTACTATCTATGTATTCCTTATTGGTGACTTGATGGGGTAAAACAGGTTTTCCAACATTGTTTATGCACTTTCCTTCAATATCAAAATCACCAGTAGGTAATTGCTTAAACCGTTTGAAGCTTCTTCCGAACTTATCGACACTCATTTTGCTTATGATGATGTGCTTACTTAGAACTTGGATTAATATATGATATTCGATTCGCGTAGCTCTTCAACAATTGAAATTATCTCATTCTGAAGGTTATTATTACCAGATTGCTGAGATGCGATTAAAAGTCTTAATCTATCGACGAGCTCATTTGGGTCATCCCAATACACATAATCGATGGGGTGTTTCGAATAGCTCATATCAGATGAATTATTGTTGTATGCTTTTCCAATTTTCCTTATGACTTTCTGTGTGAGTCGTTGAAGTAAAGGTTTAATAATATGATTATACTTATGTCCTCTATTACCTTTAACTTGTGAGGTAATATCATTGTAATTTTTCAAGTGTGCTTGTGTTTTTTGTAAAATCTTAAGATATTCATCCAAGTCTTTGTTGTCATATCGATCTTTTCTAGGCATTTTTCGAAATATTAATTCATAGAGCCCATCTGTTCCAGTAAAGATTTCATTATCAATGACGAAATCCCTTTGATTGTTAATTACAAAACTTGATCTTCCTAATTTTGTTGAATTTGACTGTAAATCAAAGTATGGCCCATAGACCTTGTCACGATTTGAATCTGATGGCGATGGTCGGTTGAATGGTGTACTTTGATCAAAACTATCGGTGTCGAAATTTTCGGGCGTTCTAAATGAAGTATCTTTGTCCGATGGTTGAATGGTTGAGTCTGGAGATGAAAAGTCAAAGCTCTTCTTTAGAGTAAGTTTTCCTTCAGGTGAACTTTCGAATTGTAATCGACGTCGTTGACGCTTTACTTTATCATTTAATATATCGGTGTCAGCAGCAGCAGCAGCAGCAGCAGTAGTATTTCGAATGTTAGCACTTTGGACATTTTTCACGATTTCTTTTAAGGGTTCAACTATTGGTTTAAAAGTATTTTCATATTGCGTTTCCTTCATTATTTTTCCTGTTTTGAGAAACATATATTTTCTCTTTAAAGCATTTTTAGTTTTTACGAGTTCTTTGAGCAAGTTTTCATTAACATCCATATCTGTGAAACAGATTCAAACAGGTCGGTTCCAAACAGGGCGGTTCCAAACAGTGCGGTTCCAAATAGGTCGGTTCCAAACAGGGCGGTTGCAGATAGCGGTTAGAGGATAGCGGTTAGAGGATAGCGGTTAGCGGCTATCGAATAGATCTTCAAACAAATGTGTGTTCACTTCGGAAGCTACTGGATGACTGAGCAGCTTTATATCGAAACAATTTCTTTAAATGATTTATTATACCGCCCTTTATGCATACCACAATCTTTATTAATAACCAAAAATCCATATGCATCTTTCCAGCATTTTATGCATAGTTCTTTGAACTGATTGAATGTCATATCGGAATTAATATGATCATTATATATATGCTTCAGATTAAGTTCATCTTGCTTGAAAATAATTATGTAGTTTGCGTTGTCTCGAATCAAATGTTTTGGTATGTGTGTATAAGATTGACACAAATAGAAACTATCCACATGTGTCGTCCCATGCAAAAATATTCTCGATTGTTGTTTTGTTTATCACAAGCCACATCATCAAATATAAACACTGAGTTTCGTTTTGCTTCGGATAATTTCACAATTATTCGAAAATTCACTGTATTCCATTCCACGAATTGATTTCACAACTTTGCGTAAATATGTATATTTCGGTTGATGTAGAGATTTCGAGTATATGTAAACATTTTCAAATTTTAAACCATTTGGATCGAGAAGAATGCTTAACATGACATTAGTTTTTCCGCAGTTTGATGGACCCACAATTAATCCTCGAATACTAATTGGAAATAGTGCTCCATGTTTTCGTTTTTCTTTAATTTTAGTATCAAAGTTCTTGACTTTAATAATATCTTGTTGTTTTATGAACCTCATTCTACGACTGAATGAAGCTAATCTATATAAAACATAATGTTTTATAGGTAATCATTTCATAACTGCACAGCAGCCGTAATAGGAAAGTGCTATAAAAATGATAGACTATCGAGTATATCCGGTCAGTCGAAAACATTCATCCAAAGGATACGGACTAGTAAATTCATTAATAAATAAATTACCATTCGAATTACATCTCCCCTCATATAATTTCTGTGGCCCTGGAACTAAATTAAAAGAACGCCTTGCTAGAGGAGATCGTGGAATCAATCAGTTGGATGAGGCCTGTCGTGAACACGATATTGCATATGCTAATTACAAGAACTTGTCTGATCGACATATTGCTGATAAAATTCTGAGTGAAAAGGCCTGGCAGAGAGTAAAAGCAAAAGATTCATCTTTATCTGAAAGAATAAATAGTCTACTGGTCACAAATATGATGAAAGCTAAAACTAAGCTTGGTATAGGTATCCGTAAAAATGCAGCTACTAATACTACCAACGTTAGAAGACGAAAACACTCCTCGAAGAGCAAGAAAATTAATTTATTCAAAAAGGCAGTAAAGGAGGCAAAAAATGCTCTTAAAGAGCCAAGAAGCGAAGATCAAAATGAAAATGCAATAGCCGCCTTAAAGGCCGCTAAAATGGTTTTAAGAAATAGACAACGGAAGATTATCTCAACTCCCCGAGTGATTCCACTACCAAAAACTGGTGGTTTCTTACCATTGTTACCCATCTTTGCTGGACTATCGGCACTTGGATCTCTATCTGGAGGAGCTGCTGCAATTGCAAAAGCAGTAAAAGATACAAAGGTTGCTAGAGAACAATTGGAAGAAAATAAACGACATAACCAAGCTATGGAAGCGGTGAAAATCCCAAAAGGCAAGGGGCTCTATCTACAGCCATACAAAAATGGATTTGGACTTTTTCTCAAACCCCAAGATTCAAAAAACTACTGAAATTGCTACCTGATCGCCCGCTCACCAATATCGATATAGCAGATTTTGGAAAAACAAATATACCAAATTTCCGAGGTGTTTACATGAGAAACACATTACCAGAGAAGCCATTTAGCAAAGAATGTGGGATAATTAATTTGGACAACGACAACGGAACGGGTACCCATTGGGTAGCATATATTAAGAACCAGAAAAATGTCAAGTATTATGATAGCTTTGGTAATCTGAGACCACCTTTAGAAGTTGTCAAATATTTGGGTGAAAATATTGTTTATAATTACAACAACTATCAAAGTTTCAATACATATATACGTGGACATTTGTGTTTGAAATTTTTATTAAATCAAATAAATACGTAAGCAATTCAAAAGTATGTTTCATTTCTATTCCAACAGTAATGTCGTTAACACTTACGTTGAGCGGAAACCAATCTACTCTCACTGCAGAGTACTTTCCTCCAATTATACTAAGTTCTGATTACGTATGTGGATTAGTTGACTTCCAGACCTATAATTCCATACCTAATGTGGATGTATTTAATAATTTATTTCATTTTGGTGATGCCGTAATATCGCTTCCTGTCGGCTCCTACGAGATTGAAGATATAAATGACTGTATTCAGGAGTTCCTCAAAACATACAATAAGGATAAATCCAAGAAAACGTCAATTAAAATCAAAGCAAATAATAACACTCTTAAATGTGAAATCCATAGTACCGTGGAGATCGATTTCTCAAAGCCCGACTCTATTGGACCGCTTCTCGGATTCAGCAAAAAGAAGCTAGCTGCAAAAATTACATGAATCAGATCTTTACGTCAACATAAATAGAGTGAATATTGTGCGAATTGAATGTAATTTAATTGATGAAACATATATTAACAATCGACCTGCTCATATACTACATGAATTTTCGGTCAACGTTAGCCCAGGATATAAAATAGTCGAAGTTCCTCGCAATGTCATCTATTTGCCGGTGAACACCAAGAGGATAAGTTCTATAAAATTAAATCTCTTAGATCAAGACGGAAATCTTATAAACTTTCGAGGAGAAACCATAACAGTTCGATTGCATCTGAAACAACAAATATGATTATATATAATATTCCCTCTGAGCCCACAAATTATAAAAGAGGTGGTTCGGTCAATAGACTATCAACTTCTGAGGGGAGAACATCAATACTTACTCTGCAAAATCAGCAATTTCTATTGTCACAAGGCTTTAAATTGAAAAATTAAACCACAAAAAAAAACTACGAGACATGTTGAATATTTTCAAAGAACCCAGATTTGACGAGAGCATCTCAAAACTGGAATATCACACATACTCACCATACTTGAACAATTTCGGGAAAAATGACATTATTCAAATTTGTGTCCAACATCAAAATCTTAATATTTTACCTTCGGAAAGTTACATTTATATTGAAGGTGCTGTATCGAAAGCTGATGATAATGGATCGCCAATTTCGAAAACAAAACTTGTAAACAATGGTATCGCTTTCTTATTCGATGAAATTCGTTACGAATTAAATGGTGTTGAAATCGATAGTAATCGTAATGTCGGCATCACAACAACTATTAAAAACTATATATCTTTAAATAAAAATGAAAGTGATATGCTGTTTAATGCATCTTGGTCTTCTAACGCTTCAATCAACATGAATAGTGTCTACTTCAATTTTTGCATCCCACTAAATAAATTACTTGGATTTGCTGAAGACTATAAGAAAATAATTCCAAACGGTCGCCATGATTTAATTCTAACACGTTCACACACTGATGAAAATTCATTAATTGCTGACGAGGATGAAAAAGCAAAGATAAATTTGTTTAAAGTACAATGGAAAGTACCTCATATTACATTGTCTGATTCATACAAATTAAAGCTATACAAACCTATTAGTAATGGAGAAACTATGAAAATTACCTTTCGAAACTGGGATCTATATGAATATCCATCTTTACCCAACACCAATCATCATATTTGGAATGTGAAAACAAACTCTCAAATGGAGAAGCCACGCTACATTATCGTTGCTCTGCAGACCGACAAACGCAATTCGCTGAAAGGAAATCCATCTAATTTCGATCATTGTGATGTTACTAATGTGAAAGCATATTTAAATTCGGTTGCTTATCCATGCGAAGATTTAAATTTATCATTTGACAAAAGCAATTATAGTCTACTCTACAATATGTACTGCGATTTTCAAAAAACCTACTATAATCGACTAATTGCTGAACCATTATTATCAAGAGATGCATTCAAATCCCAGGCGACAATTTTCGTAATAGATTGTAGACATCAAAGTGAGGACTTTTGCAAAAACTTGACGAATTGGAAATATTCATGCGAGAAAAAGATATTGACATTTGCTTGATTTCTGAAACTCACGTGAAAAAGGAATCGCATTTAAAAATAAAAGGCTATACTGATTACCACGCTTGTCACCCTTCGGGCAAAGCGAGAGGCGGATCTTCCTTGTTTATTAAAGACTGCATTGAACAATGCGAAGACCTAAAGATAGAGCTTGAAACTCTACAACTGTGCACAATTCGAGTTAAAAATAGTCAGCGTACTATTAAAATCTCATCTATCTACTGTCCACCGCGTTCCGCGCTTGAAAAAAGTGATTTTACTAACTTATTTAAATCGCTGAAACCTAATTTCATTATTGGCGGCGATTTTAACGCGAAACATACGTTATGGGGCTCTAGATACATCTCGCAAAAAGGTAGAATGCTCTATGGGGCAGGTATGGAGTACAGTTGTGATTTTCATTCGACGGGCAAACCGACTTACTGGCCAGCTGATACTTTGAAAATACCTGACCTGATCGATTTCTTCGTGGTGAAAGGAATATCTAACAACCAAATAAATGTTGAAGAGAGCTTTGATCTGTCGTCTGATCATTCCCCAGTTATTTTGACATTGAGCGAAAAACTAGTATATAACCGAGAGCCAGCGAAATTAACTGGTAGAACAACTAACTGGGAAGGCTTTAGGAACGAAATCGAAGTAAATGTTGAACTGAGCGTACCGCTTACGACACCCTATGAACTTGAGGTTGAAGTCGATCGCTTCGTTGAGATAGTACAGCTCGCCTCTTGGAATAATACGCCCAATCCAAGAAAAACGCCGGACAAATACGGTCTACGATATCCTTCTGAAATAAAAGAATTAATCAGGGAAAAAAGAAAAGCGCGTAAAAGATGGCAACAGAGTCGTGCTCCACAGCATAAAAAATATCTGAATCGTCTTTGCAATTTGTTAAAGAATAGCATTAAGGATTTTAAAAATCGTGCGATAGGCTCTTACCTTGAAAGGTTAACAGCAAAAAAAAATTCCAATTATTCCCTTTGGAAAGCCGTAAAAGGCACCAAAAGGCCCAAAATCCCTGCGCCGCCACTTAAAATAAATCAAAATGAATGGGCAAGGGAAGATAAAGAAAAAGCGGATATTTTTGCCGGCCATTTGGAAGAAACCTTTAAACCGAACGTTGGTCAAGTGGTTCATGACAACATCAACATCACAAGGATGGTAGTTCCACCATCTGACGATTTAACGCGCAGATCTGCGACGCTTAGAGAACTCGAACGTGAGATCGCGAAACTAAAACCTAAGAAAGCTAAGAAAGGTTATGATTTGATCACCGGAGAAATTCTCAAAGCCTTACCTAGAAAAGCATTAATTAAGCTTCTCCATATTATAAATGCTGCACTCAGATTAAAACACGTGCCGAGCCAATGGAAAGTTGCGGAAGTCATAATGGTTTTAAAACCAGGAAAACCGTCATATGAAGTAAAATCATACAGACCAATATCGCTTCTTCCCGTCATATCCAAAATTTTCGAGAGGATATTGCTAAGGCGTCTCCAACCGGTTATAGAAGAAAATAATCTAATACCTGACCACCAGTTTGGGTTCAGAAGTAAGCATTCGACGATTGACCAGGTGCATAGAATTACTAACGTAATCGAAAAAGCACTAGAAGAAAAAAAGATATGCTCAACCGTATTTCTTGACGTCTCGCAAGCCTTTGATAAGGTGTGGCACGGTGGCTTGAAATGCAAACTACGACAAGTACTTCCCGCAAACCTATACGAGATTTTGAATTCATATCTCGGGAATAGACTCTTCCGTGTTAGAAATGAAAACGAATACTCAGAGCTCAAAGAAATTTCAGCCGGCGTACCGCAAGGAAGCGTTCTGGGGCCGCTTCTCTATCTGTTATATACTCGTGATATACCGAAAGAAGATGGCACTATCCTTGCTACGTTTGCCGACGACACCGCTATCCTAGCGGTAGGTAAAACAATCGAGGAAACGACTGCCAAACTGCAAAACGCATTGAATAAAGTAAATGAATGGACGAGGGACTGGCGGATCGCCCTTAACGGAACTAAATCTGTTCTCGTGAATTTCACTTATAGAAAAATTAATGACTTGCCAATTTTTATAAATTTGGCCCGAATTCCCATTGCAAATGAAGCCAAATACCTGGGAATGACACTTGACGCAAAGCTGAAGTGGAATTCGCACGTGAAAATGAAACGTAAAGAATTAGAAATCAAATATAGAGAAATGTACTGGCTGATCGGGAAACATTCCCACCTCAGTACCGAGAACAAACTGCTTTTATACAAGCAAGTACTAAAGCCGGTGTGGTCCTACGGTATACAACTTTGGGGTTGTACCAAGAAAACAAATGCCAATATTTTACAGACCTTTCAAAATAAAGTGCTTAGAGAAATTGTCCAAGCACCGTGGTATGCTAGAAACGACGATATCCACAGGGATCTCGGAATTCCGACAATCGAAGCTGAAACTAGAAGCTGCGAAAACATAGAAACCGACTAATCGGACATGTTAATAATACAGTCCTACTTATTTTGGATGAGAGCAATTTATTGCGCCGACTACAAAGAACAAAACCTTTCGACTTGGCGAGATAAGGATTAACCGCGTCTAAATTGTGGAACATGCAGGATCTTTCATTGGAAAGTAACCTGCCAAACGTTTATATTTCGTGATAGAAAAATTGCTTGATAAGTAGTATAACTTAGTTGCAGTATCTAACAAATTTATATCGAAGGGTGGTGTTTTTGGTCAGTAAGAATCTGACACTACTATGAGCACGCGCTTGCTATTCTCATAGTGTCTATGGAAGATTTTCACCTACCCTCGGAAAAAAAAAAAAAAAAAAAAAAGTGAGATAATCAAAAATGGACCAGTTGATATTCGCATTGAAATAAAAACAGCAAAAATAATTCCTGCTAATACATCAGTATACTGTTTAATGTTACACGATCGCATTGTAAACTACAATCCTTTGAGTCAATTAGTTTCCCGAGAAATATAATCCTTAGTTGGATGCCAGCTTTTATTGAGAAAATACACGCGCACATAAGATAAAATGTATTTCATACTAGACGTTCAAGGCTTTAAAGGACCCAATAACAAGTTTATCGCAAAGGAAATAGCTATACTGCACAATGGACGCCATCATCATTTCATCTTGAAACCTCCATACAATGTTGATCAACTATCTCCATCTCTAAGAAGACAAGTTCATTGGCTTTATCATCATCATCATGGTCTACCCTGGGATGGAGGACCCGCAGAATTTCGAGAAGTTAGACAATATCTTCGGGAGAAACTCCAAAATTCCTATGTTTACGTTAAAGGGACTGAAAAAACTGAATGGTTGAACGAATTACTCCAGGATGAAAATATTGCAGTAACTAATATTGATGAAGTTGGTTGTCCTAATTTAAAAGAATTAAAGTGTCTCTATCCAAATGAAATAAAATGTTTATCCCATAACAAGTGCTGTGCGCTGCAAAATGTTTATCTGTTAAATAAATTTTTGAACTGAAATAAAACTATGTATTTGCTTTTTTTTTTAAAATATGAATCATGTTTTTTATTAAATAATTAAGATAAATAGTACATTGATTTTTCAGATATTTCGTATTTAATTTACAAATTTAGTTTCTTTCTTTTATATCCGTATGGTAAGGAACTATGATCGTCCAGAAACCTACGTTTTTCTGCTCTGGGCTTGTACGTTTTTATTTCGGCAACGGTGATTATTTCATGCTCTCGTGTTCGACGAATATTATTCGATAAAATTTGTATATCATTCGAATTTTCAGCATTAAGTACTGCTTCCTTGATAGACTCAAAATTTACCTTCTTCGATGCAGAATAATTCAGATTTATTCCTTTGACTTTACACACAATTTTTTCACTGTTGTCTTGTGTACTATAGACTTTGTAAGCATAATTTTTTGGACCACCACTTACAAATTCAACAATATAACTTCCATGGCCATAGCACTCCAATTCGTCAGTCATATCACCTATGAATTCACCAGTCTGAGGATCAAGTTCTCCTTCACGGCTAACGTAGATAACTGAATCGGTATCGTAGTATAAAACTCTTTCCCCTAATGTTTCCAGGTAACTGTACAGTTTCAGACGAGCTTGTGTGGTTGTATAAGCTGCAATACACACATTTACAGTTGACAATGTCTCCGCTTCATGTTCCTTATACAGCCAGCTTACTACGATATTTTCCTCATTTATAGGGATGATATGCCGCACTTCAACAACTGGATTTGTAAGCATCTGATACAATTCTGATGGGTTATTTATTATACATGTTTTCTGTTGATTTTCTCTTTGGCCGAATTTACCCCAAAATGAGTTTAATATAAGTTTAGCAAAAGATCTTTTTCCGGGGTTGTTGCAAATTTCTGTGTAGTCTAGTTGAACATCTTCATTATTTAGGAAATCGTCTATGTATTTGTTTTTCTCTTCGTCGGTAGCGCATTTATTTGGCCATCCTGACGCTTCCTGTTTCATTTTTATAAATTTGTTCATCATTTGGGTGAAAAGACCTTCTGATTTTGTAATTTTGTCATATTGTACCATTGAATATTCCCATACTTCGAAAACATCCAATAGTTTGTATCCTTTTTCTATTGCTTTCAAGACTTCGTCAATAATCCAGGTTCCGTGCAAAGCTCTTTCGTCATCGTTATGAGTGCAATATTCTTCTTGAAATAGATGTTCACTACAGGTTCTGCACAGTGTAAACATGAGTTTATTATTTTGCTTTATTGGCAGTACCGGATGTAACAATTGCTCAGGTGGTAGTACTTTGCATTTTATAATTCCGTCGGTGTTTTTAAAATCCAATTGAGAACAGTTTGTAATATGAAGTTTTGGGTGGCCTACTGGAAATTTCCCGTATTTGCAAACCCATGGATATAGGGAACATACATCTATGTACTTGATTTTTTCGCCCGTCTTACATTTATAATAATTAAATGTGTTTCCTGTACGCCCTCCGTAAAATGCATCGCGGGGATTTAAAGGCGTACATAGTATTAAGGGATGTGTTTTCAAATATTTTACATCATCAGTACTCAGTTGTTTTTCAAAGTCGCAGCTCCACATTTCTATTACTTCATATCCAAACTGTCTTAGCCGAGTTGTTTTAGCATGGGTTTTTTCATAGCGTAGATTTAATGTGTCATCTGGGTCATCGTGTAAAGGCATATCTCGATTATTTTTTAAGCATGTATGTCCATGATAATAGCATCCATGAAACTCGAAAATCTGATTGGTTTCTTTACAAAAACCATCAACTTTCACACCTGCTACTACCGCTTCTTTTTGTTTAGCTGCATGTTGAATGTTACAGTTTCGCTTCTTTTCTTCCCAAATCAGCCATTGAATTGCCTGGACTGACTGATTATCGGCGAATCTGTATCCATTTCTGGGAATTAATCCTATTGTATTTGACTTAAGAAAACTACGACGATATACAAGATTGCATGCGGATGCTATAGTCACACCTTCCAAAAACGGTTCAACATTGCACTGATCCAGGAAAATATTTCTGAATTTTATACACACTTCAGATAAGATTTGAACATCATTGACACAGTATTCCACAAGCTCATGTTGCATATTAAATTCGTTGTGTTTATTTTCCTCGTACCATTTGAAGAATACACCCCGTTCATTTACCTTCATGGCATCTGGATTATAATATTCCACGGGTGGCAATGGACCAATGTAATTTTCATTTTCTATGGTATTGAAGAAATGTGGAAAATATCCCTTTTTCAATGATTGTGTCAGATCAAAAGCTTTTGGAAGCGCCGATAAAGCCATGGAGAAATAGTTTAACGAATCTATAAATTTCACATTTCCCAATTCCATGAGTATTATTTTAGTTCCTCTCATAATTAATTCCGGTTGAAATTTTGTGTTTTGCAGCATATAATTCAGAATAAATTGATGATCATACGCCTGACCATTGTGTGCCAAAACGATAACTTTCTGAAATGTTTTCCGTACGTTGAGAATGTGTTGTAGGAATTCTGATACAACATTTTGACCTTTTTTGATATTCAATCTGAATTTACATGTCTGGCAAAAGTGTAGATTTTGTTCATTTAAACAAAGGTCACATCTTTGTTGGAAAACGCATAGATTCGGTTCATGGTGTTTTATCGGGTCAGCAACATCATTTATCACTTTTTCACCAATAACCGTTTCTTGACGGCTCTCCAAATCATAGAACACGTACAGAATATTTTTACATTTTGGTCTTCTATCGTCAGGTTGAATATAGCACAAGTGTTCTTGAGGGACGTGTTGTCTGCATTTCTTGCAGTAGTATTCACCGCAAGTATGTTCTCTCTCTGTTCTGTAGGTTTTCAAACAATCGACACATATTTTAATTATTTCACACATTGCGTGGTCTCCAATTGATCCAATTGCCTTATGATTGTCAAAACATTCTTGTCCTCTAAAACTTCTGTTGCAATCTTGGCATACAATTTCGGTAAGATTCGTTGGACATGCAGGTGATTGTTGACACTGTGGACATGACTTTACACATCTATGATCGTTTTTGTTATTGTAAGGTATGTTACAAGTTTCACAATAATAACCACAACAAAATGCTGCCGTCAGAGATCTTATAACATTGAAGTGACCGTTGAAATACAGTAAATTTAATCTCTTATTACTGTTGATGTTGGTGTCTTCAAATACAATATTCCGCCCTTTTTGTTCATATTCGTAGATCACGATCTGATATTCTTTCAAGTGATTCTGAAAGGTGCGAAACTCTGGAACACCACAACCTTCGGGAGGTATATTGATACCGACCATGCTTATTAGATCTGCAGTTCGTAAATCTTGAAGTTTGCCAGTATTTTTGCGTATTTTTACATATTCCGAGTCCTTGTCCACAAGAGCAATTGCTAGAACTAATGCACGGGGAAAACAAAGATTGTCTTTGTTTTCTATAACAATTATTCCCCTTCGCTTCACACATTCTTCATTGAATGAATTATATTTTCTTGCTTGAGTCCTTCCTCTCCCCTTAGGAAGCTTTACCGATGTAACATTTACACGAAAAGTATCCGTACTTACGCCTGCTGAGTTGCTTTGGAATATTTTGCTGATCATTTCCCATACTTCACGCCATTTCACATCAGATGCCTTTCTATAATTCATCCATCCGGGTCCTTGATGCTCAAAATCTTTGCCTGTAAATGTTATTCCTACCATATCGGAAGGATCCAGATCAGCAGTAACTCGTTCGAACATCCCCCTTATAGCATTTTGAATCCAGGTTGTTGGTTCAACATTGTCTGCAACATTCTTTATACGAAATTGAATTTTACGACCTTTCAAATTAAATCTTCTGATGTGCGTGGAATAGTCGTTTATAAGCTCGAAACTCTAAATAGAGGAAAATAAAGAAAAACATTAACAAAACAATTTTTTGTTTATAAATTATTTCTTTGTAACATCTCAAGTTGTTGATACAATTAACAAATTTTTTAAAAAAAAGAAAAAAAAAAGGATTGATAATACAGTATGTCTACCTCTTCAACAGAAAGGTCTGCCTCCGGTATTGGGTAGAACTCCAACTCGAAAGTATTCCCCAAGGGCTTAACTACCTCCATTTGGCTTGATGATAGCGCCTTCATCATGCTCTCGTCCATGGCATTGAATCGGGTCGGTAAAAACACCTTCTTTGTGTCCAACTCAATAAGAACTCTAGGCCCGTATCTTCTTTCATCTTTCAATTGTTCCATTTTAGATGAGTTCACTTGATTTAAGTGAATAAAACTGATGCTCAATAGTTCTTACGCTGGAGCTTATATAGCAGAAATTTGGAATTGTTTCTACACGCCCCGCCCCTTTAAACTGTATAACCAATCATATCGGTATATTCCATAGGAAACAAATGATAAAGAAACAACATATTTGTATACGTCAGCAAATTTCATAAAAAAAAAATATGGTCGAAAGATAAAGAGATCTTAAAACATGTCGAAACATGAATATTCCTGCATAAATTTCTGTATAAAAACATCATAGCCAACGAATGAGAGCAACAGCAAAGACAACGACAAGAACAAAAACGTAGGTATATTCCATAGAAAATATAATGTAAATAAACAGCATATTTTTATACGTCAGCAAATATGGTCGAAAGATAAATAAACAGTATATTTGTATACGTCAGCAAGTTTCATAAAAAAAAAAAATGGTCGAAAAATAAGGATCGAAAGATAAAGAGACCAAGAATTTTAAACATGTTGAAACAAGAATTTTCCCATTGGATGAGTAGACCTTGGAAACCGTTCACCCCTCTAATCATTGTTTCCCCCGCTAACAGTCAAAATAAACAATCTAATCTGGACGAGTAGACCTTGGAAACGGTTCATTTTAGTCCACAATCGAAATAAACAATCTGATCTGAATGAGTTGACCTTGGAAACCATATTCAGGAAACGGTTCACCACCCTCAGCATTTTTTCCTCTCTCATCATTGTTTCCCCTCCGCCAACAAATATAAACAATCTGATCCGAATGAATAGACCCAGGAAACCATTCACCCCCTCTCACCATTGTTCCCTTCCGCCTAAAAATATACTTCTTCCATCTCGCTCTGGCTCAGTGCTTTTTACTTCCATCGTCCAATAAAAACAATTTTACTTGAAACAATATAGTCAGCACTGCTACCCATCTCAGACAACAAACAAAACAAACAATCTGATCTGAATGAGTAGACCCAGGATACGGTTCACCCCCTCTGATCACTGTTCCCCTTCCATCAGCAAATATAATCTCTCGCGCATCTTTCCTCTCCCTCTGACACTTTTTACTTCACTCGTCCAATAAACAAAACAAAAACACCGATATACATACATATTATGTACATACATATATGGCACGCGACTACTTTGAAGATGACTCATATGCCGCCACATCTTATCCAAATACATATACACATACATATGCACAAGCATACACACACACACACACATACACACATACATATGTATATATGTATATACATGTATATACAGACAGATAGACATAAATAAAAAAAATGTAACACGATACATTCTTTATGTAAACAAAAACAAAAAATAAAAACTTTATGTAAGCAAAAACCGGAAGCGGCAAACATCAATCACATTCCATGACACTTTAATGGGCAATTAAATATTTTCCCACGCTTATGTAAACAAAAATGTAACCTGATACCCCTCCTTATGTAAACAAACATCTTCCATCTCGCTCACTCTCACACAAACATCTTCCCTCTCGCTCTGGCTCAGAATTCCCAGGCTCAAGTATCCCAATACCTACTTTCATCGCCTGCTAGAATTTCGACATGGACGACATGGAAGTGTTTAAGATCGTGGCCAGACAGAAGGCCCTCACAGAGGAGCTTCAGCGATTTAGAACTAACATTGGCAAAGACGGCCCCGACCGCAAAACCACCGCGTATATAACAAAAAAATACGAGGTTCTGGAAGGACTATGGTCGGAGTTCCATTACAATCATGAAAAAATCAAGAAATTCGTGAAGATAGACACTCCATATGTACAAGCAAATACGTATGAGAAAATCAAGAGATTTTACGCCGAAATCAAACTCACTTTGGACTCAATTATGCCCAGCGATGCTGAAAGGCGCCAGGAAGAGCCGATAGGGGCAATCGGTGGGACATCGTATCCAGACACAGGAACCATACCGAAGATTCCTACCCTTCCATTAGAGGAATCTAGAGCGAAGGGAAAAGGCATTCACGACGCTGAGGAACGCCAAGAAGAACCGATTGAGGCAATTGGTAGGACGGCGTATCCAGATACGGGAACGAAGCCAAAGATTCCTACCCTTCCATTAGAGGAATCCATAACGACAGGAAAATCTGAAGATCACCAGACCAAAGGGTACATAGTACCCCCGGTAAATCCTGTTGGAGAAGTTGTCCGAATCATTCGAAGACAAAACACAACCGCAAAATCATTGCAGCGGTTGTTGTTAAGTCTTGAAAACGTCACCACAGACAACTGGAGCTCAACATTCTGTAGCGTGAAGTTAAACACACTTCAGAAATTTTGGAAAGAATTGGAAGAAACTCACCTATTAATTAACGAGTTATGCGAAAACCCAAGCGGGCATGGATACAGCGTGGCAGAATACTTTCATCTAGAAGATGAAGTTCAGAACTGGATTATTAAGATGACGACTAGACTACAAGCATCAACCCAGGTTCCACCATTACCCGGTCCAAATACCACACCAAGTTCCAGTAACATACCGAAAGCAACTTTAAATCTGCCGAATATTACATTGCCTAAATTTGATGGAAACTATATTCAATGGAAGCAATATAGTGATTTATTTACAGAATTGGTACATAAACAAGACATAGCCAACTGCCAAAAGCTATTTTATCTAAAAACAACATTAACAGGCGAGGCAGAAAAACTCATCAGACATTTTACTACGTCGGATACCAACTACAGTGCCGCATGGCAAGTTATAACCGATCGGTACGACAACCCGCGGCTATTGGTAACTGCACAGGTGAACAAATTACTTAATCAACCTGCAATCCAGAATGAAGGTTCTAACGCAATCAAGGTACTACACGACACAACACAGGAATGCCTGCTTAGCTTAGAAGGTCTACAAGTTGACACCAGCAATTGGGATCCTCTTTTACTAAACATTCTGCTCAAAAAATTGGATAGAAGTACACTGACACTTTGGGAGCAGTCACTTAAACAACCAAAGGCCCTACCATTATTAAGGGACTTCCTATCATTTTTGGAGGTGCGATTTCAGCCTTTAGAAGCACTGGAAACCAAAGCAGTCAGAACAGAAGACTCCAACAGAAGGACAAAGGTAGCTCTTACATCAACAAAGGAAACCAATAGATGCCTTATTTGTGGACAACAAAAACATGCGATTTTCCTGTGCCCAAAGTTTCTTGAGCTCACACCACAAGAACGACTACACAAGGTGAAATCGCTTAATCGGTGCACTAATTGCTTACGTTTCGGACACCAAGCTTCAACATGTAGAGGAACACACTGCACCAAATGCAACCAGTATCATCATACCCTGCTTCATGTGATAGCAAAGGGTCAAAGTCATCAAACTCCTGAACTGCTTTCGGTAGGCCAAATTAAAATAAATCAGACTGGTCCTACTTTACAAAATACCTTACTGGGATGAGTCGTGATTGGAAAAACTATCACTGGAAATACTTCATCACTATTTTGCGGAATAGGAGTGGATACCTCGTCTAATAACCTGAATAACCTGGTTGAACGATTTTGGAACTTAGAAGAAAATCTAGCTTCCCCATCACAAACAATTCCAAAAAGATTAACTAAAGAAGAACATCAATGTGAGGACATTTATGTAAGAACTACATCAAGAACGCAGTCCGGACGTTACGTCGTAGCTCTACCATTTGCAAACGATCCAATAAGTCTGGGAGAATCAAGAGAGATAGCTGTCCGAAGATTCCTCACACTGGAGAAGAAGCTTCATAGAAACCCGGAAATTAAGAAGCAATACATTGATTTTATGCGGGATTACATTGCATTAAATCACATGGAAGAAATCAAATACGATTCAATCTCTTCCAAAGAACCACAATATTTTCTTCCACATCACTGTGTTCTACGCCCAGAGAGTACTTCAACAAAATTAAGGGTGGTATTTGACGGATCATCAACGACATTCTGCACACCGGACCAGCCCTACAAAATGATTTATTTTCAATTTTACTACGCTTCCGGACGCATAAATATGTATTCACGGCCGATATCTCCAAGGTGTATCGTCAGATACTTGTGAATGAGTATAGTAAACGATTCCAGAGTATCGTTTGGCGGGAATCGATCAGTGAACCGATGAAAACATATCAACTAAATACCTTGACTTACGGTACGAAATCTGCACCTTACCTCGCCATCAGATGTCTTCACGATCTAGCGAAAGGAGCAGACAACCAGCATTCACTAGGAGCCAACATCATCCTTCAATATATCTACATGGATGATATACTGACAGGTAGCAACAATCTTAAAAACGCTCTACAAATGCAGTCAGAGCTGAAAAACCTGCTGAGTCAGGGGATGTTTCAACTACGAAAATGGTGCGCCAATACACCAGCTCTACTCGAGGGAATACCAACACAAGATTGTGAAACTGAAACTATGCTTCACAATCACGAAGAAGGATCCATTAAAACATTGGGATTAACTTGGCTACCAGCATCAGACCAATTTCTTTTAAAAACAAATTGGAGTGAAACAAAAAGGATAACTAAACGAAGCATATTATCAGATACTGCACACATTTTCGATCCGCTGGGCATGGTAAGTCCTGTAATAGTGTTAGCAAAAATATTCCTCCAAGAACTATGGGCTTTAAAACTGGATTGGGACGCAGCACTACCTCTGGACATAAACACGAAATGGACAGCCTTCCGAAAAGACCTTCTAAAGCTAAACAACCTTAAAATTCCTCGCCACATGATAGTGAAAGAAGCAACAAATATTGAGCTTCGTGCCTTCTCAGATGCCTCACAACGAGCCTATGGAGCCGTGGTGTATTTAAAGTCAACTAATCAAAGGGGAGAAGTCAACGTTCAATTGGCGTGTGCCAAAAATCGAGTCGCACCAATTAAACAACAAACCATTCCCCGCCTAGAGCTCTGTGCAGCCAAACTATTGGTACAGTTAGTAAAATTTGTAAAGGAAAGCCTGCCAATCCAAGTCAAACAAACAACGTATTGGACAGACTCACAAATTGTATTGGCCTGGATACATACAAGGTCGCCACTAAAAACCTTTGTAGCCAATCGCATTACATTAATCCAGGACGAAACATCAAAATCACAATGGAAGTTCATCAGATCAGAACTGAATCCAGCCGATCTACTATCCCGAGGAGTTTTTCCACAGCAGTTGTTGAACTCCAAAGTTTGGTTCCAAGGTCCAGCATTTCTAAAGAGACCCCAATCAGAATGGCCAAACCAACCAATAAGGGAACAGGATGAAGAAGTACCAGAAACAAAAACTATTAAAACAATACTACTAGTCGTCTCACAGGATCATTTTCTTAAACGAGTCAATCATAAAAACTCATTTAAGTGTCTACAACGGGTGACGGCATACGTTATACGTTTCATCAGTAACTTAAAGCGAGCAAAAAATTATAGACTTCTAGACAAGGTGCTATCTCCACAGGAACTTAAAGCCGCAACAACAACTATAGTAAAACACGTGCAAGAAATCACCTTTCCAGAGAATTTAGCATCTCTAACTAAATCCGGTTGTGTTCTTCAAAGCAGCCATTTAAATTCTCTCGCACCATTTCTTGATGATAGAAAAGTGATTAGAGTAGGATTAGAAGCCTCTAATCTACCATTCGAGGCAAAACACCAGATAATTCTTCCAAACTCACATACCTTTACGCGACTGCTGATGACAGGGCTACATAACGAACACAAGCATGCAGGACCACAAGCCTTACTTGCAATTTCAAGACAAAATTACTGGATTCTGCGAGGAAAACGGTTAGCACAAACGATAGTAAACAGCTGCGTCAGATGCTTTAAAGCTAAACCGAAAGGCATTGAACAATTAATGGGAAGTTTGCCCGCAGAACGTGTACAACCTACAAGACCGTTTATAAATGTTGGTGTTGATTTTTTTGGGCCAGTACAAATTCACTACAGAATCCGAGGTAAACAATCGACTAAAGCATATGTGGCAGTCTTTATATGCTTCTCCACAAAGGCCGTACATCTTGAATTAGTTACAGACCAGACAACTCAAGCATTTCTGGGAGCATTAAAACGGTTTGTAGCAAGGCGAGGCTGTCCAGCAAAAATATTTTCGGACAATGCGACGAACTTCATGGGAGCTCGAAATGAACTCAACGATCTCTACTCAAAGGTTTTCACGGAAGAAAGCCAGACCTCTATCCAGACGTATTGCGCCGGAAGAAACATCGATTGGAAATCAATTCCCCCACGCTCTCCTCATTTCGGAGGTCTATGGGAGGCAGCGGTTAAGTCCGCTAAACACCATATGAAGAGGATATTTTCCAGTGCATCCCTAACACAAGAAGAATTAACAACAGCACTTGCTCAAATAGAAGCCGTACTTAACTCCCGACCATTAACACCTATGTCGGCCGATCCAAATGATCTTGAAGCCATCACCCCAGGTCATTTTTTGATTGGAGCTCCACTGATTCCAATGATTGATCCAGAACTTAGAACATCTCAACTTACGCATATTGCTAGATGGAATCTAGTAACATCGATGCATGGAGAATTTTGGCGCAGGTGGACTAACGAATACCTGCAAGAAATTCAGCAAAGGCATAAGTGGAAACATCCTCAAGAAGATGTCCAACCAGGAACACTAGTTCTCATTAAGGAAGATAATCTACCTCCACTTAAATGGATGATGGGGCGAGTTTTTAGAACTATCCATGGAAAAGACAGGTTAACTCGAGTTGTGGATATTAAAACTGCCACAGGGGAAATAAGACGATCTATCGCTAAGATGTGCCCACTCCCTACCGAAGTTCAGCCAAAAAATCCAGCTGAAGCCTCTAGCAGACCTTTGCCAATAGCAGTTCAACGTAACACAACAACTGACGCTCCTAGCTCATCTCACGGCTTACGAAAGGGAAAAAAGGTCACACACCCACTAAAAGGACGTTTTTTACCAATACAAAGGCAACAGGAATCCATTGAGAAACCTAATCGCAAGCGAAGTAATGCGAAACCACCTCCAATGAAAACCTTGAAAGTAAAAGTAAATCCAATCAAAACGCTCCTAATGGGTTTATTTCTAATAGGCACTGCCTTGGGGCAAACCACAAAACCAAGCACAATAGAAGTTCAGCACTTTGAGGATAACCCAGGATTATACTTTGAAGACATTGGCGAAGCAAATCTCATCACTGATGACTGGAATCTTTTCATATACTTCAACATGTCCAGTTATTGGCACGAGTTCCAAGAACTTAAAAAAGGTGAAGCCCAACTAAAGGAGAAATGTATAGAACTACAGCCTCTTCATCCAAATAACTTTTGTATTCCAATCATTAATCTCCTTGAAATGCGCCTGGTGGAATCAGAAAATCTTAATGAGATCCTTAATCATAGAAATGGTATAGCTATAAAAAGGAAAAGATCTTCAATCGATTTTATTGGCACAGTCGCGAACAAGTTATTCGGAGTTCTTGACCAAGAGTATGCCCAATACATAGAAGACAATATTCAGATGGCCTATAACAATGGAAAACACCTCCTGGACTTAAGTAAAAACCAAACCTCAATTATTGAATCCACAACCAATATTCTAAATAAATCATTGTCTTCTATAAAGGAGCAATTTAGTATTGTTAATCAACAACTTACAATAATTCAAGATTCCATGGGTAAATTAAACCAAGCAGTACAAAGAGCAGAAGTTTTTAATCATGTCACCATCTATGTTACTCAAATAATGGACCGCTTTCAACGAACACAAATAGCAATGCTGGAGGTTATATCAGACACACATCAAGGAAGAATAAACCCTCTACTTCTTTCACCAAGACAACTTTTAACGGAACTGGACAAAATTCGCAAAATAATACCAACGACATTGACACTGCCTGGAAGCAACGAATATAACCTTCCAAAACTCTACGAGCTTCTAAGAGTTAAAGCACGAGTAACATCAACGACAATTTTGTTCCACGTCAAATTGCCTCTATTAAATACTCAGATATTTCAACTATTTAAACTTATACCATTGCCAGTTCAGCAAAATAACTCGTTCATCTTTCTTCAACCATCAACATCATTTCTGGCTATAACTCCATATAGAGATCAACATTTCGCATTATCACAAACTGAATACCAGAGCTGCATAAACATCGATGACAGGCAATATCTTTGCAAGCAGCAACATCCAATTTTCAATACGCATTCCACCGAGAACCAATGCGAAATTTATATGCTTAACCATAAAAAGCAGTTATCTTCATACTGTGTACTAAAATCCATCAATCCAGGAAAGATATGGATCCAACTCCACAATCCTAATCACTGGATATTTGCGGTTCAAGAAGAAGAAGTACTAACCATACTCTGTGAATCTACTATTTCAACCACCGAACTACAAGGAGTAGGACTGTTAAAACTGGCTCCGAACTGCGTCATAAAGCAATCAACCATGACGATAAACGCAAACAATTTTTACACGTTAAGGTCTGCTGTTCCCTTTTTGCCAACACTCAACCTAAGCCAACTTTTGAAACAATCCCATCCGGTACCACTCCAAGAAGTTAGTTTTGACAACAAAGAAATCATCATTCAGGGAGACGATGACTTTGCACTACTAAGAAAGGAAATATCATACCACAAAACTCAACAAACATTGCCAAACTCCATCTCTCACCATGATGTCCATCAATACATTGTCGGATATTTTTCACTATTTATTGTTTTGTTCCTGATCATCATAGTTCTCCTCAAACGAAGGAATGCGAAGGCTGTCCCATCTCTAAACGACATCGGATTTGAGCTCAAAGATCTCAATGCCGGGGAGAATGTTTAGAATTAAGTTAACGTTAAAATATTATGACCACCCTACTCCTCATATTGACCACCCTATACTATTCAAAATATTGTCATACACTCTCAGATATCATACCCATTCCCATCAAATTGTCACCCATGCATCTTTACAGGTGCTTTCCTCTCACATTACAAAATTATTCCCATAGATTAAATTGCTGACTTATCATTTTAGTTTGTAAATTAGAGTATAAATAGCCATAAGAATACAGAAATAAATCACTTTGCATTCAGAAGTCAATAGTTTAATTTGCTACCCCCCACCAGAGGTAAGGAGAGGTTCCAGGTCAAAACAGCAGGTATAGCTGTGACACAATCACTTGTTAACCCTAGGCAGCGTTGCCGTTTTGCGTCATTTTGACGCTTTTTCGGCGATGGGACCCGGGACCCCACTTTTGAATAAAACTCCGATTTGGACGCATTTTGAAAATATAGGACCCTTTTTTCAATTTATTTTCATTTCATGTTTCTTTTACTTGTAAAACATGGTACTTCACTCTTAAAACACACCCATTTTGTTCAACCAGTGTAGAAATCAACAAAGTATTTTTGTTAGTCAGAATTTTCCATCCAAAAACTCATTCTGCATGCATGCTTTTTTTATCTTTGTTATTTTTTTCCCAATATTTATTTTATTCTAAGTTCAGCAATAAGATACAGTTTTTCGGAAAATTGCATTTTTTTATACAAATATAAGTGGGACCCCTTTTTTGCTTCTGGACCCCTTTTTGGACTATTTTTGAAATTTTCTCGCGACAACCCCGACCCTAGAATGGGCAACAATTTGACTTTGTCGTACAATAAGTTTTTTTCCATCCAATATAGCCATTTTTGGGTCAAATCGGATAAGTTTGTGGTAGAAACTTTTTTTTCAAATAAAACAACTGCTAAATAGACCACTTGGTCTGGCTGGACCACAACAATTTCTCTAGGAACATATTCGGGCATATTTACATAAACTGATCATTTTTTAGGCAGAGACATGTCAGACATTACCTTTGTGATGGTTGCCAAAATTCATGAGATAATTATTTTCTATATCTTACCAATTTCCTACCTTATATGGCGGGAATAAGCATCATTTAGTAGAGTCAAAAATAACAAAAATAGCGTTCATTAAATATTTTTTTTTTAAATTTTTTCTCTCTAATTTTTGTGAATAACCATGTAATTTCTAAAGCTGTTACAAATAAATACAAATATGTAATTCCGAAGCATAATAGTACAGCGGGCAAGCCAATAAAAGTTTATATAGGTCACATCTTATACCAAAGAAATATTTGGTCTGGCTAGACCAAGTAGTATAACTTACCGCCCTCAAAGTAGTTGTCCATCCTAGGGTTAAACTGACTTAACAAATCTAGGGAAATTTTCGTTTTAACAAATATAATGGATATTTTTTGTGGTACAGGAATTAACTTAACTTGTAAAATTTACTTTTTTAACAAACGTCGGTTAGTATGATAAATTATTGTTTCGTGGTATAGGCCCCAGGTGTCCTATCCGTATCTTAATACATGTATATTTCAGAGCTATCCTATGAAGTTTTTTTTTAAACTCTGAAAGAAGTTAGATCTGTTTTTCATTTTTAAGAGGAGTCGTTTTTCTATCAGTAGAGGCGTCGGTTATTGGACGTGTTAATAATAAGCTACTCAGATTTAAAATCAATCTCTTAATACCACACTCTGAAGATGATTCTATAGGGTAAGAACATCAACCCGGAAAAATTAAGGTAGATAGAGCAGTAAAATAGAAAATTACAGGGAAAAAATGTATTAAAGATGATATTTCCGGGCTTGACTGAGCACAACTATGACATTTCGACTTATTTCTAGATCTAAAAAAATAAGTTACTTAAATTAATAAGTACATTTTTTAATCTGGGTCAGAATATTGTCTTTAATTTCTACAAAAAGTCATCTTACTAGAGATAATTAAAATCTAGTAATAAACTATATTATATATAAGATCCTATCCAACGTACTGTGTGAACGTCTGAAACCTTTCTGCAGCACACTAATCGGCACGTACCAGTGTGGCTTCCGGCCCGGCAGATCGAAGATCGACAAAATTTTCACACTAAGACAGATCCTGGAAAAGACCAACGAATTTCAAGTCGAGACTCACCATCTCTTCATCGACTTCAAAGCCGCATATGATAGCATAGTCTTGAACTCTACAAGGCGATGGCCGAATTCGGGATCCCGGCTAAACTGATACAGCTATGCCGCGTGACGCTGGAAAATACGCGGTGCAACGTGCAATTTTTTTCTCCGAACTATTCCAAACATGCACCGGATTTCGGCAAGGAGATGCGCTGTCATGTGACTTTTTCAATCTTGTGCTGGAACAGATAGTGCGCAGGGCAGGTGTAAACACGGAAGGCACTATCTTTCACAAATCTGTCCAGCTACTGGGATACGCGAACGACATCGACATCATCGGTCGCTCCCAGCGCGCCGTCTTAGAGGCTTTTACGGCAATTCAAGAACAGGTGAAATGAGTTGGCCTTGAAGTGAATGAGGACAAAACCAAGTACATATTGTCAACAAACAAAGAATCATCTGTCCACCGCCTAGGACAAAACGGCACTGTTGGCAACAGTAACTTCGAAGTGGGTAAGAAGCTTACCTACCTCGGAGTAAACATCAACTCCACGAATGACACCTTCGTGGAGATTCGACGAAGACTTACCCTAGGAAACCGCTGCTACTTCGGTTTGGCAAAACAAATGGGTTCAAAACTCCTAACTCGGAAGACGAAATGCATGCTCTACAAAACATTGATCCTGCCAATTCTGCTGTATGGAGCCGAGTGTTGGATGATAAGCAGGAAAGCAGAGCAGATTTTGAATACTTTCGAGAGAAAAATTCTTCGTCGGATATTCGGTCCCGTATGCGAGGAGGGCGAATGGAGGAGAAGATACAACTGCGAACTCTATGAGCTATACCAAGATGTGGATGTAGTCCGAAAAGCCAAGACACGTCGACTACACTGGCTCGGCCACATCGAGCGAATGGACAACAATGCTCCAGCAAAAAGGATCTTCGAATCACAGCCCCCAGGTTCGAGACGACAAGGAAGACCGAACCTCCGGTTTAAGGACCAAGCTACCGCGGATGCCAGTGCGCTTGGTCTAGACGACTGGAAGCAGCGTGCCCGTCGAAGAGAGTGGAAGGCTGCCGTGTCTCAGGCAGAGACTCTTCACGGGTCGGGAGCCCGTTAAGTAAGTAAGTAAGTAAGTAATAAACTATATTTAAAAACTAGGAACACATCCAAGATTCAAAGCACTTGGTCTCCCATTTAGCAATTTCACTATTAAATTAAATAAGAAATCTGTTTTTTATAAATACTTCAGACAGAGTATTAAGTAAGAAACAAAACTTCGTTGCCCTCCAATTTACGTAAAAAAAAAAACTGTTACGTAGGAGGGGAGGTGGGAGGAGTTAGGAATTGACAGTGGACAGGAAGTTAGGAAGTGGATGGGACCTAAGGATGGGACAGGACCGGAAAGGGAAAGAGGGCCGCATATGAGGAGCGAGGCACGCTTGTGGTCGAACGGCTCTGCTCGCCGGAATTGGGGGGTGGTTCTTGTCCCTGTACACGACTAACCTAAATACTTACTTACTTAGTTGGCGCAACAGCTCGAGGTGAACCTGGGCCTGCTTCTCGCAACCATTTGTGTGCGCGTGTTATATATTTTTGAACGAATGGAAGGGACCTACAGTTTTTTGCCGACTCCGAACGGCGAGTTGAGAAGCTCAATCGTGACAAATGATGCCAGACATGATGTCAGACCAGAAAGATGTCAGCCAGAATGATGTCAGACATTCGAAAGAGGTGGCACCGTGAAAAAATTCTTTTAGGTGTTAGACCCGGCCAGGAGTTGAACCTGGGCAGCATTGCGTAGTAGTTCAACGCACTAACCACCACGGCCACGGCGACACGAACGGACGGATATGCCGCATTGAGGGGCGCTGTCGATGGTGTTCAGCGTGGCCATGTTCGGTACCCTCCAAACCTGGGGATCAGGCGGCCATTTTGGATCTCCCCAATACGCGCGGATGCCTCAGCTTCTCAAGCCATCAGCCGGATAGGTATTGGGTTCTGTTCCCAAATTTCTTTGGGTACTGCTCCCAGATTGGGAACAAAAATGATCCCATTTGTTCCAACCCCACCTAGTGGTTAGCAGTTGACATGGAGAGAACAGAAAGGACAGGCACAAATCAAGTATCGTTCCTTGTGTTGGCTTGTGAATTTCGAACAATTCTTTCAGATTATGGTGAAGAGGCCACAAAAACGCAAATCAACAACAATTGGAGCCTATACCACCATCACTACAAAAAAGTCAATCCTGAGAGACTCAACTCTATATACCCCACAAACATTCCTAAACAAAAGATCTCAAATTTTGTATGACTGCGACTTGGACATACCTCTGCCTCACATCAACACCTGCTCACGAAAAACAACCCGCCAACCTGTGCCTCCTGCAACACCACTTTAGAAAATTGTACCTTATTAAAGCCCATTATCAAAAATATATTTAATAGCAATCCAATATACGAAATACTAAAGAACCCTAGTACCACAAACATTGAAAATATCTCAAACTTTCTAATAAAAGCTAACATCACTATATAATTTCGATCTATGTAATAAAATAGGGCCAATAGTCTCTGCAGCTAGGCTCGCTTAAGCTAATATTACCATGTAATTTTAATTGCCTGTTAATAAATAATAATAATAATAATAATATGGTGAAGTCGCATGACAGCGCGTCACCTTGTCTGAATCCTTTTTTGACATCGAAGGTCTCGGTGAGGTCATTACCGACTGTTCCAAGTTGAAAAATGTCTTTGTGCTTTTGGAGAAAAAATCGCTTGAATAAAACCGCTTGAAATAAAACACCCGTAGTTTACAACGTTATAACAAACAATGGTTTTCTTTATTTCTTTTCAGCATTTATATACAACTAGCTGATCCCCGTCGAAAACGACGAACATTTTTACAGAGCTTAATGGGCAAAAATAACTTAAAAATAATAAGTTAAGAAAATAACTATGCGAATTATATTCACCAATAAAAGCTCAGTGTAGTTAGAAGATTCAATGCCTACCTCTGTAGATGAATAATTCGCTATTCATATGTGCTCGTTTATTTCTTTCGCGTGCTTTTCAGCGGCGCTTCGTATAAATTGAGTTTGAATTCATAGAATAAGCTATAACACAGAATTGAATTGGGAGAACTGAAAGAAAGAAAAAGACAACAACAGCACCGTCATCCTTTGGGCCCACAATATCACGATGTTCTTTTTTTTCGACATCTCCTTCTGGTGCAAATCATGCTTTCGTTGTATGCGCGGCAGATTTTAAATTTGAAAACAATAGAAATTTAATTAAATCAATCTTATGTACCGTACCCACTTTCAACCCTATTATATGTTGTGGCCAAATAAATATTTTTTGTTCCTCAAGTTTATTTATAAGATGGATGTTTTCTTTTTTGATTCATACGCATCCACTTTCATGCCAAATTGTATTGCAAGAGAAGCAAACCATGGGGGGATATATGTGCATATATGTACATGCAAACACGTTGACGTTCTTTTCACATTACATCGTAGTACTTATTTCTAATTCACTTTTGAACAGTAATACCGATGGACTAAGCAACTGCCAAAAAAAAGCTAATTTTAGAAAATCAGTTTAAAACTCAAGTGCCGTTGTACAACTTTTTGGGCAAAAACCTAGTATGACACTTGATAGCATATGTCTAAGCTAACATAAATCAAAAATTTTAACAAAATCGTTGGAGCCGTTTTCGAGAAAATCAGCTTTTTATTAAATCGGTCCCAAATGAAGTATAGGTTAATTTTAGGGGCTAGAATGAAAATTCCAAATTGGCCTTGTGGTACAGTCCCATAGACCCCAGATATGAAGTTTCAAGCAAATCCGCCCAGCCGTTTAGGCTCCAGTCCGAGATACAGCCGTGTTTACAGAATGAGCGTTACTTCTTTATTATATAGTATGATGATTCTAAATCATTATATATAATTCGAATTCTTGACATTTCGTTTGTAGGCATTGTTGTTTGCGTTCATCAGAGCTATTGTTGATACATTATTCCGCGAGTACATGGTGACGTCATCGTGCGATTGTTGTCTTTCTTTGTAGGTTCTCGAACACCGACCTTAATTGAGCAGCGAGCTTGCTTCATCGTCATCCTGCACAGACGAATGAGTTTGGCAGGGATGTCAAAACTAGACATGGTTCTATTGTATTGTATTTAGGGGGTGGGGGGTTATCCCATAGAGATAACAAGCACGTAAGCCCATTGTACTTTGGTGAAGTACCACCCCATCCTCTGAGTTAGCGATTTGCTGCTGAGCTATACTATTCATCGATCTAAGTCTACCCATCGCTTTCGCAAAGCGAAGCAATAAGGCAAGATTGAGCTCCAGTAAATCAACGTCCCGTAGGACGTAGCTGCCTAGAGTGGCCTTTCTGATCCGAGCAAAGGCCGGACACTCGCTAAGGAAGTGCTCAGCTATCTCATATTCTTCCAGGAACATCTCGCAAAGGCCCGAGCTTCTGATACCAATTTTGTACAGGTGCTCGTTTAAGGGAGTGAACCCAGTGACCAGTCCTGTGATGATTTCAAGGTCAGTTCTGCTAAGGTGTAACAGGAACTTAGTTCTGTTTGCCTTGGGCGCGTCTACTAACATTTTGGCCTGTCGGCATGACCTAAGCTCGTGCGAATGGTTGTGGTGTTGTAGTTGCAGCAGTTCATGAAGCTTGTTTTTAGCATAAGCTGAACTGCAGCGTATAAAAGGCTGAGGGGCTTGCCTTTCCATCTCTTGGTAAGTGCAATGTGCGCTGTGCTAGCGATAGCATACACCTCTGCCTGAAAGACAGTTGTTAATCTGCCCAGTGGAATAGATTGCTCAACGTGGTATTCTTCCGAGTAGATACCTGCTCTGAAGAGCTCATTTATTAAGGACCCGTCCGTATAGAAGAGCATCATCTCAGTCTTGGAGGGATTGACCGATAATGACTGCTCACGACACTATGCTCCAAAAATGCGTTATCAGCGAATGCAATTGTTGGATATCCTTCCTCATTAAGTCTTCTCAGTAAGGAGTCAACAAAGGGTCGACAGGACTCCACCTTGCCCAAAGCCTTTGACAGCTTGCGCTGTCTTGGAGTAACTACCTAATGAAGCATCGCTAGGATCCAACCGATGAGTGTCGGGTCAATTCCTTTTGATCGTAGTGCAGCTTCAATCATTTCAAAGGTGAGATTATCGAAAGCTCCCTCAATATCGAGGAATACAGCAGCTATAGGTAGTGCTTCCGGTCGAGAGCGCGTTGCACTCTACCTGTCAGCTCCACCAGCGCTGCCTCCGTCGACTTGCCTCTTTAATAGGCATGCTGGCTATCACGGATTGCCGCTACACTTAGCGTTCCTATCTTAAGCTGCACGTCAATCAATTTGTCAATGCCCTTCAGAAGGAACAAGGAAGGAAGATTTTTGGAAGATCATAGGCTGGTTTACCCGGCTTGAGGATGAAGACAGCATTGGCCCTCCTCCAAGATAGAGAGGCATAGCCTAGAGCAATACTTGCTCGATAGATCCTAGTGAGCAACAGTATTATTGTATCAATTCCCCTTTGAAGGAGTATCGGATAAATACCGTCTGGTCCGGGCAATTTGTAAGGTGAGAAAGATAAAATGATGGTTCTTACCTTTTCTCTCGTTACAGAGGTCACCGCTGACCTCCATTGATCACTAGTGGGCCTGCTTATGTGTGGATTATGACTCTCCTCGCCAGAATCACTGCATCCAGGAAAATGAGTCTCCATTAACAATTGTATGGTTTCCTTTTTTGAGTTAGTGAAACGACCATCGGGATAGCGCAAGGTGTCAAGTTTGGCATTTGGGTCTGCAGAGAGAACTCTCTGCAGGCGCGAAATGGCACTTACATCTTTTAGCTCCCCACAGAAATTTCGCCAAGATGTGATGTTGGCCTTTTTGACTTGTCGTTTGTATTCTCTCTGCGCGTTGGCATGAGAGTTCCAATGAACCGTGTTGCCAGTTTTCATGGCTCTATTAAACAGCTTCCGCACTTTCTTCCTGATCGTGGCTAGCTTGGTGTTCCACCAACGAGTCGGTTTTGCACCGCCGAGTTCTTTCTCAGGACATGATTCGCGGAATGCTGTTATAATATCGCTCTGGAGTCGATGAAGTCGTAGGGCAAGTACACCGAAGCCATAAGGACTTGTGTGCTCTTGCCACCTCCTTTATTCTGTATTCAGGCAGTAGACTTGGATCGTAGCCTTTAGCGACAAAGACGCACGTACGAGGTTTCAGTGTTCCTGGTTTGACGAAAGTCGCTCCTGGTGCTTCAGTGATGCCTCTTACCGCCTGTGTGCATTTTATCAAGACGTCTACACAATAGATGGAAAGCCGCCTTGGAGTGCTCCAAGTTAATCTGAATGACCTCTAGAGATGTGTTAGCCATGGCGCAACGCATTTTTAGAGGTCCCAACTATCTTCCTAGCGCTTTTTTTAAGCTTACAAGTAAGCCTGCTGGCCAAGAAGTACGGCTGGAAGTTACGCCCCCAAAAGCCTCCACTGAGTCCTGATCTATGCCAATGGTGTAGAGCTTACCATCTGGTAAACTTTCCACCTTTCGGTGAGCAGACCCGGGTTTTGGCCCTTAAGGAGCATGATGAAGGTTCCTTGATCCAGACTTGCATCCGGAACGAAGACTTACATCTTAGTGTAGCCCCTAATCTCAGATTGTGGTCATCTTATTTCGGGAAGATACGAGCAAATTCAGCTTCGACCCATTGGTTTGTGGCTTCATCAGCGCAGCAGAGAATAAATCCTCTACCAATTTTGACTATTCGCTCGAGTTTCGCCACTTTGTCCTTCGCCAGTTTGACTGGTTCCGGTTCTCTTGACACCTTTTACGACATGAGTTGTAGTCCCTGATGGCTTACCACCCCTTTCCGCAGCAACTTCCTTCTCAGCCGAGACTGATCGAATAGTAGCCGAAGGTTCTCTATAGGAGATGCAAGAACTGAGCTCAAACCGCCAACTTGGTAGCGTCCGTGCCGAGCGCTAGCTCCGCTTCTTTCGCCTCCTTGTTAGCAAGACGGTCTCTCGCTCGCTTCTTTTTGCGCCATGAACCCTTCTCCCGTTTTCTCTCCTTTTTGCCCCTTTGACCTCAACGTTGACTTCTGCACAATATGCATCGGACTAGGAAGCCTCTGAGCCTGTAGAAGAGGAATGTGGTAGTACTCAATCTTCGTTAAGCGACAATTTCTTAAACTGCCTCCTAACGCCGCTCTGCCCTATGGTGGGTATCTGGATGGATGAGTCACTCTGCGTGCTAGACAGAGTGGTCCGTGGTCGCTTCAGCATGTGACCATCACTTCCATTTCCACTACTAGGCGTGGCGGCAGTTACAGGTTCAAACACCGGGTCTGATGATCTCAATGCTGCCGATCTCCTCTGCTCCATGTTCGATGACAGAGCCTGTTTTTTTTTTTTTTTGTGTTGCTGTCCCCACTAGAAGAGGCCAAGGAACATCTCAGTGATGAACATACAGCCTCTTGTGGTTCAAGCTTAGAGGCTTCAATGCCAAGCCAACACCGGTAGCCGTGGTAAGTCTATGTACTTGCCTTCAACTTTTTAAGTTTGAAACTGGAACGATGATTTACAAGCAAAAGGAAAATCGATAAATTGCAGAATTGCAGGCTTAGCAACTCAAGACTTGTGCTTTGTGAAAACTTTCATTCCGTTAGTGCTGCCACTTTTATTCAATAACAAAAATTTACTGGGAATTACTTTAGCTTTTATCTTCAGTCAAAATGGGTTTGATTATAAGTATAACGTCCTCTTGTTTTCTCTGTTTAGTTCTTACCACCAGTTCCAATGTGAAACAATTTATAAAACCAAAATGACTAGAACTCGCTTTGTTGAAAAGCTTTTACTTTGTTTTACATAAAATTATTGGACGTGCCACAATCAAATAAAAAATATTAAAAAGTTGGACGTAAAGAAAACTATAAATCTAATATCGTATCCAATCATTTTAGTACCTACCTATTTGTTATAATTTCTTATTAGCCCACAGAAAATAATTCTACCAAATTTCACTGCCATCTACACTCTCATACTCGAAACTTTTTCAACTAGTCAACTAAACCGCCAATGCCTACATTGGCGCTAGTTACGGTAAAGAGAATACAAAAACAAATCTGACAGCTGTTTTCCTGTTATTTTCACTCTGACACTTCGTAATGAAAAAAATGTTACTAAATCTTTTGTAAAGTTTTCTATAAATATACCCTAAACTAGACTAGTAAATTAGGTAAATTCCTTTAATAATCGAAATAGAATGAAACCCATCATTGAACATCATCATTACCTGTAATTACTTTTAGTAAATATTCACAGTGATAGCTGCAAGAATATTTTTTTTCTTTACCCGTCTGCTAATTTTCTTTTGTTCTGCAGAATTCTAAAAATATAAAAGTACGGAGAGGCCCTGGTGCTTTGGTCATTGGCGGCGAATACTTTTGATGCAAAGAATTGGTAGCTGAACGTGGAGGACAGTAAACGCTAAAAAGATGCCGTCACTACAGGAGCTGGACATATTTGAATTAAAGCCTTTAATTACAAATCTAAATTGTAAGCTGTCGACAGTGTCTGACTATGATCCACAGAAACAACTGCTCTGTTTGGTTTCTGAAGAAAATGAAATAATTCTGCGCTACATTGGTAATGGTGAGCAGGAAGTATTAAAACTCATTTCATGGTTTCGTCGTATGTCGAGAGTGATACATGATGTCAGCTTCGATCCGAGTGGAACTTGGCTTCTGGTGTTGTGTAAGTCTTAATTGCTTTAGTTTTTCTAATTTTTCTCGATCAAAGAACTATAATTGTGGAAATACGCGTATGTAGATATATGAAGGTGACTTATTTTCGCTTAAGGGCTTTTTAGGTATTGAAAAAATGGCATCAAGAGTTGACATTGACAATAAGATATCATTCTTTGTCTCATTTCTTAAGATGTTAAATTATCAAGCAAACAAGACCGGCAGTAGAAAACAGTGCTTACTTGAAAAACATATGTATTTAGAGAATACCTATAGGTATTCAAGGTCATACAAATTTTTATATTACATGTGAATGGCAGCTGTTTCAAATCAATACTTACTGACTGTCATTTAGTAGAGCCTCTAGGAGTGCGTTTATAGGCACGGGATATGCATAGTAATTTCAGCCGATCGTATCCACCCAAAAGTGCAGTATAACAATGGAAAATGTGCGCTGTTTCGATTGTCGGTAAAGATCTTACTACCTATTCATTTACAATTCGCTCGCGCTCAACGGGCTATGACAACTTTTATAATGTTACACATACAGACAGACAGATGGGCGTAGTTCTAATTCATGGAAACGTGTAGTCATCGTTCTTAAAAATATTACGAGAAATTCGAAAGCCTACACTAATTACTTGCAGACGATAGCAACGCTGTCTTTATTGGAAGAATACAGATACCGATTGTTCTGCTCTGTGGTTTGCACTTTAAAATTTAAAAAAAATCTTAGCATTTACGTTAAAAAAATACACTTCAAAGTCCTCGATAGCAGCATTGTAGAAAACATGTCTAAGCCTCAATGGACAAGTCTCAGTGCCATTCGGAACTGTAGTGCAATCTAAAGAAGAATGCAGACCCACCTGCCATGCGGTTTTCCAGTCCTGGACCAAGGCAGAAAAGGGACGACTCTTTCAGGTTAGTCTTTTACAGATTTAGAAGACCTTGTATACATTGACGTAAAACTGCTGCGCTGGATTGGCTGTTTTCTGGACAAACAATACTCTTCTTTGTACTATTATTTAGCGGACTGTCGATTAAAGAACATATTTGATTATTTTTTTCTATATACATATTTCAAATGCATTTGTTTTAGATCTCAAATATTTTTAGCAAAGGAGAAGATTTGCGGGTGGATAAAGGTTACTCTTCACCCTACTTAGACAAGCCATATGCCATTTAATTGATATATAGACCTACAATATGATTCATATCCATAGAATTAAATCATATTTTTTATTTACAGGTTTCGATAATACTCTTCACATAATACCAGCACTAGCAGTGGTTGGCGGCAAAACGCCTCAACTGACATATCAAACATTTAGCACAACACAGGTCACTTCGTATATTATCCCATTTGTAGGACCACATGAATGTCCAAACTCTAAGGCTTGTCCAAATCACGAGGCGGAACGTAATGCAAATCTTAATATTTCTACGCACGTAACACCGGAGGAAGGTGACGCGAAACCTATGACTGACGATGATGCAAATCAATTGATGGCAGATCAATGCCTAGATGCATGTAGTCATGATATACCGCAAAATATGCAAGCATCATCGTGTGTGCCCAATGTGCCTGAAGATAATACGGGTAACAGTCAAGTCATGTGTACATCGTTTATGTGTTCGTCTACATGTCCATACCCGCTGTCGGTGGTTTGGTGGCAAACCGTAGATTTAGGGCATCGAGCAATAATCGGATATTCGGATGGTTCAATTTGTTTTGTTGGTCTTAGCCCGAATTGTCCGTTTGTTGCTAGTACTGCAATCGAAAGTGGATCTGTGGTCAAATTGCTAATTTGTAAGGATAGCAATTTTGAAAGCGTAACGTTGCTTGTAAGTTTGTTTTAATGCTTTAAATAGAAATTTTATAAACCATTGATTGTGTTATTCCAGATAACTTCTTCACTAAAGCAACAATATAAACTTCTACTGGAGCAAAGCGCTATCCAGTATGTGTATCCCGGAGACATTTCACCTACATCAGCTAAGACGAGAGATGACTGGCAAATTGTCATGCCTCTTAAAACAAACAGCAACTGCTCGGATCCCGCTTCGGATAACAGTCAGCAAGAAGAGGAGGTATTTTTAGATAGTAAGGAACTAGGTCCAGCAATAGAATCGACTTCAGTTGGGCCATCGGCACCATCTGGGTCGAGAAATAATCAAGACATGGATGAAGCAAATAACCGTAATGGTATTTTACCGGCAGCGCGTGCTCGTTTGGCGTCACTAAAAAGTCTTGGCTCCAAGAAACTAAACGCTATAAAGATGAGATTATCAGATCACAGGCAGAAGTTGGAAGAATGTAAGTAGACTGTTAATGAAAATTTTTCAACATTATTTACTCTGCGGATATTAAAAGCGCCTAATATTACAACTTAATAACTTGCTTTACATATGTAATGTAATGTCTTACACATCGGTGGTATATATTATATATGCATGTTCCTATATATGGATACATTTTCGCTATATTCTGAAACCTATGATCTCTGATTCTAGAATTAAATAGTACATACTTAGCTTTCAACGGTTTTGAGTATCGATTTTCTTAAATTACATCAATACATTTTAAATGGGTTACTTGCTTTACAACGTTAATATCTATTGTGCCCGTTAGGGGATATTCGAAGTTTTCTTGATTTTAATATCTCTAGTATTTAGTGGTTTCAGTGATGGTAGCTCCTCGTTATTGCTGATTTATGGTCCTGTTTTGCGAAGAATGTTGTTAAGACAATTCTAAATTTAATGATTTTATTTATTTCTGGGGCTGATGTTTCCCGCACTAAAACTTGACAAAGAATGATTCTTATGATAAAACATAATAACTAGTTGACCCCTTGCATTGGGTTTACAATTTTTTACGAGTCATCACTTAATATTAGATTACAAATAAACGCAAGCGTGAGAACAGACGAATTGTGCGAAACCCAGTCGCCGAAACACGAGATGCGTGAATTCGCTAAAACCTGTCTGGTGCCACGCTTGTACAATTACAAGAAAAATTGAACGCTGATAAAGAAAAAACTAAACATGATACAAAACTAAACATACTCCCCCTTCTTGAGGGTTCTTAACTCTCTAAACTTAAAAATATACTAATTAACTATTGTATTAAACATCGTCTACTCTGAAACGTGACGATCTTGGTTGTGGGATTGGCTTTGATCGCCTCTGCTTGTGCCAATACGCGATCATTATCCCTATCATGCCAGCGAGGAGAATATAACTGATCCCATAGTGGTGATAATCGTGGGCGTTTACGCTTAGATTATTGGAAAGCGCCTTAGATGAGCTTACATAGTCTTCAACCTTGCTTTTTAAATCAGCTAGCTGAATCTTATCAATATCATTTACCTCGGGTGGAACTAACACTTCCGTCGTCGAGCTTCGACTGAACATCCAGCTACTGATGTTTACACTAGGCATAAATGATTGTTTGACCGAAGTGTTATAGCTGCTACGTCCGTTGATAATTTTAGTTGGCAATCTCAAGACACAAATATCGTGAAATTCTATGATGCCATTTCCGACAATGGTGATGCTATTGGTGCTACCTTGGCATATAAGATGACCGGTTGTGGCAGCAGTGACGGAGAAAATCCAGCCATTGGATTCCTTTAGGCGTATCCATTGATCTCCTATTGATGATTCGGTGAAATGGCATTCCGACAAAGCATCTTGGTTATGATTCAGGAGAGCCATTTCGCATCCGCTTGACAGACCTCGGTGTACACTAGTTGGGTGAAATTGTGTACAGAGATACATTTTGGGTAGCAGTGATTTACATGAGGAAAGTTCTATATCCGTCAGCTTGAAATATTTGTCCCTTGCTAATGAGACCGCTAGATATGGCGCCGATAGTGAAACCCAATGACTTATGTTTTTATGGACTATTGGAACTGAGATTAAATTGAACAATTGAAACTCTTCTATATCGGTTAGTGGTAACAACATTTCAAATATTATGGAATCGTTAAGACTGCGACCTTTAACAGTTGCCATTCTGTACATGTCCACGATCGAACCTTTTGCTAAGCTTAAGGTTGGGGGCAAGCTGTTCCTTATCATCTGAAGTTGTTCGTTAAATTGCTTCGGAGTTATCAATTGCGGATTAATTTTTGCGTGGTTAATGTCGAGCAGCACATCTAACAGGTTGTCTTGAGTTCTCTCAAAATTCGTGATGATCAGAAGCAAAAGCGAGGTCAACGAATCTAGATTTTGCCTACGTTCAATAGACGCTTGTTTTTCCTGCAAGTAGAAAAGTGACTTTGCCAAGAAAATGTTGAGGGCCTCAAACTGCTTCTTTATTTCGGCTGCATTTCGTCTTAGGATATTTGATGTAGAATCCGCTATGGAGCTTTGTTTTCGTAAAAGCTCTGCCATGTGTTGTTCATTTTCTTGTACGCTCGATATCTGAGTCTCTATGCGCTTGGCATCTTCCTGGTCTAAAACGCCAAACAAGCTGTGAGCTAACGTGCCAACTATGTCGAATGGAGATCTTGCAAGTCTAACCTTGTCATTTTTAGGACCATGAAAGCTATAAAGAAGATCATTATTGTGCTCCATCGCCTCAATTCTGTGTCGCATCGTTCCTACCGTTGGCATGCAATGTGGGTAATGAGCTGACTCCGTTGCACAAATGTCTTCGAGTTGGCTGTAAAAGGATTTAATTTGGCTGAATTCCTGCCAGTAGGTTGTTAGGTTGTAGTAGATGTATATGTTCCAAACGGTATTTGTTAAACGAAGCCTTCCTATATCCTCAAAGTAGATGCCGACAGTATTGTCTAATTTGTTTATTGTAATCTCATCATTCGCCTTTGCTTGCAGTATTGGACCTACTAATAGAACTATAAGAACCGTAGATAACCATGCAGCCTTGGGTCGTTTCTTTCTTCGAATATTTCCGGTGTTGCTCGGTAGACTTTCGGTTTCGTTAGTTGTGTTGTTATCGATGTCCTTTGACTCAATTCTCTCGTCTTTCAGTTTGTGTTCTATTGGCAGAGGACATAGATTATGTACGGCACGTTGATATATACCCGTTTGCGTCTTCACGTTAACTACCCGTACAAAGTCATCGGTTCCCTTAAACACTTCTGTTACTCGTCCTAGTTTCCACCTCATCGGTGGAGTATTTGCTTCTTTAATGACAACTAATGCCCCAGGTTCTATGTTGTTTGATTCAGTTTTCCATTTCATCCGTTGCTGTAAATTGTGCAAATATTCAGCTGACCATCTTTTCCAAAAATGTTGCTGAATGTGCTGTATTTGACGAAACTTGCTTATGTTGTTCAATTTTTGATCGGTGATGTTTGGTTCAGGCAACGCTGTGAGTGGGGCTCCAATCAAGAAGTGCCCAGGAGTAAGTGCCTCTAAATCGTTGGGATCAGACGTCATAGGTGTTAGTGGCCGTGAATTTAAAATTGCTTCTATTTGAATTACCACCGTTAACAATTGTTCATAAGTAAGAGAGGCTTCTCCTAAGTAACGAATCAGCAGTCTCTTTGTCGACTTCACTGCAGCTTCCCAAAGTCCTCCGAAATGTGGGGCTCGTGGTGGTATATATTTCCAATGAATTCCTTCTGTTAGGCAAGTCGTTTCCAAAGCGGAGTGTATATTTTCTGACTCAAACGCTCTTCTTAGCTCTAAAATTTCATTCTTTGCACCCACAAAATTTGTCGCGTTGTCACAAAATAACGAATGGCATACCCCTCTTCTTCCTATAAATCTCTTCAATGAATTAATAAATGCCTCAGAAGATAAGTCGCTTACAACTTCAATGTGTACAGCTTTAGTAGAAAAACACACAAATACAGCCAAATAAGATTTCGTCGGAGTTTTGCCTCTTACCTTGTGATGTGTTTTTACTGGACCACAGAAGTCAACGCCTGAATGATAGAAAGGTCGTGACGAATTAACTCTTTCCTTGGGTAAGTTACCCATTATTTGTTGTATAGCTATTGGCCTTGATCTAAAACACTTGATGCAGTTACCAATTACTTGTCGCGCCATTCTACTAACACTCAAAATCCAGTATTGTTGTCTTGAAATTGCAATCAGTGATCTATGCGATGTATGCAAATATGTGTTATGCAAATGGACTAAAAGCATTTTCGTAATAATGTTATTTTTTGGCAATAAGACCTGATGTTTAGCATCCAACGTAATAGTTGCGTTTTTTAATCGTCCACCTACCCTTATTAGTTTTGTTTTATTATCAAAGTATGGAGATAAGGATGCAATACTTGAAGTTTTTTGTACTCTCAGTCCACTTTCTAAGCTACGATAATCCTCTGGAAAAGCACACCTTTGGGTGTGTACCAAGATCAAACGTGTGCCCTGCTGAAGTTCATTTGTTGTCAACTGACCTCCATTTCGAAATCCTTTGGATGTTCTACAGTTGTTATAAAATCTAAAACAATAGGAAAAGATTTTTTGAAGTGTATTGAATGAGTTTTTGTGATTTACACATTCAATTAAAAGCCCATTAAGGAAACTTGAGGTAATTAACACCGATTTTTTCTTCCGACGTTCTTGCACTGTCGTCGGCAGAGTGTATTCTGTCGTTGTCCAAGTTTTAACATCCTGACTTAGGAATTCCGGGCCTTTAAACCAGGTTGTGGCTTTAAGTAGTGTTGATACATTAAGGCCTCTAGATAAGAAATCAGCTGGATTACTCTCACCCTTAATATAATTCCATTGATGAATATCTGTACTATGTTGAATTTTTGCTACTCTATTTGCGACGTATGTTTCCCATGTATAGGAAGGTGACTTTATCCAAGCCAATACTGTCGTGGAATCTGTATAATAACATACCTTGTTTATTTTCTTGGGCAAGATTTTCAAAATCCTGTCTACTAACTCTACCATGATAACCGCGCCTTGTAGCTCCAACCGTGCAATGCTTATAGTTTTAAGAGGTCCAACTCTCGATTTGGAACACAACAGGTGCGAGTTAATGTGATCATCTTCATCTATTGATCTCAAATATACGCAGGCTCCAAATGCACTTAAACTGCTATCAGAAAATGCATGCAATTCACTAATGGTTGCCGAAGTCGTTGAAACATAGCGTGGGATACTTAATTCGCTCAACAATGAAAACTGCGATAGATAATTTAACCATTTGTTAGCTTCTTCTAAAGGCAAAGTTTCGTCCCAAGATAGTTCTGCCTTCCAGACGTCTTGTAGAAATAGTTTGCCGAGTACTACAACAGGGCCGAGTAAGCCAAGCGGATCAAAGAGCCGGGCTAGGTCTGCTAGAATTGTTCTCTTAGACACAGTTGAATCATCACCTTTATTGACGTCAAGTTTAAAACGAAAGACATCTGAAGATGGATCCCAAATCAATCCTAATGTTTTAATCACCTCCGATTGATAAAATGTTACGAGTTTTTCTTTATGCTCTTCTGGAACCTTCTCCAAAATCTCGGAATCATTAGCACAGAATTTACGTAACTTAAACTTCCCCAGATTCAGCAACTGATTGATTTCCGTTAATAACGTCTTAGCATCTTCTAGTGTTTCTGCTCCGGTGAGAACGTCATCTACGTATGTGTTGTTCTTGACTGCCACTGCCGCCCTATAAAAGATATCCTGGTTGTCTTCCGCCAATTTAACAAGGCATCTCGTTGCCAAGTAAGGAGCTGAAGCAGTTCCATAGGTTACTGTGTTTAATTGATAGATCTGTAGTGGAAGATCGTTGCGTGATCTCCATAAAATAAGTTGCATTGCTCTGTCCTTTGGACTCACTAGAATTTGCCTATACATTTTGTTTATATCTGCGGTAAAGACATATTTATGCATTCGAAAATTCACTATTGTCGAAAAAAGGTCTGGTTGGACTGTTGGACCAACCCTTAAAATATCGTTGAGTGAGCGGCCAGATGAAGTTTTCGCAGAAGCGTCAAATACAACCCGAAGTTTTGTTGATGAACTATCAGGCTTAATAACGCAATGATGAGGAAGTATGTAATGATCAGCTAGTAACTCATCTTTTGTTATTGGACTCATGTGTCCCAGTGATTCGTACTCTTCCATGAAATTAACATAGGATTCTTTGAGTTCCTTGTTCTTATCTAATCTCCTTTCTAATGTCAAAAATCGTTTTTCTGCTAATTTTCGCGAGTCTCCTAGCAGCGATCCAGGATCGCCCTTGAATGGCAATTTTACTATAAACTGGCCTTCTGAGCTTATTTTTGTATTTATTTTAAAATGCTCCTCGCATTCATGTTCCTCTTGGCTCATTGTATTAACGGGTGCTTCATGCCCTTCGGTCTCCCAAAAACTCCTTACGAGTTTTTCTAATGAGGAAAGCGATGGATTTGCCACCACATGACAATGCGCACTTTCTTGTGGTATTGGAGCACTTCCAGCTACAATCCATCCCAACTTAGTGTTGCGTAGTATTGGTAGTTCGTTTGAAACTTTAAGTTCACCGGGCAAGAGTAGATCAAAGAAAATCTCAGCTCCTATTAACATGTCAATACGTTGAGTCTTTGAATACTGAGGGTCGGCTAGTTTGACATCTGTAGGAATACTGAATAAGGATACGTCTAACTGTTGACTAGGTTGGTAATCACTTATTCGAGGAATTATACTTGTTTCAATTGTTGTTTTGTATGTAGAATTTCTAGACTCAAATGTTAGGGTTACGGCGAACTCAGTTTTACTTTCCTGCGCTGCAATACCGCTGATTGGAATGTTCAGTCGATGCTTTTTATGCCCTAATTCATGTGCAAATGATGAAGTTATAAAATGAAGCTGTGATCCAGAGTCCAAAAGTACCCGACACGGAATTCGTGTCCCGTACGAGGTAATGACATTGACCACAGCTGTTGCTAGATAGACATGATGTTTTCTAACTCTTAAACCTATAGCAGCATTGGCGGATGCGCCCAATGGCTGATCTTGTTTTATAATTTTCTTATCTGTATAGCGCTTACCACATTGATTATCTTGATCGTTGACTTTCTGCTGCGGATGGGCATGATGTTGCTGTGGCTGCTGATAGTTTTGTTGCTTTTCAGGGTGTTGTTGCTGCTGCGGATGGTGTTGTTGCTGCTCATGTTGTTGTTGCTGCTCATGTTGTTGTTGCTGCTGCGGATGGTGTTGTTGCTGCTGTGGATGGTGTTGTTGCTGCTGCGAATGGTGTTGTTGCTGACGCTGTTGCTGCTGTTGCTGATGGAGGAGGGTGTTGTGCTTGCCATGGCATTTTTGGCAACCTCTGGACTGGCATGACTGGGAGTAATGACCCGGTTTTAGGCAGTTTCTGCAAAGCTGGAGCCTGCGTGCTGTTTGGTCCCGTTCAATATCTGAAAGACATAAAAATTGTGAGCAATTGTATATTCTGTGTTTACCTGATTGACACATAGTGCAATTGATACTGTTGTCACTATTCGCTGCAACAAGCACCGAAGGCTTTCTCCTCTCGTCTCGATTGTTAATGGCTTCCAGCGTCTGAAATCTTGATTCTACAAACTTGAGGAAGTCCTCAACTGCTGGGCTGCTTCTAGGATCTTCAAGAGATTGCTCAAATAAAATCCTGCTTTCCTTGTCCAACTTCTGCAACATGAGATGGACGACTAATGGATCCCAGTTCTCTGTGTCGTATCCCAGGTTCGTTATAGCCTGCATTCCTTCCTTCGTTGTGTCGTGCAGCTTTCTCAGGCTGGAAGCCGTTCCAACTGTGGAAGCTTGTGACAGCAGACTCGTCAATTGGGCTGTCAGTAAAAGTCTTTTATTGTCGTAGCGGTCAACAAGAGTTTTCCAAGCCACTTCGTAGTTGCTGTCGGTGGCTTGAAAATGTTGTATTAAATTGTGCGCCTCGCCGGTTACATTTGCGCGCAGAAAATATAGCTTTTGTGCTGGTGGAATCGGTTGTTCGTGTATTAGCTGCTTGAAGAGATCGTAAAATTGCCGCCAGTTGAGATAACTACCATCGAATTTTGGCAGTTCTATTTTCGGCAATTTCATCGCTGAATTCATTGGCACCTTTGATGGTTTCGGGGTCTCCAGCTCTTCGTACAGCTCCATCAAGGTACTCTCCACCCGATCCTGCATTTCAAAATATTGTGAAATTTGGTCGATGGAGGCCTGGCCCTCCAATCGTTGGTAGAGTTGTGCGATTTCTGTCCAATTTTGTTCTATCGACCTTGCTTTGATTCTGCAAAAACTTTCACTTCGTCGTTGAGGAAATTCTGCACTGCATTTTTCTAAGGCCTTTTTCAATATGTCCATCAGCAGACGAAGCCTCTCCGACTGAGCCATTGTCCGAGGTTGAAAGGGCAACATGTACTTTTCTGAATGAACTGGTGTTTCAGGGAGTTGACGGGTCACTGGCGTTGGAAGGGTCTTAACCTTTTCCTTGGGAATCGCTCCTGCAAGCCCGCTTAGTTTTGGATCACAAGCGGCAGCTGCATCTGCTAAATCATCTCGTGGTATGCGTTTGGGTGATTCAATGTCCACTCGCTCCATTGCTTGTATGTGTTCTATTCGACGGTGAATATCACTTCGCAGGCGCTCTGCAACTCTTCGCACGGCCTCAAAGTAATCCTTCTTGAAGTAAGGATGATCCAACTGGTCGGGAAAGCCTTCTCGGATTTTGCTGTCCGTTTCATCAAACTTCTCCCAGTTTTGATCCAAACTAGCACGACGTGCAGTCAAATAGTCGAGAGTTTTTCTGGTTTCCGGATCCTTTCCGTAATTCCGGCTGATGCGGATGATTTCATCTCCTATCTGCTCTTGTTGAGTCGTGTAGTACTCCAATTTTTTCACTTCACTTGCATTTGCTGAATCTAGTTCCGACATTCTATTATTTAACACACACTCGACACAAATAAATTAAACAAACAAAAAACTAGTCCTGTCACGGTCGCCAAAATGTTTTGCGAAGAATGTTGTTAAGACAATTCTAAATTTAATGATTTTATTTATTTCTGGGGCTGATGTTTCCCGCACTAAAACTTGACAAAGAATGATTCTTATGATAAAACATAATAACTAGTTGACCCCTTGCATTGGGTTTACAATTTTTTACGAGTCATCACTTAATATTAGATTACAAATAAACGCAAGCGTGAGAACAGACGAATTGTGCGAAACCCAGTCGCCGAAACACGAGATGCGTGAATTCGCTAAAACCTGTCTGGTGCCACGCTTGTACAATTACAAGAAAAATTGAACGCTGATAAAGAAAAAACTAAACATGATACAAAACTAAACAGGTCCCAAGCAATTCTTTCCTTTTCTAAACAATGCTTTACAGTTCCCTCATAAGTGATCAGGGGTCTTTTCATTGTTGTAGCAGAATCAAATTTTTTAATCTTCTTCAATTGTAGTTCAAATATAGTTCCCGAAGAGTGTCTTGGCTTGTCTTAGTTAAAGGTGTTTAAACCAAAGTTTAACTATAGTGTGTTCTTCCTCCTTCTTTAGTTTTTTTTATCCGCAAAAAGGCTGCAGCGCTATCAGAGGAGCTGCTACTTCTTCAATGTTTCGCTTGATATAAATGATTGAAAATACTTTCATTTGGAATCGATGATCATTTTCTTCCGTAGACTAGAAATTACAGTCTGGGCTATTCAATATTTTCCTATGTTGCAAGCACGCGCATTGTTAACAAAAGAATTACCCTGTTAGTAGATGCCCCATCTACTGATATTAAAGTCTTCAACACTGAGGGATCTTCTACGTTTCTGAACATTCCTTCCCTTTCCAATTGTTTTTTGTTTTTTTTTTTATATTGTTTCTTAGCTTTATATCACTTTATCAGTGGAAAATTGGTGATTGTGTTCGGGGATCAATGTCAGTTGTTAACTGTGAGACTATTCGATTTCATTGAAGTGGAAATCCACTAACTCTTACGCAAAATTTTCTAGTATATTTTTTTATCTGTACCTTCTCTGTCACTCGTTGTGATGAGCGCACTCTTTATCGAACTGCAGCTTCCTTTTCGTTGATTATGGGTAGGCTCGTATGGCATCATTGACTATAGACAACGTAAATGTGTTACTAAACTAAAATATAAAAACCTGGTTTATAGTAATAAAAATGATTCTATATTTTTTCTCTTTATTTTCTACTAATGTGGATTTTTTTTTTAATTATATAAAAATGTGGACCATTTGATTTTCGCCAAAGTACATATGTATGTATCTATAAAGTCAAACATCCTTAAGGGGTTACATGGGTTTCCTCGGGTAAAAAACGGCTTATTTTTTAAATTTTTTTTTTTTTATATAAAAAATTAAATATTTCATTCCAACATTTTACTGCCTTAAAACACATTTGACAAAGATTTTCTGTCGTGAATAAAATTTCCAGGGAAATGTTTCCCATTCAGCAATGTGATTTACATTGCTGACAAAAGAAATATTTCCATCGGAATTTATTCGCGACTAGTTGAACTCATGCTCGCCTTGCTTCGCATTCTAAGGGCTTTCTTATGCATACAAATATGCAATTTCAGTGGGAGCGCAGAAACTTCAAAGTATTTGTCTAAGTCCACAAAAGTGTTTAGTAAATTTTGTTGATTAACTGCGTTTTATCAAAAACGTTTCAATGTGTAACTTTCAGCCCCTAACTGCAGATTTCATAGTTCTCAAAAACCGCACCGCACCGTAGCCCGTCAACACTTCCGCCTCTAATGTCATTACAAAATTGTAACTCTAGGTCGGGTGCCATTGCATTAGTTAGGCGGGCTCAAGTTTCTTAGAAGAATAGTAGGTTCACCCACTTTTAGTTTTAATTTATGTGATGGCAGCAAAAGCGAGAGTCTAAAAATTCGGCCAGATATCTGGTTATTACTTCTTGGTCCACAACCCGGGTGATTGAAATACATTCTGCACTTTGACCATCAGCACGTGAAAATATCTCACTGTTGATTGCTGGAGCTTAATCATTCCGAGGCAACAAAATAGCTCGCTCACAAAGCTAAGAGTTCTTACGGTTTTTTAGTTGTGATATATCACCTTAAACCTTGTGATAAATTTACTTTTCCATTTTCTTCCGGAAGCGTTCCTCCACCAATTTTAAATAACAAATCAGAGAAATGTTGTGCGTTCGGATGTGCCTCGTGGCACTACTGATAACGTTTGACTAAAGTCTCGGCAAAATAGCACTGTAAATCAAACATCCCAGATGACTTCCACATAGCAAGTACATATGTGCATACATATATGAACCAAAACTAACTCTTAAAACAACAGAAGTTCACTTTGGGTAGAATATTTGTTTTTGATCGTTTTTTTTTTTAAATTTATTAATAATATTTATAAACTGAAAATGCAATTCACTGCTCTAGAAAATTCTCTTTCTTTTGACACCTCATTAGTTAAGATTGGTTGAGTGTGAGAGCCGCAAATGGTGATAATGATTGTAGTACATTGAAGTACAGAGCATATGATCATGTTAGAGCGCGCACATATACTCACACACACACTATTGCAACGATACCCACTGCTGCACGATTGCTGGCGGTGGTCTCCGCTAAAGGAAAATTGTAGGCGATGTTCTAAATAATTGTTTTGAACATTGCTCAGCTTCAGGATAACGCAGGAGGATGTTTTATATCTCAAATGAATCAGCGACAGATTTACTAATTTCACCTATTTTTTTGATTTTCAATCCGATAAGCCATTATTGAGTTAGGCCTGTATAATGATAATATTCCTCTCCGATATACAGTTATTTTGACTACTATGTAAGACCCAGTAGGCTGAGCAAAAAATTACATAGCTTGTGATCATCCCGGGTACTTAAGAAGCATTTCAAAAAAAGTTTCATCGAAATCTGTCTAGCGGTTTTCACGCCATTAGGTAACCAACAAAAAATTTCTACAGTTTTATAATATTTATAGATTATAGATTATAGATAACACTGATTTAGAACTCTGCCATTGCGACGCACAGTGGTTCAGGATCGGAAGAAAGTCGATTTTGTGAATGTTAAATATAACGCTATTTTTCATTTTAATTTTAGAAAACAATAGTTGGAGCATCAAATCCAATAAAAAATTTCTAAAAGTTCCGTTATATTTAAGAAAAATGTTGAGAATCAACTGAGAGAAAAGATAATGTGCGATTTTTGGCTAAAAACACGTTATGATTAAAATATTATTTGATGTATAAAAATGAATTTTTTGAGGAAAAAAAAAATGTATGCTGTTAGTTATGAAACAAGTCATTAGTTACGTAGCAATAATTATTTATATCAGCACACATTTCAATGAGAGGCAGCCTTTAACATAGAGGTATTTTCACCAATAACAAAGAGCAATAACAAAGAGCTGTAAATCATTTGCGCCAGAAAGCGCCAAGCTGAAATGTTATAGATTTGATGCATTGAACCTTCAGCTTCACAAACAAAAAGAAATTAGCTGCGGTAACTTGCGGTTCTTGTATTGGCACGCAATTAACGTAAACTATTACATACCAAATAGTCGTATGAAGTGGGAACGAAACATTTATCTGCAGGAAGTACTGCTAAGTAGTCGTGTTTTGAAGTTTTGTGATTTTGAAAAGATTTATCATGTTATTGTCGCTTTGTGAAGAACAATTATTATTAGAATACAGCTTCTTGAAGTACAAATACATTAACAAGCGCTGTGAAACTAATCTTATTTTTAAGAAAATACTGGAATGTGGAGAATTTCACAATCTACACAATTCGTTGATCAAAGATGAGCAATTTTTTTTGAACATTATAGAATGACCAGATACCTTTCACCATATTTTGACAAGTATACAGCCCACAATAGAGAAACTGCCAACACATTTTTTTACGCCGATTTTACCTAAAGAGAAGTAAGTAAAACTATAGAGTGCACTTTTGGACATATAACCAGCAAATGGCGAATATTAGGGAAGGCAATTGAGACAAATGTTGAAACTTCTTAAACCATCCCAAAATGTGTCATAATATTATATGTATGTAATTGATAAGGAAGGTATCGACAAACAAATTTTATTAGACACTATGAATTCCATAGTAACTGGAACAGAAGCGCAAGCGCAGAGAGCTAACCAAAATCGATCTTCTTTAAATGCATTGGGAGTACGTGACTTATATAAATCTTATTTATTTCACACCCATAATGGTGCTCGATTTCTAACTTCATAGAATAATTTTTCCGAATCCAATTTTGCATAAAAATCAGTACACAACTAAGCAGTAAAGCACAAATCCTACTTAAAAACATATCTTGAATTCACTTTGCTCGCGCGAGTAAAATAGAAATGAAATTATCGAACATTTTACACGCTTAGTTTCGCTAAGTTGGGCGGAGTAAATTTTGTGCACTGGTACCACAACATAGGAAATGCGTACTTTTAAATGATTTTAGCGAACTTTGCGAACTCGCGCGAGTTATATTCGCTTACATTCGCTGGCACCGGAACCGCAGTCTTAAGTTTTGAGTGACAATAAAAGTGAGCCCAACTGGCGCTGAGCGCGCAACTTCCCAAGGCTCTATCTCCGAAACCATTACTCCGATCGACTTGAAACTTTAGTACAATATTCTAGAGATGTTGTAGGATTCAATAAGACAGTAACAAATTCAATTTTTTGCAGCCGTGAAACCCGTGTAACCCTTTAACCGTCGGACTGACACATGAGTAATCAAAACATTTCTAATTGAGCTAGCAACTTGGAATTTTATTTAGCTTCCTCAAATTGTACCGGTCTATCGGTCTCCACAAAAATCAGAACGAAAAAAAATCTATACAAGGAAAATTAAAGGATATTTTCATGTTCACATCACATTGAGGCCTGGCCAGACCCACAAGTTTTTCATATGAATCATAATGTAATGTCACATTTTTACCTTTCGTTTTATACTTTCGCTTTGTCTTGGTCTTGCATTTGTTGGTATCATCTGATCCATTAAACGGTATCTTCCTGACGAACTGCTAAATCAACACCCTCGTCCTGTACTTTCATCTTTATTCGAATTTCATCGAAATTTGGTTTCAATTTGCAGCTATCTTCCAAAAAAGAATAAGTGTCTAACTAACATTCACTTACTTACACCGTACACAATTTGTGAAGGTGAAGCAACGAAACCTGAAACGATTTTGTATTATAAAACGAATCAAGCCAATGTGCATCACCAAAACAGCGAAATTCCAATATAAATACGTACAAATGTGTTGGGGTCTGACCGACCAGACCTCATGTGTTACGAATGTAACAACCAAAGCAGGTGTAAGACCGAGGGTTAAATTTCTATAACTCGAACAAATGTGTGTCGAAACTCTTTTTATGAAGCTTTTCGACATGTTTTTATCATTTCATAAAAAAATCGTTTCCATAGCCCATATACTAAATGTAAGTCTAAAAATATCAATAATAAAGCCATATTTTAATCCAATGGGACATGTCTAATCTGATTTATGGGTGCTCTTTAGCTCGAACACTCCATAAATCGACCTGTTTGACACATACTCGTTTTATATACTCCGTTTGATTTGTTTTTCTTTCTTTTTGTTTTTTTTTTATTTAACTTCCGCTACCATAGTTTTTCAATTAGTTTCAATTTTATTAGCACGAGTTCGACTTGAACATGGTGAGTGTTAGGTATACACAATCTACTCGCCTTATTCTCATTCAAGCATTTGAGGATAGCTACGTGTTTCCATTTATGTGCTCATTTAAAATAATTTACACTTAATTCCATTTCATATTGCATTTGGCACTAGCCTTTGTAGTGTGTACATTTCAAAACATATATTTTTTTAACTCTTTAATTTATTTTAGACTCGTCCGAGAATTCTATTACCGCATTTGCAATAATGGATTCACCATCGTTAACTCCAGAAGCTCTATCAATGTCGACTGGCTCATTCTACACGATACAAAATCTTCGACACACCTACTTACTCAGTGCGTTGCATAGTCATTCGAATACTCTTTCGGTACACAGCATGGATATTAGCCTAAAGCCAGTTTTTCTATACAAGATTCCCACCAATTGCCATGAGATTCTTATTAGTTCCAACATTTTGTACTCAATTCAATATGTGGAAAAGGAGGGTAGTACCACTGCCAGCCCTAACAAAACACCAGTACAGGAGGAACTTGGAATAACAAACAGCGAGGAGCAACGCGCGAACAGTGAAGAAAATGTAGATAATAGCTCCAGTGGCCACTTAATAAATGCTGTTGGAGTCATAAGCAGTGCAATGGCATCGGTGCAAAACGGTGAAAGAGATGTAAGTACTTATATAAGAGTCATCATTTTATCGTTACATGTGTATAATATTTGTTTTTCCTTTTAGAAATTCAATTACAACTCACTGCTGGGTCTGTTTCGGTTCGAAAACGAAACTGTAGTAAACATGTATCAAATGACCACCTATGCAAGCAGTGAGCATACCACTGAAACAGCTAAAGAAGAAAAGCCGGAAGTTATAGATTGTAAGCAAATTCGATCTCCAGTAGAGTACGTGCATTTTTACAAGAGTGTCGACAGCAAAGACAGCTATTCTTTGCGTGAGATGGAGATTATGAAAAACGAGTTTCCAAAAATTTGCTATGACCCCTGCTTTGTGGTTACAAACAAGAACGTGTATTATATTCAACTAAAGAAAGAACCTTTTGCAATCTTTTTGGATGCTGCTCTAGCTGGCAAATGGAATCAATGCCATGAGTTTTGCAACACATTCGATTTATCATTTGAAGTGTGCATAGAATTTGCCGGTGACTATTTATTGAGGAAAAAGAAAGTTGCACAAGCATTGCTAACATATAATGCGGCACGTATTAAACCGATTCGGACGGCATTGAAGCTGGCAATGTTCGGACAGACTTACGCCCTGATGCACCTCTGCGCGATGGCCTTAAAATCAATTTACATACTAAGAAGTCAATATTTTTGCAGTGCAATCATTAAGGATATGATGGAAGATGTCATTTACCGTCATTCAGAAGATGTACATCCAATTCTACCAAAACAACCGTCCAAAAGTGAGATTGTGAATGAAGGAGTTCCATGTAGTGACTACCATTATGGAGTAGATGAGTCTATCAGTAATTTGCAAATGTCACCTTCTTCGCAGTTTCATTTGGCAAATTTACTTTTAATTACTCTAGCAGAGAAGGCGGTTAAAGACAAAAATTATATTCCGTTGTGGTGAGTTTGTAATTCATTAAGTTAGTTGTGTTTTTGAATATACTCTATTCATACTATATTATTGTGTAATAAATACGTAAGGTGTATTAGGATATAGAAATTTGCCGTGAGTGGATTCGTCGAATCTCCGTGTAAAGGCTTTGGTGTCCATTTGCTCTCATTGTCCCATGTCCTAGCCAATGTTAGCCGATGAATTTGTGACAGATAACACTGGCATCTACCACATGTCATCATTTTCAATTCCTGGCAATGTTCCTCAATTTTTCCATGTTCTTTGGTTTCGCCTTCCTCCATACAGAGTTTCGTGAATAATTTTGAGTTTGAGTAAGTGATATCAAATCGAGCTCCACATAGCATAGTTTGACTTATTCGTTGGTCTTTTGGATCGATTGATAATCCACTGTCTTTTTGTTTTTGTGTTTGTCAGTTCCTTCGTATAGCTGCTGCAGAGAACTCTGAATATGTAGCGGAAGTTTGCGGATTTCCAAGTTCTACACCCATATTTGACAGCTTACTAAGATAGCATTAGCTTTTTGACAGCCTAAAATTTGAAAATTGTTCTACAATCTACCACCGGACAGCATATAACAGGACTGGTAATGCTTTATTTCCAATTTAACATAATGTTTTGGTTTTTCTTTTAAGGAATTTTCTCGTTACGAATACAAAATTTCACACAAACATGACAAGTATTGTTTTGTGTCAGAGTGGACTCTATTCAGCGGCTTTGATTTTGGCAAAAGCTAGAGGCGCATGTATTGACACATTCTTAGCACTCAACAGTGTCGTTGGCCAGGAGTTTGGTAACACAATGTTCCATTGTGGTAAATATGTAAAAATAAATGAATTTCACTTAGGGTGGTACTCAGAGTTAAACGTGTGTCTATACAACTTGAGTGAATCTATATTTACGGAGAGTATCACGTATCTGTCACATGTATCGCTCGAGTATTTTGCCTTTCTGCAGGACAAGCTCGAAAACATTCGTGAATGTGTACTGAAGGTATATAGAAAACTATATTTTTTGGATACTTATTAATAGTTTTCTATTACAGCGTTTGGAGAAGCAATTGAATCCGTTTTCAGCTGTCCTTCGGCCAATAGTCTCACATACTTCGTCCTCAAGATCAAGTTATCAACAGAGACAGGAATACAACGACAATAACTCATCGTATATTTTTGACTTTTGTAAAAGTTTAATTGAAACATACTTGGCTGTTCTAATTCACATGGAATCTCTAAAATCGAAACAGGACAATATTTCCAATGCTCTTTCTTCGTTTCGACTGACGTACGAGGACAATCAGGTTTGATATGTTTTTTAACAACTATACAATATGTATATGTGATTTGCCTTTCGTTTTTAGTTTGCTATAGAAACTGCAAAGTTTGCACCACTATCTGCGGGTTTTGCTCACTGCGCTTGTGTCGTAGACGGTGCGGCGTACTTTTGGGGATCGAATGGAGTGCCTTGTAATTTTAGCGTTACCAAATCTTCTGGTTTGTATTTAATTGATTCTTTGTTAGCATAATAACAATTTTGCCTTTTTAGACCCTCCAGAACCACCTCATGCTGTGAAATGCTTGGACGTTATCTCACAACTCAATTTGGAAGTACACACTGTGGTATGTGGCAGACAGCATTCGTTAGTACTTACTAACAATGGGGTAAGTTCAATTCATATAGTAACTCAGCTTTTATTTTCCATATTAATTTCCTCCATATTAGGTGTACGCATTTGGCAATAACACCTTTTGCCAATTGGGCATTGGTAACCATATGTTAATGTCATTGCAACCCATGTTGGTGAGAGCACTCGATGGAAAAAATATCACAGCCCTAGAAGCTGGACAGTATCACAACGCTGCTGTTGCCAATGGGTTCTTGTACACTTGGGGGTAAGTTTGTGCGATCATATGGATTTTTTTTTTATACAACTGTGTATTGTTGCAGATGGGGAGTTTACGGCCAGTTAGGTCATGGGACCACGGAAAACATACCCGAGCCGAAATTAGTGCCGTTCTTTCAGTACAAAGTAAGTAATTGTTTGCGCCTACAAAAATAATGCCAGTGGATTACATAAAATTATTGCAATTCGTTTTATTTTTTTTACAGAAAGTGATTCAAGTGTCATTAGGTCATACACACAGTCTTGTTTTATGCAAAGGCACTGGTGGAAGCACAGAAGTCTATGCATTCGGCTCGAATCATTTTGGACAACTGGGAACAGGTCCAATGGGGTCCAAGTTTGATGCTGATTCAAACGGGGAAAATTATACAAAATCTCTACTTCCGATCCAGATTGAAATAACTACCGCAAAAATAAGACTGATTCATACCAAATTCTTTTCTAATGTATGCCACTTATAATAATCAATTAATTGTTTACATAAATTCAAAATTTCCACTTTCAGTTAGCAGTTGACGAAAATAATCTGCTGTACACATGGGGTTCATCCCCGCAAGCATTGCGCCTTGCCAATCAAATCAAACGCCGGGCCAATGCGAAACAAAAAATCGAAGAATTTCAACGAAGAGAAATAAGTAAACGCTTCGAAGAGACAATGTCATCAGATACAGATATTGTGAATATAAAAATCGAGGTGCCGGAGTTTCCTATAAAAACGACAATTGATAGCGCAGAAGATATACCAAATATTCCTAGCGATACCAAAGTAAATGAAATGAAAGTATTAAGTCCAACTGCAGAGCAAAAGGAAGGGGTTGAAAAAGAAACCAACAGTTCTGCAGAAACCTCTGGACAGAGTTGTTCTGGTTTAGGCAATGTATATAATTCTTCTGAATGCGAAACATATGAAGAATCCAAGCCAGAAGAAAAAGTATCGGCAATTGAAATTGATACTTCAAATGAACATATGACACCACATTTGGTAGACACAACAGATGTGGCTGGAATTATACAGCAGGTGAGTGCAGCGACTTATTTTAGTTAGAATAAAAATAATATTCAAAATATATTTGGCTGTAGAAACTAGTGTAGCTTCACAGAACCATTTGTTCCGCCTAGTCTTAATGAAGTCGTTCGGTTTTCGTTTTTTTAGTTGCACAGATCACGGTTATAGAGGTTCCTCTTTACTCACTGGATAACTTTTTTGTAAAATGATTTTATCTGACTAGAATTAATTATCAATAAATTAATAACAATGGCGCAAATTTATAGTCAACCCCACTTTATCAGTTTAACGCCGTACTAGTTACACGCAACTTTACACTTCAAAGCATATTTTAATTTTTGTTTAATAATAGACACTTTTTAGTATGATGCTAAATAATTTCTAATTCACAACGTTCCTATGAGAAATTTTATTCGAACACACATAAAAGTGACAATTTTGATAAAAAAAAACTTAGTAGTCTACTTAGTTGGCGCTACAGCTCGAGGTGAACCGGGGCCTGCTTCTCGCAACCATTTGTGTGTGCGTGTTATATTTTTGCACGAATGGAAGGGACCTAAAGTTTTTTGCCGACTCCGAACGGCGAGTTGAGAAGCTCAATCGTGACAAATGATACTCTTTGATGCTCGTCAGGCATTCGAAAGAGGTGGCACCGTGAAAAAACTCTTTTAGGTGTTAGACCCGGCCAGGAGTCGAACCTGGGCAGCATTGCGTGGTAGTCCAACGCACTATTATTCTATTATTATTATTTTTAATGCATTTTTATTTATCAATTCAATTATTACTTTTATGCTAGACAAAAGTGCTTAAAACTAGCTTAACTAACTTAACTATCTTACTCTAACTTACTGGCCCCACACGGGCACTCTAAGCTAAACTTAATACTTATACTATGTGTTTCGACGTAACCTAACTTATAATATAGAATTTTAATTGAATTTACAATTCTAAAGCTAAGAAAATTTTTTTTGGAAAAAACTTAGCAAAATGACAATTTTTGATTTATAATTAAAACTACCTTAAATAAAACTTACAACTACTTAACCTATCTTAACTCTAGCTACGTAATTAAATACGTAATTTTTTTTTTTGTTTTTGTGCTGCGTTATTTTATAATTTTTTTTGTGGTTATTTATTTGTGGGTTTTTGCAGTTTTTTTTTTTTTTTTTTTTTTTTTTTATAAAACTTAATAATACCTATACTACCTAAACCTATGTAAGCCGGCCACGGCATAAATATATACATATATAAATACACAAGCGGCCAACTTTGCCTTGGGGCTTACCCCGGATCAAACGGAATCGACGAGGGAATTCCATCTCTTTCCAGCAGCCACCAGAATTTCTGATGCTGCTGCTCAACATCGTACCCATCGCGCCCCGAAACCGACCTACTAAACCGGAGGCGCTCCGTTTGGCTCTGTGCGACGTCTCTGTCGTAGTTGAGCCGCCTATCCACAGTCTTGCGAGCAATATGGAAGATTAGCGGTACCGCTGATCTATCCTGGATCAGACCCTGTTGGTCAAAATAGAGGAACGCTTCTGGTGGAACGAAGCCGTTAAGGCGCAGTCTTTCGTGGTACGTGAAATTGGGGTAATAAGCCCCGAAGATCAGGCTATTCATCGAACTCATTGCTCTTGCAATGTGCCTTCGTGTCATCTTGATCAGGAAATTATCCACTCTAATTAAGTTAGCCCTATTGTATAGGACCTCATTGGAATAGAATTTTTTGTACTCAGACTCTGGTGTTCTGTATAAACGAAAGCAAGCCCGAAGACAAGCCCTCTCAAACACCCGAATCCTTTCCATCGAACTTGGTCCGACGTTGAACCACACGGGACAACCATATGCTATCATTGGCGGTATAAGGGCCGTGTAGCAGATAACCTTTACCCTCGCATCGAGTTGGCTGCTATAAAACAGTCTCTTTGTAAGGGCAAAAGCGCCTCTGGCTCTGGCCAGAGCAGCATCTATATGTTTGTTAAAATACAGATATTGGTCTAGCCAGAGCCCGAGGTATCTGACTACACTTCTACATGCAAGTGGCCGCCCGTGTCGTCCAATGATTGCGAACTTTCGCCAATTCTTTCTGGTGTCCCATGAGGCCCCAGACAACGGCGTCCGAAACAAGATGGTTTCTGACTTGTGGAGGTTGATCTTCAACTTCCAGTCGTCACAATATCGCTGAATCTTATTGAAGTCACGTTGCAAGAGAATTGCAATGACCTCGATCTTTGGTCCTGATCTGTACGCGATCAAGTCATCTGCGTACGCAATAGCATGGTGAAGAGACCCTTCGAGATCACTTGTGTAAATATTGAAAAGGATCGGCGAATTAACCGCACCCTGTTGTAGCCCATTTTTAATTTCAAAAGTGCCAGCAGAGGTCACACTGCCATTTTTCACAATGAACCGCCTACTGGTGAGCATATTATAAAGTATGTACAGCAGTGGTTTACTTATGCTCAGCCTGCTCAACTTGTAAAAAAGTCCCTCTAACCAAACGGTGTCGAAGGCTTTCTCCAAGTCAACCAGGCAGGCACCCGTGCATTGTTTCTTGCTTTTGTTCCATTGAATATCCGATACGAGCTTAGACGCGGCATGTATGGTATCATGCCCCGCCTTAAATCCGAATTGGTTATCTGGAATTATATGTTTGTCGTCAACCCACTCTATTGACCACTTTTTCGAATACCTTGCTGATGTTCGGAAGGAGACTTATTGACCGGAGATTTGCCGGATTGGAATTGTCCTTACCCCTTTTAGGGATAGGATACACTACTGCTGTTTTCCAATGCGCTGGATAATGTGCATTATTCAGCACATTATTAAACAGAATGCAGTAAATGTCTACCGCTTCTAGAGGGAGATGTCTAAGCACAATGTTAGATATTCCATCGATTCCCACTGACTTCTTCTTTCTCAATGATTCGAAGATCGCTTGGAGCTCTACCTTCGATAAGAACGGGGGATGTATCCCTTCCTTGGCGATGGCATTATTTGCCCTATTGTGTTCATTAAACTCGGTGAAACCGATGTTCTCTGATCGCCATTGCTGTAGTTCATTTCGAAGGTAGAAGTTGTGCACAAGGACTCGATTCTCCAGGTCATGGTTCGGGCAAATACTGCTATTCGCCTTATACACTTCCTGAAAAGTCGCTCCTATAGCCCCAACCTTCTACTGCGGATCTTTGATCAAAAAGAAATTGTCGTCATCGATTGCGTTTACTGGATCTATACCTGCTGTCACAAGTATTCGTTCGTTGTCCGTATTTCGAGGAATTTTGAGACATGGAAGGTCGTTGAGATTATTCCTCCGAAATATTTTATTTATTTGCGGGAACATACTGGGGTTGTTGGCTTTTACAGCCCCAATTTTTTTTGTTCCAGTGCAGATTTACCGCTAATCGGTAGTTTTCTTTTATTAACTGTTGGAAGTTTTTAATCAACGCCTTCAGTGTCCTAATCTCTGAGTTTTGTCTGTCAGTAAACCGTCTGTACAAGGTTTTTAATCTCGACAGCAGTCTACTTTTGTGTTGGTGTAGTGCGTTTATTGTTGCGTTGCGGTATATCCCTACATTGTCAGTTTGTTGATGTCGAGGTATCGTCCTGTCCATCGTTTGTTTTATTGTCTCGTCCATTAGTTTTAGGTATTCGTCAATCTCCTCATTTGACAGATTCCTATTGGACGGTGGGTTGAGCGAGTTTGAGGAGAGTGCTCTTGTCATAACTCTAGAGAAGCGTGTCCAACGCACCCTACTATAATTGTAGGGATGTGCATGAACAAACGCTTCAAGTTCCGCAATCTCGTTGGGAATTGTAATTTCGGCACTGAGTCCGCAATGGTCACTGTCATACACAAATGTGCGAAGGCAGTTTATAGTTTGTCCGTTCGTGTTAGTCAGTTGTAACCGTACGTCGAACAGCAGGAGATCCAGATATGATCCGCCCCTAGAAAACGACGGATTATCTGTGGCTTTCAAATCGAGTCTATACTCGACACTGTGCTGACCCCACCAATTAAAAAGTTGGTTCCCTCTAGAGTTAGGAATGTTATTTCCCCAATCTCTATGTTTGGCGTTTAGATCCCCGGCCAAAAGGAAATAATTCTCCTCCGACTCCAGCCTAAGCATCGGAAAAGTGTCTCGAGCTCTGAAATAAACAAACTTGGCTGCGTAGCTTCAGGTGCATAAGCTGAGATCATGTACAACCTCTTTCCACTATGGAGAGGGATGCACACGATACATGCTTCTAGCTCCTGGAATCTTCGCACTTCACCACTGTACACTACCTTATATTTTAGCTTTTTACTAATGAAGATCGCAACACCTCCTCCTTGTATAGAGTTGGGTCGGTCTCTTCTTATTATATTATAATTATTGTGCCGTAACTTATGTTTCTGGTTAAGCTTGGTTTCGCTAACCAAAAGCACATCAGGGCTTTGATCTTCTAACAACTTAAATAGTACGGCTCTTCATTCGATCCTTATCAGTGAATTTACATTCACCGCAAGGATCCTCAAGGTATTCTCCGCCATCGCACACATTATGATTGGAGATGCGCTAGGCCCGGCAGAAGCGCGCAGATTTGGTCCACCCTCTTCGCCTGCTCTTGTACCTGACGTTGTAGCTGACCCATCTGCCCTTGAATAGAGAGCAAGATAGCCATCAAGTCAGCCTCCGGTGCTTTAGGCAGTGGGGCCTGTGAAGCAGCCTTCGGTGGTTGCTGTGCCGTATTTCCCCTTCCTGCCGCCATTTGGGCGTAGGATATTTGGGGTGTGACGGCTTGAGTTTGGCTTGGACGTGGTAGACTTTTCACTACGCTCTTCTGCTGTCGAACCAGGTTCACTTTCTTAATGTCTTGGAACTTGGGGCAACCCCGATAGTTAGCGGTGTGTCCCGAGTTCCTACACAACGCACACTAGAGCTGAGATTTCTCTGACCCTGATTTCTTTCCCCAGAGAACATTCTTCGGACTTGTGGTTCTTTTCACACTTCACGCACCGAGGCTGCATCTCGCAGCTCGACGCGGCGTGCCCGAACCTCTGACAGCGAACACATTGAATAATGTTATCGCTTCTCTTTACTTTTTCCCATGTGACAACCTGGTAGTCTACGACCTTTATGTTCCGTAGACCATCCAGTTTGCTATTGGGTGACAGCTGAACCAGGAAGAACGGTAATTTCCGATTCTCCCTTTTGGCCCTTGCTGTGGTAAAAGGCTTGACCCAGTCAAGCGACCACTTAGTAGTCTAGCTCAATATTAAATATTTAATACGAGGATCGGGTGATTTTAAGTTTAATACGAGGCGCTAACGATAAAGTGGGCTTTATGACGACTATAATTATGAAAAACCTTTGTTCCGTGCTAAAATAATTTTAAAGTGCACTTTAATAATAAAATAAATTTGCGCCAATGGTTTTAAAAAGGTGAAAAACAGCTGCTGCAAATTTTGCAGAAAGAACATCTGTTAAAGTCGAGGCCGTTGTGATTTATTGAATTCAAAATCTAGTTTCGTGAGCACTGTGGTGTAGTGGTAAATGCGTTGGACTACTACGCAATGCTGCCCGGGTTCAATCTCAGCCCGGTTCCAACACTAGTATAACACGCACACACAAATGGCTGCGGGGGTTCTCCCTGAGCTGTAGCGCCATCTTATTAACTTAGCTTGGAGTACATGATTTGATATTGTATCAATTCAAATCGAGTTCTCTTTTTTCTGGCTATCTACATATTTTCATATATTTTTATAAATATTACTAATCTGATCGTGGGCACCGTGGCATAGTGGTGCTTCGGACTACTACGCACGGTGCCTCGGGTTCAATCCCAGCAAACACCCAAAAAGTTTTTTCACGGTGCCACCTCTTTGGAATGTCTGACAAGCATTCTACGAGCATTATTTGTCACGATTAGCTTCTCAGTTAGTCGTTGGGAGTCGGCACAAAACTGTAGGTTCCTTAAATTCGTGCAAAAATATAGCAAGCACACATAAATGTTTGCGAGAAACAGGCCCTGGTTCACCCCGCCACCTAAAGAAAAAGAAGAAGATCAGAAAGCTTATGGTTAAACTATGTACACTATATTTCTTAATTTTCAGATTTCAAGTGGATTATTTCATTTTGCTATGGTGACGTCAGCTGGTTTACTTTACACATGGGGAAAAAACTTGGAGCACCAGTTAGGGACCGAGGACAAGGACCGAAAATCCTTAAATAAACCAACTGCGCTGGAAAACATCGAAAGTCCGATGTACGTAGAATGTGGCGCGGACTTTACCCTTGTTATGAGCCGAGATTATATTGTAAAAGCGTTTGGAGGCAATGCCAATGGACAGGTTGGTCAAAAAATTCTTCTTTTTTTCTTTGTCTTTAAAATATAAACGAAATTTTTTCATTTAGTGCGGTCGAGACTTGGGAGCGCTTTTTGATAAAGTGAAACAACGCGTCGTCTGTTTGCCTACCACTAAGCGATTGATGCGCTACGAAAGTCAATGCGTCGAAATACCAACAGAAATCAACCTTCCACGACCAAGGATTCGCTTGGACTACGAACCAGTGCGGTATTTAAAAATCATTCCAGAATATCAGCCACATTTTATTCAAGAAGCGGGCATTTGTCTGGAACCAAATGATTCAGCTGTGAAGTCGCCATTAACAACAAATCCGTGTCAGGAATCGGATGACATGATCTCTAGTATTGAAAATCTAAGTCTCATTGATGCAGACTCTATGATTCTGTCTTGTCATGCATATCCAAACAATAGCTCCAATGATATTTCGGCCGATGAACAAAGCTATTCACGTCTTCCGCCATCGGATGATCTCAGTACAGAATGCAGTCAGAATAGCCGTGAATTACGTAATTTTATCCACTACTGCTTGTATGTATTTCATGGTCTCTACAATCCGGACAAGATTGAGAAATTTTCGAAGAAACGACTGGAATACCGTATACGTACATTAATGTTAAATTTCAAATTCGTCGACGCCTTTACTCTCTGCTTGAGCGATTGTTCGAGCGCATCGAAATCGTTGAAAATTTTCGAGTATTTTACCAAAGACACCAGCTTTGTCCCAATGCGAAGGCAGGACCTCAAGTTTTTCATATATCGTCTGTTTGTACACTTTATCGCAAAGAAATTTGATATCGCAGAATGTGAAGAGTTCTTTCTTTCTGATCTCGATTACTATTTGCTGGAGTTGTCGTATGTGCTCTACTTTAACAATAACAATTCCGAATTGGAACAAAATCTAAATCAGAAATTCAAAAGCCTAATAATGCAGGATCCTAATCATAACGACGAGTTTAGACTCGAAGACACTGATGCAATATTCGATAGCCTTAGTGTTAAATTCAAGACCATCGTGTGCCAGAGTCTTTTAAAATACTGCGAGGGCTAGCATAGGAACCTGCTTCGGCAAAATATTTCATTTATTGATTTTTATAAAATTAAAACCATTTCATAAGCGCAAAAGGTAGTTCAAAAATTCACGTAAATATTAAACAATTGACGGCGAATGAAAAATGAGAAAGTTATTTGCGTGTGAGTTTTTAGAGAACAGGCCTGTCTTGTGTATACAGTATACCCTTTAATTTTTAGTGACTGACAATGGTGTTGGAACAAGTGCGTAGTGCCATTTTGTTTTCGTTTCGATTTTCCAAAAAAACAAATAAAGATTTTATTCTAAATATACATTTACAGACAGTTAATTAAAATAATATAATATGTGCTCCCGCTGCAGATTGTAGTATGTCGGCACAGACATTAAAAATCTTAATAGTTTTTATATCTCCTGAATGTTGCAACTTTTTACATGGTTTTTGCTCTTAATGCGCTTTTTGTATATTTTCAGCTTGTGATCTAATTTAATCAAAGATATAGAAAAAACAAACAAACATAGAAATAAAATTATAACATTCATACACTTATATAGTAGACACTTATGTTTAAGAATATTATAAATTATGTAAATGTTTATTTCTGAAATAAAAAAAATTGTTCTTTCTAATACACACATATGTATTATTTAAATGTTTTGACTATCGGCAGAACAACGCGGGCAGATAATGTACTACAGCAGTCGTAAATATATAACCTTCTAGCACGGAACTTCTGGATATCTGCTGTTAGTTAGAAATTTGTCTGTCTAGAATCGAAGAATAATATTCGCAAACTTCTATTACTTTGACTGTAAAGATAATTGTACCTATCAGAAAGGACTAAGGAAACTATAAAATATCCTAAAGATAACGGTTTTGCTATACTGGAAACTTGCAAAATAATATAAAAGTGAACGTAGAATTAAAAAAAAAGTGCGTGAGAATCTCGCGCGTTAGAAGTGAAACTTCTTAGGTTCTATATTCTGGTCCACAATAGTTGTCAGTACAATGAAGATATGACTGGATTGCCTCTCGGTCTTGTTACAAAAGATTGCATAAATCTGTCCCCCTTTTAAACTCTTACTGGGTTACCGTAGTATGCAATGTAAATCGCCGCAAATCGGAGAGCAACACCCATAGGGTTACTTTATATGGAAGAGGTTCGCACTCTTTTTGTACTTGTCTTTTTATCCATTTCACTTGTCACACAACGGAAATTGTTAACTTGTGTTTATATACATATTCAAATATTATCAGACAATGCACAAATATAATACAAAAGAATATATTTACAAACCCAAGAAGTCTAATCTGCCACCAAAAAACTATCGAAATATTCAAAAGTGTATTGCAAGCTGAATTTTAAGGTTTGAATTAAAAACGACGTTATCTATTCTTCATATCTTTAGGAATAAAACCAAATAATATACAAGCCCAAGAAGTCCCACCTCATATAAAATTTTTGTATGAAAACATTTTTACCGGCAGAAGAAATTGTGTACATAAACCCCTTTTCACTGTGGTAGTATTTTTTCAGAGCAAAAAATGTTGAAAGTTGTGTATGCATTAGTTTCCTACATCATTCAAGATCCAACCGCTCAAACTCGGTAGAGGATTTTCAGTCGTTTCTTACCGCAGACCTCAGTCCCTTCACCAACAAAACCGATTTTCTGCCGGCAAAAATCATCTCGTGTGCGCTGGTCCCCAATTGCATGGTGGGGTTGAAAATAAGAATTTTATTTTCTTGGCGTGTTTTGTTGTTGTTTGAAAATAAGAATTTTATTTTCTTCCCTTGTTTTTTTGTTGTTGTTTTCTTCGCTTGCTTGTACTTTTGATATTTTGTGGCTATTTTACTGCCTGTTGAAGTTGGAGAAGGGGAATCGTTTCACTTTTTCGTCTGATTCAGGCAAATTTGCCATACCGCGGCTAAAGAAGTGGGTGTTATTGGGGTTGGATTTTGGATTGACATACATGCGTATGCACATGTCCACTACCATTCGTCATTATCATTATATAAATAGGCGAAGCCAAAACAGTTTAAACTCTGTTTAACTGCCATAACACAACATATTCGCTTGATTTTTTCATTGGAAATGTTGTGAAGAGGGGCAGTGTGTAATTGTTTTCCAACATGTTGTATCTAAGCTAGGTAAAATGATAAATATTAATACGTGCGTTTCTCTCGCACAATTCAGGCGATACATAACTAGGTACTAGTAATGTTGAAACCACCAATGAGTTCTATAAAAAACGGTGTTACAGTAAAACTTGTGAATAGTGGAATCTGCGAATAAAAGAATCTTGCGAAACCTGGATAGTGGACATTTTTGGATGCCAATTTTGATTTTCTTCATACAAACTCACTCTTATAAGGTGGAAACCTGCAACATCAGAATACTGGAAAATTTATCATTGAATTTTGTTTTTTCCACATGCAAATTCACTCTCCAATAGCAGAATCAAGATATGAATGCGCCAAAATTCATTAACATTTTGTCGGCTTTGTTTCCCTTTCCGAGAATTTTGACATTTCAATTGTTTCTTTTCGTGCGTGTCTCAGTCTGCTAGCGGCTTCATTCAGCAAGTACACATTCTGAACACCGATATAAAAATTTATCGAAAAATAATAAAAGAAATTAAGTTGCCGATTGTAGAAAAACCTGCGAATAGTAGAAAAAATTGTGCACCGAAGCATTCCACAATTCACAAGTTTTACTGTATTTTTTTTTTATAATCTACTTGTTAATCAACTTGTTTTTATTTCATGAGAAATAAATGTTTCATCGATATCTGGATTTGAACCGTGAACCTTCAGCGTGACAAGCGACCACGACTACCACTACGCCACGGCCACCCATTGAAAAGAAGCGTTTAACTTTTTTTTTCTCTTGGATTTTGATTTGGCCCGGTATATCATCGATTTTGTTGGATGCCGCGCCGCCCTAATATCATCCACTATTTCGCCAATTGTGAGCCGAGTCGCTGCTGATACTGTTAATTTTACACCTGGTTGGCGGGGTGAGGGTACAGTTTTTTTTAGAAGAACTACTAAAATGTAGATCAAGGTCCAAGCGAGGAGACCTTATGTCCTCATTAGTTTTATCGAATTGGTTGGAATTTCTCCAAACCACTTAGGACCTTTTTAAACAGAATTTTGGTTGAATCACTGTGACATTTGATCGCGAGTAGGACATGCGAGAGCGTGATTTCTTTGCACTCGTCACAATAGAATACTGGATCTTTTGCTTAGGCCAATATGTACATAGAAGATGGAAATATTTCTCGCAGAGGCCTTAACATGCCACCAGGTCAGCATTTATATCATCGATGTTACAAAGGAGGAGTTGAAAAAAGGTGAACACACAAAGTAGGTCGACAGTTGGGGTATTGCACTAAGCATGTGAGCGCGACGGGAAAAAAATAAAAAGAAGTTAGTCAGCACTTTGTCGACACTTGGGGTACTGCATTTTTTATGTATTCACGGAAATTGATTGAAAATTAAGTGCGGAGCAAAATTTATGACGTCCGAACACGACGAAGGTTGAAGGAAAGCCGAAGGAATGCCACCTTCGCAGCAGCATCGAATCGAGATTGCTATCAAAATCACATCACAGAGTGAGTGAAGTCAAATGACTTCTGTAGAAGTTGCAAAGGCGAAGAGGAAGAGAGCCCAACACATCTCCTTTCATGACCAGCTCATTCCGCAGTAGAAAACTCTACATAGTTGAATACTTCTTTAACGATCTGTGCTAGGTCACACAAAAAGACGACTGAAGCCTATTTTATTTTATACAAAGTTCTAAATGGTTCTCATTTTCATGAGCAGGGATAGGATTTTGCTTACTTTGCCTCTTTTTTGAAGTAAAACTTTTATACGCACGTTAGACAAAAATTTTTGTAACGAAAAAGTGTGACGACTGATTACGTCACACATTCGACAGAATGAATATGTACTAGCTTTTTGAAGTAATGGAGCAGATACTATGCATACTATGCACAGCACACTATGCTTACAAACAATCATACATAAATATACATACATACATACATACATACATGCATACATACATACATACATACATACATATGTACATACATACATACATACATATCTACATACATAAACCGTTACCCTCTCGACCCATCCAATATGGGTATTAAACGAAAAGGTTTGACAAGTAGAATACGATAAGATAACTGAAGTTAATCTAAATTCAATATGGCCGACGTACCAAGATGGCGGATGACTTTCAACTTCACCAACTACTTAATATGGGTATTGAATGAAAGGGCTTTGACAAGACAAATATAATAGCTACATAGTTGATATTGAATATGGCGGACGCACCAAGATGGCGGATCACCGTTATCTAAATACGTATGCAGGTATACATACATTTGAACATACATAGATACATTACATACATACACTACAAACATACATTACATACATACATAACATACATACATAACATACATATATAACATACATACATTAGCTACATACATTACATACATATGTACATACATTCATTACATACATACATTACATACATATGTACATACATTCATTACATACATTACATACATATGTACATATGTTACATAAATACATACATACATACATTTATTACTTTACATACTTACATAATTTACATACATACATATGTACATTACATACATTTCATACATACATATGTACATACATTCCATACATACATTCCATACATACATACATACATTATTTTTCCGACCATCAGCAGATGAAACTCCGACTTATGAGACAGTGTATAGTGTAAATGGTCTGTAGCTCTATTGTCATTCATTTTTATCATTCAACATTTCGAAATTATAATTATTCTAGCATATCATGCATGTTTTACTTCTGCCGCGCGTAGTTTACACACACGAATTTTTTTTTTTCTTAATCGGAAGATAGTATCGACTTTACACAAACACGTTTCATGTCCTCCTGATTCCAAATATATGTATTTTATTTTGCCCTTTTTTGCCTTTTTATACCATTATTGCCTTTTTTGCCCGTTGTTGCGTTTTTCTGCCGTTTTTGCATATTTTGCTTTTTTCTCAAAGTTTTTTCGCTAAAAAAATAACGCTCGTATGTACATATGCATGTACATATGTATATCGGTGCAGACATTATTATGCTTCTTCCTCACACTACGTAATACGCATACTTACATTTCTAGACGCATTACAATAGGCGTGTTTTTTTTTGTAACCTATCTAGACTTCGAAAAAGCTTTCAGAGTAAAAATAAGACTCGATAATTATCCAGGAATCCAGGCTAAGGTTTTGTTGTATTTGACATGGGTAAACATGCTGCTGGCACATATTTAGCCTATGCAGGTTACAAAAAAAACACGCCTAATGTTGAAAGCTTTAAATGGGTTCCACTCGTTTCAGCTAAAGAAAAAAGGTAATTTAGCTCCTTCAAGGCGCTTCTAAGAGACAACCAAAAGATTATTACCAGAAAATTTCAAAAAGCTCTTGATAGTTCAATGCTACTATAATTAAATGTGCATTTACGTTCCTTTTTCTTGTGTTTTTTAATGAATGCCTTTTTTGCCTTTTTAAGTCTTTTGTTTTGCCTTTTTTTTACTTTTTTAGGTCCACAAAATCCTATCCCTGCTCATGAGTAGCGGGGATAAACATCCCCAAGATCCTTGGTATCTCAATGGGCTTCTATAGGCCTTAGTGTTCTGGTAATCGTTACTGCCAGCCACTGCTACCTAACATAACCTATGTATGTGGGCAGTGCCGGTTTTAGCACCCTGGGCAAGATTTCTATGGTGCCCAAACCCATATGTAAAAGGGAAAGAATAAAACAAGGGCATGAATGAAATAATAACCATTTATATATTCAAAATAAAAACTAAAATAATTTTATTTTTCTGGCCTTTCTATCGGCAATCTTTCGTCTGACACAGAAGTCTATGTTTTCTTCAATTTCATTTTCGATTGATCTAGATCGGAGTACTCTTTGTTGAAATCTTTCACTGAGTGAAAGTAAGGTAGTGTCAAACAGACAGTTGAATAATTAAACTTCAAATTTCTTATCTGAAAACTTATTATTTAATAGATATGACAAAAATTATTTTTATCATAACTTTTGATTAAATTTACAAAAAAAAAAATTGTATTCACTAAACACATTGAATGTGAATTTCCTTGCGGTCTCCGAGCATGTTGGCAATTCACACATTGCACAACATGTCTTGTTTTTTCTGTCTCGGTTTCTAGGATAAATGACACATCTTAACTGTTTCTTTGATTTTAAAGGTGGTTCTCCAACGTTAGGATCCTGGATGTTTCCCAGACCGTATCGAATATTACAAGACATTCTCGATGTAAATTTGTTTATAATGGGCACCTTGTTTGAAGTTCAGTTGGAAATTGGAAGGCTTACTGCATCAAAAAATCTTTCGACAGTATTTGGCTGGCCTACTAGCAGCAATACGAAGTATCACCGCATTTATCCCAGCTGGATCTAACATACCAACGGAATATTGAAGTGGAATTCGTCTTATCTTTCTGCTGGCACTGTAATTGTGCAACCTTTTTTTAATGATATCAAACAACTCACTGATTCATTAGAATCATTTGGGGAAACTTATTTTATATATTTTCCATAAATTCAGCAGTAGGGGTGACGTGTCACCCCAACAATGTCTGTAAAGCAAAAATTAGGACCTTCCAGACCATGCTTTGACCCTTGATTGAAAGCGTAGCTATCAATTTGAAAATAGAGAAAAGAACAGAAACAACATACAACGGGATATACTATAGGCATGTTTTTTTTCAAACCTATATAGGCTAAACATGTTTTCGCAACATGTTTTCAATGTAAAATACAACAAAACCTTAGCCTGGATAATTATCCAGTCTTATTTTTGTATGGAAAGCTTTTTCGAAATCTATATAGATTTGAAAAAAAAAACGCGCTTTGAAGAGCTTTTTCTTTCCGTGGGGTGATGTGTCACCCCTGTTGCTATCCTAAGGTTTAACATTTCTGTGCATTTACCGGGATCCATGTCTATTAATTACAGAAATTTACTAACAAAATTGATTTCAAAAAGTATCTCATACCAAAGAACCAATAAAACTATGAAGCTCAATGCTTTAAAGTTTAAACTGTTCGGCATCATGAGAGACTTGAACATCAGTTTTCTCAGTCCCAATAGCCAAAATAATTAAAGCATCATGAAGAAAAGATTTATCAATTATTTTTAATTTAAACATATTTATTTAAACATCATACATATTTATTTTACATCTACATTTTATTATTCTGCAAGAAATTAGGTTTACTTGTTGTTTTTGATTCTAGTCTTAAAACAATAATTCTCTTATCATAGGGCCTCTTTGTACAACTTCATTTCTCGGTTTTTTATTGGGCGCGAGTACATACATACATACAGATTGCAACTGCAACTAACACGCGAACATGTGACATATTGTCCAATGTCAATGTGAAAAGCATGGCTGTCGAAGATCAACTATGGCAACTTTCAGGGCTTGGCCCTGACCCTGAGACTTAACATATTTGTGGTCATTGAAAAAAAGACGTTGATTGGAAACTGGAGACGATTAAATTAGCATATTGGGTATTCTGGGTATTATGACTTTTTCGCCAGTTTCCTTGGCAGTCATAAGAGTTACCACAATGACACTTCAAGCTGTCTACTTGTAGACTAGTGCAATTTCACAATTTTGAAGGATTTTTGTTTCGTACTAACTTGGTGCGCCAATTTCCTGATAGATTGAGGGTATCTAAGAATTCAGCCGGGTAGTGGACTGCGTCTTCCTCTTCAATAACAGTGTCCACAGACGTGTACGTTCGGGAAGGTGATTCAATCACCTGGGATGGCTCCGTTTCCAAGTTGAATTAAAATGGATAAGAATGCACTCATATTGTAATCTCAAAACAACTGAGCACGCATATTTATAGAAAGCGTGCTAAAGGCAAAGGGTTACCGTCGAGATATTCCACATTTTCTTCATGCAAGCTATAGTCCTCGCGAATTTTCTGCAAGTCGTCGACAAAATAATTTTTTACATACAATGAAATACTTATTTTTTAAATGAATTAAATAAAAATGTTCCTAAACTAACAACCCTCCCCAACAGGTACGCGTTCAATGACAATGGTTTACCCACGAAAATAATAATTGTGAATTTTCGACTTTTTTCAAATCTATGATATCGTAACTCCCAAAAGGAATATCGATACTATTTATATACTATAACCTGGCCAAAGAACATATCTATAGATAAAAAAATAAAACACGTTAATCGGAGAAGTGGTTCTCGATTGATGGAGCAACTAACAGAAAAAGAATTTGCAGTTTATTATATGTCCTAAGTGATCGGTTAGAATTTGCCATCGATGAATAGAAGCTGGAAACAATGTGAAAAACTTCTGAAGTACCCCAAACAAAGTGACGGATTCGAATTATTTTGAAGTGCACCGGTGCAATGAGCTTTGTTCCGCTCCTTAATATGTCAAAAATAATGCTAGCTCTTTCTCTTACACCTGTTGGGGTAAAATACTTTATGATGCATACGCATAAATTCTTCTGTCTTTCTTGAGTCTGTCCTCTGAGGACTGGATATGAAGAAATTTATTTCTCTACTAGGAAAACAATTATTTATAACTAGTTTAGTTAGCCCGAGGCAGACATTGTCCTTCCCTTTCCTGTATGTTGCGCGATGAGTTACATAATATGTATATTGTGAATATGAGTCATTTGGGTTAATAAATATACGCCCTATCGTGGAATCCGCCGGGGGTAAGGATTGACTGTAATTTGAGCACCGGTATCGGCGAAGTGAATCTTTCCCTTGTCGGCAATGTGAATGAGTTTCACGACATCGTGGAAAACATTCGAATCGGATTTCTCCATATAAAATATGACATTTCTCATCCGCAGCTCAAACGTTGCGGATCTCGGATTTGTTTTACTTGATAACTTGATTACTTAAACAAACAGACTTAACAAAAAATGTATTTTGCACTAAATAAAAGACTAATATTTGATTAAATTAGTGCTTTAACACCCTAAATATGTTTGTTTCCCAGCACCATATTGGTGATTTCCCTCATAAAAAATTGTATGCAAGCAATTTCACTTTGGAAGAATTTGAAAATGATCTGCGAGTTAGATCCAATTGCCCATTATGAAAAATTCGATTTATTTAGTTGCACAGTTTTAATAAACCGGCAAGATTAAACTGTTTTTAAACAAATTTAAAAGAACAAATGTATGTGAAAACACGTTTATTGGCAGTTAAATTGCCCCACTGCTCCACCTACGCATGAGCGTATTTTTGTTTCTGAATGTTGTTCTGCAGCTGACGAATCCAGAAATAGAGCTATACTATTTATTTTACTATTTTTTATTTATGTTTCTTTTGTATTGCAAAAACCAAACGACAATTCCAAAACACAAATTCACTTTGCTGTCATAAATTCTACTTGACAGAGACACTTCCTTTTCGACATTCACGTAGGTAGGGAAACTTCCCCGACGGATTCTACGATACCAAGCTAAAGTGAAAGTGAATCGAACAAGTGAGGGAATCTCCGATCCGGCGGATTCCACGATAGGGGTGATAGACTTTGCTTATAACTTGACTACAGCGCTACCTATCGGGTCCAGATTTTGTGGTTTTCTCTCTTAGCACCAAACCAACATATGTTCTGAATATGAGTCCATTTGGTCAATAAATATAGAATTTGTTAATAATTTGACTTGAGCGTCACCCAGGGCCGGCCTTAACCATCTAGGCGCCCGGGCGAGTCCATGCATTTGGCGCCCTTTTATATTTCATTGTTATAAAAAAAAAAATTCAATTCTCCAAAATGTTATCCATTCGTTATTTAAACAATTAGTCTTTTCTAGCTTTTTTTTCTGTAACTTGATTTTCAATAGACAGTAAAGCCAAACTATGATATTTAATCTTATTTGGGACATTGTAGACCGCAAGTACGTTTTTATCAGGCTTAGTTTAGTTTAGAAAAACTGCGTTTGCCACTTGCAACGGTCACTGGTATTGTGAACAGAATACGCAGCGATATCCAGATGTTGGGATATAACTCTTGAAGATTGTGCCTTTTGATAAAGTTTAATGTCTCGTTAGATGTTGACTCAATGTAGTGTTGCAGACCTAAAATTTTTATCGTACAACAAATCTCCATCAATATCAGATTTAAAGTTGAGCGTTAACTTTTATTGCAGAGCAGAACAATGTCGCATGAGTTCTTCTTTATGATTCTTTTTTTTTTCTTAAACAAGAAATTCCACGCGACAGAAAAATCTTGCGTTTGTTGAAATCTGTTCTTCGTAGATATAAGTACGGTGTCAAAAAAAACATCTAAAACTCGACTTCAAACTTTTTTTTGGATCAGTTATTGGTTCATCAAGAGCCTCTTCACCCGGTCTACGTTTAATGCGTTTTAATTGCGCTAGTGGTTTAAAAATGGCTGCGTACCAATTTTCGATGCTAATACAGATGTTGTTACGATGGCTTGTTTGAAGCCTGTTTGTCTATACATATGTTTCCAATTAAGAGCAACATTTGGTAAGCATTTCGGTAAAGTTGACAAATTAATTTTAGGTGACTGCCTTGATTTGCTCACAACGTTGATTTTAAAGAAAACGTCGTACCATATTATTAGAAAAACAACAAATGTTAACTCTCTTAGCTATCCTGCCAGTGTGGCCAGGAAAACAAAGCATCGCACTTCACATTTCAACAGACAAACTGTAAATTACTCATCCCGTGTAATACGAGTCGCTATTTCTTGCCAGCCGCTTAGTGCGTCTCTCTTTCACCCTACATAGGATTGGTTGAGAGGGGTTGAGAGGCTGAGGCATCCCAAAACACTAGGCACCGTGCCCTGCTAAGTCTAAGGATTCCACTAGTTTTTTTGTATGGTCCAGCGCCGGCCAAAGTGCTTTCGAAATCCCAATGCCCTACATTGTTAGACCATCTATGGTTATCCCTTCTCGTGAGTGCATCTTTTATTTTAGATTTAATGCTGCATAGCAATGGAGCAACTTCCACCACCTCAGGTAGTGGCAACCCCTCCTTTCCTTGCCTGCTCATCGGTAAACTCATTGCCTTCTATGCCGGAGTGCCCAGGCACCCAACATAGTCTTACCCGGTTCTGCGTCCCTGAGCATTGTGCCGCAGCTCCCGACTAGTGCCGATATAATAGTGCACTATTCTAGCGCTTTAAGCGCAGTCTAGTTGTCGATGTAAATACCAATATCCTTACCGGACATTCGTTTTATTTCAGAAGCTCTGCGGCTCTGACGACTACAACTTCTGCCTGAAAAACGCTGCAGGTATTCGGGAGTCTTACAGACACCTTTAGATCTGGTTTCATACAGTACCCTGTTCCGCTTGCAGTTTTAGACTCGTCCGTGAGGACTGCAGTGTCTATATGCCGAGGTACTGTTTGCCCACTCTTCACGCACAGTGTACAAGGTTCGGTGCGGTATGTTAAAATGAAGAGTGAAGAAGGTATCATCCGTTTTTATTTGATTATCTATTTGGGTTTCTGTAAGAATAGTACAGTGTTATTTGCCGCTATTCTTAACACTAGTAAGTGGGTGATACAACAAGACAAGCAACAAAATGACAGGTCGTGGTAGATAAATGCCACTCACTCCTAAAAGTTAAAACGCTGAATTTAGTTTTACTTTATACCGATGGAGATAGGTATTCAAATTAAGTTGTTAAGTTGAGCTGGCGGGCGGCGCCCCCGGGTCGCCCACCCCTAAAGCCGGCACTGGCGTCACCTTTCGAATTTTTCTTTTCGTTAGAACCTCATTCGGACTATACCGAACATTTATAAAAAAAATGAGCCACATCGGTTTAGCCGCTCTCAAGTTATGCGGTTACCAACGATCATCTTTTCATTTTTATTCTATGGATATGAAAAAAACAAACAAACGTATTAGTTTTTAGTTTTATTATTTCGGATTTTTTTATTTTTATTATAGGTAAATCTACTATATGTGCAATTAATAGTTACAAAATTTATACAGTTTCGTGTTATTTAACTTAATGCTAAGACTTAACAAACTAGTGACTTAATAATAAAAGGGAATGTTTGTTTTTTTGTTTCTTATTAGCATTTTATAAAACATCATTCAATATAATTAAATCTGTTTTCAACGAAATTATCTATAGTAGGTAAATTTAGAATCACGAACATTTTTTTTTATTTAAATTCACAATATTATACAAACATTTATTAACAGCACTTATTTCAAAGATAGGCACGATCCAAGCGATACATACATCAAATGGGTGTTAGTAATTTGTATGGAGGCGATATAAGATTTTTCTCTTAAATTACTCTCTGGTTCCTTGAAGGTCTATATATGTAAATATAAATATATTAATTTTTAAAAGCTTTTGTATTGTTTTTAATCAAATTATAAGATCGCATGCAAAAATCAAAAAAAAAAAAAAAAACACAGTAATAAAAAATGTTATTTAAATTTGTTTACTTTCCTTTTTACAATAAACGTACAATTAAGACTCACTCTCTGTCTCTCTCGATCGAACACATGAATTCTTTGAAATTTATAACATAATTTTCAACAATTACAAGTTACTAGGCGGTCCTCTGGATCGATGTCCATAAACACCGGAATGTCTAGAGCCGGGACGTGAATGAACAATTGCATAATGATCGGTATCAATTGGTATCGACCTTCAAGAACAGTATTTTAAGAGTTATTATTGGATAGCTTGCGGGAGGATTATTAGTAAGTATAAACAAAATTAAAACAGTAGTTTTTGTTCTTCTACCGCACCATAAAGGTATGCAAGTCAAGCTTGTACAAGTTCATACAAGCTTTTGCACAGTGAAATATTATGTAGTATTGTTAGGGTATTTTAAAATGTATTTTTGATTGAATATGAGTTAGGTAAACTGTGTCTATTTGGCAGGCTGCTACTGTACAGATATTTATACTATAGGAGCAATATCAAACAAAATGTACTGTGGAGTGTTGTTGAAGAGAAGTATACATAGAATAGTAGTTCATGCTTAGTATCTATCAGACCTATTCGATTGAATTGTTGAGCCACCACTCGTGTATCCCTTGTTGTGACCTTCTCGTCCATGTAGGGAATATCGTGATCCATATTGGCTGTCATGCCAGCTGCGATAGGGATCGTATTCCTCTATGACTGATGCTTCCTTTTCGATTATCTATAAATAATTAAATATAAGCAAAATTAGAAGTTAGATTAAGAAGGTTAAATTTTTTCCATTTAAAAACGTATTACAGGCATTTTACATTAAATTTTATAGAACTTAGTGTTTATTTTAGCCCTAAACCTGATTTCACGGAGCATATCTCTGTAAGTCACATTGTGAATAACTCCAGATCAATGTTGGGTCTTGTTAAAAGATGGTGTAAATTATAAAGTCCTTATGTCACTCTCTCAGTCTTTAAAAGTCTTGTCAGTCCTCACTTCTCATATGCTCGCTTATAAGAGTCACGATACTCATATTGAAGCTTAACTGGGACGATCCTTTTAACCCTCCATATTTTCATCGGATAAGACTCTAGCAAATACAACACTTGCCTCAAAGAAGGATAATAATGATACCATTTGTATGCATCTACTGATCTCCAGTCTGATTGGTGTATCTGACTTACTATCCTGTTTGGGATAAAACTTGCATACCTTTTAGTATGCGACTTAAAGTTACTGCATGCTTCTCATCATAGAACAAATTGGATGAGCCAATTAACCGCATGACTAATTTAAATGTTATCTACTTATCCAACCTCACTGCAACTCAAAACACTAATTATTATTCACAATAGAAACTAAACAAGCACGGACAAAGCGAAAGCACTAGCTGACTACTTCAAAGCAACTTTCACAAATGCAATCCATGGACAGAATATTTCAATTCAATTCAATAACACAAGTTCAAAGGGAGCGTATCGGAATCGCGCTTTTTAGAATCCCGTTTTTTAAGATTCCCGCCAAAAAAGTTTTAAAACACCGTCTTCTAAAATCTGTTTTTTTAAATACCGCGTCTTAAAATCCCGCTTTTTAAAATCCCGTTTAATCCCTCTTTGCCCGTTTCTCAGAATCCCACTTCCGTATTTCAACAAATTCATAGTTCAAAATTTAATATTGCTTGCTCCATTTTCTAGGAAAAAAATAAGAAAAGTTCCTAAACGAAAAAATAATATATCCAAATCAGGTTTTATGCGTCGTACAGCTCATAATAGGTATGCAATTAAAAATTACATAAAATAAATTTGGTTGTTCCATTAATATTTCAATGTATGTATGTACATATTCAATACTAGCTGACCCGTGCTCACCTCGCTTCGCCCGCCTGCAACTTTTTACTAATTTGCAAAACCTATTTCTTCAAGAGCGATTTAAATGATTTAAGAAAATATGTTCTTTAACTTTCTAATATATCAGGAAATCGGAAGCTTTAATAGACTGGTACGATCAAAAATTATTCTGCGGGCCTATGCTAAAGTATCCACAATAACAAACAATTTTATTAATGACCTACCTGAACCCGTGCCCGCCTTGCTTCGCATTCAATGAGAGCGAAGGAACGGTATTTGTGCAAGTCCAAAACATTTTGTAATAATTTTTTTTGATTAATTGCATTTTATCAATGTCGTTTCAATGTGTTTCAGTCCTTAAGTGCAGATTCCATAGTTCTCAAAAACCAACATGCTCTAAAATGTTATAAAACATCATCTACTTACTATAAATAATTGATAATTGCTATCATTTATTATGGTTATATTTTTTTTTACAAAGTTTGAGGTTGCGTTGCCAGTACATAAACAAATATGTACATTTTTACTTTCGCTGACATAGGAAAGAGACACGTATAATTGACCGTGTGAGAAGCAGCCGGTGGTGAGGTCCATGCCCGCGATACACAGTGCTTGTCCCTGCGCCTTATTTATCGTCACCGCCAAGCTGATGCATATGCGCCATCATATACCTAGGGAATATCTTCAACGCTATTATACGACAAAATTACTATCCGAAAGTCTGGAAGGTTTCGAAAGTTATCGCAATTCCTAAGCCTGGCAAGGATCTTTCAAAGACTACCTCATATAGACCGATAAGCTTACTACCAATAGTATCCAAAATATTCGAAAAGCTGCTACTTAACCGTATTGATAGGGTTGTAAATTAACGAAACCTCACCGGACCACCAATTTGGTTTTCGACAAAAACACTCGACTATACAACAAGTCCAACGACTTAGATGAAAAAAATACTGCATACCAGTTTATCTAGACGTAGCAAAGGCTTTTGATAGCACTTGACAGGACAGGAGAATAGATTGGTTCCGCAAATGGGGAATGAAATCAAGTACCTGGGTATGCCAGTAGATGTTTTTTTAGTAACCTATATATACGCTTAAAAAAGTTTTCAATGTAAAATACAATAACAACTAAATCTATATAGATTTCGTTTGGATAACTATCGAGTATAAGGAGTTAAGTTATGATGAAACCAGTGCCACCAAATTGCTTTTATCGAAGTGTTATACAAAATGTCAAATATACCAAGACGTAAAAGACAAGACATAAAACTAATAATGTATATTTTGTTGTTTCTTAATTTTCTTTTAATGCTTGTGTCAGTATTGTATTGTAGCTTAACCATTAACACCAGATGAGTAGAGGTGGAGAAATATCGATAGTCAGTGCCATGGATAGTTCTCGATAGTTGGCTTTTGACCATCAATAGTTATCGATATATATCGATAGTTTTTCCTCTTAACGGGTACATTAAAAAATGTTAAATGCACCATATTAAATAAGCTTTTCTCACTGAGCGAGATTAGATTCTAAGTAATAATGCTCCTTTTTCTATGGTGCTGACTCATAAAACGGGGAATCCCATTTTTAAATTAAAACTATTATTATAAGATCGGGTTCCTCTGTGAAATTTTGAATATACTCTGTTCATTAGGTTTCGACCAGTTAAAGAAATTCTAGAAATTCTATATTTAAATGGCTATCGAAAACAATCGATAGTGGTCAAAAAGTATCGATTGTTTTCGATAGTGGAAACTATCGATTATAACACAGGTCAACAAATAAAAATACAATTTTTAGTGCCGAAATATCGTAAGTGATTTTGTATTAGGTGTGCATTCCCAACATTAAAAATATTTTTAAGTTTTTTTTCCTACGTGTAGTTTTGGATCTACCCTCAGTTTTGAATACTGGCTGTAATCAGTACTTTCGTGTGCGCGATTTGCTATCTTTCGCTACATTTCTATAATTAAATTATATTTAATACTATGTCTGCATCGCGAAGAAGTTGTCTCAATGAGCCAAATGTGATTTGTTACATTTGTGGCGAATACACAGTTAAAAAGTTCAGAAAACCTATATAACAGATTTTATAAAAAGTGCTCATTTTTCTTACTTTAAGTCGAAGATTGTGGATGAATACAACCCGGCGTTACCGCAAATTGTTGGTTAAATGTACTATGAACACTTAAGACAGTGGGTCAATGGTCAAAAAAGCCATAATGAGGTTCAGAGTGCTTATGGAATGGAAAGAACAGAAAATCACTTCGATGACTGTTACTTCTGCGGTGTTACTTCGCGTGGCGTTAACGTTAAAAAAAATGATTTATCCAGACTTAGAATCGGCTAGAAGACCTTTATCACACTCAGAGGAAGTACCTGCTCCAAGATTTTGTTCTACCCGTGAACCATAATTTGAAGAAATCTTCAATGAGTTAAATAGCGACAGTGATTTTGACGGAATAGCGTCTACAGAGTCAAAACCTTGTACCCAAAAAGAATTAAATGATTTGATAAGTGATCTTGAAGTACGTTAAGAATCTGCAGAAGTATTGGCTTCTAAATAAAAAGAAAAACATTTATTGGCGTCAGGTACAAAAGTGACGTTCTATCGCACAAGAGACCAAGACTTGCTACCATTTTTCCATTCGGAATATGATATTGTTTTTTGTACGGATGTGCAAGGCCTTATTCTTTACTACTTTAAAAACTTAGCATGTAATATGTCCATCAAAATGCACTACTTCCATAGTCATCTTGAACTATTCCCAGAGAATCTTGGATCCTATAGTGAAGAACAAGGCAAGCGGTTTCAGCAGGACCTAAAAACTATAGAACAGAGGTACCACGGCCGATGTGATCGGTATATTATGGCTGACTGCTGCTGGAGGATGCAACGTGATTATCCCACTACACCTTATTCACGAAAATCAGGAAAAAGAAAGTTTTTATACATATAATAATGTAATAAATGCTGTTTTTTTTAGGTAAATTTGCATTTTTCTGTACAAGTCAAAATCTAGAAAACTACACGTCGGAAATTTTTGCTATTAATTCAATCATTATAAGATTCTAAGGACAGTTGCACATAACAACGAAAAATCGAAAGAATGATTGTGTACATTTCGGAGTTATAAACAAATGCAGGCTAAATTCTGAGCCGGACTCGTATCGTGATAAAAATCGACTTCCATACCTAGTCTTTCGAAGGGTTTCGGGACGGAGAGTGTAACGCTTTAAGAAGATCTGGGCTTCTGGAAGCGGTTGACCAACGTTTAACTTTCGTAATGTTCTTGATATCATGCTTAAATATATTTATAGCAGTAAAAGTGTTGCTTTGGAAGACTCCATCGATTTAAAGTAAATGAGTTGATTGCATATGTAGTTGGCCATTGCCCGTATTACAGCTGCAAGTAGTAGTTAAACTAGAGTTCACTTAATTACTCTAGCATAAGTAAACTGTCAGCTTGGTAGGTTTTCAGTTTATAAATTTCAAGGTCAAGCATTGAAGGTTCATGGTAACAGCATTGGGGTGACTGCTTTGTTTCTTTACTAACTAGAGTAAGAGTTTTATTCTTGCCATATCACGCTCTATATGCATGGTGCGAATTTAATAGAATTTCCTTGAGCTCTAAGGTATTACAGTGAAATCTCTCTTAAATGGACAGCCACGAGTCCGGAGTATTTTGTCCGCTTATGAGGGCTGTCCGTTAATAAGAACACATTTTGTATCTGGGAAATTAGAAATTGGTTCCCCAAAAATGCGAGTTGTCCGTTAAACAGTGTGTTCGCTTCACTGCATATAAGGAAATTTCATACGTTGTCTGTTTTGTAAAATGAACATCATACTTATGTATGATACGAGTAAGCAATTTCAAATAATTGAACCCATAAGGACTTACCTCAGTTCTTGCACAGCTAAAGCTCATTGCCGTACATAGGAAGATGTTCATAAGCAGCATAATAAGGAACAAGACACCAAGTGTAATAGTAAGCCACAAAAGCCATGGTGGTCGTATACCACCGTCCTCACATATAGGCGAAACGACTGCAAAAAAAATAAAAAATAAAAAAAATAAAACAACAGTAATGAATTAATATTTTAATTAAACTCACGAGGTGCTTCGGCTGGATCAAGGACAAACACAGTGGTTGCACCTAAAATCGTTCCTTCGTCAGTTTCACCCAGTGTACGTCCGCCTTTAATAAAAGTACCGCCAACTCCAGCGATAGCCACTTGTTCACAATCAATCTCATCGACGCATTTACTAGAGCATTGATAAATGTCACATTGAAGATGCACCTCAGAGCCTAGAATATTCTACACTAGTAAGGGTTTATTTATATTTTTCAGTTGCAAACATACCTTCGGGAAACTTAAACATAGATTTTAGAGTAGCACTGGCAGAAGTACCATCGGAATTCGATGTGAATTTGGATATTATTTCTGTGTTGATAGGACAGCTAGAAAAAAGTATTTATTTTTTACTTCTCATACTTTATGGTTTAAAAAAAGAACTTACCCTCTATCATCGATCAGTGGGATGCTTACGTTTTTCTTATCAAAAGCAAAACAGTTTGCTACTCTAATACCGTTAGTTGCTGGAATTTTTTTAATTAGATTTTGAAAATAAAATGTTGGTTATTTTTACCATTGGGTTTGGTTAATTCTGCTCTAATGGTATACTTATGTCCATATACTGTTTCCCGGACTCGTCGATCATTTTCCAAAAACTTAAGAATAACGTGCGCATTGTCGTCTCTAAAAAAAAAAGTAAAAGTGAAACTCATTATTAGCATTTTCATGGCAAAAGCTGTATTAAAAAGAAATGGTCTGCATGCAGTTTCGATTCAATTAGTGACGGTGGAACAAGTGATTCAAGAATAAAAAGATAGATACGTTTTCAGTATATTTCTATATCCAGTTGTGTTATTTATCCTTCGAGCGGAGAGGGTCAAACAGTTCCACAAACTGACGCTCAGATGTCAAACAAGTGTGCCCGAGGTGGATCAATTAGTCAGAGAGTTCACAGCCATACGTACAGACTGGAACGGAAAGAGTAAGATTTGCGTTTTATATGGGGTGAAGGAGTGGGAAACTCAAAGCGCTGGCCTACTACTGGATTAATCTGGTCGTCTGAAGACATATGGCGATTGAAGGTCATACCTGACAGATTCCACATACCCAAAAGGGGTTTGGTGAAGATGGAGGATAGGAACATAAGAAAGGACTTTCGCGAAATCATGATGCCAGACTTTAAATGCAGTCCATTTCTGTGATTTAACTGTATCAGCAAGATCTTCATTAATGGAGTTTGCATAATACAGGGTGTGCCAGTTAAGAGGTGTAATCCTTTAAGACGAGGATCCTGAAGTTCCGACGAACAAAAAATTGTGTGGCATTGGAGGTCTATTTTCACCACCCTCCAAGTTATAGCCCGTCGAAGTGGAGCACCTCCGATTTGGAAGTATGACCACTTTAAATGATATAACTTCTGAATTCTGAATTATCACAGCTACAAAAAAAATGTGTACATTTTGGAAAGAAATGTTGAAGACTTTGTGTAATTTTACCCAGCCACAAAATAGTTATGGTTTCTTAACCCATAACTTAACTTTTTATTTTCATTAAACTTTTATATTTGATCAATTCTCTATTAATTATGTTAAACAACTTTATCACGTTTTATTATTACAGCCAAAGGTTGAGGCTAAATCAACCAATTCACCGTTTATTCAATACCTAATTCGTTGTTTCGTATGATTTTATATCATTCTCGTCTGACAAAAAATAGCTTTTACTAAAAGTTCTATTAATCGTACGCGCAGCTGAGCGCAACCAATTAATAAAAAGCTGCGACTGGCTAATACAAAAAAAGATATTGACTGAAACAATTTGTGATGAGTATGGACTCTTTTTTTAAATTGCTAGTACAGTACAGCCTCGCTATTCCGGACACAGCTGAGATTTTATGTGTCCGGACTAGCGAGGCTGTAATGTTCGGACTATAGAGAAAAAATTAAATAAAGTGGACAACCGAAAACTTTACAAACACCTTTTATTACATAAAGGAGTTTCATGGACACATAATTTAAATATGCATACATTTATGTAAGTATGTATGCCTATGTACATACATATATGCGCACAATGTACGCATTTCAAAAGTATTTAAGGAGCAGGAAAGTACGTGTTTATTTTTGGTTGGACCCAGATAGCTTTATCTAAAAACATCTTTTCGGCTTTTTCGCGTAACCTCTTAAGAAGAGGGATATCCATTTGATATGCAGTATTTTGTTCAGTCCACTGAATGCATCTGGCAAATAACTTCATTGCTTTACCTATTCTTTGAAACTTTCGCAACATCTTATATTATATTATATTATATATGTTCATATATGTAATTAAATCGCTAGCGCAAGAGCTTGTGATTCCTCCTGAGAGTTTATTTCTGCACCGATTTCAATGATTCTTACACTGATCGGAAGCTTATCAAGTGAACTTTGTTCATCAGTAGGGCAACCAAAAGCATGCACAAGCATATTTTTTTAGCAATGTTATTGAGACGTGACTAAGCTAGTTCTTGTTATCTTGTTATCTTCTTCACTGTCTTCGTTCTCATATTCATCGACATTTAGATGGATTTGTAAAGCGGACTGAAAAATGTCTTCAACAGAAAAGTCGTATGTAGGACATTTAATTTTGATCAGTTGCCCATTTATTTATTTCATCTGCAGATGTGCTACCATTTGAATCAATGATTCTAACATTATGCCATGAATCGGAGTTAATTTGTTGCCGTAACTCTGCAAGTGGTTTAAGGTATTCATTATCCCATTGGGATGCCAATTCTGGCCATTATATTCACCAACTCTTTTTAATACGTTTGATCCTTGAAAATAAATAATGAACATTTAACGCAATTGAGATGGCTCGCCATGAAATGCAACAGAGCATGAAAAAACAGACACATGCATAAACATGCAATGAGTAAAATCGCAACGATACAATGGGCCGTATTCATAAAGAAAAGGATATGCTTGTACTTGCAAAATATGAAGGAAATCCTTCTGTTTGTATTCATAATAATTTTGAGCAGAACCTTATACTTTTAGAGCAAAAGCATATCCTTTTATTCACATAAAAGTTAATGAATATTCATAAACTTGACCTTTTACTTTAATAAAAAGCAAATCCTTCAAAAATTCTGAGTTAGGTCAGTAGCAGACTCATCTCGGTAGTAAACGGTTGTGTTATCCAATTTTCAGCGCGATGGCAGATGTTGTGCATGTAAGGGATGCTAAATATTATAAGATACGCTTATCTATACTTGTTCGTCATTTTAAAGATTTATACCGTTTTGAAGAGAGAAATTTACAGTGGCTCGCGGACCGATTTTTAGGTACGGATGTGTGCGATATCTCAGTGATCCTGGATATCAGAATGGTATCGGTGAAAAATTGGTGTTAGTCAAGCTACGGTACCTCGGACTGTGAATACAGTAGTTGACAGCATAGTTGCACATGCAACTGATTGGATCAAGATTCCAACTACCAATAGTGAAATAACGGAAGCAAAAGTGTTATGGCAAATGAAGTTTAAGTTGACGTTAGTTGGCTTGGATCCGTACATGACTCGAGAATATGGAAAAATACACAAGTGTGTCTAAGATTATGAAATCAACCAACAATCACTAACTTCTTCACTGCTAGAGTAATGCATATTTAGCGCACTAAGGTATACTGACTAAAAAAAAACCTTTTGATGTGATCCGTAAGATAACAGAAGTAGTACTGAGCGAAGAAAAGGGAAGTAAGCTGGCACAACAAAAAAAAATTCAAAGATATTCTAGCATCTAGCATGTCATTCAGCGTTCTGACGAGTCTACCTTTTACTTGTGCTTGAAGGATTTCCTCGCAAGTATAAGGTAATCATTATGAATACGAAAAGAAGGAAATACTTATACTTCAACCTTATACATTAAAGCATTACCTTACACTTCTACCTTATACTTTGGAGGATATCCTTCGTTTTTATGAATACGGCTCAATGTCTAGATTCAAGAGCTGACTAGAAGCGACACAACTAGTAGTGGAACTTCCATAATTGTATGAATGTACATATATGAAGTATTTACATATGTATGTTCTTCCATAGAGCAGAGTCTATACGCATTTTCAAGCTCTGTCTGGACCAGTGGTGCCCAACTTGTATTGCTCCAAGGGCTATTTTGAAAATCCCAACATGCTGCGCGGGCACCGCCGAGTTTAACAAAAAACCTAACTGGGATAAAGGAAACTACATTCCGTCGTATTAATAAAAACAGCTATTACTTCGAGTAAAATCTCGGAGCAAAGTAAAGGCATTTAGCATTTGCTCGAAATTGGTATGAATAAAACTTTAGTTAACTTGAGCAACTTCGAAAATTCAAAGTGAGAATTAGCTTGAAATTCAATTTGTAAATTATTCAGGAGACACCAGAAAATATTCCCAACAGACATACCTTGAATCCATAGTCAACAAGATATTAAGTTTAGAGGCATTTTTATATAATTCATCTTAAAAATGAGTATTCAATCGTATTTCAAAAATTATTTTGTCAACGAATTGAGCAAAATTCACGAGGACTATAGTTTGCATGAAGCAAAAGTGGAATATATCGACGGTATATGGTAACCCTTTGCAGTTTTCTATCGTATTCCATTTCATCAGCACCACAAGGAAATTTTATCAATTCTGCTGCCTTTTACTTATTTTTTTTAACAAAAAAGCAAAGTAAGTCAGTCGATTTATGGCTAAAAAAAAATGCGGAGCAAACGCTCTGAGTCAGCTAAAAAGCAGACTTGGAATTCTCCTAGCAAATGCTTAGATTTATGCCTTTTATTCATACGAATCTGAGCAAACGCCATTTTTGAACAAAGCAAATGCTCAAGTAAGTTCTCTCGCATACGAATCCAAGCAAATGCTCAAAATATTAGCAATTGCTACATATTTGAGTAAATTCAGGTTTTTATTTTTATTTTTTTGACAAATATAAAAAAAACAGTAGACCGCAACAGCACAAACTTAATGTGATAATTGGCTGTTCACCTTCTGTGCAACCCAGAATCATACAATTTTTTAGGTGCTCGTTGCTGTCAACACCCCACCTACCCAGTTGTGTAATTTTTTTAGTTGGATGAATTTGTGTATTTAATTAAAAAATGTCATTTGAAAAAGATCAGAAATGCATCCAGCGTTTATTGCTAGATGTAGGTGAAGATTCAATTGAAGAACCGGACAGATGATGGCGAATTTGTTAAAACAAATAATCGTTTCAAAAACCAATACCGAAAGCACTATTTTGGAAAGGACGACTAAAAATTCTAAGTTAATTGTTTTAACATTGTTCTACTCCAGAATGATATCATCATTATATAAATAGGCAAAGGCAAAATAGTTCAACGCCTTTTTTACTGTCTTAAACACAACATATTCGGTTGATTTTTCGTTTGTTGGAAAGGTTATAAAGATGGGCAATGCTTCCTATATGTAGTGTCTAAGCCAGGTTAAAACAAGATGCGTTTATCTCGCACAATTGGTAGAATTTCGACCACTTGTAGTGACAATTTGTCTTTTGACTTACCAGAGGAAAGCTAAGCGCAATAAAGTGAAATCATGATGGGGTGTTGTCAGCACCTCACCTACCTACTTACATTACTATACCTCGACTACCTGCTTAAAACTTAACAAGGTCCATGAGCCTGAAAACCTTTTCGCTTTTATTATCTGTGCTTTTAAGGATGACATCACTGCGAAGTGTAATAAATCCTAATTCAGCTTCCGCTTTGTTGATAAAGCAATGAGTTTCCATCAATAAAGCTAGTTGTCAAATATCGATATTGATGAATAGATTTTTCGCAAAAATTAAGAGAGGTTCCATATAGAATATGTCGTCAAAACGCCTTGCGAGTTAAGATTGTAGCTGGTGAAAAAGCTCCACTTGTTGGACTTCGCAAGATACATGCGGCGTAATTTAGTAAGATTTTAGATAAGAGCTCGCGGGCGCCTAGAAAACAGGCCGCGGGCTACCAGGCGCCCGCGAGCTACGGGTTGGGCACCACTGGTCTGGACTATAGAGATAAAATGTTGTGTGTCCGAAATGTAGAGGTGTTCGGATTACTGAAGTGTCCGGGATAGCGAGGCTCTACTGTATTTTAGAAACATTGTGGGTGCCGGTGGTGTAGCTTTAATTTATTTAGCTGTTAAGTTGAAGGCTTCAGAATTTTCATGTCCATGAACCAATTTTCAATTGTTTGTATGGAAGAAATAATACCTTCCCACTCCATCTAACATACAATAGTATACCTGCATCTTATATAGCTAAGCGCACATAAAGATGATTTGCAACGCATATCACAAGTTCACATTACATAGTGACAGGACGTAGCGCAGCGTTTTGAAAGGTTGGTAGCCAAGTCAAGCTGATATTTGCGAGTAAATATTAAATCTCGTTATGAGTTCAAACAAAAAGAAAACTTACTAAGGGACATTCTAAAATATTGGAAACATACAAATTTGTTTTTCTCCCGCAGTAAATCTAAAAACGTTTGCAGTTCTTATTATTTGTAGTTTCACCTACACACCCACATGATTTCACACACCCTATCCGATAATTTGTAATGATATATTATTGACATATTATTTACATTTTTATATGTATGCATACGGATAGTTTTTACTAATTTAACATGATAGGTACAAGGGTTCGGACTTTACTGCAATTATTGCAGTAGATCTACTGTTTTTTTTTTCATTTTAAGAACTGTGTGTACTGCGCTACGGCGCCCGCACCTCAATCTACTGCCTTTTTTTCAGTAAAAGCAGGTTTATTTTCTAATTTGAGAATTAAAATATGCTTCAACTTCTTCGACACGAAATAAAATTAAGTTTGGCATTACTTAAGAGTTAAGTGGAATGTATTCAACTGTCATTCATGATGCGGGTCATTATGTCCAAGGAGCAAATGAATAGAGTCTGCTGGATTTGTGAAATTTAGAAACAAATTCAATTGTAAAATTAATCAAATGTTTATACAGCTGTCCTGCTATGAAGTGTAAGCCGGTGTTAGACTAAAACCTTTACAATGCCTTAATCCCAAAAAAAAGTCAAGAAGGCGAACTGCCTTAAATTTTGCCACTAACAGAAGCATTTTCTTTATTTGAATTGTCTTAGAAAAAAATAAACGCGGAATTGAGGTATTTTATGATATATGTATGACATGAAAATTATAGAAACGAAAAATAAAGTTCAGTTTTGGTCAACTATAATGGGTCGTGAAAATATTCTTGAAGAACTTACTATATGTTCAAAAATTTGGCAGGGTACATGTTAGATCCTTAGAAAATCTCATGTTTGCCAATTATTAAAATGTAAGCAAAACAAATATTTTTGAACCTTCAAATAATTTATTAACTTTTTTGAATAAATATAAATTTAAGGATGAAAAATATGTGCTAAAAAGTTAATTTTATTCTTCATCAAAATGGAACATATGTGTAAGTTTTTAGATTTAATGAGTTCCTTCGTAGCTTTTATATAATACATATACATATTATAACTATGTACGCGTTTAATAATATATGTAGATTAAAATGGAAATGTGATATGATTCTTTTTTCGTTATTCTGTTTTATCTTTGTTAAACTAAAAAATAATATAAATTTTTGAAGCAACTATTGGCACCTCATCATTCAACAGCGCTTCTCTTAATATCCTTTGGTCCGAACAAATCCATTTTTTTAAAATCTGCATCTATTCATCACATCCCCGTGTCTTAATTTTGATGATAGCGATTAATCTTTAGTAGCAATTTACAATTACAAGTGAAACTTGGAGCACTTAAAGATAATAAAATTCCCGAAACAAAAACAGCACGGTTGAATTATTGACAGACGGTGCCAATAGTTACATCGTATTGATCTACAATTACTGTCACTTCCAATAATTTTACTTTTTGTACTGCCAATTGTTGTATTTTTCAACCGTTATCGATTGCAAATTTAAAAAGATGGCAAAAAAATAACTTATCATATGGTGATAGCGAAACCTAATTGCAAAAATTAACTGTAAATCAACAGATGTTTATTATTTTGCTTTCAAGATAGATATATAGATGTTTGTTGTAGCGGAAAAATAATACATTGTTCTTAAAACTATATTGCACAATTTACAGAGATATGGTATACGTATAATCTACCTTACTACTGAAAAATTTATAATAATTATGGAAGAGAAAATATTACTAATTATTTGTGAAGGAAAAGCTACTAAAAACCTTCAATAATTTTGCTTTCAAAAGGTGCCAACAATTATACTTTTTTTAGGGTGCCAATAGTTATATCGGGGTGCCAATAATTGTAGTTTTTTCTAAGCATGTTTGTAGTATATTTTTACTGACACGTTGAATATTTAATAATATTCACCAACAAAAAATTGTACGCTAATAAAAAAATGTTTTTCATAACTCAATAAACAGTAAAGTTATGGTGAATCAAAGTCGAAATTTCCTTAAGGGTGCCAATAATTATTATTGTAGTCGTTACGCTACTCAATTTTTTTTATTGTGTCACAAAAAAAAAATCGACTGCATAAAATATATAATTATATATATGTAAATAATTTTCTAAGTCCGAACCCTGATAGGTACGTACGAGTAATTGTGGAACCGTATTTGTTAAAATAAAGTAGGTATGCATTACCAAAAGTAAAAATTAAAGATTGAATTAATTCATTCACATAAATAATGGAAGTATTTTGGTGTTTTTTTTTTTTCGTTTCTTGAAATTAACTTACTTCGGAAAACCAGTCTTGCCACAGGTTATCACATAAAACTTATCGTCGGCCAGCTCTAGGGTCTTGTGGACTCGGACTGCTAGTTGAATTGATCGTTCTTCGGTTTTCTATCGGAAAAAAAAGAACACAGTTGATTTATTATTATTTATTAAAAGTCGAACCATAGAATTAATGAAGTTAATTTATTTTACTTGTTTTAATTAAGACACATTGTATATTAGCCCACCAAATGTGTATCTGTCACATTGACAAATCAAAGCGGTAATTAGTTCGTTACAAAAAAAAAATATATAATTAACGCAGCGCGTGTTGTGGTTACTTAATAATTGCCGCCGAGGCAAAACGTTAGGAAGCAAATTATTTTAAAATCTGAAGTGTGACGTTTGTTAACATTCACTTCAATCAACATGTTGAGTAGCGATATACGTCTCAGTTGACTAGTTAGAGTGGCTTAGTGTTTTAGGCGCTGAACTGAGTTACATATATTAGTAGTCATATTATTTAGTTTTTTTATTTTTATTTTGTGAGTAAATTTTAAACACATATTTAAGGTTACCTTCAAGAGAATAATTTTATTTATGTGTGCCTGAACCGGAAACAGAAATTTGAATACACCTACACTGAATGAAGAATACAAGCCTAAGCTTCCGGGGTAATCTTACTGTCGGATGTCAATCAGCATCTTTATTTGAAACCGCAATAACTCAATTTATATGCAATTAGTATGAGTATATTATTCGAGTATTAAATCCCGCTTGGATATAATACATATACATACAAATGTATTTATTTTCTACTTTTTAGTATTCGAATTCTTTTAAAAAAATAACGAATTTTTTGCTCAGAATGTTTGAGATTCTGCTCGTCAAACCCTTCAATTTGATACCCATGTCATCCACCACATTGAATTTAGAATCACATCACTTAGCCGATCGTATTCTATACTTGTCAAACCCTTTCATTTGATACCCATATTTAGGAGGTCGTGAAGAAAACGGTAATCCACCATCTTGGGGCGTCCACCATATTAGGCAGATTCGAAATATCCGATGTATCCGATATTTCGGATCTGCCATCATGGATTTTGCAAATCTGACTTCAGATTCGTGATTTGCGACCCCAAAAACCCCTTTATACCAAATTTGGTCCAAATCGGTTGACTTTGTAAAAATCGTCATTTATGGCCGCCATCTTAAATCTTAAATCCGCCATATTGAATTTCCTTACTTTATTCAACCTATCTTTTAGAGAAATTGCTTATGCCACCAGATACGAAGTATTAGCCTCTTATCGTAGGTGGCTTATGTTCAAATTTACGATTGTTTGGAAAAAAACAATTGAAATCTTACATTTTTTTTGCTTTCAGCTGCCATATTTCGAAAATGGAGGTAGATAGAACAATTCTGTCCCCGGATTCGGAAAGGGCAGAAAAAATTACTATAGAAAATGTTTCTTAGAAAGTTTTGGTTGATTGACTCACTAAACAGTAAACAATTAAAATCAGTAAAAAAATGTATGCCATTTGGCATGAAACGGGTTAAAAAAGCGTCCGCCATATTAAATTTACAACGTCATCAAATAACCCCATATTGTATTGCCTCCGGACTTATACACGTGTGCGAAATTGCAGCATGATGGGGCATCTGGAAGTGGGTGTAAAATCGATACCCAGATTTGGCCCTCACAGAAAGTGAAATAAATATAAAGCTTGTCAAAAGGAACACTAAAATTAAAAGTTACTGAATGATCAGCATACAGTTTGTCATTAAGTATGGAAAAAAAATGTTTTTTTTTAATTCAGTACTTCTCAAAAGTTGCATTCAGAATATGTGAACAAAATTTCCAAGTTTAATGTACCTACTTTTGGCTCCCTCAAATTTGTTGAAGTTTCGGAAAAAACCGTTTTCAGTGTTATGTTTGCTCAGTGCTCGGATATGCCTAAGTGTTAATTGTTGCTAAACAAATTACTTAAAATTAATAAAAATAAAGTTTACAAGGAAATGAAATGGTAATAACATCTATCATCACACTAATATTATAAATGCGAAAGCAACTCTGTCTGTCTGTCTGGTCGTCTGTCTGTCTATTACCTTTCCACGCCTAAACCGCTAAACCAATTGTAATGTAATTTGGCAGAGAGATAGTCTGGGACTTGGGGAAGAACAAAAGCCGCCCGCTAGGTAGCGCTGGAGTCAAGTTATTAACAAAATCTTCTCACGCTTAAATCGATGAACCAATTGTAATGTAATTTGGTATAGAGATAGTCTGGGACCGAGAAAGGACACAGGTGAAAAACCCGTTCGCTAGGTGACGCTGGAGTCAAGTTATTAACGCCTAAACTGCTGAACCAAACATAACGAAATTTTGTACAGAGATAGTCTGGGACCTGGAAAAGGACACAGGCGGAAATACCGCTCCCTAGGCAGCGCTGGAGTCAAGTTATTAACAACTTCCATATGAGTTGACCAAAATGACTCATATTCAAAATTTATGTTGGAACCTATAGTGCCTGACACAATCTACAGAAGAGGGAAATAAACCATAAACAAAAAACATCCGGATCTAACGGACATGTTTCTTTCATGTTGAATGGTGAGGAGTTTTATCAAATTCTAAGGCGGAGAAGGTAGGCAGGATAATATCCTGTGGTGAGCACATCCCTAATTCCACTCTTTACCTAGAAAAGTTTATGGTGACAGTCTGATGGACTTTTCGTTTTACTAACCACGAGCAACGATAAACGCCTTACAATTTTCTGAGGGAATCGACATAAAAAGTGCATGCAATGGCATTGTACGATACTATTACATGGCAATGCTAAAACCTAATCTCACGTGTAACAGTACAAAAACTCTTTGTTTTTGGGATTGGAAATTCTTTCCCACCAACGGTATTGTCCTGATATTTCAGTCAGTCTGAAGTCATTTAGCCACCAGTCTTCCGATACCAAGCAAAATGCCATAAAAACATTTTAAGATATCATTACGTTGAAAATTCAGAAATTCTTAAAAAATGAATACTTGAGGTTTGACGCCGGAAGAGCGTTATAGATGATCACGCCTCGTATTTTGACTAAAGATAAATGAATAAAAAGTATTATAAGCTACTAAATGCTTGCTACTAAATCAAACATTTCATGTGGTACAACCAAATAACAGTAGAAAAGTGATGCTGCTGCTTATTCACACTGTTTTGGGGCGCGGGCGAAGCCGGGCGGGACAGCTAGTAATAATAACAAAAATTCGAAGTATTGACATGATATTGTATATTGAGGTTCACTTTTGCTGTACACTATACATGTATGTATATTATGTACAGTAGAAATCGGTTATAACAATGTCAAAAGGGCCTTCGAATTACATCTTTATAACCGGTTCATCGTTATATCCGAAACAATAAATTCCTACACCACTTGCACATACATACTGAATGTAAAGCCCAAATCAGAATGTCGCGTTCGGGCGCTCTCGCGTTAATGGGCTTTATATCGACTTTACGATAACTTCTGTCCAACGCACGAAGTCGAAATTTGCAAAACTAAATACTGCTTCACGCTTCAAGCGTTCGTAGGTTAGGGTTAGGAGTATGACAAAAAAAAAATTCTGTTTCCTCAAATCTTCTATTCACGAATTTATGATAGAAGGAAGATTTGAAATGGATTCCTTTTAATTTTTATTGTTTTATTAAGAAACATAAAATGTAAGAAATTACTTTGTAAACAAGATTATGCGAATATGTAAATTAAAAAAAAGACCCCACACAATTAATTTGTGTTGGAAAAAAATTGATTTAGCCATTTAAATCTTTTACACATATTAAATGTTAAAAAATTGTACTTTAATCGAACAGGCCATCGAATAGTATAATGTCAACAACAGCTGTGAGTTGTCACAACGCACGCCCTAGTAGAAAGTAGTTCTACTCGGCCGTTGCCCAGAACTTTACGATATCTACGATATAACGCCTGAAGTCACATTTAAGAGCACCCCATATGTTTGCATTGTTTCTACTTTATCTGTCAACGCGAGAGCGCCCGAACGCAACATTGTGATTTGGGCTTAAGTCTTATTTAGAAACAGGAAAGAAATAACTATATAGCTATATTTGTAAGAAGGCGAATTTTTACCATTGTTGTTTCTCACTGTTTTTTGACATACATCTGATACAACTTCATCCTTATAAAAGCTATCATCGTTATATCTGGCATCGTTGTAAGCGATTGCAAATTACTTTCAGTTAAACGGAGTTTTGCCTGGACTTAAAAAATAAAAATAAAAATATATCGTTACTTTCGATTCATCGCTATATCAGGTATTGTTATAACCGTTGTCTACTGTATACATACATATCTAATTGCTGCTGCCAAATTAACCACTGTTTTATAGTTTGTTTTTTTTTTTTTTGTTGCCTTTCATTAATTTGTGCTGTAACAATTGACCTGTTATTGTGTCTTAAATAAGCAATTAAATTGAGAAAAAAAAGAAACAGACAATAATTAAGCAATCGTCATGGAGATTATCGCGTGATAAACTTACAAACATAAGTATACAAATTTAAAGAACGAATAAAACACGTAATCGCACATAAGTGAACGAAAACTTGACGAAACTGACTGAGAACGGCGTGTAATTTCGTATTTAATTTCTGTGAACTTCAACTATTGCTCATGTTCACTCAACCGTTAAATTTGAGCTAACATGAACTTGTAAATACATAAAATAACCTCTTGTCTCTTTTCATGCCGAAGAGATAACTGATTGACTCGAAATAAATGCAAGTGAATAATCGATAAATAGTTAGTAAGATCCGTAGCTGGTAAAACTGTATTAGCCAATAATATAGCGTGATATTCACATAATGAGCTTTTAAAGTTATCGGGCTGTTGCGGTCAATAGGTAACGCCGTCATAAAATGGTACAAGTACCAACATTTTTTTGACTCCAATGGGAAGGCATGGAATTGTGCATTGTATCAACAGCATGGTATCTCATTCTAAAGTATGCACATACGTAAAACAATTCCTTATGGCTAAGTTCAATTCTTTGTTCCCTAGGTAAGTTTATCCCGCAATCTGGACCCATAAATTGGCAGCTGTTTTTATTTTTATGCAATTTGACTGGCACCTCTAATAAAATTAAATCATTAAAACTTTAAAGTCCAACACTTATACACAATAATTGCCCCTTTAAAATATACATATGTATGTACATACTTGATTGGAAATCATGAGGTAAATAAGAGCTGATACCATAATCCAGGGCGTAAACTAATATACTAATATACAGTAATATACAGTTATGTAGACAAAAAAAAACATAAACTTACATGACGTGTACATAATACATATTATGTATCTCATATTTGAAATCTACTGACTCTATAAATCAGGGGTGGCCAAACTTTCAGGCTATTTATTAGACTTTTCGCTGAAATTGGCTCCGCGTGCTATACCTACCCATTATTTTTACTTCGAAGAAAATATCTATACATATAAATAAATATATATACACCATAGATACGTCACTAGCCAGAATAAATACGCCAAACTACTTGCGAAAGAGTGTATCTAGCTACTTCACCAATAGAAGGTTGAGATATGAAACAGAAGAAGGTGTAAAGTTCTATAAAGTCCCCGCAGGAGTTCCACAAGGATCAGTACTGGGCCCCTAAATTGGACTATCATATACGACGGAGTTCTGGAATTAACACTGCCACCAGGAGTAAAAATAATCGGATTCGCCGATGAAATCGCCGTTGTTACTGCTGCAAAGAACATTTACGAGATACAATCAGCTACGAACGAACCAATCAACCTCATCAAAGACTGGCTAATATCCGCCGGCCTTAAATTAGCAGATCGTAAAACGGAAGCTGTCCTAATAATCAATGGGAAAAATGAGGATTAGCTGCGAGGACATAAGGGTAGGAAGACAAACTATCAGATTGAAAGACTCTGTAAAATACCTAGGAGTAATACTCGATGGTAGACTTAGCTTTAAACCTCACATCGACTATTCGGGCGAAAAGTCGTCAAAGATTCTTTCTGGAATAAAGCCAAACATCGGAGATCCAAGGTAGTATGCTCGGACCAGTTATACGCTACCCCAGTTTGGGTAGGGGCCCTAGCGACAAATGAAACAAGTAAAAAGTTAGCGCATTAAGGGTAGTCAGTGGGTTCAGAACGATTTCTGACGAAGCAGCCCGTGTCGTTCCAGGTATGATCCCCATCGATATCCTTACGGACGGGATGCAAAGAGTCTATAATATAGGAGAACTTTTAGTAGACGGTCATCAAACGGATCAAGGAAGAAGAAAGAATGACTTCAGTGACCACGTGGTAAACTCGGTGGATCACCACTACGATGGGCAAATCTTACAGAATGATCCCAACCAGGACCTACAGATTGATCCCAACCAAAGACGTTTGAACAAAGCGAAGGCGCGGGATCCTCTTTTTGCCCAAATTGCGCAAATTATGAAAAAGAAACAGAGTACGCAGTTTTCCATTGCATACGCTTTCTGGGATGGAGTGCAGTGCGGTGTTGTTACATTTTTTTATGTATCAATGTATTAATTTATAGTACATGCATCGGGATCGACTGTAAATGCCTTCGCGTTCGACCAGTCGACTGCAGTCTACGGTTTGGCCATCCATGCTATAAATGAATTAAAAATTGAGCGAAGGTTCTAATGTTTTACCAGGCTATTCTATGCCCTTAAGAAAAGTTAAAGGAGGCAATTAGTTTCATTATCATCACCTGTGGAACTTTTAACCTTTGCGTAAACCATGTTTTGATTCGTTAGCGCTTTCGATTGCTTAACCCTCTGATCAGCGACAGCCGCAATACGAACGTACGGTAGGTACAATAGTGGTTCAAGAAATTCCGCAGCGGTAACAAGAGCCTTGAAGATGAAGAGCGCAGTGGTCGGCTTAGTTGAAGCCAATCTACGCACAACTGTTCGAGAGCTTGCTGAAGAATTGGATGTAACACCTATGACAATTTTCAACCACCTGCAAGAGATTGGCAAGTCAAAAAAAACTCGATAAATGGGTGCCGCGCGAATTGAACGAAAATTAAAAAAATCGACGTTTTGAGGTGTCGCCTGCTCTTCTTTTACGCAACAAAAACGATCTGTTTCTCGACAGAATTGTGACGTATGATGAAAAGTGGTTTCTATACGACAACCGGCGATGTTCGGCTCAGTGGTTGGACAGCGATGAGGCTCCACAACACTTCCCGAAGCCGAAACTCCACCAAAAGAAGGTTATGGTGACTGTTTGACGGTCTGCAGCCGGTCTCATCCACCACAGCTTCCTAAATCCAGGCGAAACGATCACGGCAGAGAAGTACTGCCAGTAAATCGACGAAATGCAAGCTCCAACGTATGTGCCCTAGATTGGTCAATATGAAGGGACCAATTCTCCTCCACGACAACGTCCGGCCACACGTCGCACAACTGACACTATACAAATGCTGAACGAATTGGGCTACGAGACTCTGGCTCATCCACCATACTCGCCGGGCCTCTCGTCTACTGATGAATACTTTTTCAAGCACCTCGACAACTTCCTTCGCGAAAAAGGCTTCAAAAACAAAGATGACGCCAAAAACTCCTTCAACGAGTTCACCGCCTCCAAAACTCCTGACTTCTACGCTACTAAATAAATTTGTTTCTCGTTTTTGGTTTTTATTTCGATTAATAAAGTTTTGTTTGAATTGAGATAAGCTATTTTGAAATTGAAGGTTGAAAACCGCAAGAACTTTCTTTACAACCTGATATTTTGATGTCAGTTCACAATCGTAGAGTTAAATCGGCTTCAATGTAACTTCATTATACAAACGGACTTTATCCAATATTCAAATGTAGTAAATGAATGCTTAAGGTAATCCTTAAACCCATCTCATTGCCTTGTATTGTAATGCACAACGAATAAAAAGTCACAAAAGTCACAAAAGTCAAATGCACTACTTTATCATCAATCATATTCTGCTGACAATAGGGAGTAGATGAATATGATGTCGGAATCTATATGTACACACATATGTGTATATCATCGACAAGATCACGTAGGATTTCTGATATTAATTTATGAAACAACTTTCAGTGGAGCCAGCGCCCAGTTTATGGAATTTGAAAATCACTTTGAATATGATAGACGGCGTTCCCTTCGACAGACATATACATATGTACATACATAAGTTTAAACATATCTATGATTGTACTATTTGATGTTGTAACAGGCTGTATACAAAGATACAATCGTTTACCGCTATGATACTCGGAATAATAAATTTATTGATCAAAGTTTAATTTAGTAGTGGTATTAGTAAGGAAACCCATTAGCTTACTTCGGGACTCACGTTGCTAACCAGAATACCACAATAGTCCGGCTGTCCTTGGTTTGCCAATAAATTGAGACTGAAGCCAACTGCATCGGTGCCATTGCCTAAGACCATGCAGCTTGGAATGCGAAAATCTCTGGCATGCACCGCTCCGGAATACGGACCATTGAAATGTACTTTGATGTTCATTGTGCCAGCTTTGCATGTGGCTGAGACATGAGGGGCGAATTCTGTTGCTGTTGACTCCTGGCATGATACCTGGAAATAAAAAAATAAAAAACAATTATTTGCATATTTTATGACAATAAATTCGATTAAAGTGATAAATCTTTTTGCGGTTGTCTAGAAGATTACTTGATGATAAAGGCAGGTTTCGTTTCATCAATGTGAGTAAAAATAAGACTAACACACTCGTGAAAAATAAGACCCTCACAATCGAAATAATTTGTATTTCCCCCTTTCCAAAGGAAGCCAATTTATCAACACAAGCGTACAAGCGAACAAGCGTACAGTGAACATTGGAAACATGAACCCCCCAAAATGTGAGCTACCCCAAAACGTGAACACTGTATTTATTACATTGACTGCTCTAAAATGTGAACAAATCAAAAAGCTCTAAAACATGAACAGAACTTCTTTCAACATTTCTACATAAAAATGCACTGAATTAAGTTTCAAGACTTCGGGGATCCCATAATATTGACAATGCGTAGTATTCGGAGGATCCCATAATATTGACAATGCGTACCTAGTATGTATGTATGTATTTGGTACCACACGTGCTAGTACGCATTTCTATCATTTTTTTTTTTTTATTAAATACACTTTTTATTTTTAAAACGTTCCGATGTAAAAAAGAAATCTAATCAATTTTGTTAATCTAATCTAATTAATTTTGTTTACCAGTATGTGTAAATATGAAAAAATATTCATGAATTGAAGCAAAAAGTAGATAAAATCGAAGAAAATATTTTTTATTTTAAGAGCAATAGTAAGACTATACTATACGGTATGAATACAATTTAAATCATAAAATGTTACATTTCAAAACACGAACAATCTTAAAAACATGGACACCCTCGGTTTTAATTAGTTCACATTTTCCAATGTTCACTGTATATTATTGTTTTGTGTAAGGAAAAAGTGATTAAAAGCTCATAGACTAGGGACTAGCGAATAGCGTGTGCAGGACGTTCTGAACATTTTTCAACTAGAGGGCGCCATTGCTCGGAAAGCTGAAAGCGGAAGACCAAAAATACATCTAAAAGAGATCAGGGTCTGATCTAGCAAATTTGTTTGAAAAACCCGTTTGCACATGCTGGGGATATTAACTGGTCATTTCATGGAATGAACAATTAACACCGCCGTGAGCACTACTACACAATGCTACCCAGGTTCAATCCCAGTCCGGGTCCAATACCTAAAAGTTTTTTCAAGGTGCACCTCTTTTGAATGTCTGACCAGCAATGAAAGAGTATCATTTGTCAGTGAGCTTCTTAACTTGCCGTTTTGAGTCGGCACAAAATTGTAGGTCCGTTCCATTCGTGTAAAAATATAACGCACATGCAAAACGGTTGCGAGAAGCAGGTCCTAGTTCACCCCAAGCTGTAGCGCCACCTAAAGTAAAAATTAACACCGCTAATGAGAAAACAAAGTCGTAAATGGACAAAATCTTAAAAATTGGACTCAGGCCGAATGGGAACGAATGATATTTTCGAATAAGTTCAAAATCAATTTGGCCCAGACGGCAACGCAGTGGTTCACCGACGAAAACGCGAATGATAATCGGATAATTTAATTTTGCCCACCGTTAAGCATTTCCCTTATATTATGAGGAACACCAGATTGATGTTGGATAAATTGCAATGCTTAGGGCAGGGGCTCAGTAAGTGCCCAGAATACCAAAAAAATTAAAGAAAACGATGTCGTGCCTACTTTATAGCAACTTCGCCAACGCGATAGTGTGATTTTTCAGAAGGATTCAGGTCTTGCGCGTGGAGCGAAATCGGGACGTTTTTCTCTTGCGTATGATCTGTATATTAACATTCTTTCTACTTCACTCTAATTTAAGGTACATAACAACAAGGATTCTTTGGGATACTTTCTCTTCCATGTCCTGGTAATAGCCCGGTTCTTAGCCTGATCTGACATTTTTCACAAATTTGTTTCATTTTGCTCTGCCGTTTTTCCCATTGAACAAAGTCACGCAGTCGACTATCCTGGCAACCCCACATTACATGGGCAAACAAATTAGAGAGATAATGCCAAAATCTGTAAGTGAACTGGAAACTATAATAAAAGACGTCTGGTATAAAGATTTGACATTCTCCTATATAGAAAAATTATTTGATTCGTTGCCAAACCGGATTGATGACGTCATTAAGAAAAAGGGTGAAATAACCAAATATTAGGTTAGTTGTACATTAAATGTAGGTGCGTGTGTCGAAGTGGTAGTTGGTTCAAATCTTTGATCAGTTTCAGAAGTTAATTTCAAACCCGACTGCGAAAGCATAACACTAACAGTAGAATGGTATAGCTGAAAAAATGTATCGCACATAATCAATTAGGCTACATATATCTGGAAAAATACTTCTGTGAATCATAAGCAAGGGCAAAACTTTCAATAGTACACAACTCTCCAGTTATCCTGGAAACCACCCATAGAGTTGGTTAAAACCTAACATCTGAGTTTCCTATCACTACGCCGATCTGTCTGTCTCCCATTCTTGTTCTTCATTTGGTCTCTTTCTTTGTAAACATTATAAGGTTATTCATATCCCCTTTAGCTCATGTAAATTAAAAAAATAAAATTAATTCTTATTTCATGTTATTTTATTATTTTAAAGTTATATTCAATGTTCACTAAAGTTTTTTTTCATTGCCAATAGATCTGTATGACTGTCAAATTTTTGCTATATCATTTTCAGACGTGCGTCACTTTTATATCAGAATTGCCACTATAACATTTGCAAGCTGCACCGCAAATTTTCCTCACATTGTTCACATTTTGTCAGTTGACAAGTGCAAATGGATTAGTAAAACAATATTTAAATTAAAAATTATTAGAGCATGCTATACATACTTTTACGGACGTGTACTTTACCGGTACAATAATACTCATACTAATATTTCAACGGCAGATCATTGTAGAGGAACAATGAACTTTACTTGATGTTGATTTGTCATCCCACTGCTTGTGTACTCGTATATTCCCACTTTTAATACATTGAACAGAGACCCAATTGAACGGTGTATACCTTCACTTCGTCTAACTTGTTATGATCTTTTTGGACCAGACAAATGCATCATTGAACTTTTTTCCTATTTAAACAGCACTCAAGCAGGGTCTTTGATTGACATAGGTGTTCCTGTGCACTGAAAACAAATAACTTAAAGAGCAAACAGAGTTCTTCAGCTAAATGAATACCAATGTAAACTAATCTTAGAGTCTATGTATGCGTATAACTATATCTGGATACGTTAAGGCTTCGCAAATCTAAAGTCTTTTCAATTAAAGTGAAAATGAGTAAAGTCTCGGCGCATACGTCGCGTCGCATCGTGTTGCTTTTAAGTAACCATTGCGATTTGGACTGTATGCAGACGCTGTAATGGCTTCACTTAGGTATGGAAATGGATCTTAAATTGCCACGCCAAGTAAAACATGGATTCGGTCAGAACGAAGAATGAAAAATACATTTGCAGCTATCTGAAAGATTGTCTTTACGCATTGAAAGAATGTTAAAACGTTTAAATACGAATTCATTTAAATTTACTTTAAATAATATTTTTTTGAAATAATTGTGACATGCTAAGATAACATTTCATAGATGGGAATGGGAGATGGGAATGAAGAGTTCTTCCGCCTGTCTTCAAATTATAGCCCCGCACTTAAACGCTCTATAGGATTAGGTGCCGTGAAATAACGCCAAGTGAAATAAGACCAAATACAAGTATTTGGCCTTATTTCGCTTTGTGAAAGTGAAATAAGATCAAACGAATTCACTTATCAAAAGTGAAATAAGGCCAAATTAATTTTTCAACACTGTTATCGGCGAAATGGTCAGACTTTATCGCAATACCATTTGTATAAAAATCTGGATACCTTATTTATAGGCTGCTTATAAATATTAGGAAAACGTCGTTTCCAAATGTTCCAGTTAAGACAAAAGAGGTATCGAACCTATTTAGTTTTGGTATGTCGAGATATCCGATGCATCCGCTCGAAACTATCTTTTGGGTGGCACCTTCACTGTGGTTTCATCTTGCGGCTATACACAGCTGTTAATTATGCACTTTGCTCCAGATGACCATGTAGGTAAGTGAACATTATTTATTAATTTTTAATAGCAAAAAATCCGCTAGAATTGTTTGCTGTTTTTTTTTTTCAATAAGAAAAACTAAATGCTTGAATGTGTGTACGCTTAAAGAAACTGATAAAAAATCTTTCAAAACACTAATAAATTAAAGTTGTTTCCATCAGTGATTTCCTAAATCAGATGACGAATGATCATCATAGCACTTCTTATCGGAGATACTACAAAACTAACACTCTGCCATGATGGAAATTAAGAAGTTAAGGATGAACAAATATTAAGTGACGAAAACGCAAATTCTTTGTGTGATTTGTTGTGAGAATACTCGCACTATTTTCCTGCAGCCGTGTAACTATTTTTAATTATGCTTAAGTTTTTAAACACAGTTGTCGGAGAGGTACATGTAAAATAATGACCCCAGTCTGTGTCTAATTTATAGACAAATTGTTGAAAATAGCCCTCGAATTTTATGTTAAAAGTTTATATTAACACATTATATTAACATAATTATTTATGTATGTATGCATGGAGGTAGAATGTATGCATGGAGGTAGAATGTATATACAGTGAACTCTCTCGTAACCGGACACTGACGGTACCGAGAAATTTGTGCGGTTATGAGAGGTGTCCGGTTATGGGAGAAAAAAATTAATTGACGTTCTTTGAAAAAGAAACACAATAGACATGTGGTATTCATTTTATTTTATAAAGGAATACATTTTTATGTCATAAACACAAATTACCAAAAAATACTAATTTCTGTCTATGACAATCAAACGTAAAATGATACATACATACATACATACATACCCATGTAGACTTATAATAAATAAATATAAAGATAAAAAAAATATTTTTAAAAACAAGCTTTAGAGTAAGTTCGGGTAATGTGGAGTACCCTTATTATTTTCAGCAATTTTTCTAAAACTAAAGCTTTTTTTGAAAAGGTAAAAAGATTTAGTTGTTCTGTGAAATGTTGGAAACAGCATTTACTTACCCTTGTGCTTAATTTTCCTCAAATTAATTAAATATTTGCAAAAGTTTCCGAATAGTGCAAAACTGACCTTTTACAAAAGTGGCGGGTAATGTGGGCCCATAGTGCGTGTAATGTGGAGTAGTGCTCCACATTACCAGAAATAGATTAATCAAAGCAGAAATATATATAATTTGTTTAGATTTTTCCCATTTTATGAATGAATTACAAACTTATTATTTGTTTCGCGATTTCAATTAATTTTAATTTAGTAAAACAAAATATTCAACCAATTTATCTTTTATTTCTATAGATGTTAGTCAATTTTAATAAAAAAAAATAAGTAAAATATCATTTCTTTGAATAAGTAAACGTTTAACGCTGTAGGAACTTCAATTTACGTTATGTATATATTAAAATAAATTACAAGCATAGATACAAAATACAGTCTTTTTTAACAGACTTTATCTAAATTCACTTTGAATCAAAAAATAAATAAAAATAGCAGTTCTTTGAATAAATATACTATAATTTTTAGCAGGTGTTGTCACATGAACTGCAAATAAAAATAGCACTTCTTTTCGGGATGCATTTTTCATGGCCCCAAACAATATCGCATTGGAGACATTGAATCCATTTGTCCCCAGTCAAGTCATCACCCCAAGACAAATCGCAGAAGTTACATTTAATATCTCTTGAAGGTGGAAATTCGCCAATATCTTCTTCAGAATCAGCAAATAAAATGTTATAACGAGCAAGGCTATCATCTGATGATGAAGACTGGCGGCGTCTCGAAGTAGATGGTTTATTTAGCAGGGTCTTAGTTTTGACTGACTTTTGCTCCTTAATCTTTACAGGCTTTTCATTTTTTGCTGGCTCTTTAATTATTTTTGGGTTCTTACTAGTTTTAATCTTACCAGTCTTTTGAGTTGTATTAATACTTTCTTGTAACTGATTCTTATAAGGCGATACAGTCAAAATTGCGGCTTCAGTTTTTCTTCCCCTGTTTGTGGTGGCCACCCTTTTCAATTTAGGAGGAGGAGAAATTTCCCAAGGAGTAAAATGGGCTTTAGTTTGGCTCAAATTCGAAGTGGATGTTCTTTGGCTATTTACTGCTGCCACATTATTCCGCATTTCACTATCCATATTTATTTCCAAACTCGGTGGTTGCATCAAATTATGATTCACGTTTCGATTTTCAACTTCAACTTCTGGTGATGGCTCAGGCTCAGGTTCAGGCTCACATGCTATAAAATCAGCCTCGGAAAAAATATTCCTATTGAAAGGGAAAATTCCGCTGCATTTAAATCCGCTAACTGCAACCTGTCCAGTTTGTACTTTAAGATAAGCTTTTTTAAATAACTGAGCTATATCACCCAAGGCCACTTTTCGCCCAGCCTCTCTCATGAATCGTCTGATTTCTTCATTATAATACTTTTTAAGAGGCCCCATGAATGTCCTATCCAAAGGTTGCATCTTATGGGTGCAATGTGGGGGTAGGGAAATAATTACAACAAAATTTTGACGCGCTAGGTCAATAACTTCCAGGTTTCTGGTATGGCTGTAGTGACCATCTAAAATTAAAAGAACTGGCTGCTCTTCTGAAGGCTTGGAGAACTCCAGGAAATGACGGAACCACTCCGTGAAAATGGGCAACTGAATCCATCCAGAAATATGGAAAGTGGCCTTGGAGTCAGCAGGAGCGTTGTTCATATAGAGTGGGTTTTGTCTTTTTCTTGGAAATACAAAATAGGGTGGAATAAAATTTCCACCTGCATTCATGCAATTCACCACAGTTACAAGAGAACCACGTTCCGCCGACGTCAAAGCTCCTATTTGCCGTTTTCCTTTCTTAGCTAAAACCTGTGGCTGCTTGCTTTGTACTATGGTGAGACCAGTTTCATCCACATTCCATATCCTGGATGCTGGGAAGTTATATTTTTCATACACCCCTTCCAAAATATCGAAAAATTTGTTTACGCTTTCTTGATTAAAGCCCTTAGCTCTATCGATTGAAGTACCTGTTGGCAGCCGAAAACTTAGATCATTTTTGTGTCTTTTTAAAAAGCCATAAAGCCAATCTTTTCCTGCAGTTTTATGCAATAGGGAAAATTTGTTGGGAATATTATTTTTTTGAGCCATTTGAAAAGCCAGACTTCGAATATCGCTTCTTGTTAAACCCCAGAAACGGTTTTCCATTTCATGTAAATATTTAACGAGCTCGTATTCCATTGCATTGCTAAAAATTAGTTTTCGACCCAAGGGGATGGACAAAATATCACTAATAGGCTTAACAGATCGTGCCATACGTTGCAATGTTGTTTTTGGTACGTTATATGTTTTGGCAGCCAGCTTCACACCCATTTCGTTATTTTTGATGGCAACAAGTGCCTTTTCCATTGCAGCGGGGTCCCATTTTCTCACTTGTATTCCTTTCTTTGGCATTTTCAGATGAATCTAAAAATGTATGCATAATATAAGACCTCAACAGAAACAGATGGCAAATGTGGAGTACTACTCCACTATACCCGCTTGTGTGTACTCCACATTAGCCGACAGGTATATATCGTAAGAAGTTCTACAGTATTTATATTAAATTCAAGCAAACCAGTAAAACTCACCTTATATATATATGAAACGCAAAATATCAAATGCGAAATAGGAACACTTATATCTATTGAATCTTTATTTTCAAAAGTATGAACTTTTTAATGGGAGCAAAAATTAACATCGACCTCACACCAAAACAAGAATCATCGAACTGCGCAAAATCTATAGCTTGTGAACATGTGGCAATGAAACATATGGCTCTCTGCTTAAGGCAACTAACGTATAGTAACAACAACATATATCTTATTCTCTCAGGAAAAAGAGAAATACGGGGGTCCACATTACCCGCCTACTCCACATTACCCGAACTTACTCTAATGAACTAAAAAATAAAAAAATAATTTTTTTCGAGTCACCAATGTGTGACTATAAATTAAAGCTTGGGGCACTCAGGCACAAGACAACACATACAAAATGTGCAACGAGGACGGAAGAAGAATTAGCAGAACACATTTTGTGTCACTATTACTGTTTAGTTAGACCTCGTCATCGTCATTTAGCCAAATTTTACCTCGATCCTGAGTGCCCCAAGCTTTAATTTATAGTCAGACATTGGTGACTCGAAAAAAATTATTTTTTTACTTTTTAGTTCATTAAAGCTTGTTTTTAAAAATATTTTTTTTATCTTTGTATTTATTTTCAACTTTTTAGTATCTGAATTTTTTTTTTTACAAATTTACGTCTATACGTATATTAGCTTGGGTGGGTTGGATATTAGAAAGTTTACTCAATATGTTTGAGATTCTACTCGCCCTTTCATTTGATACCCATGCCATGGTGGTTGTGAAGAAAAAGGTAATTCGCCATCTTGAGGCACCCACCATATTGAATTTAGAATGACGTCACTTGGCTAGTCTAATTCTGCTTGTCAATCTCTTTAAGTTGATACCCATATTAAGGAGGTCGTGAAGATAACGGCAATCCTCCATCTTATGACGTCCGCCATATTAGATTTACAACGTCATAAAATATACTATATTGCTTGAGATTCTATTCGTCAAACCCTTCTATTTGATATCCATGTCATGCGGGTTGTGAAGAAAAAAGTAATCCGCCATCATATGGCATCTACCATATTCAATTAAGATACCCATATTAAGATGGTAGTAAAGATAACGGTTATCCGCAATCTTGTGGGCGTCCGGAATATTGGATTTTTAATGACGTTATAGCGTATTGCATTATATTTGCCAAGCCCTTTCATTTGATTCCCATATTAAGGAGTTCGGGAAGATAACGGTAATCCACCATATTGGGGCGTCCGCCATATTAGATTTACAACGTCAACGAATAACCTATATTGAATTGTCTCCGGAACTATATACGTGTGCAAAATTTCAGGATAATCAGATATCTGGAAGTGGGTGTAAAATCGACTCCCAGATTCCGCCCTCACAGAAATGGAAAAGTTAAAAGAGCGTCCGCCATAATGGATTTACAACGTCATCAAATAGCACATATTGTATTGTCACCGGAACTATATACGTGTGCAAAATTTCAGGATAATCGGATATCTGGAAGTGGGTGTAAAATCGACTCCCAGATTCCGTCCTCACAGAAATGGAAAAGTTAAAAAAGCGTCCGCCATATTGGATTTACAACGTCATCAAATAGCAGATATTGTATTGTCTCCGGAACTATATACGTGTGCAAAATTTTAGTATGATCGGATATCTGGAAGTGGGTGTAAAATCGATTCCTAGATTCCGCCCTCACAGAAAGTGAAGTTAATATAAAGCTTGTAAAAACTATTTGAAATACAATGTGATTTATAAATGCACCTAGTTGTTGGATAACACGTTCGCGGACAAGACGGAATATGCCGTCAATGGTTGAGGAAATAAGCGGGTCATGACAATTTTAGATATGTCAGGATAAGACGGGAACCCTGACGAGAAATAGAGTAAACTTCCATATTCCGGCATTATTTGTCCTACCAGAGACAAATTTTCACTTCACTTATTGCAATCCAATGACCCTTTCACAAGAAGTGCAAGGGTATCTCGATCTCCTCCATCAAGATCGAATAACTCCGGGAAAAAAAGTCCGCCGGGAGTGCCGCAGCGCGAAAATCAGGACTTAGCGAAATATAAAAGCTTTGAGGAAGAAAATAAAGTACTCCGAATAAAGCTTAACGAAATGGATCTACTCTATCAAGATCTTAAGAAAGAGATAGATCTATTAAAAGAAGAGAATAAGGTTCTTAAGAACACACACTCGCAGAAAGAGCGCGAATGTGCTCCAGCACTATTAGATAGTCGGGAGTACCACACCGATGAAGAAGAGCTAGCACGCGAAACGAATCGGGTCCCTAAGAAAAGACCTACTAAAAAACGGAGAGCCGGTTCTTCGCCCGAAGTCGTGCCCTTAAACGAAGAAAAGCGTAAAGAACTGCAAGAAAATCAACGTAAAACGCAATTTCGTTTACCGCCACCAATAAACATCGTCGGGATAACGGAATATAATAAGTTGCATAGCCTCCTTAAAGGAACGATAACATCAGAATTTAAGGTCACATCTTTGAGGAATAATGCGTGGAAGATTAACGTCGATGACCATGACGACTATCGCGCACTGTCCCAGAAACTTAATATCGATAAGATTCAGTGGTATACTTTCGAAATCAAGTCAGAAAGGCCACATCGTGTTGTAGCAAGGGGACTTCACCCCTCGTGCACAAAAGAAGAGATTATGAGCGACCTTCAAGACAAGGGCTTTAAAATTCTTGATGCCGTTAATATCATCAAGAAGGAGAAGCAACAATCCGAAATAGATAAGGACATCTTGGTAAGGCGTGGACTTCCGCTTTTTATGCTAACATTCGATAAAGCTGATAGTATCGACGATATTTATCGAATTAAAACCATATTGAATATCGTGGTCAAAATCGAGCCCATGCGTAGAAATTTAAAAATAATTCCGCAGTGCAAACGTTGCCAAGGATTCAATCATACGCAAACGTATTGCAAAAAAGAACCACGGTGTGTGAAATGCGCCGGAAATCACCTCTCCCAAGACTGTCGAGTAAACAAGCAAGCCTCTGCAATCTGTGCTAATTGTAAGGGAAAGCACCCGGCAAATTATAGAGGCTGTGAAGTAGCCAAGGAGTTGCAAAAACGAAGAGATACACTTCATAAGCCTCAAAATAAAATAATAAAACCGCTAACTAAGGCAAATGGTAAGATCGGTCAGGAGAACGTAAACAAACAAAAACCACCGGGTTCAGAGCGGAAGAAGGTGGTGATAGCAGAAAAGCCCTCGACTTCTGGTCTTAAAATAAACGGTAATGAAAAGCCATTAGAAAAGACATCGGGTAATAGCCCTCGGACAGCAGGAGTGCAGACCTACGCCCAGGCTGCAGCATCCGAAAAATCAAAAAACCTCGAAACCCCAACGGACCCTGCTTCTCAAGTTTTCTCAATTATTCTCGCGAAACTTGAAGAGCAAAGCAAAATAAATAAAATGATTCTCGATAGGTTGGTTAAGCTCGAGAGTTATTCACGGAAAACGCGTACTTCACCTATAATATGAATGAAAAAAGAATGTTAAAAATATTTACTTGGAATGCAAACGGACTTTTGCAAAAACTTGACGAATTGGAAATATTCATGCGAGAAAAAGATATTGACATTTGCTTGATTTCTGAAACTCACGTGAAAAAGGAATCGCATTTAAAAATAAAAGGCTATACTGATTACCACGCTTGTCACCCTTCGGACAAAGCGAGAGGCGGATCTTCCTTGTTTATTAAAGACTGCATTGAACAATGCGAAGACCTAAAGATAGAGCTTGAAACTCTGCAACTGTGCACAATTCGAGTTAAAAATAGTCAGCGTACTATTAAAATCTCAGCTATTTACTGTCCACCGCGTTCCGCGCTCAAAAAAAGTGATTTTACTAACTTATTTAAATCGCTGAAACCTAATTTCATTATTGGCGGCGATTTTAACGCGAAACATACGTTCTGGGGCTCTAGATACATCTCGCAAAAAGGTAGAATGCTCTATGGGGCAGGTATGGAGTACAGTTGTGATTTTCATTCGACGGGCAAACCGACTTACTGGCCAGCTGATACTTTGAAAATACCTGATCTGATCGATTTCTTCGTGGTGAAAGGAATATCTAACAACCACATAAAAGTTGAAGAGAGCTTTGATCTGTCGTCTGATCATTCCCCAGTTATTTTGACATTGAGCGAAAAACTAGTATATAACCGAGAGCCAGCGAAATTAACTGGTAGAACAACTAACTGGGAAGGCTTTAGGAACGAAATCGAAGTAAATGTTGAACTGAGCGTACCGCTTACGACACCCTATGAACTTGAGGTTGAAGTCGATCGCTTCGTTCAGATAGCACAGCTCGCCTCTTGGAATAATACGCCCAATCCAAGAAAAACGCCGGACAAATACGGTCTACGATATCCATCTGAAATAAAAGAATTAATCAGGGAAAAAAGAAAAGCGCGTAAAAGATGGCAACAGAGTCGTGCTCCACAGCATAAAGCATATCTGAATCGTCTCTGCAATTTGTTAAAGAATAGCATTAAGGATTTTAAAAATCGTGCGATAGGCTCTTACCTTGAGAGTTTAACAGCGAAAAAAGATTCCAATTATTCCCTTTGGAAAGCCGTAAAAGGCACCAAAAGGCCCAAAATCCCTGCGCCGCCACTTAAAATAAATCAAAATGAATGGGCAAGGGAAGATAAAGAAAAAGCGGATATTTTTGCCGCCCATTTGGAAGAAACCTTTAAACCGAACGTTGGTCAAGTGGTTCATGACAACATCAACATCACAAGGATGGTAGTTCCACCATCTGACGATTTAACGCGCAGATCTGCGACGCTTAGAGAACTCGAACGTGAGTCGCGAAACTAAAACCTAAGAAAGCACCTGGTTATGATTTGATTACCGGAAAAATTCTCAAAGCCTTACCTAGAAAAGCATTAATTAAGCTTCTCCATATTATAAATGCTGCACTCAGATTAAAACACGTACCGAGCCAATGGAAAGTTGCGGAAGTCATAATGGTTTTAAAACCAGGAAAACCGTCATATGAAGTAAAATCATACAGACCAATATCGCTTCTTCCAGTCATATCCAAAATTTTCGAGAGGATATTACTAAGGCGTCTTCAACCGGTTATAGAAGAAAATAATCTAATACCTGACCACCAGTTTGGGTTCAGAAGTAAGCATTCGACGATTGACCAGGTGCATAGAATTACTAACGTAATCGAAAAAGCACTAGAAGAAAAAAAGATATGCTCAACCGTATTTCTTGACGTCTCGCAAGCCTTTGATAAGGTGTGGCACGATGGCTTGAAATGCAAACTACGACAAGTACTTCCCGCAAACCTATACGAGATTTTGAATTCATATCTCGGGAATAGACTCTTCCGTGTTAGAAATGGAAACGAATACTCAGAGCTCAAAGAAATTTTGGCCGGCGTACCGCAAGGAAGCGTTCTGGGGCCGCTTCTCTATCTGTTATATACTCGTGATATACCGAAAGAAGATGGAACTATCCTTGCTACGTTTGCCGACGACACCGCTATCCTAGCGGTAGGTAAAACAATCGAGGAAACGACTGCCAAACTGCAAAACGCATTAAATAAAGTAAATGAATGGACGAAGGACTGGCGGATCGCCCTTAACGGAACTAAATCTGTTCACGTGAATTTCACTTATAGGAAAATTAATGACTTGCCAATTTTTATAAATTTGGCCCGAATACCCTTTGCAAATGAAGCCAAATACCTGGGAATGACACTCGACGCAAGGTTGAAGTGGAATTCGCACGTGAAAATGAAACGTAAAGAACTAGATATCAAATATAGAGAAATGTACTGGTTGATCGGAAAACATTCCCACCTCAGTACCGAGAACAAACTGCTTTTATACAAGCAAGTGCTAAAGCCGGTGTGGACCTACGGTATACAACTTTGGGGTTGTACCAAGAAAACAAATGCCAATATTTTACAGACCTTTCAAAATAAAGTGCTAAGAGAAATTGTTCAAGCACCGTGGTATGCTAGAAACGATGATATCCACAGGGATCTCGGAATTCCGACAATCGAAGCTGAAACTAGAAGCTTCGCGCGAAAACATAGAAACCGACTAATCGGACATGTTAATAATACAGTCCTACTTATTTTGGATGAGAGCAATTTATTGCGCCGACTACAAAGAACAAAACCTTTCGACTTGGCGAGATAAGGATTAACCGCGTCTAAATTGCGGAACATGCAGGATCTTTCATTGGAAAGTAACCTGCCAAACGTCTATATTTCGTGATAGAAAAATTGCTTGATAAGTAGTATAACTTAGTTGCAGTACCTAACAAATTTATATCGAAGGATGGTGTTTTTGGTCAGTAAGAATCTGACACTACTATGAGCACGCGCTTGCTATTCTCATAGTGTCTATGGAAGATTTTCACCTACCCTCGGAAAAAAAAAAAAAAAAAAAAAAAACTTCACTGTGACCAGCGGAATCATTTTTATCTTTACACAAAATTCGCACAAAATAATATAAATTATCTCTCAAAATGCCGGAGATATGCGTGTGTCATTCTAGCGTTCCCCATCGAAAATCATGTGTCCGCGAACGTGATAATGACGCACAGGCACACTCCATAGTTTACATTTTGGTTTCGTTTCTTTACAAAGTGTAAGGAAGAGGAAAAAAAATCCAAAAAAAAAGTATGTTGAAAGTTTGTATAGATGTATTTTGTACATTTAAGAGAGAGCGACATTCTATTGCGGTTACGAAAATTTGTGTCCGTGTCCGGTTATGAGAGAGTCCGATTGCGGGAGAGTTTTTTATATGAAAAATCGTGTATTTATTTCCGTTCTTTGAAATCTGTCCGGTTATAAGAGGTGTCCGGTTATGAGAGGTGTCCGTAAGAAGAGAGTACACTGTACATACATACATAAAATATTGTTCTACATATACATTTAAAATGAAAGGATCGAAACTATAGAGTCAAATGTGTTTGTTGTAATAATTTCAAACTTCCTAGGGGGTAATTGATTTATATCGGGTAAGCAAAACTAAAAACAATGAAAAGTGAAATAATGCCAAATTGGAATTATTTCACTTTCCCAAAGTGAAATAAAGCCAAACGTAAAAGTTTGGCCTTATTTCACTTCGTGAATGTGTTATTTCACGGCACCTTTTATTACCCAGCAAAATTTTAGACTTAACAAATCTAGGGAAATTTTCATTTTAACAAATACAATTAATTTTTGTGGTACAGGAATAGACTTAACTTTTTAAATCTACTTTTTTAACAAACGTTGGTTAGTAAGTTACGTGGTATAGGCCTAGGGTTACCAGACGTCCCCCTTTTTCATACCAAAATGCTGTTTGTCCCCCCTATTCAAACCTCTGTCCCTCTTATTAAGTAAAATTCAAAAAGAGAAAAATATTCAATTTAAAACTGTTAAAATAGTTTCATTAAATATTTTTAAAAAGATTCTCTGTAAACACATCCATTTGAAGTTCAAAATTCTTTCAAAGCTGAATGCATCCACTCAATGACCTACTTATCACTTCACGCGCAAAAGTCTTCCTTCATCTGTGAGTTTATGATTTGTGCTGCTATTTTTCCGTTGTCAGTTTTTGTTTACAAATTATTTTCGGTTGGGTTTAATAGTACCTAAAATGTCTGAAAAAGCGAATAAAAAAGAAAATGTGCATATGATCAGTGCTGGGAAAAGTGTTTCGAGTGGTCAGCAAAAAGCAAAGAAAGGCCTGAATATGCGACATGTTTAATTTGCTTTAACTTTTTTACTTCAATTTTTCTTACGCTGGTATTATATTTTCCAAAAACATATTTTGTCTCGCGATGTCCCCCTTTTCGGCATTTTCAATCTGGTAACCCTATATAGGCCCCTGGTTTCAAAATCATCAGATTGGTTCATAATTTACTCTGATTTCATAGAACAAGTTATTGACTACAGAAACGAGTTTATGCTAAAAAGCCCACAAAGGCTTTGCCTAGATTCATATTCGTGCAAAATTGAACAAATCACCAAATAAACTTGCTCAAACGTTAATTATTTTACGGTTAGGTTATTCAAGTATACAAAATGGAGCCATTTAGTAATAAAAAAAAATGATTTGAACCAAATTCGTAATTACTTTCGTGTGTAGTGGCGAAAAGATTAATTACTTAGTTGGCGCTACAGCTCGAGGTGAACCGGAGCCTGCTTCTCGCAACCATTTGTGTGTGCGTGTTATATTTTTGCACGAATGGAAGGGACCTACAGTTTTTTGCCGACTCCGAACGGCGAGTTGAGAAGCTCAATCGTGACAAATGATGCTCTTTGATGCTTGTCAGACATTCGAAAGAGGTGGCACCGTGAAAAAAATCTTTTAGGTGCTAGACCCGGCCAGGAGTTGAACCCGGGCAGCATTGCGTGGTAGTCCAACACACTAACCACCACGGCCACGGCGACCACTAGATTAATTACCCAACAAATTATTATCAGTTTACATATCGACGCCTTAAGCGTCCATCAATCTGGATTTGCTTTTATTTATAAGTTTTAACCATACACAGCAACAACTACATACTATTCCTACGCCATTCTCAGTTCCATTCAATTTATCTCTCCGTATACGCGTGCGCTAATCAATGATCACATTTTTTCTACTTCAAACCAGTTTTACACGCAACAAAGAATTTTTCGACTAATTTGTTAATCCGAACCATCGAGATGTGTAGCACAGATATGTACATACGTAAGAGTAGTTCTAAGTTTTTGACAGTGTATAAAATAATTATTCACCAAGGCTTGAAGTACGAAACAATTATATTTCTAACACTCATTTAAAGCAGCGCTATAAAGAAAGAATTAACAAAAAACGCCACTAAACAGTTGTTGTAAATGTAAAGTGATATCTGGTTCTTTGTGTAATTCAGCAAGCTGCAATATTATTTTCTACTTCTCTAGGGGGAAGAGAAGAAGATTACCATCTGTCTAAGACGACCTTGGTATTTGTTGAGTGCACACCTTTACGCAAACAATAACTAAGGTGCGTACATTTTTTATTACAAAATATGATCTCTAGTCACCGGTTTGCGGAAGCTATTGTCACATTGCTACTTACGAGTATATTATAGATACACATTAAAAAATCCACCATTGTTACCAAAACTTTAATGTACCAAGAGCAAATTGTTATTGTGTTATGTAACCAGAGCATGCATTGAAATTCGTCGATCGAAACGATATATGTACTGTACATATGTAGATACTCTACGCAGCAAGCAGTTACAGGAAAACACTCGTATTTACTGTACTTGGTGTTTAGATACATTTATTAATTTTTTGTTTTCGTTTTGGTTTTGTTTTGTTTTTGTATCTCTACGTCTATAGGTATATGTAACAATTGATATTTATGTACAACTACATATATAATCGTAGTTGTTGGTTTTTGGAACGTGCGAATAGAATTTTGCACTCTGTGATGAAATTATGATTTATTTATTAAATTTTGACTTCTGAGGTACATCCGTGGTGAAGGTAGACCTACATTTTAATATGTATACTTTTGCAACTAGTTTTGTTGTTTAATTTTTCTTTTTGTTAGTTACCACGTAAAAGACACAACAAAGACCTTGGAAAATAGAAAGCAGTTGGTAATTATTTTCGCCGGCTTTGCAGAAACTGGGAACAAGTTAGTACAATTAAGAAACTTGTATTTTTTTTGCTGAATCGTACTTCCAGTTAATTGTAGTAGATATGAATTTGGTAAATGTATGTAGTGTTGGAAATGGAACAAGGCAATGGTGTCTCGTTAGTTCCTAAAAGCGTTGAATTGGATTTCAAAAAGGAATATGAAAAAACTTGACCTGAATATTGCACGGACTATATGACTTTGACGTACCTATGCTTCTGCAAAATATTCGTATATTCGATCGCGAGGCTTTGGCATAATAAAGTTCATAAGTCTCATATATGTACATACATCATATATGTATGTTGCTAGGATTTTAGGTGGTCCAATCATCTAAATAACGTGTTAATTGATGGAAAGTAGACATAAAGTACGACCTCAATATTTGCAAAGTCTTTAGTCTCCTCCAACAGACTACACCTTTATGCAGGATTAATTAAATATTAAATAAAATGTGAACATTCTTCTTTGGGCCGGCAATTTTCCAGACTTAAACCCTATCGACAATTGTTGAAGCGTACTTAAAATGAAAAGTTTATTCTCGAAGGAATACAACAACACAAATGCCGGAAGAAAGTATTGCGGATATGTGGAAGAATGACAGTGACATCAAAGATGTGATAAAAGATTGAATTACGAGTATGGGTGAGTTCATAATACAGTAGACGCTCGATATAGTGAACTAATAAAAACCAGGCTGTTCACTGAAGCGAGATTGTTCATTGTAACGAGCGTGGGCTCCTTGAAGCAAATTTTATCAAAATGTGTATGTTTTTACGTACAATTCATCAAAAATAGAATATAATTACAATTTTTGTTTGCGATTACAAAAAAACAAGCCAATATTTATAAGAAAGAATATCATATTTTTAACAAAAACAACTCTTCCGTAAAAAACATAATACATTCCATGAATTTAAAAAAACAAAAATGCAACAAACTTAAGCTTAAGTGACATGGTCGCAAAGAATATCGTTCAGAAAATAACAAAATAAGCAACACGCACTTTGTTTTCGCACTAAAAACAACCACAAGCTGCGAAACAAACCAATATTCTAAAAAGTGAACAAACTTGTTCACCATTTAGAATAGCCTGTATAAAATATTGTGTGTTCACTATATTGGATTGTTCACTATATCAATGTTCACTATATCGAGCGTCCACTGTATTGTAAAAAAAATTTGCTGTAAATTTACAATACAAAATCTGTATAAAAATATGAACGCAACTTCTGCAGCAGCCATGTCGTAGCCGTGCAGCAAAATAAAATAAGCTGCAAATTTACAAAATTTACAATTATGAGCTCACCCTATGCCTAACAGAGTTCACAGTGTCTTAAAAAACAAAGGCAATTTGACAAAATATTAAGCTTGCGTACATTTATTAATTACAAAAAAAAATACGAAACATAGATGTGAAAAAAAAAACATTGTTTTGATGTGCAAATTATATAAGTTGTCAACTTTAAAATTGTAGCATTTCAACCATGTTCATAATTTTTTGGCGGGGTACTGGTGTATGTACATACAACATACATACATGTGTCTGAGTTTGAAAATACTCCGCAGCAAGTCTTGAAGTTACATATGTATACATATGTGGGCTAACAAGTTTTGATAAAATAATAGTTTTAGAACCGCTTTAAGCTCAAAGCCATGTGGTTGCTAAATTTGGTGGTGCTACGTTGTATCTTAATTATTGTTGAAATTCTACAGTATACCGAATATTTTTATATATACATTGTACACACAGTGAAACTCGGTTAAGAACCACCCTCTTAAGTTTTTTGAAACTCTAGATTTGTAAAGTAATATTCTTGTTAAAATACCCTTTTAGGTACATATTGCTTAACTACATTCTCCATTCCTTTCTTTTGTCACAATTAATATGAAATATTCCCCTTTTAAATAACCTTTTTAATAAAGTACTAGAATCATCACAAAACAAAAGGTAATACACTTAAATCCATTTTATCAATGTATAGATATAGATATTCAACACCCAAATGCCCAGAAACATCAGAACACCACCGAACAGAAGATGATTGAAAAAATTAATTTGTTTGCTCCTAAGCTTAACATTAGCCGATCATCATTATTTCTTTTTTTCCATTCTATCTATTTACTTTTCAATCTACATAACTCTAATGTGCTTATTGCTTAAGTATTTCTACATATTTACATAGATTTACATGGTTACTCACATAATACGAAGAAAAGAGGAAGCAAAAGCAATGAATCTGGATTTTAAAGGGATTAGATTGTCATTTCATAGCTTCTTTTAAAACATTCAGTTGATGAAAAATTTGGGAAAATAAGGCTCACATACAGAAGGGGATAGTAAAATATTTACATCTACTTACATATACTAAGCCTGCATGCTTCGATCGGAAGCAATATATGTAGTTTGCCAACCCATAAACATTAAACATTTCAAGGAACCATTACATGGTTACTTCTTTGTTAATAGTTACGTATGAACATTTTTAAATATGTGTACACCTTTAAATATTTTTCAAAATCCATCAATAAGATTTATTATGAATGCGTAAAGATAATATTAACCAGACTTCATTGTGGATAAATAAGGATAAGGATTTTGTGATCTCCGTCGCCATCAAGAACGTGATCAGTTGGTTATGATCGTTAAAAATAATTTATTTCTTTGTTTTAGCTAAGGCTATACATAATGACTTAATATTTAAATAATATGTACCTCCTTGACTTGGTACATGTAGTGGTAGTATACCTGCAGTAAGAAGTCAGGCCCAAATGGCCAAAGAAAACATCTTACGCCATTTAATAGTAAATATTCAAAAGCATTAAGATCGTTAATTTATGTGGATATTTGTAAATGCAAATAGCTGCCCAAGAGATGAACACTAGTATTGGCTAAATGTTGTGAAGTCAACTTAAATGAAGCATAGACAATGCGGAAATGCGGAACTATTTAACCTGTGCAAATCATAAGTAAAATTCGGCTCCGTTTGGTTTTGGAGGAGAAGAGCTGTACAGCGACATCTATCTGGTCAAAAAACAAAATTACTCAATGCGCATTTAAGATGGCTAGGACCTGTAGAGCGGTAGGACATACACGCTCCGGCTCGGAGAATACCTATTCGATTCTAAGCCAGAGGGTCAGCGCAGCAGAAGACAACCTTGCCTAAGGTGGCGGGCACAAGTAGAAAAGGATATCGACCAACTTGGAGAGCGCAACTGGAGGCAGTTAGCTAAGGACCGCGCTAACTTCAGTGATTTATTTTGGATAATATTGTTAAATGTTTAAACGTCGTTATTTTGGCTGCCAAAATAGCTCGTTTGCAAGACCAGTCATGATTGTTGCAATTGATCCAGATTCGTGGGAAAAATTTCTCAATCAATTCTTCCGTAAATGACACGATGACACAGAAGTTTGATGAAAACATAATACATACATACCTATATGTAATTTGTATCCTTATCAAATAGTACTTTTTCCATTTCCTTTATTAAAGAGTTGTTCTAAAAATCTGGCATTAACTGGACTATTTTTGAATCTATCCCCGGCACGTAAACAACTTTTGACAAAGTTTCGTAGCAATCGGATGAATGGTAAGGCAGCCCAGCGGGAAATTTGGGAAGCACTCCTCCGAGAAGGTATTTGGAAGCAATGATTTTTTGGGACAACATTCTATGCGATGTATAAGTGATGCATTGTGAAGCAATCACTGAGATGTGCTTCCGAAAAAATCTTTTTAAAAGTGTGGATTGCTTCCCTCTGCGGACCTACTAATGTAAAAAGGATACGGAGAGTCATGCCTTCTAACCTTCCAAGGAATCGCTTCAGCATGCAGGACTGCGGACGCCATATATTTATTTATTTATAAATGTAGCCTTGTTCATTACCCCCTTGATCCAGTATATGGGACCTACTCCATACCATGAAAAACATCCCCAAAACATCACACTTTCATCATCACGCTTAATTGTATTTAATGTGTTACACGATGAAAATTCTATACCTTTAGGGCTTATTACATAAGTATTGCTGCTATCTAATCTAAATATATTGATATTGGACTCGTCAAACCACAAAAAGCCAATTCCTGGGCAAATTGCTTTCACCTTTGTCGGTGCCCTGTAGCTAGCAGTGGGAATTGCTCGGACTTCTAGCAGATAATTTGCTATCCGGGAGTCTTCTTCTTATGGTCGAGGTATATAGTTTTAATCCAAGTTATTTTTTTATTTGGGCAGAACTAGAAAAAGTATCCTTTTCAACTATTCAATCGGTTGTCTTGAGTGGCCTGCCTCGATTTTCATGGGTTTTGGGCCATTTTAAGGCATTAGTGGTTCCACTCTCGAACAAAGGCGGTCATAATTGCTTGCTCATTGAAAAATAACCAAAATGAATTCGTGTCGTGTTTAGAGTAATTTGGGGAGCTGATTCCGAATCTGCAATCAATTTTGCTCTATCATGTCACGCTTTCGAGATAATGGTACGGTGCGGCACGGTAGGTACGGTATACAGTGTGGTCCGGTTTGGGATACATACATGTATGTTTTGGGATCTGATTCATTGGTTAACGATGTGAAAATAATCGTATGGGAGTGGGGCCCTATCTTGAACACCCACTGAGCTACAGGGTGCTTAAGAAATATCCTTCAGGGAAAAAGGTACCCACAATTATTCAATTATAACTTCGAGCGTATTAAACTTAGAGCAACCAAGGTAGGCTCGTTTCATATACAATCGATTAGTGACTATCAAAATTGAAAAATAATTACCATGCGTACTTTAACTTTTGAGATATTGGTCTTCAAACACAGGTCTTTTTTAATTCTTTTTTACCAATTTTTGTGAAAATCGCATTTATCTCGGGAAGTGTGCTTATAATTTTTATTATTAGTATCATTTTCTTGCGCCATAATATCACCAACAAAGTTTTTACCTAGGACTTATAGTTTTCCTGGTATAAAGTTAATTGAAGCACAAGAATCATTCAAAAACCAACATTACCTTGCATGCCGTGTCCTCGCTTAGACTAAATGCCAGGCTATTAGAAAAATCAGGCGAAAAAGTTAGCAGATTAGATTTTTTACACTCAAGCAGACGTCTGGCTGTATGGTCAAGTAAACATAACATTCTAGTAAAAGAGCATTTAGTTATAGCACCTGAAATAAAATAATAAGAGGTATGGTTACTTATAGCTCCATTTAATCTGAATCCGCAAATTTCCGCAGCTGATTCAACTTGCATCAAAAAGTACAGAAATCAGCCTTTCTGGCAATACATAACATACCGAGGGGTCTCTGAGGAACACAGTTAAAAGTTTAACACAAAACGCAATTTTATTCGAATTTGTTTTTCCCCCACTTTCATAGTGCTACCACTTGTACAGTTACACATATCATAACTAAAATAAAATAGACAACGGAATTCTTACCTTCTACTGATAGATCCATTCCAAAAAAATTTGTTTGCATTATCGATAGTAGATGAAAAATAGAAAATCCTGTGACGCTTACTTGCAGACCAATAAAACTCAAAAGCGATGGGCTTGCAATGAGATCACTTTGGCGATAAAAATCAAGCGGTTTTGACTTGACGGTTAATTTTTTTCTCATTAATAGGCGTATTTTTTTCAAAACTATATAGGCTTAGAACATTTTTTCCATGTTAATTACACTAACAACTAAGCCTATATAGGCTTACGAAACCTGGATAATTATCCAGTCTTAGGTGCTTAGCCTGGATAGAAAAATGTGCTACCAAACTGTTTTTCGTCGATAGTTATCGAAAAAAAAAACACGCCTAATATTAACTTCAGATTGTTCTCAGCTTGCTAGTGGTTTTGGGTGAAAACTTTTGCAATGAATTTTTCGACTTTTGGCCTACGGTGGAACCACTGTGCATTGGTGACCATATTCTGGGAGCAGCTAACCGTTGCAGGTAAAAATCTATAGGTCTTACCTTCCTTCCTTAACTTTTGTTTATTGGAGCCCGTCTTTCCTTGACACAATATTTCTTTCGTTCTGTCATATAATTAATATATGTATTTTTAGTAGATCGTAATGGGAAAATACAAAAACACAGTTGTTATTGACTAAAAAACATAAAATAAAGCATTATTTTTGTAAAGCACCTATTTTATTGCACACCGAAAATGGCTACTACCCTACAAAAAATTAAGAAAACCAACAAAAATCTTTATATATTATATGATGAGAAAATAATGAACAGTTAAGTGATTCTATCTGTTTATTTTTACATTTCCTTTATAGATCTTTGCAAAAACTGATTTCTGTTACAACAAAGTACTCAATCTAGTATTTTGCACACCACTGTATATGCAGGTACATAAATTTTAAAATATTGTACAAAATATATAATTCTAATTATCGGTTTCTAACACTGAACATTTAAGCAAGTTTGTTAGGTTTTGACACCACCACGGTATATCATTCAGAGTATACAGTCAGCGTCAAAAGTGAGTAGACAACAATGCATACATTGTTAATATTCACTTTTCCTATAATTTATGTATGGACTATTTAACATTAATATTAAAAAAAAAAAAATTGTTGTTGTTTTCTATGAACTTCTTGTTACACATGAACAAAACTTTGTTTAATCGCTTTTCAATATTTTGTATCTTTTTTGTTTTTATAAGAAAAGTGAATGTTATTAATGTATGCATTCTTGTCTACTCACTTTTGACGCTGACTGTACCTTCTGAGACTCAAAGAGTGCTCATATTATTATATGAAAAACTGGTTATGTCAGCAAAAAATTGCATAAGTTTAACTAACTGTATAGTTGGGTAAGGAAAGTGATGGCTTATAATCTATCCTGGCATGACTTTGTGAAGTTTCGTTCCGTCTCACAATCTGCTGAAATGCCACTGAAACTTCATGCCAATACCGGCTATCATTGATATTTGCATAAGAGCTAGAGCCGTAACAATGTCCGTATATAGATTTACCATCTGGTAATAGGTACTCAAAAATTAAACACATAATTTGTTATTTTATTTACCATTTGGGATCTCAGAGAGCATTGAACTACATACAGACGCACACAAATAGATATCTCAATTTTGGTATCTTTTTATCGGTCCACTAGTATAACGACTTTTCCTTTTCAGGTCTTTTGATAATAAAAATCTGAACACTCCGGTAGTATCGCTGACATCACAAAAGCCAATAATAACCCACCATCAACCGCTCACACTCACTAGATGCGACGTTCTTATAATTCTGCAACGTAAGTAACGTGTTAAATGTTTTTTTTTTTAATTTACCATCATCCAGCTGATAAACAAGCTCTTAATTAACACTTGAAATTATTATGAGAAACACATAAAAAAAACCCACAACAAGTTTTATTTTATTTACTTTTTTTCATTCGATGTGTGTGACATAACAAACTTTTCTGCTGCTCAAGCGTGCAAAACAACCATGTTGTAACTTTCTCCACATCAACTATACATACTTTCCCACTTACATTAGAGTATCATTTCCTAGTTTTTGTTTTTGCCATGAATTTGTTAACGAATATTGACAAATAGGTACACTTCCGTGCACAATTCATCATTTCAAGTATGACACCAGATCAGTACTTGGCTTCCTCCCATAGCTCAACTTTAGCACGTCTCTCCAGTTGCCCACACAATGTATAGGAGGTACTCGTCGTAGGTATACTGGAGAGTGCAATGACTCTGGGTAGTAGCCAATGTAGACTTAACCGTGATCATACTAACCCACTAGCCTGTGGTTGTGTGTCTGCAAAGAGCTCATAACATTTACATCGCTCAGAAACAAAAGAGTTGTCTAGCGAACTTTTTTTTTTTTGTTCTTTCATCTTTGAGTCTATGGGAAGCGTTATAATACAATTTTCATGAACATAACTCTCATAATTAATAAGGAGAGGATACCATGAAAAAAGAAGCACAAAAAGGCGTTTCATTACAGTTCAAAGCATAAGCCAAGATGTGTCGGTGTTAGAAGTGCAATAGGACTGTGTGTGTGTGTGTATCTCTGCATAATTTATTTGATTCCCATAGTTGACCCCAAACAGAGTTCACTTAGCAAGTCATTCTACACAATTTTCCATTACCTCACATTCTTTAAAGATCATAATTGACCTACGATACCTGGGACTCTCGATATGCACAGGCACACTGTTCAGCGGGCTTCAGGTCATAGTCGCCTCAGGAAGCCGTGCACTCACCAAGCTATGCTTATCATGCCGTTATTACCTTTGCCGCAATCAAAATATTTTTTTTTTTCTATCACTTGTATGTGGGCGAGTAAAGAATACAAATGTTCATTGTTTGGATTCGAGTCATTTAATGGACGCATGGGTGCTGTAAAAACCTTCAAGAATAAGAGGAATTTTAATGTTTGGTGTTAATTGCTTTTGGTTTTTTCCAACTTGAAGTACGAGTAACTGCGGTTGAATGTATGAGTAAATATGGATTGTACGAGTTGTAACCTCTCAACCATACAAATTTGTATCGCAAGCAGCTTTATATCTGCTGGTCAAACCTTCTATTATGACCTTCGGTATGATAAATTTGCAGATTTTCTCGCTGCCAAAGAGGTCCTTGAGTGAGATACAACTTGTTTTCTATTTTGCTCTCTTTTGTGGTGTCTTTTAGCTTAGACCATAAAAATACCAAAGATTTCAAAAATTCGTGCGAGCGGTGGAACAGGTTTCGCTAAATCGCCCAAGCATTCGCATGTCTGTCGCGTCGTCCAGTTTGAACGAATGCGAGATTGAAATACGAAACCAGTTACCTGGATTATGACGCATCAAATGTTTTTTTTTTTTTCTTTCTGTATTTTGTTTACCTAGAAAGGATTTAAGTAGGTACTGCTGTAGTGTATCGGCTCTTTGTTGACGCTGGCTGGGCATGCTTTGGATTTGGTTGTAGATACACAAAGCTAGAGATACGGAACACGACTTCGTATATTTCAATAACGCTTACGTCATGCTGTCGTGCATGGGTGATTACTTTTAAATTTATTTAAAAAAAAAATATATAAAAAAACAAACGATAATTCTGTAAATTATATTATTTGTACTGCAACTGCAAGGCGAACGTATTATTGAACCAGAGTTTGGTTTTCGTATGCAGTTTTGATACGGCGAAAGGCAGTATATATGTATGTATTTATGTGTGTATTTTATTTATGTATTTTGATAATTTGTGTGACATTTGTAATTGTGGTTTGACCTATGATTAATAGGGAACTCGTAAAATCGACCACCATGATGGTATTGCTTCATGGTAAGTTATTTCTTAAGCCAAAGACGGTAATAGGCTAATAAATAAGGACAAACATTTGGTTTTGGAATGGGTTTAAATATTAAATTATTACAGGAAGAAATCTGCCTACTCGTAGACTTGATATAAATATAACGATCGTGTAGGTACTTCCTTATCCGCTTTATATGCCCCAGCAAAATATCTTAAAATGAATGCAGATACATACATATATCTAATGCATCAACATGTAAGTCATAAAAGCTTAAATAAGCTGTGGTACTGCCATGTCCGTATCATGATCATCACTACTACTCTGCTTACCTTTGCTAATAGGCAAGTAGGATAAGAGTAGTCAACATATTCCAGTAAAGCTATAAACTTTCAGTATATAGTGGTGTGAAAAGGATAGATTCAAACGTTAATTTACAGTTTTCTTACAATTAGTAATAAACTTTTATGACTAGTTTTTTGACAAGATATTGCCAACCGACATCAACTCAGAGAAAACTCCTTAATAGGACGGTGTATTTTGGGTAATTTTCATGAATTTTTTTTAACATATAAGGAATATATATACTATTTTATTGTAATCCTGGGGTTATTTTATACATACATAAATATATTTAACAATATTTCTTGAAATTTTCGAACATTTTCCTTGTAAAATCATGGAGATATCAGCTGTCGCGCATTGTAAGTCACCACCCAGCTGGGCAATTTGCGTAGTTTCTGGAAGTCACAATTTTTATTCGAAATCAATTTTTCAAAAAAATTAACTTTTTTTATAAGTGTCTCATTCTATTTGAACTACAATCTTTACAAGAAAATTGTAAAATTTTATGTTTTTGAGAAATGCGAAAATTAAGTATAATGGCTTATCGGATGGAAAAACAAAAAAACAGGTGAAATTAGTAGATTTGTCCCTGATTCATTTGAGATATAAAACATCCTCCTGCGTTGTCCTGAAGCTGAGCAATGTTCAAAACAATTATTCCAAGCATCGCCCACAATTTCCTTTCAGTGGAGATCACTGCCAGCAGTCGAGCAGCAGTTTGTATCGTTGCAATAGTGTGCGTCTGAGTATACATATGTGCGCGCTCTAACATGTTCATAATGCTTTGCATTTCAATGTTCTGCAATCATTATCACCATTTGCAGCTCACCGACTCAACCAATCTTTACAAATGAGGTATCAAAAGAAAGAGGAGCAGTGAATTGCATTTTCAGTTTATAAATATTATTTAAAAATTAAAAAAAAAAACGATCGAAAACAAATATTCTACCCAAAATGAACTCCTGTTGTTTCACGAGTTAATTTGGTTCATTTATGTATGTATTTATGTATGTATATGTGTTTACTAAATGGAAGTCATCTAGGATAAGTATTTGTTGTTCATTAGTACGAAGCCAATGTAATATGCCGGTGGTAAAACTTCTAGTGCAATGTTTAAAAGGTCAATTCAATAAGACCACTGAAAGTCTAACTTACAACATTCCCTGAAATAATGATAAAACTCGGGTCTTACGTGACTGTTATCTAATTGTGTCGGACGAATGCACTATGGTATACCGTAAGGCAGTGGAAGCTGTTAACAGAATCTTACAGGATATACGACAAAATGATAGACCGATGGGCGGCATTACAATACTATTTTGCGGAGACTTAAGGCAGACGTTATCGGTAGTGGCACGAAGTACAAGAGCTGACGAAGTAAACGCCTGTCTGAAAAACGCAAGTCTCTGGTCCAGTGTTACTCAAATGTACTTGACCGTCAATCCAATCGCACAATATTTCTCTGATTTGTTACTTTAAATTTGTGGAGGAACGGTTCCGGAAGAAAATGGCAAAGTAAATTTATCACATTATTTGTGCAAAACAGTGTCTTCTAGCGCAGAACTTATCTCATCCGTTTACGGTGATATATCGCAACTAACAAACCGTGAGAATTATTAGCTTTGTGAGCGAGCTATTTTGTAGTCTTTGAATGATCAGCAATTATGTTAATAGCGAGATATTGGCATGTGTTGATAGTCAAAATGCAGAATACATTTCAATCAACCCTTATGGACCAAGAAGTAACAACCAGCTTTCTGGTCAAATTGTGGGCTATTTCACGAATTTGTATTTACAATTTTTTTGATGTGTAAACATCTTAGCTCTCGGTATGGGCTAATTTTTCGCCGTTATCCGTCACGCGTAGCCAAGCTTAGTATTAATGCGTTTTCTGTAAATAATTCTCTGAGTATTAAAGAGATCTGTTTATTCGCCATCACACACAAACGTGTGTTTACACATCAAATTTCACGAGTACCTGGTACCCACGCCTTTTTTGTACTTTTTTTTTGGAATAAAAAAATAGTAAAAAAAGATATTGTTTAGAATTGTAATTCACATAGAGCGTAAATAACATATATAAAAAAATATGTGCCAATTTTGAAAACGATTGATCAAAAAATCTACGAGTAAAGAGTGCACGCAAATTCGAAAAAAATGGTTTCGTAAAAAACGCGTTTGAAAATAAGAGTGGCAGTGAAGGTAATATTAAGACTTACTAAGTCTTAAACGACTTGAAATTTTGCTTTGCAATTTCCAGAGTATATTTTTAAATAGTTCTACAATCGATTTCTTAAATCTTCTAGACCTATTTCCCCCCTTAATTGCTTTTTTTACCAGGAATGGTAACTAATTTTCTGAAAAAAACCCAAATTTCGCCTGTAAAAAAGTATAAACTCAGGCCTTTGTTCGATTTCAGACTTACATAGTTATAAAGCGGAGCTTGGTATGATAACAGTTCTTCAAAAAAACAGTGCAGACGTTCTGGAGTGATAATAAACTGATATTTGTTTTACAAAGGGAATTTTTCAAAGTTCTAATTATGCCATGTGGGATATTTAGAACTTCAACGGACATCGAAAAGAATAGTCGATTTAAAAAATAGTGGAATGATGCAAAGACAAAATGCCACTGAAATAAATTCCTATCTAATCTCTCCAATCGCTCTTAATCATTAGAAAATGGGCAACACCCTCAAACAACTTAAATCTTAAAGTATCGAAAGTGCTTGTGCAAATTACTCATCAAACAGTGACATAAGGAAGCACGAATGCATTCGCTTAAACACAGCTCCAACTGTGGTCTCGTGTGATCTTTAGTAATGAGAATAAATTTAACATGGACGACCCCGTCGACTTCAAGTACTATTTGCATGATCTCAGGAAAGAAAGGAAAATCATGTCAAAAATCAAAATCCATCAGGCCTTTAGGAGGAGAAGGAATTATAATGTGGACTGCTTTCATTGGAAATCTGAAAACTGATTTATTTTTATTTCTGGAAGAATTGACGCCAAAAAGGACCAAGACAGGAAGAGCAGAAGAGCAGCAGAATGGGGGAGGTGGATCCTAGCAAGAGGCGACTAGGATCAGGAAAAGCCAGAAATTCAAAATGTGGATCAGCTCAAAAATAATTATTGAAGCATTAATATACCGGACAAAACTTTAAAAAATCTTAATTTCAGTCTACCACGAAGATGGTTAACTATTATAAGAAATAATAGACAATACATTCCATTCTAAATAAATTATTATATAAAAAATTAAAATATAATTGTCTTGAGTTTATACTATTTTACATCGCAACGTACATCGCGAGAGCCTGGGGAAAGTACAAAGATTAGCGTGTCTGTGCATCAGTGGAGCACTCCGCAACATTAGACATCCTACTGTATCTCGCACCTCTTGATATAATTAGTCAGAAAATGGCAGCCAGTGCTGTCATAAGATTTAAAACCATCTCACAGTGGTCAAGTAACTACACTAGTCCAAAATACTAGATAACTTACCTCTCTGCGAAAACACAGACTACACTGAACCCTCAATATACACGGTGCTTGTACACGATTCACCAAACATTCGCGTTCGTTCTTATAGCTTCGACAACGTAATTTTGGAAAATAGAAGTCGCAATTGCAACATTACTAAGAAGTCTACATCAAATTGGTCGTCACAAGCTTCCAATCAAGCATCCAAAAAATTGCTAGTCTTGGAACCCATCTCTACATGTACAAGTGCATACTCGTATGTGGTACATAAATAATTTTCATACAGTTCCTAATCTCAACATACGCGAATTCGACATACGCGGTGGTTTTTCGGAACTTATCCCTCGCGTATGTGAGGGATTACTGTATACCGTAACGAAGCCCAATTTTGATAAAAATGTCACTATTCCCGATAGGTCCTTCTGGGATGACCTAGGTCGTTTTCTCAGACAGATTAAAACTAAATCTTTCGTTTCGCCTTCTTGATCACTGTAGCGTTTTTCAAGCGGAGATGATGGCGATTTCGGAAGCACTGTCCTAGATCAAGAGGATATTAGCATCTTCTCAGATAGTCAGGTGGCCTTGAAATCTCTGGAATCAGTCTCATCCACTTCAAAGCCAACCCCCAACTGCCGTTTATATATTTTAGAGATGGCTAAGAAGTTTAATATTCTCCTTTGCTGGGTGCCGGGGTGCAGAGACATTCCAGGGAATTCTAAAGCAGACGAGCTCGCTAAATTAGGAGCAACAGTACGCAGTACCTAATCTTCTCTCAAAGACTAAATATAAAGGAACGACTATCGGTATGATTATAAGACACTGCTTTATACTCTTAGGCAAGCATGTAACTAAGCTTAGTATCGTTCCTAATGACTTCTGTAGAAGTTGCAGAGACGAAGAAGAGGAAGAGAGCCCAACACAAACTCCACCTAGATCCTAGGTGAATACTTCTTCGACGATCTCAGTGACCTAGTACAAAAAGACGTTGGAAACCTTTTACAAAGCTCCAAATGGTTCTTATGAGTAGCGGGGTTAAGTATCCCCAAGATCCTTGGTATCACAATGGGCCTCTAAAGGTCAAAGTATGGTGGTACTCATTACCGGCACGGCAGCCACTGCCACCTAACCTAACATTCTATTTTACAGGTGAAACTTATTTTTTTCAGATATTTAATTACCACTCCTGGTAAAAAAACATTAAAGCCATTAAAGGGTTTTACTCGTGTTGTTTTACAATATTTTGTCAAAAAACTAATCATAAAAGTTTTTTACTCATTCCAAGAAAACTGAAAAGTTACGTCTGAGTCTATAATTTTTCACACCACTGTATTTGCAGACCGACTACCTTGAAATGGCGTACATACACTTAGTTTTTGGAAATGATATTTTTAGAAAAAGAAGCCCAATTTCATTGGTTGAATTGTTTAGCTTTGCTTTTTCAGGAAAATTATTGGCACTCCATCCAGCAATTTTGCATTTTACAGTTGAAGTTGAATACGTTACCAAGGCCACGGCCTTTACAATCAGTAGATTTTCTCTAATTGGGGTACATTTACAATCGCATAAATAATCACATAGCCAATGTTTTATGACACCAAAACAAAATGAAGACATTAACTCCATGTATGTATGTTCTTGGCATGATTTCCACTTTGCATTTCGCACATCGTGCTAACGTTATACCCTAACCACAAAGGTATTTCTAGTCGTTGGGTACTTTACTTATCGAAACGACTATGTGTAAAGTGTAGCTGAGTACCAATAGTCCACTCTCCAATCGCAATTTCGTATTCCAAGTTCAAGCGAAGGAGGACATAACATAGGTAGAATAAAGCATACAATTTCGAGATCGCGTTCCGAATGAAGAATAAAACCCAATTTAGGAGAAATTGTGAACTCAATCGAATGTACCGTACCTACTTGCTGTGAATTGTCTTAATATTTCAATCTCCTGTCGTAGCAAAGCTATTTAGAACACAACTCTCAGTCAGTTCAGATTGAATCTAGCACAATAAATAAGTGAGAGCCATTTTGAAACCGACTATGTAGCAAACCGTACGAATTAAATAATTCTTTTGTCATTATCACACGCCAAATTGATAAATATGAATTATTTATTTGATTGCATAACGTTGACATTTGAAATAATCAAATTTAAATTCACTTCATATTCTCATAAACAAACTATTTGTCACTTGACCAGTTGTCAATGTCAAATTTTCGCGACCACCTTATAAAGCCGGTGACGCGGCCATATTGTATAAGTAATTTACTCGTACCTACTCCTGCCATTGCGGCTTAATTACTCTCGTGACATTCGGTGTGCGCACAATGAAATTAAATTGATTATGGATCCATCGTTCTTTTCCCATTGCGGGCCTAAATTGAATGTAACGCGACCCCATCGGTTTTGGGAGCCAACACAAATACCAAATACGTAAAGGCTTATACGATTATAGGTTATGTTTACACAAGAGCTGCGTTCTGCATTTTTAATGCGTGATTAACGAAAATCAAAAGATTCACAATGAATACCGAATGTTAAGGTAAGCCTTTGTTCGATTAGAAGCACAACATTATTCCTCCTCTGTGGAATTCTTCAAAAGTATCCGTTAACTTCGAATCGATGGTAGAACGTTAAGTTTGAATTGTGAATTTTAATTTGTATCATTCCGCTTGTGCTGATTTATTGAGGTGCAGGGGCAGACTGATCAAAAATTCAGAAACTGTGTATTATAATGAAAAGGGGAATTTATCAAATCGTATCGAGTATGTAAATTAATGCGAAGAATTAAATGTTTAAGCAACAGAAGGTGCTATCAATTTAATATGAAGAAAAACGCAGCGTGTTATTGTTTTTAATATTTCATGCAAAAGAATTAATGTTAATGTGTGAATAAATGCTACAAAAATTCGCAAATTATTCAGCCAATAAATGGAAATAGAATAGAACTGGAAAAATATTGTATACTCGAGCCCATTTGGGGCGTAAACAATATCTTATCTATCTAACCCCAAAGGTGTTATGAATACCGTTATAATGTTTACGCACAGCGCGTGCATATGAAAGACAGGAACGAGAGGCAAACAGCTTCAAGTCTGTTCTAAAAGACGGAAACAATTCTGTTCAGAGCTCCATTGATTAGCGCTTTTCCGGATATCAGAAAAAAGTGGAAAACGTCTACCACCGTAAGAAAACATGGACTGACATTGGCTATAAAAGATGTGGTTAGGTATCTCGGTATTCGGCTCGAACCGGACCTCTATTTTGACAAACATATATGTAGATGCTGGGGTCACTGGGGCTTTGATCAATTATAGCATATGGTTGTCCGGTGTAGTTCAATGTAGAGCCTTTCTAAATGGATAGGATTCGGCTGTTTGAGAGGCAGGTCAAATTCTCACAAATGCACACAGGCGGATTTTCTAAAAAAAATGGCCATACCTAACTATAAAAAACAAAAAAGCATACTATTTGATTGATCTTGCTTAATTCACTGCAACCATTGCATTGGTTGATGCTTCTAAAGTAGAAGTTTTTGTGAAGCACGTGCAGTACCATATTGGGTGTTTGATAACTGGTGTATTTGCTTCGTTTTTTTTTTAAATTTCTGTGTGAACTTATAAAATAATTGGACTTTGTTAATTTGTTGATAGTGGTAAGTAGAATAATTTTAGTGCACAATTTTTAAGTAATTTGAAGTTTTATGTAGATTTAAAAGCTCTCAAAAATAAGGCATTTTGAGACCAAAAAATAAATTTTATTTTTTTGTTTCATAAAGGAAAAGTTTGGTTTTCCCGGCCTTTACGGTTATTTAAAATAGCTTAAAATTTACCTTAATACTTGCTTATTCGGGAATCACCATAAACAGAAGCGAAAGGTTGCGATGTTGCAAGATATCGTCAAGTAAAGTTTGTATAAAAAAATACATTATGATGATGAGACATTTTTTTTTTTCATTTATAATTTATTTAAATCAAATTAATTTTTTTTCTTATCTTTTTCTTATTTTTCATAACATTTTTTTTTATTTTTTTTTTTTTGGATTTTTTTTGTAATTTTTCCAATTTAATGAAATTTTACAAAATTACGTGTTAATTTACTAAAAATATATTATTTACTTGTTTTCTGATAAACTTAAACAATAATTAACTATCAAAAACAAAAAAATAATTTTGGCCATGTTTTTTGCAAAATCCGCCTGTTTGATACGGTTCTGTAGTGTGGTGGCCCGCCCTAAGCAAAAAGTATAATATCAACCGAATCAGAAGAGTCCAAAGAACGGCAAGCATAGGCATCACAGGTGCAATTAGGTCATGCCCAACTGATGCTCTCTCTGTGCTCTTGCACTTTCTGCCACTCCATATTCATACAAAAAGCACTCAAGGAATCTAAGTACTGGACTGCTAAGACGTATGGTCACAGTAAAATCCTGGATACATTACCAAATAGTTTGGTTGTGTCTCCTACAGATTACACGATCCCCAATTTTAACTTGAAGAAACCCTTCGCCGCAAGTTTCCCAAGTAGAATGGAAGCGAGGGAGAGTGGTGACAGACTTTGATACAACGGTATTCACCGATGGCTCAAAGATGGACTGCGGGGTTGGTGCGGGAATTTTCTCAGAAAAACTCGGCATATAAAAGTCCTATCGCCTTCCAAATTTTGCTATCGTCTTCCAAGCGGAAGTACTAGCAATCCTCAAAGCATGACCCAACACCCAAACATAATATCGCTAGTATTACAGATAGCTAAGCTGCGATTAAAGCTATAAATTCGGCAACAACTTCCGAGAAACTAGTAGATCGATGCCAGGAACAACGCAATCGGAAACGACAGAGCCGACGAACTTACCAGGCGAGGGTCAGCCCTTAACAGCTCACTAGCGGAAAACGTTCATATTAGTGGCAATATACTCTCACATTTCTTAAAACTAGCCGGTCTCAAGTGGACCAGTCTGACAAACTGCGTCATATCCAGAAATATATGGCCAAGTTACAACAGGTCTAAAACAAACGAACTGCTACAAAGAACACGCGTAGACATCGCTAGAGTAGTGGCAATCAGTACAGGACACTAGCCAATGCAGCGATCCATCACAACAGTTTCTGCCGTAACTGCAAAGATGAAAATGAAAAAGAGTCGCTTATTTACTTTCTGTGTAAATGTCCGGCTCTGGCGAGAGCCACGCAGCGCACACTGGGCAATCTATTCTATCTGGGAGAAGCATTGGAGAGCTGATCCTCTTCCTAAATTCCAGAGGATGGATTTAAATATCCCAACATTACTTTCTAATAAACGGGTCACCTGAGGTTGTGGTATCAAAACACCGCTCCATGCGCTATTTGGGTTTTCTTCCATCGAAACCACCACTTCTACCTACCTACATACCTTGAGAGGCATTGTCTTAGGACCTGTCTCAGATTGTACAGAACACCGGAATCCTAGTACATAAAATACTATCCCAACAAGGTCCTAAACGATGGGGCACAGCTAAAGAGGATTGAAGATTTCTTCAGTAAGCCGATTCGAAGGCATATTGCGAGCGCGATGACCAACGACAATGGCCTCATATTCGTCTGCCACAGTAAAATGTACCATGAGAGTACGCTCCTATCGGGCTCTATCCCGGCAGAGGTATTTCTCCATATTGATGGTAAAGGCTTTGTTGAATTTGAATTTATTCATTCAATTATTAATGTAAAAAAAAAAAAAAAAAAAATATATGAATTCTTGATAAAATTAATTATTGTGAATGGACCACTGGGCGAAATGTCATGCTCGCAGTAATGACATTTCGTCCCAGTGTTCCAAACAAATTATATATAATAAACGATGAGAAAAAGAATAAATTCATTCGCATTTTATAACGTAATTGAGTTAGTGGTCTATTTCGCACCGTTTATTTTTGCAATTATAGAGTTTTTTCGAAAAAGAGAATTTACATATAGATTTGAATATAAGGATTGAATCACGTGCTCAACAGGGTTAGTGCAAAAAAGGGATAGTGCCGGTATTTGGTGGCTGTATGACAGGTCTCGCCATTGCATCTAGTGCGCCTTTAAGATGCAACAGCCCAAAGTAACCTGATTAGCGTAGTATGTGTAGAGGAAGTATCGTTCAAATCCAGCCTGTGGGCTTGGGGTACTTAATACAGAAGTTGATGGCAGACATTTTTTTTCAACTAGAAAGTGTAGAAAGAATGTACCCTTGTCGGGTCCTAACGGGTCAGTTCTTTCTTGTACTGTTCTGCCAATTCAGAGAAAGTGGTGGCTGAGTTACGGACTGACTTCCCATCAAAATTGCTACTTCCTTCAATGTACTAGGGCTGAGACTAAGTTCCTTGCATGACTCTTTGATAGCTAATACTTCCGCCTGAAAGAAACTGGAGCAGTCTGGTAGACGAAGGGACTTAGTAGTTCTTAGTGCAGCTGAAAAGATACCCGATCCGAAACCGCAATCCTTCTTGAATCCATCGATGTAGATCATTATTTGGTATTCTAATGAGATTGGGTTGTTTTTCCATTCCAATCTGGTCGGATGGATTTGTTGAAAAACGAGATTGGAACTGGTGGAGTTAGTGGTGGTCAGAGCAAGATTTCTCGGTAACGTAACGAAAGGCTTCGAGGACCAGTACCCTGATTCTCGGAGACAAGAGGCAGGTTGTGTGGGAGCACGTGTAATGCTTGGGTAATGGCTCAAAAATCCTTCATGACCAAACCATTTTATTGTAGAAATTTGAACGTATTGCGATACTACTTATCTGAGTGGCCAACTCAGATCAGATCACAACTTAAAACGTTTTGTTAAGCCCAAGCAGCTTTATAGCTGCTACTTGGGTTTGGTGTTCGTTGTTAAGTATGATTATCATTTTCCTATTTGCTGATAGTTGAGTGTATATAACTCGAAATTATCTCAAAGAATGGTTCGATGGCACCAAGAGATATAGGGCCCAAGCCCGTTTTTAATACGCAGTTGAGGTTGTTCACTGTATTAAGACTTCTTGAGGTCTAGATTTATTGTTATAAGCAATATAATGATTGCCACAGACAGTCACAGGGTAGGCCATATATGTATGTAATTATTACCAATTGTAGCTTACTGTGAAGAATGATTTGTTATTACATAAAACTACTAATAACCTAGAGTTCTACTTATGAAAGTCTGAGTCAAGTTAATTGTTTTTCGGCTGAACAATAATCAGTTTCAAGCAAACCAATTGGAAGATTAACTGTTAAGAATTTGTTAAACGATCGCTTACTGGGTAAGCGATCTTTGAAGCGAACTAAACGTGCTTCTGAATCATGCCATACACATAGCTAAGCGCCGCTCGCAAACAAAACCTATAAAAAAAAATATTAACAATCATTTTGTTGAAAACACCAAAGTGTTAAATGACGCAACACTCGAACATATGGCCGCGTGTATAAATTAACTACTAAGCCAAAGGTAAATACACAAACATAAGCATGTGGGGAGCTTATACTGTTAAAAATTAAAAAAAAAAACCTGAAAACCTTGGGGCTAAACACACAATCAAACTTTGTCGTAGCACCTATATGTGTATGTATGTACGTAAAAATACTGGTATACCAACTCACTCGCATCGAGTTCGAGTTTATTCACCAAAATTGTTTTTTTTCGCGCCACAGACAAATAGAGAATTTGACACATTCGCTTTTTTCCTGTTTGTTTAAACAATTTGAAATAAACCAGGCCTTGAAATTCTTATATTTCTTAAATGATCCTAACCCAAGAGATATTTTTTTTTGTTTGTATTTTGATTGCAGTACAAGCTGGTAAATTTTAAGCGGCATTAACACAATTCCAGATACAATCGATGTTAGCATTTACCCACCTGGCTACCTGGTATGTTCAAGTAATAGCATAAAATATTTTGTTTTTCAGGTCATCAGTAGAATCTCACCTGACATTGTCACTATTTCTCAGATTAACAAAATTGGTCAGTGGAACTCTATCATAGTCACTAGCGCTACAACAATGCGTCAGTCGCGTTGTATTGCATTGGACGTTGATTGTGTGGTTTTTTTTTATTATTTTTTTCTTCTTGCAGTCTCATTCGTTTAATAAGATTTTCGATTAAATAATTTCGCTCTAGAAGTGTCGGACAACAGCTGAAGTATATACAAGTAAAGTAGGAACAGGGCAAACGAGAAAATACTAGATACCCATTCAAAGAAATTGAATTTTTTGAGATTATCTTCATCTAGAAAGTACTCGTTAGATATTCTAGCATTCTATCAGGTACGAGTATTTATCAAGTCATTGGTAGAAAGTTTTTTTGGAATAGATGTATGTACAGTACATACATACATATGAATTTGGAGAAACCAGGTTCTATTGAAGTAATCTGAAGCTATAGTTGATTAGACAGATACCAGATGCGGATTTATGTATTTACAGCTGTTTTCAAAATAATAGTTGTGAAATTGCACTTTCTTTAAAGTTGATTTTAAACAAAGTTTAAATTTACTTAACTCTTATCCTGTACTTCAATAAAAAAAAAACCTACATACATGGTATTTGTGGGTCAAATTTGCCCAATACATTTTTCACTAAGCAATTATAATTTTATCATGTAATTTTTTGTTCGGAATGGATTTTACAAATAAATTTTAGACATTTTGAACATTTTGTTGAATATTTTGTAGAGTTGTAATATTTTATTATTTCCGGGTTTTCTGCATAATCAGTTTATAGTGATGCAAGGTGCTCATGAGAATGACTATCCCGTTTTTCTGCGCAAGATATGCAACGAGAGTTGTATTGTTGTCATTATCAAAAAAGGAATGGGAACATTTCTCCGGTTTAGCTTTCAAATGCAAAATTAGTGGCGGCAAACATCTTTTATATTTTCGCACTAATCCAACCACCGCAAGTATACGTTTTAGCAATTCGATTCCGAATTCATGTGAAGTTAAAACAATCGCAAGTAATGTTTCTACTTTTCAAATCTTTTAGAAGGTCTAGAGCACTACAGCTACACGAAAGCATTGATTTCATTCAGGTGTTTAGTTTCTATCCTTACCCGTATAACCTTGCAAATACCAGGCTTAACTTGTCTTACAATCGCACAAAGTCCATAGATTTATAACCCACATACTTTTCTTGCTTAGATGGAATGTATTGCTCGAAAGAATATCTCCGACGATATTGTTCATCTAAATTCTAATGTAACACACTCATCTGGGTTGAATGTTTTTTGTATATTACATTCCTATCTATTCCAAAAATCCCTTATTGGGGCGAATTTATCACGAGCTCGGCATTCATTCCAGTCACACCATTTTTCGAAATGTATAACTCTCTATATATTCTGAAATCTTCGAAGACTCATTATAGCTTTGAAAATTGGCCTTCGCTTGCAGTTATTTCACAAACTTTCTAAAGCCTTTCCGGACCGAAAAACTCCAGCCAGCTAAATTTGTCCTATATACATACATACCTATGTACATATATACATATATGTACATAGGATTTGATAGAAATTGCATCAACTCTAATCCAGGATTTTAAATACGATTTCTCCTAAAAACACAATTTGATACAACAAAAACCTATGGGACACAAAACACTGCTTACCTTCAATGTTTGTCATCTTGACAATAACATCGATGATATCAGGTGTTAAAACAAGTGAAAATTCAATTTTATACCGGAAACTCAGGAGAGGGTGTAATATAAGTCGGTCTTGGGGTGTCCATAAAATTGTCTGTTCTACGTGGGCCGATCGAGAAATTTCTTACTAATTTTAGAAAAAAATTGTGTAGTATTAAAATAAAGTATGAGCGAGTAAGTCAACACAAGTTAGTAGAAATATACCTAGATAAGATTTTATGTAAAACATAACACGTTATTTGGAAAAATTTGATCATAAAATTTCATAAATGAAAAATATGATAAAAGTTTATTAAAGTTGCATTTTTTTCTAAAAAAAAATAAAAGTCAAGAGATTTCAGATAAAAATATTCAAAAATGAGGGAAATACGAACTGCGAAAGGTGCGTTTGCGCAATTTTGACCAATGCATACAGGATAAGGGTTAAACATATTTATAGCTAAGACACCATACTCATATATTTTATTCATTCTCGGTCAGGACAGAATCCCAATTAAGCAGCTGTCCTCCGTCAACGAGCACGCCACGCTGAAAACATCGATTCTCGTTAGATCAACGAGATCTAACAGCGTCGGGCGCGGTTAGTTCTTAGATGGGTGACCACTTTGAAACACCGCGTATTGTTGTAGGAGGAAGGGAGTACCGATAAATTAATCGACTCCATGTGGTAACACAATGGACCTTAAGTGTCTAAGTGAATCCAACCAGAGTGATGGGGATAACCACCGTAACCTAACCTAACCTAACCTAAGCAGCTGTCCCAATAGTACGACGAACTGTTTTGTTCTGTTCTTTACCATTTGTTCCAGTGATTATCCGCTGTCCTAATAAAGCGGAATCCACTGTACCTATACATATGATACCTTGATTGATTTCATTGTTTTCTGAGTACAAGCTAATATTATGAAGTAAGCCCAAGGTATCGGATATATCGAATTAACCGGATCCGCCGTTTTGGATTTTGCAAATCTGACTTCAGATTCGTGATCAGCGATCAAAAACCCCTTTATACCCAATTTGGTCCAAATCGGTTGACTTTGTAAAATTCGTCATTTATGGAGTGGTTATGGCCGCCGTCTTTAATCCTAAATCCGCCATATTGAATTTTTTACTTTATCGGTCCTATCTTTTAGAAAAATCGATTATGCCACCAGATACGAAGGATTGGCCTCCTATCGTAGGTGGTTTATGTTCAAATTTACGATTATTTGGAAAAAAACAATTGAAATTTCACACCTTTTCTGCTTTCAGCTGCCATATTTCAAAAATGGCGGCAGCTAGAACAATTCTGTCCCCGGATTCGGAAAGAGCAAAACAAATTACGATAGAACATGTTTCTTAGAAAGCTTTGGTTGATTGACTCACTAAAAGGCAAACGATTGAAAACAGTAAAAAAAATTAATTCCATTTGGGCCGAAACGGGCTAAGTTAAAATACCTTTAAATTTTCTTCAAAATAAACAAACAAAAAAAATAGTTTTTTCATAAGATAAATACCCAATATTTATTATATTTGATAACACTCTTTTCCCGGAAACTCTCCCCTGCCACCACACTCTTTTTAGTTTTCCGCACCCAAAAAAGGAACAGTAATGGAATCAGTTCGGTGTCTGACTATCTGTCACAGTCGTTTTTCTCAGAGAGTATTTAACGAAGACTAAGTATTGAAATTTGGAACAGTTGTAGCAATTAGTGGCTCAAACACAGGCCAGAACTTAAAAAGCTGAATTTTGGCGGCTAATTTTGGGGAGTCAAATGGGAAATTTAAAAAAAAAATAATTTTGAGGTCATCGCGTGGGTCAAAAAAAACCCGAATTCAAAAATGTATGAAATAGTTTTTGTGTTACTTTTTTCTTGACACTTTTTCAAAAAAAGTTCACAAATTGCTGTCCCAGGCCTTATCTCCGAAAAATCTGAATAAAACTACAAACGTTGAGAATAAAGTGTAGATTGAACCAAAATTATCAGGACTGCCCTACATTCGACAGTTTTTTTTTAATTAATTTTTTTAATTGCAACTACCCAACTGTTGACATATGACGTAACCCTATCACAATCGCCAAAGAGCAGATATGTATGTATAGGGAAATTTGTATGTGCGAGAGTAAACATTTAATGATTGATCCTAGAAATATGCTACAGAAAATTAGTTCTTGCATAACCATTGAGCTTAGACTTATGGTTTCATAGGGATTTTATAGGGAAATTTGTATGTGTAAGAATTACGTCGTGAACTTCACAGTTTAGTAAAAAAAAACTTTATTCAATGCTTTTATCAAATACAAATTATTTCTTACGTCTACTATGTTTGAGTTATATAATTAAAACTGACTTATTCGATTGATAATTTCTGCAAGTGAGAATCTCCTTGTGTGGGATGGATGCACTTGTTTATAAAGTATTCATATTTCATGACCGTATGCAATGAGATATGAATACGAGTAATGCTTAAGTTTGCAAAAATGATTGGCGAGTGTATATTTCATAAACCACTTGCGCGTGGGCTGGAGTAAAGGGAATAGCATTGTGCGACAAAATGTCGACTTAGCAAAAAGGCGTTTGCCGTTAATGGTAAAGGGAAGTGACGTGTCCGACGTAACTCCTCCCACCTTAGGATTCTGCTCCGAAGAATCAGTATTTTTAATATGAACTTTAATATTTATTTTGGGTTTTTGAAATGAGAATGAAAATTATCCAAAGAAAAATAATAATTATTATGAAAGTTATTCCAAAATTCACATATTCGTTCGTAATTGTTCTTTTTTTTATTTGTTCTATTAGTTTACGGTTTTCTATATTTTTAACGTGTATTGCTTCTGCAGAAAAGTTCATTACAATATTTTTTATTGATACATTGTTAAAGCTAGGTATAATATAATTATCGTAATATATAAAATTTTCATACTTTACATTATTTATTTGAATTTTACAATTTTCAAATCTTATAATATTACTACCTACTATTTTTATAGGATAACTATGACAATTGTGTAATATTTGTGTATATGGAATATTTTTTGTTATAACAATATTGTTTGTTACTTGCTTGATTTCAATATTTTTATTTTCTTTAAAATTACATTCAGGGTTGCTCTTAAATATATTACTAATACAATCATCTCTTATTACATTTAAGTTTTTTAATTTGATCGTTCCATTTAAATATTCATAATTGACATTTCCATCTGTTATCAATTCCTTATGGGAAATCACTAACTCTAAATTATTCTTATTGGGAATCGGTTCAATTAGTATCTTATAAAATTTAACATTTGAATAATTTGGAATAAGAAGAACAAATAATATTTGATTTTCGTGTATAACAACAGTGCTTTTTATGTAAGGCAATTCATTAAGTGTAACATTGAATTCTGTAATTTCTTTTGGTGACAGCATATCTGCTCCTAGTACTCCTAACTGGCTCAGTAGTAAATTTGCTTTAACTTTTCTAACTTGTTCTTTAAGTAATTGGATGTTGTATTGATTTTGAAATACGTGTTGCATCCTTGCTATTTCTTTATTTATTGTGTTACCTAGATTTGATATTTGACTTTTTATTTCTATCTGTTGTCCGTTGATATGTTTTGTAATATTGTCTATAATCTCGTTAAAGTGATAATTAATTTTGATTTGGTCATTAAGTCCGTCGATAAGGTTTTTGTTATTCTGTTCATTTATTTCTAAACTTTGTCTAATTTCCTGTTCGTCGTCATAGTCCATAGTCCCTGCTAAATATTTTAGGCCTTTTCCAACTATGTTAATTATTCCTCTTTTTTCTTTATGGTGGTTTTCTAATAAATACCCTATTTCTTGTTTTAATTGCGTTAAACTATGTGTCAATGTCGGGTATTGATTTTTGAAATTTAATTTGTTTACATTATGTTCTAAAATATCAAGGTTTTCAATCCATGAGGTTAGGTTTACGCTGTGTAGAATTTTTGTATATCCTGTTATTACTTGTAGCTGTTTGTCTCTTATGGTTACGTATCCCTGTCCTATATTCAAACTCTGTACGTCTATTTTCTGTCCATATGTCACTGTCGTTGTCAGTAAAAATGTTGTTAATATTATCTGCAGAAAAGAAAAATTTATATATTTTCATATTTATAAATTCTTTTAACCTGACTTTTATAATATTTACTTCCTTTAAGATCTCTTATATGATCTTTGTCTATAACTTCAATATTTTCTTTCTTATGAATAGGCTTAAGTTTGTTGTTACCTCTCTTTTTAAGATAACAGTGGTTTTTCTTTGTTAAATCTACTTCAGTTTTGTCTTTATTATATTTGTTAATATAGCGTTCCTTATTTTTATTAACTAGTTTTATGATTTTAGGGTAGTCTTGATTTGTTATAGTTCCGTTTGTAAAGTCTATGGGCCTTTGCTTTGTTGTAGAGTGAATCGTTTTGTTGTAGATAGTTACAGCTTTTAGAACTTTGTTTCGTAGGGTGTCCTTATTACTGTCATCTGCTGTAAAGGTTCTTATGTGCTCGTTAAGAGTCGAATGGAATCTTTCGATATCCGAATTTCCTGTTTTATGATAGGGGGTAGTTATGTGGAGTACAACATTATTTTCTTTTAAAAATTCCCTGATTAGAATTGATGAAAATCCTGTTTCTCCGTCAGTTACTATATTTTCTGGTATACCTAGTGTTGCAAATCTACATTTTAATGTATTTAACAAAGCCATCCAGGTTCTATGTTTTATTTCTTGAACCGTAACATGTTTACTGAATTTGTCGATCATTGTTACAAACATCAAGTTAATATTTGCATACCATATGTCGATATGTATTATTTGATTTGGTTTTGTCGGAGTTTCTGTTATTTTTTGTGGAATTTTGTATGGTTGTCTCTCATACTTCGATTTGTTGCATATTTTGCAGTTGTTAATAAATTTTTAAATTTTTGATTTTAAGTTTGGGGTATAGTATATATCTTTTATTTCTGCATAAGTTTCATTGACTGTGATTTAATAAATTATGTGTTTTTATTATAACCTCGGCTTCTTTTTCCTCGTCTGTAAGGTCTCCTAAGAACTTACTACATTTAATGAGTTTTAGAGATTTATTTTTACTAAAATATTTTACATAGACGTCCTGAAATTTGGCGAATAGATTATCGTATCTGGAAAAAACACCTACCATTCCTTTAGGAGGAATAAATTTTTTCATGATGTCTAAGATAAGATTTTCGCTAAACACTTTAACTTCTATAACTATTTTTTTTTTTCCAAAAGCATAATATATTTTATGGTTGCTAAGATTTTCGGTAGTATTCAGTATTATTTGGGTTTTATATATATTAACCGGTGATTCAACGATGGGAATATAATCGTTGCTGTCTTCATCAGCGCTATGAATTGTAGCTATAATGGATTGTTGGTCTAACTGTTGTGCACTATCATTAGCAATGGGATTTGTTACATTTTCATTATAATAAATCTCCATTCTTGACAGACCATCAGCGACATTATTATCCTTGCCTTTCACATATTCTATATCAAAATTAAATTCTTCGAGTTTGACCTTCCATCTTTGTAGTTTAGCATTAGGTTCTTTAAGTGAACTCAGCCAAACAAGGGGTCGATGATCAGTCCTTATCGTGAATTTTCGTCCATAGAGGTACGATCTAAAATATTTTGTGACTTGTACAATTGCCAATAATTCTTTTTCAATAGTGGAATACCTGGTTTCATGTTCATTCAGGGTACGACTATAGTAGCATACCGGGTGATTTTCTTGGCTTAAAACCCCGCCAATTGCATAATTAGATGCATCCGTTGTTACAGTAAACTTTTTTTCGAAATCAGGAAACCTGAGAATTGGTGCGGAGGTAATTAGAGTTTTTAAATTTTCGAAACTTTCGATTTAGTCCTTATTGTTTAAATCTATCTTAGCATTCTTCTTTAAATAAATTGTCATAGCTTTTGCTACTTTTCCGTAGTCCTTTATAAATTTCCGGTAATGCCCTGTAATACCTAGGAATGCCTTAATTTGTTTCGTGGATCTGGGTAGTTTATACTCTTTAATAGCCGCAATTTTATTAGGGTTCGGTTTAATACCGTTTGTAGTAACAACATGGCCTAAAAACTCTGTTTCCTCTTTCAGAAATTCGCTTTTATCCAGTTGAACCTTAAGATTCACTTCTTTGAGTCTCTTAAAAATCTTTTTCAGTGAAAGAATATGCTCTTTTAGGCTAGTGGAGAAGATAATTATATCATCTAAATACACGAAGCATATCTTTCCTATAAATTCATGAAGAACTGAATTCATTAGACGCTGAAATGTCGCGGGCGCGTTCTTCAAACCGAATGGCATGCGAACGAATTCGTAGTGTCCATTATCAGTTGAAAACGCTGTTTTTCTTATGTCTTCTTCCGCGATCTCAATCTGGTGGAAGCCTTTAGCCAGATCAAGAGTGGTGAAATAAATTGACTTTCCCAATTTGTCAAATATGTCTTCCATATTTGGAATTGGAAACTTATCGTCTATTGAGACTTCATTAAGCTTTCGGTAATCGATTACGATTCTCCACTTTTGCCTTCCAGATGCGTCATTCTTTTTGGGGTCCAAATAGGGGCAGAGCAAGGTGAATCACTTGGTCGAATAATATCTTGGACTAGCTAGAATAATAATAATTCTGTTGACCTGACCTGCTAGAATTTTGGTTGTTATGGTTTGGGTTGTTCCCATGGTATTGTCGTCGGTCTTGATAATTTTGTCTTCTATGAGAGTCTCTTAAATTCCTCTCGTCTTGTCCTATAAATTTATTTATAATATCCCTAATTTCGCCAATATCATATATATTCATAATAGCATATGCTAAAGAGCCAGCTGCGAGTTCCTTTACTTTTTGAACTAACATTCCATTTAAAATTTTTGTAATTACTTCGCCGTTTTCATTAAACGCTGCGAATTCAGTTATTATTTCCACAAAATGTTTAAGCTTAAAATTTAGTTCACTTATATTACTTACTCTCAAAAGACCTATGTTTTTGGTGATGGTCATTTCATCTTTTGAAGATCTAAAATGTTGCTTCAGCCTTGTATGACACTCGTCCCAAGTGGTCGGTGGGTTAATGTTGAGAATATTTTTGGCAGCTCCTTGAATTTTCCCATTGTTAATCGCCTGATAAACATGTGGAACATCATTTTCACTGTAGTCAGCAAGTGTCCTTGTGACAGCATTTATGAATGAGGGAAGTGTCCCTATTTCACCGTGGAACGTTAGAAGATATCGAATCTCCTTTTCAATTCGCGACCTGAGATTAGCTGGGTGGTTATTTTGAACCAGTAGCTGCGTAAACGCTACGAGACCCTGCTCAATGTTGTTTTGAGCCATTTCAATTGGTCTTTTCTTTAGTTCTTTGGTTCTTTTGATATTTCTTTTGATATTTCTTTTGATATTTCTTTTGATATTCCTAAACGGATTTCGAACTTATTTCCTTAATCGGATATGTTCACAATTTCACTTATATATATCACTTTATGATTTTTGTTTCACTAACATTTTAACATTTCATGTTACCCTTTAGCGGATTTTATGATTTTTTTTTTTGTTGGTTCACTAATTTTTCATGTTACCCTTTAGCGGATTTTATGATTTTTTTTTTTGTTGGTTCATTAATTTTTCATGTTACCCTTTAGCGGATTTTATGATTTTTTTTTTTTTTTTGTTGGTTCACTCAAGTTAAATAGTAAAAGCTAACCGCGAGATTTTTTATTTTTGCACAAATATCGCGTACTTGAGAACTGCCGACTGCGCCAATTACGTCGTGAACTTCACAGTTTAGTAAAAAAAAACTTTATTCAATGCTTTTATCAAATACAAATTATTTCGTACGTCTACTATGTTTGAGTTATATAATTAAAACTGACTTATTCGATTGATAATTTCTGCAAGTGAGAATCTCCTTGTGTGGGATGGATGCACTTGTTTATAAAGTATTCATATTTCATGACCGTATGCAATGAGATATGAATACGAGTAATGCTTAAGTTTGCAAAAATGATTGGCGAGTGTATATTTCATAAACCACTTGCGCGTGGGCTGGAGTAAAGGGAATAGCATTGTGCGACAAAATGTCGACTTAGCAAAAAGGCGTTTGCCGTTAATGGTAAAGGGAAGTGACGTGTCCGACGTAACTTAAGAGTAATCATTGAATGGGTGATCGTAGAAATATGCCCCAAGAATTTGAAAAGCCTTGAGCTTATACTTAAACCATTGATTTTAATCACCAATTTTGATGGTTTCCTATACTTATAATATGTAAATGTTGTTTTGTATTGATGTATAATTATTCTTCGCAGATGAGAAAGGGCATCAGATAGGTAATTTTATCAAGTTACAAGCTTACATTTGTGTCCATAAATCGTAAATCTGTTACCTTTATGTATGTAAAAATAAGTGATAGTATGGAACCTTTACGAGTACGACATTACAAGTACGACTTGCACTTGAGCAGATTTTTTAGGTCGAAATTTACTCTAAGATAAGTCCTATGAGTGACCCTAAGAAACATCAAACATCAAATATTTCCCTTAACGCTTAGTATTATTTCCATGCTAGTATGAAAACAAGATCAATTTGGTCCCATTTCATTTTTGATATGGAAATAAAACCAAATTCAATGTTTGGCCTCATTAAGGGTTATTTCACGTTCGCCTTCTACACATAATCTGCAGTTTTTAACACTAGACAAACAGCGTATATAAATCCCCTCCTGTCAGATAAACTACTTACGTGTCTTTGAATATTTTTCGGCAATTGTGAGTTTGTAAAGCACTTTTTTAAGCAAATCATTTAGATGACAAACAAATAGGGATTGCAGGTTACGTTGTACATATGTTAATCTTTAATTGGCTATATGATGTAACGGAGTAGGAACCAACTTAATAGTGTTCATGGATCGTGAGAAGAATATTAAATCGCTAATATATGTATGTATATGCATACATAAATATTATGCGGTAAGTTGCGGAAAAAGTCCACTTCACTATGCATTTGCATTTTATATTATGCGGAAGGAAAAACATTAGTGCATGGGAAAGTGTTTGCTACCAGTAGTTACGAGGAGTGTTTACATGCAAACAACTTTAAAATTAAATCAATATACGAGTATGTATTTAATTTGGCTTTTCCTGATGCTCAAATTAAATAACTTCATCCTTGCAATGTATTTATTACATCCGGGTTAAAAAAATGGATCACTCAAATGCAATACCAATGCCCCAACCCTAACGCAGATAAGGGAGACCCTATGATGAGGTTATTTTATTGAAATACATATAATTATTGAAATACGAACCCGATATCAGCTTTAAGATTTCGATTTCTTGAAATGTACGTATGTTACATGTACGTAGTGTCAATGTGGGTAATTGTAAACAAATTCATGTTTTTTGAAACATATTGATTTTACATTTTTTTTTTTTTTTTTGAAAACCTAGTGAAAATCTAAAGATGAGAATATGAAAGTACTGTATTTCTTTATTATGAATTGAAACGATTATTTTGAAATTGTTCAGTTTTTATTTATTTATTTTTCTAAATTCTGGGGTAAAAGTAAACAACGATTTCAGTATATGTATGTTATATGCGCCCAGATCCACCAGTAAGCCTACTCAGGGCAAACTGCTTTTTGTCCTATTGCCCCCAGTTTGTTGGATCGCTACAAAAACCGCTTTTATCAGCAAAATACGAAGTTGGATTTTTCCTCGTCCAACTTTCTTCAACTTCGCGTCATGTATTTGGTGTTTATGTCATACACTGCTTGGCAATATCATCTAACGAGTATGACGGACGGCAGTGATATTTTCCAGAATATATTTGAGAGGCATATTAGCAACTGGAAATTAGTCACTCAACATAATTTTTACAATACAAAACACATTTTAACCAAAATATTTGTTTACATTTGCCCCAAAACGCATGTTTACATTGAAATATTTTCTGGGGTTAATGTAAACACAAGAAAATGGACCGATATTTAATTGGTAGGTTAGGTTAGGTAGCAGTGGCTGCCAGTAACAAGTACCAGCACACTTAGGCCTATAGAGGCCCATTGTGATACCAAGGATCTTGGGGATAATCACCCCGCTACTCAAGTGAACCATTTGGAACTTTGTATAAAGCGAAGAAGGCTTCCTACGTCTTTTTGTGTAAGATCACTTAGATCATCGAAGAAGTATTCTCCAAGGTGAAGTTTCCTACTACGGGAAAGAGCTGGACACGAGCAGAGGAGATGTGTTGGACTTTCCTCCTCCTCTTCGTCTCTACAGCTTCTGCAGAAGTCATTCGAAATGACGCCAAGTCTAGTAGCGTGTCTGCCTATAAGGCAGTGTCCTGTGATGACACCGATAATCGTACTAATATGCAGTCTTTTTAGTGACAAAAGGTATCTAGAGCGGTTAAGATCTAATCTAGGCCAGATTTGCTTTGTAGCAAGACAGGTGGTTCCACCTTCCCATCTGGCGTTGGTTTTATTGACTGTGTCAAGTTTGAGTGCTAGCTTGTAAGTAGCGAGTGGCATACCTATATATTTCTTATCGGGTAGAATAGGTATTGTTGTTCCTATTTTAGCGAGCTCGTCAGCTTTGCAATTCCCTGGAATGTCTCTTTAATTGATAACTTTTATTTATTTATTTATTTATTACTTCATCTATTAGATTATAGACTAACTAGATTACAGACTAACTAGAATTATGTATATTAAATGAACGAAGATAACAGTTAGAAACTAGGTATGAAATAAGATATACATTTTGATTCTAGAGTTGGTTCAAAAGAAAAATAAGTCTGTCTTTAAAAATTGCTCTGGAACAATTCAAAAATAAATCCCTAATCCTTATCATAAAGTTGACGTCTCTGATGCATTAAGCAATTGGCTCATTACGAGCGTAATTGGTCCTTTTATTATTTTCACGAAAGTGGAAATAACTACGAAGACAACGATACGGCGAGTAAAACTCAAGCAATGACAATCATTTAGGACAACGAATTTGATAATGAATCAAGTCTCTTACGAACATGATAGAAAAGTACTTACGACGACATTCAAGACTACTGATTCTTATCAACAAACACCTGGAATTATAAGCTGGCATGTCTATTCGCCAATTTAGCTGTTTTATCATAAACCGCGTGAAGTTTCACTGGACTCTCTCGATTCTTTTAGAATGAGTCTTATAGCATGGATGCCATATTATAGTAGCATACTCTAAGTTGGATCTTACCAGAGATACATATAAAGCCTTTGACCTTTAAGTAGGTAGGTGAGTAATAGTAACGTAAGTAAGTAGGTGGGGTGCTGATAACATCCCATCCTGATTTCACTTTATTACGCTTATTTTATCCTCTGGTAAGTGGTTCTATGGTGGAATTATCATTATGATATCTTTCTGGGGTAGAACGATGTTAAAGGAATCAACTTTAAGACCCCTTTATAGAGTTTTAAGTCGCTCTTTCCAAAATAGTGCTTTCATTATTAATTTTTGAAACTATTTTTTGTTTTAACAAATTCGCCATCATCAATATTAGTTGGTGATCGAGAATGATACCGAGGTCTTTCTTAGAGGTTACTCCAGTAAGAAGATAAGAATTTATAAGGTATTGATACATAATACATTAGATTTGAACAAACTGAAACATTGACATTCAGAGACGTTAAGAAGGAGGTGGTTCCGTTCACACCAGTCATTGACTGCGGCCAGATCTTGTTGTAATTAGTTATTATTATTTATATTTATTTAATGGAGCAAAATAATGTCAGATCGTCGACTTAAATAGTTTATTTTAAAAAGAATACTTATCAAAATACTAAGTGCATTACATATAAGAGCTACCTATTAAAATGATTCAAAAAAATTCACCATTTTCCATCCAAAATCCCGAAAGGCCAAAATCCCGAAAGTGAAAATAAAAATTTGTTTGGATGAAAAAAAAAAAAATTGAGCAAATTTATTTTACGTAGTAGGTATTAAATAAAATAACAAACTTCAAATAAACAAAACAGTTCAAGTCTTACGGCCATATTATTCACTCCGGGCTTAAATCAAATTTAAATGAATTTTAAACCCGATCTTTAACCCGTATATTTAAACCCGAAAATTTAAACGTACATATGTTCATAATATTCACTCAAAAACGTTTATTAAACCCGATGGGTTAGAAATTCATGCAATGACAAATGTCAGTTGAAATTAAATTAAAAACTGAGAATTCTCTCTATGCTTCAACCAATGAAAATGCATAATCTCAATTTGTGAATGCGTGAACTTAAATGCGTGAATGTGTGAACTGACAAGGGAAAAGAGTCAATATTATGAAATTGAGTTTAGCCCTTTTTGTCTGAAGTATTTAAACTCGTTGTCAGAGGCAGTTTGAATTTATTCGGATTTATACAAGTCTATCTAATACAAGTTCATATCGAACGCAATTCACATTAAAAACTTATTTCAGAACGCTCCTAACGTTCCGCGTAAACCTTTTTGGTTGTGTTATCCTTAATAACGTAACGTTTGCTTATTCTTTGGTTTCCACCAGAAATTATTTTCGATATAAGTTCATGTTTTCACACGGATTTGCTCAATTTCAATTTCAAACTAAAATCAACTAACTGAAACTAAAATCTAATCTATCAGCTAGGACACTGAATGAAATTTTTCGGGATTTTGGATTTTCGGGATTTTGAATTTTCGGGATTTTAGGTTTTCGGGATTGTGACCTCAACCCGTTTTTAAAAGGTAGCTTGCGTGAGACAAGTTTAATGAAACAAGTTTAAGGTAACTTTCAACGACATTGTGTTATATTGCTAGATTTCTTTCTGTCTGAAGTTAAACGATAACTTTAACAAAGCATTCATACATATGTATGAAATCAACTAAATAGAAGGAGTTTAAGTGTAGAAATCATGTAGAAATCATGTAGAAATTAATATTTTTGGAATTCAGCATGAAATCAAATAATTTGGAACTTGGCATCAGTTCACATGACACTTTGTGTAAATAAAAAAAACCTTTTAACTGTATCTTTTAATTTAATATAAAACATCTTAAAAACAATTAAACAAATATAAAATTTTAACACTATGCAATATATAACACCCTGTATAAATATCATTTAATTGTTAAAGAAAAAGATAGTATTTTCAAGCAACTGTATCTCAAAAGCAATTTATTTAGTTATTTTCACCGGAATTATTATATTTCGTCAAATATTTGGAAAAACCCCAAAACAATATAAACCGAAAAAAGTGTAAAAGCTACTTACGTGTATGAAGAAACCAAAACAGAAAAGAAATAATCCAAATTGTAGCCGCATTGTGTAACCGCTGCTATGCGAGATTGCCATAGTTCGCTACTGAAGTCTTTTGTTTTTTTTTTGTAATTTTTTTTTTTCTGTAACGCACAATTTATAACGTTGTTGCTGTTAATTTAATAAAAAAAAATACACTGAATTAAAAATTCTCAATTAATATCGATGAGCAATGTGTATAAAGAGATGATTGCCTGACATTCCTCTGTAATGACGCAGTTTATGCCTTTCAAGGAATATCAATCATGCTGGCGGTAGTGAATCATCGAAAATAAATGCGAATTGTTTTTTTCTACGTATATTTGTTGAAAACGTGCTAAACTAAAGTCTACCATAAGTATGTAGCTGTTAATTGTTTAATATTCGGATCAGATTAGAATTTCAATTTATCAATGACAGAGACTCAAAGTTAAAGAAATCATTGTAAAAATTGACGTCTTACTTCGGATCCACTTTGATGGGGGAATCATCACTTTGTTATTCTCGGTTAATTGACCAAGGTTATCCAATTACACATACATCTGCATATGTATTTAAGTATACATCGACACACATCATCCTATTTGAAATTTAGGTGTTTACCCGTCGAAAGACGCTCCCATTTCCTAGTAACTTAATTTGGGTTTAAATTCTTGGAAGTTCGTTGGTCTCAGCAAATGACTGGGTTAGAGTTAAGTGTTTGGTTAGTTGAACCAACGAGAGTGCAAAAATGAACAATGGTGTGGTGGTGCCTATGCACAAAGCAAAACCCAAGTCAAGCAGAAATCAAATGTACATATGCGTATGTACATAGAACTATCTATATCTGATTCTGACAGCACATTGTTGCTGCTAAGTAAGTTGAATGTCAAAACATATTTATTTTTCTAAAAAAATACCCCACTGGGCTTTTAATATTAAATATCCGATGATGTAGAGAAGCGAGCTGTCACCCGGTGCGCTTGCGAGTATAGAAATGGAAGTGGCTAAAATGGGTTTAGCGGCAAAACAAAGTTTATGCTGTCAACGTAGCAGCGTTTTGAGTGTTTTTAGGGACACCCAACATCGACAATTTGAACAGAACGGCACAAGAGATAGTATTAACTTTGAGGTAGTAAAGGACTCGGTCTACCTCGGCTCTGCTATAACATTATAATTACTCTTGCCAATCGCTGTCTCTTTGAGTTAAGAAGGCAAATGAGTAGTAAAGCCTTTTCCCGATGAACTAAGGGCTCTATATAAGACACTTATCATCCCAGTCTTGCTATATGAAGCTGAAGAATGAACTTTATCGAAAGCGAATGGAGATATCCTTGGTCGATTCGAGAGAAAAATCGTTTGTAAGATATTCGGTCCCATTTGCGTTGACAGGTTTTGGAGGAGAAGATTCAACTACGAGCTGTAGAGCGACGACGACCTGCTCAAAAAAATACGCATTAGACGTTTAAGATGGCTAGAATTTCCTTTTCTTTGGCCATTTCTTTTTCTTTTAGTGGAATTTCAACTTGAACACTTCTGGTCTAGTCTCAATCTAAGTTTCATAGGTAGGCATATATCAACGAAAGTAGTGAAAGCATCAAAATAAAATGAGGACTTCTTTTTAATCTACTAATAACCAAGGCGGCATTTAAGTGGGTGATTGTTAAGTGGCCAATTTTTGGAGAAAATTACAAAAAATCCCTCTGCGCCATTCAAATTAACCTCTGAGACTACCCAACCTAAGGATGTTAACTAAGTAGGCAAAGTATGAACCATCCATACTTAGTTAAGACCTCTATGTTAACCTAAGAAATATTTATTTCCGATATGGCTCTTTCTCTCGATCTCTCTTTCTCTTTTTACGTTTTACTTAAATATGTTAGTAGATACCGCGGTTACCATTTTAGACTACATACTGACTGACAAGGGTTCCCAAACGTCCTCCATATTTCAGCGCTTTGTTCTTCCGTCTTCTTTTAAATAAAAAAAGTCCTCATTTTGCTCTTAAGGCCAAAAAAACCAAATATATTTACATTTTGCTTGCTTTTATTTTTGTAACACGGTCCCGTTTTCCATGATTTGGCTGTTTGCACCATTTTTCAGTAACCGTTCATATGTCATTCATCTGTCATTTCCATACTTCGCGCAAGCGTCACTTTTAAATCAAAAAAAGTGCAACGAGCTTCTGTTTTCTAGTTCCACTTTTTTAAAGGTATGTACATACATATACAGTGGCTCACAGTGAAAATGGCCCACCCAAACTAAATACATTTTCTGAAAAAAAATTCTAGGAAATCCATCGAAATTAATAGCGAAAATGGTCAACTTTAATTGACTGCTATATTCTTGTTTCAAAAGCAACGAAAAATTTTAACATTTAATAATAAAAGCAATGAAATAAGAGGAAATGAGGGAGAAGAGAACGAAATTCATCTCATAGTGAAAATGGCCTAGATAGCAAAAGGTTCTCAAATAACTGTTTTTTTTTAAACTTTTAGAACTGTATTTTTTTATCTCCGTATTACTATTCCACTTTAGAACACAAATGCAGAAGTCGTTGACGCCCATGTAATTTATTCGTTTAGTTAACTTTTGCAAAATGCCACTAAAATGAGTTATTAAGCATTTTATGAGTGGAAAACGCCAGAGAGAAATCTCTAAAATTGTAAAAATAGCTCCAGAAACAATAAAAAATATTATTAGAATGTTCAGGAACGATAATAGAGTTATAAACAAGCCAAAACCAGCCCCAAGAAGATGTTTTCTAATCATGATGAACGTTGGATTGTTAACTAACCCGAAGAAAATCGAATGCTGAGCGCACCAAAACTAAGAGATATTGTGGAAAATCATTTGAAGATTAATTGCAATGCTGAAACTGTTTGGACATATCTAGGTTGATCTGGATCAAATGGTAGAATTGCAAGGAAGAAGTCATTCATTAGCCAGACGAACAAAGGGGTTCAATTGGAGTTCGCTCAGAACCACATAATGAACGACTTTTTGTTTTGAAAAAGCGTTTTAACTACGGATGAGAGCAAACACAACCATTTTGGATCAGATGGAAGGGTAAACGTTTGAAGAAAACCGAATAAAGAGATGAATCCTAAGCATTTGCATCCCACAGTTAAGCACGACAGTGGTCATCCTATGGTCTGGGGTGAAGGATCAGCATCTTGGGCAGGTAGCTTACATTTTATTGAAGGGAATATGAATAAATATCAATATTTAGATGTTTGCAAAACAATTTAAAACAATATCCTGAAAATTAAAGATAGATTGATGGAATTAAAGATACTTTTCAGCTCAATCAAGACAATGATCCGAAGCACCCGGCTGGAAGTATTAGGGACTAGATGTCGTACCATTGTCTAAGAGTGATCAAGACCCCACCGCAATCACCGTATATATGGCAACAAATTGGAAATTGAAATTCGAAAACATGAAATTTCCAATGAAATTACATAAAGAGAGTGTTATTGGAGGAATGGTAAGAATTAGTCCCGACTATACGAACAAACTTGTAGAACTAGTTCCAAATCGACTTAAATCAGTAACAAAACAAATAGTTTGCCCAAAACAGTACTAAATATTAAAATATTTACGTTTTTTGACAAGTTTTAGAACTTAAATATTACTGGGCCATTTTCACTGTGAGATGAAATTTGATTTCTTATTTGTTTTTTCCTATTATTTTGATGTATTTGTAATTGAATGTTTAAATTTTTTGGTGTTTTGTAAGAAGAATATAAAAGTCAATTGAACCTGAACATTTTCAATTTTTATTTTTCTTGAGTTCGTGGGATTTTTCGATGAAGATTAGGTTGGTTCGAGGTGGGCCATTTTCGCTGTGAGACACTGTACATATATGGTGGTCCAGTTTGGGATACATATATTTTGGAAACTGATTTTTGGGTACATGCTATGAAGAAAGGGGGTGGGGGCGGTCTATCTTCCACATCCACTAAGCTACAGGGTGTATAAAAAAGTCCCTTCAGAGATGAAGATACCAACAATTATTCAATACCTAGCCTAGAGCAACCAAAAAGGGCTCGTTCGATAGACAATTGATTAATGTTTATTACTTGCTTTCAAGGGATATCATTCGGTGACTGAGCACCAAGAACGACATATTGAAAAGTCAAGAGCTGCAGCTTCGAATAATATGCTAACCAAATACGCTTCGGAAAAGTGCCGAAGATTTAGTAGCTATCTCCTTGGAAGCTGCACATATTATCCAGAATATTAAGCAAAGTTTATCGTACAGTTCATTAGATTGTGGTATGAAATTATCGTAAAAGACAATAAAATCAAAGAACTGAATTACTTTCAATTATTATTTAAATATGGTACTCCTTTTGTTTCAATCAAAGTTGGGAACCCTATGACTGACACTGACTCAAATCTTAGCTTTCATTCGACAATTCAGTTATTGAATTTTTTAATAAACCTGATTTAAATCGATGCAAATCGCGAACTATGCTCCCAATTAGAAACAAATAATTAAATGCTCAAGTTTTAATGGATATACATTTTATTCTCCTTCTGTTCGATCTACAAAATTAGCCATAACCCTCGAATCATCTAATTTGGTAATAAAAAAACCCTCATTAACGTGAAAATCCAATAGCTTCGCGTCTGATGCTCCTACTTAAATTCTATTTTACCTCCAGGGTCACACTATACCTACTCGTAATTGTAGGTGTTATAATACATTTATCTCTGTCAATTTTGCATGCCCACAAATAATACAACAATTGCATATTTACATATGTACAATTGTACACAGATCTCGCATTAGTGGGCTTAAATAAAAAAATAACAAAAAACAAGCGACTTTTTAGAGCTACACCTCTGGTGGGTTCCTACACACAAACGTCATTCTTCTGTCATTGTCGAGATTGCAAACCATGTTAGTGGCTTACAAGAGAGCATAAAACTTTTATCCGCGCGCAGATATCCACCCACCGGTTTTCTTAATATAGCTTGCGACAGACATAAATACATATGCATACGAGTATACATACGTAGGTATATATAATTATATATTTTTATACTTTAGACAGATAAATACTCTGATATCATCGGTTAGTCTAACAAAAGGTATTGAGCTCAATAAAATAACAAACAAAAAAAATTCATTCACAACCGCAAACACAATTTCACAGGCAATTTTCAATGTCGTCATGTAATATTCATGAAATATAAATTTATTTATTTATTTATTTTTTGTTTTGTTTAGTTTATTGTCGAATAATAATTTGTTGTTCACTTGAATGCATTCACAATAGATTTTTCACTTTAACTTAGATTTGTGCATGTGTAAGCATTTATATATAAATGGGTTTCTTATTATTATTATATTTATTTAATTAAAAAACACACGCACCAGCTAACAATTTCTGGAGAAACAAAAACAAAAAACAATCTTTTATCCGCGCCTTACGTACTTATTTGACGATCTCGTGGTAACTGAGTAAAACATCAAGTTAAGAGAAACAGCGATCTGTTGTGTAGTGTTGTGTGTGCTGCGTTTACCTCGCTTACCTTTACCTGTATGAATTGACGTACCTTTATTTGTATTTGGAATTTTTACTGAGTCAGTCAGTCACTTAGTCTGCAAAGAGTTTCTGCTCATAGTCACTGCTGCAGCAAGTTATCCAAATGAAATAAAACATACTCACATACATATGTAGATACATACTCTATCAACTACCACCAATGTTGCCGTTTTGGTGACTTTGTCACTATATCTAGTGGAATTTTCACTCGTTTAGTGACAAAACAAATTTCCATGTCACCAGATTTTTAGTGCTTTTTCTATTGACTTTTTAAGCAATCATTTTTGTGGCATGCAAAAATATATTTTTTCTTTCGGCCCTGGTGCTATTACATCCCTAATATACGATTTTAATTACCTTTGTGGAAGGCTACGCATACGTTCATGTGTATGACAGTCCTTTCCAGCGAGATAAGTAGATTTTGTTTGGAGTTGCAAGAAGTGTTGCTTACTTAAAATCTAACCATCTCACTGGATACGACTTTCAAGTTTAAATCCCATGAACATGTAGCCCTCAATTTTTGTCACTGAGGTCAATAACATTTTATTTTTTCTACTACTTTTTTTCTGGTGACTTCTCTTCCAAATTTCAGTAAAGCTAGTGCTTTTTGGAGGTTGGCCTAGTGACTTTCTATTTCAGCTTGCGGCAACACTGACTACCACGTCTGTTTTATCATAAAAGTAACTAAAATAACAGTAGCGTCGATAAGGGGCAATGATACAGTGAAATCTCTTTTAAGTGGATAGCCACGGGAACGGAGTTTTTTGTCGGCTTTTGAAAGATGTCTGTTTATAAGAACACATTCTGTATATTAGAAATTGATTCCCCAAAAAGGTGTCCGCGAGTTGTCCGCAAATTAAATATTTCTCTGTACATACTTTTCTAATTAGATTGGTAATAACTGCACAATCAAAATTATGGTTATTATTAAATATTGTTGTCAACGCTAGCAATATCGAATATTATGCGATGAATTTTTGAAAACCCTTAGTTTCTAAACTTTTATTGTGGATGGCCATTTGAGAGAAAGAACGCTGTGAGCAGCTCTCAAGCAGCTCTCGAGAGCAAACTCGTAAGTGGATGCAGTCTTTAGAGTATCTTGCGGAGAGTTGACTTTTCACTCTTTGAGAGTCACTCGCAAGTGGACACATGTTTTGATCACTATCGGAGATTAGCTCGTTGAATTCCAACACAGTTCGTATTTTGCGAGTAGCTGTCGACAGCCGAAAACAGCCGAAAACAGCCGAAATCAGTCAAATCCTGTTCCCGTACGAAGATTTTTCATATGTTTTGATAGAAGAGAATGTAGTTTTCGGCTGTTATCGGCTGTTTGCAACAGTACGGGAACAGACCTATTGTCGTGTCTAATTCGTATGGGCAATCTATTCTTCCTTACTTTTCTTCAACGCCATAACTGAGAAGAAAACACTTTACATGAAGTCAGTACCATGCTCACTAAAAAAATAATAGTACATACTTTACGCATTCTCTCTACACTCGGTTTTCACACTAGGCAACAGAAACTTCTTATAGGTACAGTAAAACTTGTGAATACTGGAATGCTCAGGAAAATTTTTGTTATTCGCAATTTTTTCCACAATCGGCAACCTAAATTCTTTTATTATTTATCGATCAATTTTGATATCGAAGTTCAGAATGTGTACTTGTTGAATATGGCCGCTAGTAGAATGAGACACATTGTCGGAAAAGGAAACGAAGCCGACAAAATCTTAATGACTCTTGGCACATTCGTTTCTGGATTCTGCTATTGAATAGTGAATTTGCATGGGAGAAAAACAAAATTCATTGAAAAATGTTCCATTCTTCAGATTTCACAGGTTTCCAATTTCCACTATATAAGAACGAGTTTGTATGAAGAAAATCAAAATTGGCAACCAAAAATGTCCACTATCCAAGTTTCGCAAGATTCTTTTATTCGCAGATTCTACTAACACAAGTTTTATCGTATTTTCAATAAATATCACACCATATCGACCATTCCTTTCAAGCAGACGTTGAAGATCGTCGTTTTTTGTGTACACAAGTTACAAGTTAACTTTATTGAGACATATAAAATCATTATACATTGTAATTCATTATTAATATTGGTCGACTTAATGATATGTCTGACTTAAACAAAAGTGAGCAAATACCTTAGAAAATTATTACATATGAATTCATTGCAATATATATTACTGGAACACAACTTTATTTTGTGTACGCTTGCTCCCGGCCTACATTCACTGCTTTGCTCTTTTATGGCAATCTTAACATAATGACTAAAACTTAAATTTACAGCTACACTTACAAACTAAAAAAAAAAACTAGAAATTCAAAGATATATCAAAATATATAGTGTGTGGGGGTCTATGTACTATCATTGAATGTAGAAACGTTGAATCCCCTTAATGATTCTTATAAATATAACTATATGATCACAAGGGAATCCAAACTGTGCTGCGTCTAAACAAAGGATTATGTTAGTAATCAATTTAATTTTTTTTTGTAAGCAGTATCATCCCCTATAATTAAGCGGAGATGCTTTTTCATAGAACGGTGCTAAATTATATGAACTTGGACTTAATAGAGGCAATGAACCCTCATTTAATAGATTTAATGCTGACAGATAGTAGTTGTCATTCAAACTATCATTGATATTAGACTCCATTAGAGATCTTACCAATGGGTTTGGGTGTGAACTAATCCGTTCCATCTTTCTTAAAAGAAGTTCCAGTTGATAACTCATTAGAGGTGTTATATTTGTTGCTTCGTATATAGTTTTATTAGAGAACCATTTCTTATTTGGTTTTCTGAACATACCACAGAAAAATCTCAATACTTTTCTTTCAAATATCTCCATTTCTTTAGCTACAGTGGGGGATATTGTAAACCAAGCAGAGAAACCGTATTGTAAAACTGGTCTTATAAGGGTCTTGTAAATAAGAATTTTAGTTTTCCCCAACATATGCTTAGAATTAAGTAATGGTTTAAGTATTCCCGTAACCATTCTTGCTCTATGAAGTACAGCTCTACCATGCTTATTGAAGAGAAATCGGTTCTGAAAGTTTACTTCCAGATACTTTGTTTCAGCCCGTAATGGAATCGGTAAATTGTTTATCTTTAATGAAAATGATTTGCTTTCTTTAACCGCGAGATAATTTCCTTTTCCGCTGCCGTTTCTAAAATACGTAAAATCACATTTGCTTGTATTAATTTTTAATCTCCACTTTTTGAAATAGTTTTCCACCAATCGGAGTTTTTCTTTAACTCTGTTAAGAACTGAGCTCGGTCGCAAATCACTAGCCAGTATAATGGTATCATCAGCATAATGAAGTGATCCAGTATCTTCCGTTATTGGGTCGTAAAGAGGAAAGTCCTGAAAAAATATGTTGAACAAGAAAGGGCCCAGTATCGAGCCTTGTGGTATGCCTGTATTAACAGCAAAAAAATTCGTATGTTCAGATCTAATATATATTGAGGAAGTTCTTTTTGATAAGAAACTATATATCATTCTTATGAGCCATTTTGGAAAACAAAGTCTTATCAGCTTGAATAAAAGTCCATGATGCCAAAGTGAATCAAAAGCCTTTTCTAGGTCAATATCCAAGCTCAAAGTGCATTTTTTGTTTCTAAGTATGTGAATAACCTTATTCTGTAACATGAGTAACGCATGTTCAGTGGAACTTCCTTTTTTAAATCCAAATTGGTTATTTGGAATAACGTGCGCGTCTTCGCAAAAATTATTTAAATGATTAGCTAACACCCGTTCAAATAGTTTTCCCATATTGGAAAGAAGCGAGATGGGGCGGAAGTTATTTACATCTTTCGCGGTTTTTTTTTTAGCTATGGGCAAAAGCTTAGCTTTTTTCCAGATTTCAGGAAAATAGCCGTTGTTAATGCATTGGTTAAATATTGATGAACACACTGAGTCTAAAGAATGGGGACATTTTTTCAATATAAAGTTTGAAATTTGATCCATACCTGCAGATTTCTAATTATTAAGTGTGGTTCTGAACATGTTTATACTGTAAGGTGATGTGAAAGGGGATAAGCCTGGATCACAAGCCCACAAGATATCAATCAAGTCTTGGCCATTATAAATGAGCACATCTTTCAGAACATCCGTTCCAAAGTATTTGCGTCCTGTTATTCTATCTATTTCTTTAAAAGCATGGGGAGATGGTTTTATTTTTTCTAGTCTTGACATAAAGGCATTATTGAGGTCAAGTTTAACATTTTCTTTAATAATTTTGCTTATACACTGTATTCTAGAATGAAGTTCAAGGTACAAGGTACGATGGTACAATCTTTTAAGTTGTCGAAGCCAGATACTTCGTAGTCTTATCAGTTTCTTTGTTAAATTATTTCTAAAACTTCTGTATATATCTGGTGGCATCAAAATAGGGAAAAATGTTCAAGGGCTACTTCTAATTGTATTCCAAAATGATCAGAAAGTACTGAGAACGTTATACAGTTTGAAGCACGGCCTATTACCTCCATTGTGCGGGATAATGAATGAGAAAATCTGGGATATGTAGGGGTGTTAGAAAGTATTAAATCAAGACTTAGATATGGGTTATTGTAAAACCAATTGTTGAAAAGATTTCCGTTGTTATTATGGCTGCTGTCTCCCCATGCTGGGTGTCGGGCATTAAAATCTCCGCCAATTACAACAGCGTTAAAACTATTAATGAGATTATAAAGTCTATCAAGCTCTCTAGATAAACGCGGTCCAGCATTAGAAGGTATGTAAATACTTCCAATCAGCAAGCGGAAGTTTGAACCAGATCGGCTTTGTGAGCTTATAGAAGCAAGATATAAAGAAAAGATATCACTTTGGAAGGGTACTGAATTATACTTGTACTTTTTGTCAAGCACAATAGCTGTCCCTCTGCCAGTATCATTCCTTATAATGTGATATCCTTCAAATGAGGGTTTATATCTTGCAGATAGTCGAGTTTCAGAGAGAAAACATGTCTGAGGTTTTTTAGTCGTTTTTCATTTGAAATTATTGAATTAAAATGTATCGATGTAATGTTTAATTTGGTTGAAGGCATCATTATATTACAATTGAAGCAACAAATTCAAGGTAGGAGAACATTCTCTCCTACTTTTTGTGTACACAAGAGAGTATCACTAGAAAAGAGAAAACATGCGCGAAAAAATCCACCGTGACTTGGAACAGTCAATTTTTTTTATTCTAATATGTAAATTGGTAGGTAATCAGATAACAATTTATTTTAAAAAGAAATCTGAGCAAATCATTGTATGGGCTCTAAAAACCAAAACGTATCATACATACCCACATACATATACATTATATACATGTGTATGTATGTATGTATGTATACATTTTTTATAATACTACACCTTTCTTTACTAAATAAATGAATTATAGTTGTTGCAAAAATTGATTAAATCTTCAGTTAAAAAAACACTTATTACATTTTCCACCCTTACTGTACTTGATGGACAGCGTATCAAATAACCAAACCATAAAATTCCTGCAGTTTGTTTTATCATGTCCAACAACCGAATGGTTGAGAACCAAAATAACTAATTTCAGCAAATCTTCAAACTTTTATCGATTTCTCCATGGAAGCCCCCCAACCGTCCCAAATTCAATTGTACTGTCACACATCAGAGTTCGCTTGAAAAAGTGAGAAAATCCCACTTTAATCAATATCCAAGAAGGATATAGCATGCGCGAGTTCACCACCGAATGGAATACCTACCTATCCGTTCGGTACAAGAAAAGACATTTTCAGTGAAAAATTCCTCTCGGTTGTAATCGGTTGAAAAACGGAAATCTTTTCCTTTACAAAAAAAAAAAAATTAAATCTATTAATCTTATTAACTAAAACGGATCTAAATGGTTTAAAACAATTTAGTTCAGTTAGAAAATTTTATTTCTCTATAGTCGGTTACACAACACATTTGTTGTTTTTGTTTCCAGTGAAATCCTATCGCTTGGATCATTCCTAAAAATACCAATCGAACAAAGTCGAACCCTGTTCAGCCAAGTGTTTCGGTAAAAGGCAGGAAATTTCGAACTAAACGGTGAAAAATATTTATAATTAAAACGCACAAACACAACGCGACGGCAAAGTGTTGTTCTTTTAATCAATCTTAAATCAAAGGGTAAGTGTTAGTTAGTCTATACCTTAGCTGATTACACTATTAACGTATAACATTTCCATTATTTTGGTGGTAGACATACTGGCACATTCACTCATCGTAGTGTGTGGCACAGTAGGTCAAGTGAGATGATGAGAACAAAAATGTACGTAGAACGAAAGAGATGTAACGACCGTAGAGGTCGAAGACATCTCTCCACACCACCGCCTACCTCCCCCATTCAGAGTGGCAGCGCGATGCTTGAAAGGATTATGTAAAGTGTGTTGTACCATTTGATTTTATGTGTTTGGGCCCAGCACACCGGTAAGAGTCCTTTTGAAAAGGAAAAAAATAAAAACCATAGCGTTTTTAGTGCACCACTTCATGCTTAAGGTATACGTACACCTACGTTACATATCTTATCTATACTGGTGTATGGATTGTTGAATTGGAATAGTTAGTTCCCTCTGCAACTGCGCCTTCATTGATTTGTTCGTCGTTTTTATTTTTTTCGTTTTTATCATCACCTCTCTCCCATCACCGCCCACCACCCACTTTCGGTGGTGGTTCATCCCCAAGTAAGTTGCAGACGTATACGCAACTTTCTACCCAGTAGTGTGACACTTGTGTGTAGGAAAAAATCAATGATATCGCAAAAACAGGAAAATCCTTTATTAAGTGTGACTTCTGACATTCAGAGTGTTCATTTTACCAACTTGAGGGACATTCCTGCCTCTCCTGTGCACAAAAACGGGAATTTTTTCCTCGTTTGAATGTCGTTCCAGTTTAATTTGTAATTTGGCAAAGCATGCTAACTTCCATCGGATCATACCCAACTCCTTTCTCCAGTTATCCTTCCGGCGTAATATTGCTTTTTATGTTTCATTCATAAATCTCTACCCGCCTCGGTGAGATGTACCCGTATACCTAAAGTAGAAGGCAGGTAGTAGGGGAGGATGCAGAATAAACTTTTCCAGAACGGTTACGTAATATCCTTTGGTTTTAATCATTAAAATTGCTAAGCGGCATCCGTGTTTAATTTTAGATGCAGTTCCGTCCTATATTTATCTCTTTTGTTATTTTTTTTTTTTTTTTTTTTTTAACTGTATAGGCTGGCATTCAACTAGTGAGGCAGATTGGGTGGCAAACAAAAGTTCACACCGCGGTGACTTTTAAGTGTTTTTCTCTTTGTCATTTGGAAAATTATGTCAGAGAGGCATGAAGCATTTTTTGAATGCTGTGCAAAGATGACAGAAAAGTGGTGGGATGGGCTAAGAGCATGGCTGTGGTAACAAGTATGGGTACCTACTATAGGAAGTGATATGATAGTGAGCAAACGATGAGTATACCCATACGGGGACCTGCGCAAGAATCAAACGTCCAAGATAATAGGAATCCTTAGTTATTTACCAGTAAATGTGTTTTGAGATCATCATCAAGTAACCGCCGGCATAATTCAAATATGTATTATGTCACCACATAACTGGCAAAATGCATCTTTTTGAGAATAGCTCAGAACAGTATACAGTTTCTGAAGCATGTTTCTATGCCAAGCGGAGCAATCTACTATCCAACTGTCTTACTCCCACTGTCTTCTCATAGCCAAGGCTTTAATTTATACCAGAATCGTGGAGAATTCTTTTAGCAGTTAGGAAGAGGTTAGCCGATGTTACTAACAATATCCTAAACTATGCAGGATCCGCGACTCTCTAAATTGATCCATAGCTAATAATTAGGTGCAGTTTGCCATAATCTAATACATATATGTATAAAAATCTCATGTCACGGTGTTTGTATTCGAACTCCAAAACGGCTCGACCGATTTTTATGAAATATTTTGTGTATATTTGGTAAGCATGAGAGTTCTTTGTTAAGTATATTTCATCCCGCTAGGTGGCGCTGGAGTGAAGTTATTAACAACTTCTATATTTATGGACCAAAAATGCTCATATTCAAAATATATGTTGGTTCAGTGCCAAAAGACGTTCAGAGTACCATAAAAATGAATGTATATATGTTTGCCTTTTATAGACTCGGAAAATACCCAACCGATTTTGGTAAAATTTTAAGCGTACGATTTTCTTAATATAGAAAACAACATAGCATCAGTGCGGTTACTCAACAACCGGTGGTCTCGGTACCTGCCATACAAAATTTAATTTCAGGTGAAATGTGAATCATTTTGGTCAATTAATAGAGACAGACAGATAGATAGATAGATAGATAGACAGACAGACGGACAGACAGACAGACAGACAGACAGACAGACAGACAGACAGACAGACAGACAGACAGACAGACAGACAGACAGACAGACAGACAGACAGACAGACAGAAAGACAGACAGACAGACAGACAGACAGACAGACAGACAGACAGACAGACAGACAGACAGACAGACAGACAGACAGACAGACAGACAGACAGACAGACAGACAGACAGACAGACAGACAGACAGACAGACAGGCAGATAGACAGACAGACAGGCAGATGGACAGACCGACAGATAGACAGACATGCAGACAGACAGATAGACAGATAGATAGATAGAAAAACAGGACATGACAGATAGATAGATAGATAGATAGATAGATAGATAGATAAATAGATAGGTAGATAGATAGATAGACAGACAGACAGATAAAGAAAAAATGGAAATCGAAGTTGAAAATAGAGCAGCAGTGATTGCTTCCTACTATCATACCCAAATAACTATGTGCGCGGGCAAATTTGAAAAGATAGGTGTAGCGAAGCGCACCGGGTTACAGCTAGTATTAATATAGTATGTTTACTATGCTATAGCTTGTAGTAATTTAAAATTAGTAGGTTAGGTTAGGTTGAGAGGGGTGTGTGATTGAGCGAGCAATCATTTCCACTCGGAGAACCGAAGGTCCATTGTGAATCCCCTCACAGTTTGGGAGTAAATCTTCTTTTTACCAACTCGTAAACCAGTTTGTGCTCCTGATGAATCGTAGCAGATCCGATATCTAAGAATTTCCGAGTTCTGTTATACCTTCCAAGAATCTATGACCTAAAGTACGGTGGCATCGCTCTTGGAGGGCGGGACAGTAGCAGAGCAGAACTGTTGGATAAATTCGCTTCCTTCCTTATCTCCGCAGCTTCTACAGATATCGTTGGACTCTGGTAGCCATTTGCTTGTCATGTGACCCATGGCACAGTGTCCTGTGATTATTCCGGTGATTACGCGTATGGAGGTTTTATCCAGATGTAACATCGTCTTTGTCCTATTAAGATCAAGTTTCGGCCATAAAGAGCGAAATGTGATGCAGTCGGTTCGTGTGAGCCACAGAGCGATGGTCTCTTTTTCGATTATATGGTCGATTGTGCTGAACAGTGTTTTAATCGGTGGCAGTATGGAGGTGTCAGCGTCACTATTGCTCGTGGCTGATCCAGCTCTAGCTAGTTCGTCTACTATCTCGTTCCCTTCAATATTGCTATGTCCGGGTAACCATTACAGTCTAACGTTGTGGTGCCTTATGGCATTTAGTGCATTGCGACATTTTTGGACTGCCTTTGATTTTATTGTGGTTGATCCTATTGCTTTCAGAGTTGGCTGACTATCTACCAGAATGACTATCTCCGACGGATGGAGGTCGCTTCCTTTTATGAATATTGCGGCCTTTTCGATCGCTAGTAATCCCGCTTGGAAAACACAGCATGTATCCGGTAGTCTGAAGGATTCCCGTTACCTAAATCCATTTTTGAGCCGTCGGCGTCGGTGAAGAATGCTATTTCCTGGTCTCTGATCACATTGTTTGACAGCCAGTCCTCCCTACTGGGGAATAGAATTGGTACGTTCAAGTTAAAGTCATAGTGAGGAGTAATGTAGTCTGAGGTCTTGGTTAGAATTTCAGGATTGCATCTCCTCAGTTCCTGTATTTTTCCGAGTATCGCCGCTTGTCCATACGTGGTTTGTTTTAGCAAATCAGATTCTCTTAGTCTGAAAGCTCCTTTTGGTGCTGCGCTTTTGATGAACATGTCAATAAGAAGGTAATGAAGAATCATATCTAAACCCGCCTGTGGCGTACTTCTAATTGCTCCTGTCACGCCGAGTGCTGCTAATCTTTGTACTTTGCCGAGTTTGCTTATGTAGCTTTTTACTTTTGTAGCAGTCCACCATACAGTTGACCCATAGGTGATGATGGGCCTGATATGCCATAAGTAATATGCGCACGATTAAGGGGACTTGACAACAGATCCATTTCTCTTAATCTGCAAGTGAGAAAATGTGCAAAGTACTACGACCTAAAGTGCTCTAACGTCCTCTAACATTATGCCTGCCAAGTCACTTTTAATGGATATGACTGAGAACAGGTATTTTCGAAAACTCACAGATGGTGACTAAAAGAAGTTGGATGAGCTCATTTTAAATGTTTACTGAAAATGACCAAGAAACGCGTTTGATTCACTTTCTCTGCGTGCGACGGGAATGAAAGAGCACCCGAACTAGATAGAACAGGATCTGCTTCATTATTTATGTTGTCAACGCCATTTTGAGGTGCCCCTTTGAAAATTTCGACAAGAAAATGCTGCCATTTATATCTCAGTGTCAGTATCAGATGGATTCAATCTGAAAATATTTTTCTGAATTATTATTACTATTATTATTATTATTATTATTATTGAAGGGTGAAATGCACCGCGACCTTAAGATCTAATATGCGCCCTATAAGTCCTAGACGAAAAAACATCACTATCGTCATTATTGTTATCGGAATCGGTTAGAGAAAGCTTCGCTCACATCTAGTGCAGGTGAGAATTCCATAGGTCACAGCACCTCATCCAGACCAATTTCGCAGAGAAATCACAGTAGGAGATTGGGTGCACTCTAATTGTTTAATGTACGCTGACAATCTAAAAATATTTATTCGTCTTAGAAACATAAATGATTGTGATATTCTTCTAAATGTCCTTAATATTTTTGTTCAATGGTGTCATAGTAACTTTCTCTCGTTAATATAAATAAATGTTCTTCGTTTTCTGTTCATCGTTTATTAACTCCCACATTGTTTAATTATACAATTGTGGGAACAATGCTAAATCGTAAGACGGAAATGAAAGATCTTGGTGTTCTTTTTGACTCGAAACTAACATTTTCTCCTCATATCGATTATATTGTGGCAAAGGTAAATTCAATGCTTGGTTTTATTAAACGGAATTGTAAGGATTTTCATAACCCTTATACTATTAAATCTGTGCGTTCTCAACTTGAATACTGTTCTATTATCTGGTGTCCTAACTTTGCGTGTACAAAACTTCGTTTGGAAAGAGTTCAAAAGTCTTTTACAAGATTCGTTGTAAAGCAATTAAAATGGAACCTTGATTGTATGCTTTCGTACTCTACAATATGTGCATTCATTGGTTTAGATACTTTGGAAAAAAGGCGAAATGCTCAATGTATTCTGTTTGTTCATGATGTTTTCTCTAATCGCGTTAATTGTTCGAATATTTTAAGCATCTTTTTTTCATTTATGTCCCAGAAAGAAGAATTCGTCCACTCAATTTTTTAAATAATCCACGACATGTTTATAACTATGACTTTAATGAACCCGTAACTAAATGTATGAAATTGTTTAATTTTTTATATGCCTCTTGCAATTCTGTAGATTTAAGTCTTGATAGATTAAGTTTTAGATCTATAGTTATTGAACAAATGAATTCTCTATAACTCAATTATTTATTTTTATATTATTAACTTTTATTATTTTCATTATATTGTTATTCTTAAATCTGTTAGAGTTAAGCTCGGTAGATTAAATAAGCAAATAAACAAATAAGCAAATATGTTTCTTCTCAAATGCTTAGTACTTTCAGATTGGATGTATTAATATGGTTTAATTTAGAGTCGTAGCTGAATTGTACAATTGCATCACAAGTTGTTAGTTTGCCGGGTTTTCAACTTTACAGAAACGATTGTGATGACAGAATTGGAGAAGGTGTTTGCATATACATATGTTCATAAGAGAAAATGTTTCCTCTAAGTGTATCTATAGCCGCGATTTATTATCACCCATGATCCAGAATGGATCTTGTTGTTCATTTGGATCTATTTTTGTGATCTTAAAATTAGTTGGGCTATTTCTCAGTAGGATGCACTTCCACTTGTGAACTTTGCTTATCCGTATCCGTGACAGAAACCTGCGCTAAAAACCTGCTAAATGTCTGTATCCGGCTAAGGGTTGTGTAATAAAATGGCAATTTCGCGCTAAAGTTCTGCGTCTGAGCTAAAAAGGTGTGCAATATAATCCAGTTTGTTTTATTCAGGTCTATCGTGAATAAAATGTCCAGGGAAATATTTCCCATTCAGCAATCTTATTTACATTGCTGAAAAAGGAAATATTTCCATCGGAATTTATTCGCGATAACCCTGATTATGCCCGTGATCTGATCCGGATCAGAGCAGCATAATGAAACGCGGCTTATGTATGTATTGCTCGATGATGTCAATCGTTTAATTTCGGTGTATTGAGGTAAACAGTGGCTATGAAAATTGTTTATTAGTGGTAGCTTATTGCCCGCCTAGAACTTTCAAAAAATGACTTCAATGTTAACTTATCGAGCAATAGTAGTATCTACCTCGTCCAATTTTAATTATTTTATGTATCCCTGCGATGTAGATGGGATGTTGCTACCTATACCTACACATCTAGACACCTACACACCTTTTGTTTTTTTGCAAAAAATTCTTACATAATTGAACTTTGTTTTCCCTTTATATTCTTACAGATTGCAATCACTTCAAAGGACAATAAAACCTTCGAATTTTAAAGCAAAGCGAAGAGATAAGGAACATATTGCCTAGCTTGTAAATAAAGCAGCAACAGAGCGATTTTACCTGAACAGCGCACCACTGTTCGGTCGACCGCCCTAAGTCAATATTAGTGCAATAGCTACTGCTGGGTGTGGGCGAATCTGCGCCCCGCCACCGGTAAGTTCACATAAATTCGTGCAAAAACGTAATAAGATACAAAACTGCCCCACTGTTGCTCGCACACCCTATGCGTAGCGTAGTGTACATAGATACTCGTATTCATACATTTTATTCGCATACGTGTGTCATTCTTTCCTTTACGTATCCACATAGTGTTTTGATGTATCGCTCCTTAATGAAAAGAAAAGTGTATTGCTCCCAATGTATTAATTATTATTGTGTGACCTTTATTGTTTGTTTACTTGCATTATAAAGTACTTGAGACTCCCCTGGGATACGCATACGAGGCTGGTTCGGAACATGTTGACATTTTGATAGATATGTACCTACGTATGCGAACTTCATTGGTTAGGTTAGGTCATTTATAATTCCATGTGTAAACATTTTTCAACAAACATTTTGCGTGCACACAATCATAACAGGTGGTGCGTAAATATTTCATAAATAATTGTTTATTATTGCGGTAAAGCCCGTTAACATGTTTTGTTTATTTACCTAACTCCTTTGACATGCGTGTTTTGTTTTCATTTTTATTTTTGTTTTACGGAAAAGTAAAAGTAAACAATTTTAATTACAAATGATATTTGATTTTAGGAGATTTTTGTAATGTACTCGTAGGTATAGGTATATGTATGCTACTCAGCGTGAATTAATCATTTCAGAAGTTAACATACAATATTGTATCGGGTCTATAAATTAATTCGTGCGGTTTTTTTTTTCAAAATTTGAACGTTTATTTAAGAAAAACATGTACAATAGTATTATTCAAAGTATTGCTCATCTGAAGCTATGACTTTTTCCCATCTTTCTGGTAATTTGTGGATCCCATCCCAAAAGAACTGCGCCGGCTTGGCAGCCAAGAATGAATCAAGCCAATTTTTGATATTCTGCTCTGATGTGAACCGTATTTCAGTGAGGGCGTTCTGCATCGACCGGAACAAATGGTAGTCAGAAGGGGCAAGGTCTGGGCTATAAGGCGGGTGGGGTAAAACTTCCCATCCACTGTTTTCCAAATAGTTCTTAACCGGGATAGCAACGTGGGGCCGAGCGTTGTCATGATGGAAAATTATTGCCTCGTGTCCGGTCGCATATTCCGGGCGTTTTTCGGCTACTGCTCTCTTCAAACGGATTAATTGTGTTCGGTAGCGTTATCCATTGATGGTTACACGCGGTTCTAGTAGCTCATAATACAGCACACCCTTCTGATCCCCCTTTTTTGGCTGCCCAGGAAGTTCATCGTCTTCCAAGCCAAAATCAGCACTTTTAAATCGTGCAAACCACTTTTGGCACGTTCGCTCAGCTAGCGCATGTTCACCATAAACTTCCACCAAAATACGATGACTTTCGGCAGCAGTTTTCTTCATATTAAAGTAATGAAGAAGAACTGCCCGCAAAAACACTTTTTCAGGCACAAAGTTCGACATATTTGAGTGAAAAAAATTATTGTTGTTTACGCTTCAAATGAATGACATATACTGAAATGACGTACAGTGACAGTAGCTTTTCAACGCATGTTCCAATGGAATAATACAAGTTACGCCATCTCTTAGCAAACCGCACGAATTAAGTTATAGACCCAATAGAAACAAACAGAGGTTCAGCGTGTAGAAAATGTAAACATATGTATGTTGAGGTTTAACCTGATCCCACCTCAAATTTAGCAGTTTAGTTTGGGGGAACCCGATTTGCAATTTGTGTGGGTAAGGTATTCCTTTTTCTAATAAGGAGACATGAACCCCTTTTTTGATTATACAGTAAACCGTCGATTGACGCGGTATTTTCATAACGCGATTTACAAATTGCGCAATCACTCCTAAAGCGCGGTACTTCTACAGCGCGATTTCGCTATAACACGATTTTCGATATTTTCTAACGCGAAAAATGCACATAATGCACTTGTACTTGAGAGTACATACATACGTACCTACCTATCGCATTCCTGTGTTTCGGCGAATGCCTTTTTAACACATTCACGTGTTCCGTATGTTGTTCAAAATGACGTATGAAAACTCCCTTCAATGTTGGTGTGTAGTGTGCGGGGGCTCTGAAACTGTCAGTTTTTTGTAGTCAGTGATCTCGTTGCTAAGAGGTTAAGAACTATAAATTTTGCGCAGCTGCGGGAAACATTTAAAGTGCATTTGAAGTATGTAGGTATATGCTTCGGTGTAGGTTTTATAGTTTGGGATTATTATTTTATTGCTATTGTGTTGAAAACTACAGTGCGTGATCAAATTCTTACGGCCACCTCAAAAATAACTTATTTTCACGATTTCATTCAAATGAGTGCCAGATATAACCTTAATTATAGATTTATTTTCTTTAAAATGAATATGCGAGTGATAAGCTTTGAAAAAGTAAAAAGTGGTAAAACTTAATAGCGTTTATTTTTGTGGTAGTTAACTTTTAAAGTGGATACCTCATTTTGTTATAGTTGGAGCCTCTTATTTCTTGCGCTTTTTAAGGGTTTATTTCGCGAAATGTCGAAGCTTATGGTTTCGAAATCAGGATTTACGATAAAAACGTGTTCTGTGCATTACGTTTTTTTGAATTTCTGTGCATTCAGTTTGTGTTTAAAATATTTTATCGAGCTATTTTTGATAAGACGCCGATTAAGCCATAGATAGACGAAAATATCTTTCCCCGGCAAAAATTTCCGAAATCAAGACTCTGATACTAAGCACTGAGCATTTTCAGAGGAAAATAGCAACAACCGCAAGAGTAAGAAAGTCGTCGGTGGACAAGATAAAAAATAAACTAAACAAAAATGCCGTCCTTTCGCCTATGAGAGCCGGAAGATCTGGCCGAAAAAAATCACAACGCCTCGAGATGAGCGTAAAATAAAGGAAATCTGTGTTCAAAACAGAAAGAAGCCATTAGAGATCCTGACGAACTTGATCCAAGAGTCAGGAATTGAGATTTCTGGCATGACAGACCGACATCGCCTTAAAGGTATGAGTTTTGCTTGCCACTGTCCAGCAAAGAAGTCACTTCTAATAAAGGCGATGATGGAAAAACTCCTGAAATGGACTAAAGCATATAAGGACTAGAACATCCGAAGATTGGCTTAAGTTAGGAACATGCTCAGTCGACTTCTTAATATGTTTTCTTATCTTTTGAATGAAGATTTCTATGATTTTCCTTACATGTGTTTTTCTTGCAGGTCTGTTTTCTGATGAATCAACAGTTTAGATTTTGTCGGATAAGTCTAAGTTTGTAAGGAGGATGGCAAATGAGAAGTATCAGAAAGAATGCATAGTGGAACGGGTGAAACATCCGTTAAGCATTATGCTCTGGTCAATCATTAGTGGACAAGGAACTGGGCAGGAATGGTTTCCAAATGGCAATTTCGTGTTTATGCATGACTCTTCACCTTGTCATAAAGAAAAAAAAAGTATCTGCCTTTTTGCGCGAACAAATGTTGAGGTTCTGGAATGGCCGGGAAACTCTCCAGACCTTAATCCCATAGAGAATCTATGGGAACTGATGAAAAGAGAAAAAGGCAAAGAAAAAGTAAAGAATAAGTGAGAACTAATAGAACGCCTCACTGATGTATGGCATAAAAATAAATTATTAATTTTTTTATTTTTACTGCACTCTTTCTTAATAAAACTATTTTTTTTTTTTTTTTTTTTAAATTTGTTTAAAAATTAGAAAACTACGTCTCAAAGAGCCTGTGAATGTGCTGCCAACAAACCAAACAAGCTTAATGTGACTCTTTCTCTAAACCATCTCCAGCATCTATTGCTTTTTTTCTTTGATATTGAGAAGTCAAGTCAATGAACCTCCTGTCAATTTTTTTATTGTTCATTTTCATATCGAGACTTGGCTGCCAGTTACCCGAGTGCCAGCACACTAAGGCCTATAAAGGCCCAGTTTGATACTCATGAGAACCACTTGCAGCTTTGTATAAAGCGAGGTATGCTTCCAACGAATTTTTGAGCTAGGTCACTGAGATCGGTGAAGAAGTATTCTTCTATGTGTAGTTTTCTACTACGGGAAAGAACTGGGCTCTCGTCCTCTTCTCGTCTCTGCAACTTCTACCAAAGTCATTTGGAAGGATGCCAAGCCTTGTTGCATGCTTGTCTATAAGGCAGTGTCCTGTAATGATACCAATAATCTTATATACATATATGTACGTAGTCTTTTTCGGGACAGAAGGTAGTTAGAGCAGTTAAAATCCTGTCTAGGCCAGACCTATTTTATTGACTGAGTCAGGTTTGAGTGATAGCTTGTAAGTGGCAAGGGGCATACGGCATACCGCATACCTATATCCTTCTTTCCGGTACAATAGGTATTGTTGTTCCAAGTTCTTCGAGTTCATCAGCTTTACAATTTCCTGGAATGTGTCTGTGGTCTGAGCCCCGGCAACCAGTAAAGGTGAATGGTAAACTGTTGTTCTTAGTGCTCCACTTACACACAGACAACCTAATTTTTGTACATTCATCAGGCTGTCGTGATGTAAAGCTTAATCTTGGGCGGTCTACCAGGCAACTTCGCCATACATCAGAATCGGTCTGATAACAGACACATGGAGCCAATGGGTTATGCGGGGTTGAAGTCGCCATTTGCTGCCAATAGCTTTCTTGAAAGATTAGTGGGCTATGGTAGCTTTCTTTGCTCTTTCCTGGATATTTAGGTTCCAGCTAAGTTTTTTTTTTATCCAGGATGAGATCCAGGTATTATTGATGAAGGGTTTAGGTTATACTTATTTCGGAAATTGGATTGCTTAACGATTTTTCTGCTTAAATATCCACACAAACGACTTCTAAGAACATTTTCATAATTATAATAGATAGGGAAAATGGTTGAATCATTTTGCCAACAACTAGCTTGTTCAAAGTAATACCGAAAACTTCAAAATGCCGATAAATATCAATAAACATTCCGCTTACATACATCGAAGTTTATTTCTAGCACTTTTTCCCCATTTAAACAGACTCAAGTCGGGACATCTCCACTAATTAATATTGGCGCTGCTTTTGCACTTTATCCAATTGCACTCTGTAATATTCAATTCTTAATTTTTCATCCTCATTAAACTTTAAATAAAATCTCAGGTTCTGATGGACACATTGAGAGGAATTGTCAACTCAATCATTTGTTTTATAAATGTAGGTCATGTAAGGAGACGATTTTATCTTGAAATATTGTATCTTCATTGTTAAAATGTCTTTCTCCGTTGTCAGGACGCACAGATGAGCCATCACCACAGCGATGTAAATACAAGTCACAACTCTGCGTAGCCCCCGAACCTCTGTTGGATTTCAGTCTAGGTACTACTGTGCTGAAGTTATACAAGTTGAATGGCACCCTCCCCGTATTTGACGGAAAAATTTGCGTAGAAGCAAGAAGTCCTTCAACAATTCTTTTTATATCCTCTTGAATATTCGGCGCTTATTGTATCAAATTATATGATGTGCTGACGTAAGCTTTGCCTTTGAAATACCACCCAACCCGGATCAACGAAACAAGCAAACAAATGAATTGAGGTTTGAAGAGATTACTTGAAGCTGTAATAATAAAGCAGCAGCGCAGCAGTAGGAAAAAAGGTCCCATACAGCTATTCTTTTTGAGTAGTCTGCAAATTTTTAAACAACCAAATAATTACTGTTGAGTTGTGTAACAAAAAACATACATATGTTATTGTGACAAAATTTTCCTGTGGTAAATTTCTTAGCCATCAAAAGATTTGTGTGCTTAAATCGTGTCCTGTTTGAATATCCAATTCAAGAAAGGAACCGGAATCACATTTCTAGAGTTAACTAGGATCTATTTTATTATTATGAACCAAAGTCCAAACTGAATGTAAAGTTTTGAATGCCGAATTACCATGGAATCGAATTTTTTGATTTAGAAATCTTGATATTTTTTCGGAGCTTTGAAACATTTCGGGTTGAAAAAAAAAACAGCATCTTTAGACATAATTTTAATTCAATTAATTTATTTAATACAGTGTAGTACAGTTGACGCTGGAAAATTAGAACTTTTAGAAATTCGAATCTTCCAGAAATTAAAACACGAGTTGTTAATTATATTTTTTTATAATCTACACACGCTAAAGGGGATATGAATACCCTTATAATGTTTACACACAGCGCAAGCACATGAAGGACGAGAACGAGAGACAGACAGGTCGACGTAGTGCTAGGAAACTCAGATGATAGGTTTCAATTTCAACTAACTCTAAGGGTGATGTCCAGGATAACTGGAGAGTTGTGTATTATTTTTGTACTTGCTTATGATTCACAGGAGTTTTTTCCAGATGTTTCTTATTATAGTTTGTGCGATCAATTTCTTCAGCCATACAATACCATCCTACTGCCAGTGTTATGCCTTCGCAGTAGGTTTCGATATTAACTTCTGAAACTGATCAACTTATTTTTATTTCCTGAGAAATAAATGCTTCGAAGACATCTGGATTCGAACCGTGAACCTTCCGCATGACAAGCGACGACGAATACCACTGCGCCACGGCCACCCTACCCCACCCTGTTAATGCATTGAATCTAAAATCTAAAATAAAAACTTGAGGTTCTAATTTCTGAGCGATTCTGACCAATCAGACAGTGATGATGACTTGCCACTAGCACAATCGGTGCAAAAAAATCAGAACTGCTTAACTAATAGAAAATCTTTCAGCAGAGATTGATTCAAATCTGTATAGAGGAAATCGAAGAATGGAATGAACACGTTATTAAACACTGATCTGAAGATATACTCAGTAGCTATGATGAGGCTTCAAATAACAATGAAGACGATGTTTTCGATGCTGCACCAATTATTTCTCATTCTTCAGACATTGAAAACATCAATAAATTAATAAAATGGTGCAAAAAGAGCGAAATATTTTTAACTACGCACATGGCCAATCTTTTGGCCCTCCGTAACGATATCGTTATATCAAATTCAATTAAACCAAAAAAAAAGACAACAAACACTACTGATTATATGTTACCCAAAAATTAATTATCACACTATGTATATATACTTAAGCCCAAACGCAAAATAGTTGGCCCAGTATGATATTTGTTTCATTAATTTTAAATACAACCATAATTAAATAGTAGCTATAGGTACATTTCTATATTATTCAGAATAAAAAATTATGTATAATCTTATCTATAAGATACAGAAATGTATTGAATAAAAACAAATCACAAATACAAAGTCAAGTTTTACAAACCAAAAAAAAAACGAACTAAACATCCCCAAAGTTTCAATGAAGGTAAAGGCAGACACACAACACGTTTATAAAACGGAAATAGTAAGCATTTAACATTCACTAAAATTTCGATTTGCATTGGAAGGGCCACAAAAGTTTCTTTGAGTAAGTGGGAGTTCAAGTAAGAACAACGCATTTTTTTTAATTCAAATTCAGTTTTATACATAACATTTAGTTGTATTCATTGCATTCGCATTTTTTTATAAATTAGACGATATGTAGTTTAATACATGAAAACGAAATTAGATACACTTTTATATTATACGAGTAGAAATCTGATATAACATATGTTCATGTACGAAAAAAAAACACAATAATAAATAATACCAGAAAAAACTTTATAAAACTTTGTTTAGAAAATACATGCCCTTTAGATTTACAAAAGAAATATGAAATGGCATTTTCAAAAATGTCAAAAATGGTCTCAACAAAATGTCAAATGTAACTTTACACCGTGCGAATGTGCGATATTAGTCTGCTTTTACACTTAGACTTGTGAGTCTAGACTCACATGGGTGCAAAAGAGTAAGAAAGTTCGAAAAGATGAGAAGGAAAATATTTTACCCTGTGAGTCGAGGGTAAAGTTTTTGGCGACTCTTTTTGACGTTTTTCTTTTCTCTTCTTCGTTTTATCATTGTGTTGCTTCCCACCTAGTCATCTGCACAATACAAGAATTGCAAAATAAAAGAGGAATGTCAAATTTGAGTCAAGGAAAAAAGTCTGAAGTGTAAAAGCGCAAGACTCACGGATGTAAATAACAAAGAGAAATTCGAAAAAAGTCTAGACTCACAAGTCTTAAGTGTAAAAGCAGACTTACAGATGATGTCGCTATTCTGCCGTGTTGCCGTGTATGTAGTATGTTACAATAAATTAAGTGTGACAGAGCCTAATAATATAAATTCCAATGGAAAGTTAAAAAACACACAAATCGAACAAGGGAGTGGAAAATACATTGTACGAATTTGTGTCTGAAAGTGCAGAAATAAGTTCGAATAAAGGAGATTTCGAGTTACGGGATTTCGACTTAGAGAAGATATTTTGTATGTAGAATGTATTTTGTTTAGCCATCCCACAATGGTTTTGGAAAATCGAGTAAGAGAGAAATTCGAGTTAGAGGGTCTTTAAGTAAGGGGAAGTTGAATGTACGAGTATTTCTTGACTTGAGCTCATATGTATGATAATCATCCTTATGTCATTAGGCGTTTATCTTAAACGACAATTGTAATTTTTGAGTCGTTTACATGGTAGTAGATGCGTTGACACCAAAACGTTTAGGTCGAAACTCTTACTAACTTTAACTGAAAATGGGCCACGGCGTTTTTTACCTTATCTATATAGATTTTTTTGAAGTCAATGCGGGACATTTTTTTTTGAGAATGGAAACTAGTTTTTTTAAGCTACATACCTATACGTGTATAATATTATTCGTAAGTATATTTTAATTTTCTAATTAGTTAATCGAATTATTCTTAATAACAGTTTATTCCACTTTTTAAATCTATGTAAAATAAGGTATATGAATATGGCAGTCTCATTCAGTTCCGCTGATTTTTTGTTTAAATCAAATAACAATTTATGTTTGTATGAAATATGGTAATAAAAAAGTAAAAATTCAAAATATAATTCAGTCTATAAATCAATTTTTCACAGGTCAATTTAGAAATTATTCTGAGCAATGATTTTTTTTTTTAGAATTTCGTTGTTACTTTTAAAATAAAACTATGCATTTGACAGTTTTTACTTCAAATCCGTAGTTTTGAGCTGTTTTTTAGGTTAAACTGTGGATTCATCATTGAAAAAATTCGTTCTGTAGACGCTTTTGTACCTGGTAGATTTAAAATGTATTCCACGATCTGCGGAAGATTTTTCACCAAAAAATCAGTCAGCTGTTTTTGACATTTTTCTTGACTAAAAACGCAGTCCATGACCTCAAAAAAATAGACTAAAGCAGCAAATACACGATGCAATCGTTGTACAACGGTTGTATGCAATTTGCGGTTGTATGCGACGATTGTATCGTGTGTTGGCTAGCTTACGACGGTTGTACCGGTATCGCACGGTTGTACGCTTTGATTCGAAAACCTGCGGTTGGATGCGCCGTTGTATGGAAATCGCTAGCAGATTGTATAGTGTGTGTGCTACTTACAACGGCTGTACCGATATTGGTACAACCCGCGGTTGTACAACGATTGTATCGTGTATTTCCAGCTTAAGAGATTAGTCAATTACCGATCTCTCGACCAATCAGAGACCGTTTACTAAAATCCGGAATGTGCCCATTGACATTTCAGGTTCCACATGGGCATTATTAGAATAGCTGGTGCGATTTGATTGTTTGTTTTGATTTTGTGAAGTTTTGTGGGACTTTGCGGGACTAATCTGTTAATGCGGGACATTTGATGATGCGGGACAGCTATGTCTAATGCGGGACTGTCCCGCAAAATCCGGGACGTCTGGTCACTATACTTATCTATCGTCGGGGAACCTAGATGCCATTTTGCATCCCAAGAAAGCTGTTGTGAATTAATTACTAAGTGCAATGTATTATTTTTCCACTACAGGCTACAATAAAGATCTATTTTGTATTTATTTGCTTTTTAGATGTTGATCATTGGTTTTTTTTAAAGCTCTATTATAGGACTTTCAATCTTTCTAACGTATTTTTCTTATAATACATGTGATTTCCAATTGATGTATTTATAATTATATGTATACATAGTTGCTAGAATAAAATATTGTATTTATAGTATTTTAGTCCATGGTAACTGTAACTTAGTTTGTATCAACGTATATTGTATATCATGTAATAACTGTATCCATACTATATACATATGTAATGTAGACACTTGGCTTCGTGTTCCACAAATAAATGTCACCAATATTTATACGATAAAGATAATTTATGTTTGCTTTTACGTTAGGAAAACGCAACATCAATGTTTGTAATTTGATAAATGTTTCCTTACGTTACGTATGTAAGTTATACTCGCACTGGATGACTGTATATTAGCACGCTTCACAAGTCTCTTGAATTAATAACAAATAATAATGGATGATTTAAGCTCAGATACAGATGATGTAAGTTTGACTTTTTAATTTTAAATCAACAATATTTATTTATTTTATCTTTAAGTTATATATTATATTGAAACAAGATTGATATCACTTCCATTACGATGGTTCATAACCACGAGATGTTCCGATTTAGGTTACGAGATAAAAGCGCCCATGAGAGGAGCATCCAACGTCGGGATTACATCCTCTCCTATTATATACTCTGTGTGCTATCAGTAGGGAATTTCAATAATACATAAGTAGAGTGCTCCATATTTCCATGTCTGGCATTACATTATAACTGATTTCCTCTTTTTTTCCTGACATTTATTTTGGCAATTTCGTGACACGTGGTAATTCCCTGTGCAATATTTTATTACCGCCGTATACAAGAAAAAGAGTTTTGGTGTAATGAAAACCGCTGGTGGTTTTTTTTTCAGATAAGGTGGTATTTTCTCACAGCAATAATTTACATACATACAAGTAATCATACTAAGCTTATACTTATTTAGGATAACATTGCGCTTACATCTTGAACACAATTTTGACACTCTGCGACAAACTTTTATGGATAAAGCCAAATGATGACTTACAAGCTTTTGGCTTTCAGTTGCGTTAGTCAACAAGCTATGTAGATCCCTAGTCACACAAGAACATGTTAAAGGATATGGATGGAATAGCAGCTTATCTTGAACTATGAGTGATATTGATCAAAACCAAGTTACTTTTTAAAATATTTTTATTATTCTATTTTCAATATAAACTTACATACTTAACCAAAATGCTTACATCGATTTTAAAAACTAACAAAAATGACTTAATCTAGCTTACTGGCCCTTAGAGGACACTCTAGGCTTAACACTATTGTTACAAACTATTATCTTTTGGCATTAAACTAACTGCACTACAACTAAGCTAAGCTAAAGACTGGAGCAACGAATCTAGAATCTATACACACCATTAAATGGTATACCGTATACGGATGGTTCAAGAACTGAGGAAGGAACGGGTGCAGGAGTATTTGGGCCCGGCACCAAACTATTCGAACCCATGGGCAACTACACTAGCATCTTTCAAGTCGAAATCTGCGCTATTGACAGACAGCTCAACTCAATCTTGAAAAATGCTACAACAGACGCGACATAGCAGCTATCAAGGCAATCGGAGCTAATGTCATCAAATCTAAGATTGTCCGGGAATGCCTAGACAAACTTAATAGACTGGGCAAAAAAAACAATGTCACCATCTACTGTGTACCAGGACACCTGGGGATAGAAGGTAACGAATAGGCGGACAAACTTGCCATGAAGGGAGGCGCAACACCCTTCGTGGGTCCTAAGCCCTTCTGCGTCATAGGGGAACACACCATAAAGGATGAGCTCCGAACATTGGAGAAGGCAAACAGGACTAAGTCCTGGACAGAAACTCAGAGCCTAAGACAAGCGAAGAAACTTTTGGGTAGTTATAATCATAGCCTCGGTGCCTTCTAAGATCATAAGGAGCATTGTCAATTAACACCACATGAGTTATTTAATGACAAGATGTCCTTGACAAAGAAATGGAATCAATGCATTTCCCAACATCAGGAAAGTAGAGTGGTTGCGTTGGGGAATACTTCAGCTTTTGATGGAGTGTTGAATGAAATTGTCTTTGGGAAATCTGAAGGTTTTTCTATGATTGGCACGTTAGGTGACAAATGCTACAAAGATTATTTGACTGCTTTGCTACCCGTTTTTTCTTTGAATTTAATTCGTTATAGCTCTCGATCCATATCACTGGAACATCGCCCTAATATTGAGCGTGAAAGGTGTCTTGCCTGGCACTTCTTTCTGCCTCTTTCTTGTCTATGCAGCTCCTGCTTAAATCATTGGAACGATTAAAAAGTTTAGTTTCTAACATTTCTATTAGGCAGTGTACCAGATCAGATATTGGGCCAATCTGACTGGCAGCATTCAATCTAAAATTTGTATTGTAGATCCAAGTTTAGTGAGTTCATCAGTTCTCTGAAATATCTGTACCGGGGCAAGCAGAGCGGTAATTCACTATCACGTTTAGTGCAGATGTGACTGAATCTAATCATTTTCTAGTGCCCCCTTTATCCTTAAAAAAAGCTATAGCTTATGCAGATGACATTGCTATTGCTATTAATGGAAGATATCTTTGAACGGTTAGCGAATCGATGGAAGCAGCTCTATCTAAACTGACAAGGTGAGTCAGCCAAAACGGCCTGTGGATTAACCCGGCAAAAACGGAGCTTGTGATATTCACAGCCTCACCCAGATCACCCCTCCAAAATTAAACTCAGCTCAGCTTTCGGATCGTCAAATATCTAGATTTTGGGTGCAGGAAAATAACTTCACGGGCAATAACCTCACATGGAAAATAACTTCACCTCAAGTGGGAAATAAATGCACATTTTTTATGTGAATTTATTTCTCACTGAAGGTGAGAAATAATTTAACCAGAAATGTTGTGAAATTATTTCCCACATATGATTTTTTCGAAAAACACAGGGGTTCCGTGAAATAAAGCCGAGCGAGATATGGCCGAATTTCAAAAGTTCAACTGACATAAAACATAACATATTTTACATATCTCGCAATCTACTATATTTCATAATTTTTCATAAAATTATGCAAAAATGGAAAAAGGACCCAATCAAATGAAACAAGGCCCCAAAAATAAATGAAAGAATTTAGATATTTCATTACGCGAAATGCACTTTGACGTGCTCTGCCGAGGTGTTGTGCCCGGAATTTTGCTCTGCCCTTTCAATTGGAGATCCAGGAGGATGTCTTTTATGATATGCCAAAAATTGAGCCTTGACGAAATAACATTAAAATTTACATTTCCGGGGCATGTTCCGAGGGCTTTTCAACGCCCTTGCGCCCGGCCTATCGCTCTGCCAATTACACGAAACATCATGTTTTTCAATGGCGATTCATCACACCAAATTTCAAAGTTGACGAAATAACTTTTCTTTTTGAGATTTTTTAAAACTTTGAGGGCCTCTAGGCCCTAAAACGCCCGGGTCAGGTAAGGCAGAAGTTCATATCTATAATGTTTGCGACCACCTATACGGCGTCAGCAGTCCTGTACGGAACCAAGCTTAGCTTCTCGCAACCATTTGTGTGTGCGTGTTATTTTTTCCACGAAAATGGAAGGAACTTTCAGTTTTTTGCCGACTCCGAACGGCGAGTTGAGAATCTTCTCATTACAAATGATACTCTTTGATTGCTTGTCAGACATTCGAAAGATGTGGCACCGTGAAAAAATTTTTAGGTGTTTTTGCTGGGATTGAACCAGGGCAGCATGCGTAGTAGTCGAAGGATGAAGACGATTGGCGCAAAAGCTTCCCTTGGCAGTTCTTATTGCAAGTGTTACTTTTTTCCTTAATTCTCGATATATGTACTTGTCGCAGAGCTTCAACCGTATATAGTCTCTAAAGATGATCACAGCAATAATTTACATACATACAAGTAATCATACTAAGCTTATACTTATTTAGGATAACATTGCGCTTACATCTTGAACACAATTTTGACACTCTGCGACAAACTTTTATGGATAAAGCCAAATGATGACTTACAAGCTTTTGGCTTTCAGTTGCGTTAGTCAACAAGCTATGTAGATCCCTAGTCACACAAGAACATGTTAAAGGATATGGATGGAATAGCAGCTTATCTTGAACTATGAGTGATATTGATCAAAACCAAGTTACTTTTTAAAATATTTTTATTATTCTATTTTCAATATAAACTTACATACTTAACCAAAATGCTTACATCGATTTTAAAAACTAACAAAAATGACTTAATCTAGCTTACTGGCCCTTAGAGGACACTCTAGGCTTAACACTATTGTTACAAACTATTATCTTTTGGCATTAAACTAACTGCACTACAACTAAGCTAAGCTAAAGACTGGAGCAACGAATCTAGAATCTATACACACCATTAAATGGTATACCGTATACGGATGGTTCAAGAACTGAGGAAGGAACGGGTGCAGGAGTATTTGGGCCCGGCACCAAACTATTCGAACCCATGGGCAACTACACTAGCATCTTTCAAGTCGAAATCTGCGCTATTGACAGACAGCTCAACTCAATCTTGAAAAATGCTACAACAGACGCGACATAGCAGCTATCAAGGCAATCGGAGCTAATGTCATCAAATCTAAGATTGTCCGGGAATGCCTAGACAAACTTAATAGACTGGGCAAAAAAAACAATGTCACCATCTACTGTGTACCAGGACACCTGGGGATAGAAGGTAACGAATAGGCGGACAAACTTGCCATGAAGGGAGGCGCAACACCCTTCGTGGGTCCTAAGCCCTTCTGCGTCATAGGGGAACACACCATAAAGGATGAGCTCCGAACATTGGAGAAGGCAAACAGGACTAAGTCCTGGACAGAAACTCAGAGCCTAAGACAAGCGAAGAAACTTTTGGGTAGTTATAATCTGAAAAGGTTTAAAGCTTGCATTAGCCTGGACAAAAAATAAACTCCGCATCCTGACTGCGTTCCTCTCGGGGCATTACAAACTTAAGGGACATCTCAGGAAGCTAGGACAATCAGATGAAGACTCATGCAGCTTTTGCAGTGAGTCCAGTTAAACTCCAGAACACATACTGGTGGAGAGGATCTACCACTCACAGCACCCTATCTACGATTTCTTAGGGAAATTGGTCTGGATGACATGCTATGACCTATGAAATTCTCACCTGGGCTCTCTCTAACCGACCCCAGTACGAATAATGACGAGAGGGATGTTCCCCTTCGTCTAGGACTTGTAGGAGGCACACTAGACCTTAAGGTCGCAGTGCGTCTCACGCTTCTTCAATAATAATACCGGATACCTTATCCATTGTTTATTATTCTTAAAACTATAAAAACCTAACCTACCTAAAAATACCCTAAGCTACTTACCCTAAAATAATTGTAATCAGTGTGGTAAGCACTTGTTACCTCGTGACCTGGGTGGTCACCATCCTGATTGCATCTTCGGGCGTTTGGCCATTGCCATTACGAGACCCCCTCGCGACATCGAGACCTGAGCGAGGCCCTATCGTCGGTCACCTCTCGCCTCGTAATGGCGGGCTCCACGAAGACTCCCTAGCTTACCATAACCTACATAACTAACCTAACTTATAAGCGTAATCGACCCCCTCCTCAAAAAGCTACAAAAAATCGGCGTATTGGTTTTCCGTATCAATTATATCCTGGTCTGCAATTGCGGTACTGAAACGAGGCAGCCCATGGGCATTGGCGTCGAACCCGCCGTAGATGAGCTGCCTATCTCGCGCACCGCGGTGGCGGTGGTACAATACCGGTATACCATCCCTGTTTTGAACTAACCCTAACCACAACCTAACACGAGTAACGAAATGAATTCCATGGTCACAGTGCCGACGATGAAAATTACATGCAGTGTAACGGCAAGGGGCAGTGACTACTCCGTCAACAGCAGCAGCGACGATTCAAAATGGCATCTTCTGAAATTAAGCTACGAACAAGGCAACAAAACCTTTCGTTGGACGAAGGAATTCATTCTAAATCAGGCAGGATGCAACAGTGAGCATCAGACGAGAGCAGTCACAATCACAAAGGGCATTCAATCTAAAACCTGTCATCAGACGAGAGCAACTATTCAGGAGTGATCAGAGAGCCAGAGTAATCATCAGATGAGAGCAACCATTCGAAAGTGATCAGCGAGCCAGAACTAGTGGACCAGTGCGAGAAATCTCGCATAAATCTCTGCACCGATTTCAATGATTCTAACACTGATCGAAAGCTTATCAGCTGAACTTTGTTCATCAGTATAAACAATTTTGAAAAAATGCATATGAGTAAAGTTATTATGTATTACGAAAAAACATTACAACCTATGCCTTTTATTTTCATTCGTAAGCCGTAAACGGTTGTAGGGTTCCTACATGCGAGATTACTCGCACCGGTCCACTAGTATAGATTTATTTTAAAATGTATTCATTTCAGAGATTGCATTTCACAATAGCAGCTGAGGGTTCAAATAAACTCAGATCTAAACGTGACGCTAAGACGCAATTGTATTGTGTGTTGTGATTTGGACATAATTATGTACGAAGGTGCTAATGCTACCTACGAAACAATGATTGTCAAGACTCAAGGGTGATAAAGTTGTTAATTAATGGCGCACGTCCAGCTAATTCCCCAAAAAAAGGCAATAAAAATCTGCCCTTTATTTAACCAAATCATAGCCTCGGTGCCTTCTAAGATCATAAGGAGCATTGTCAATTAACACCACATGAGTTATTTAATGACAAGATGTCCTTGACAAAGAAATGGAATCAATGCATTTCCCAACATCAGGAAAGTAGAGTGGTTGCGTTGGGGAATACTTCAGCTTTTGATGGAGTGTTGAATGAAATTGTCTTTGGGAAATCTGAAGGTTTTTCTATGATTGGCACGTTAGGTGACAAATGCTACAAAGATTATTTGACTACTTTGCTACCCGTTTTTTCTTTGAATTTAATTCGTTATAGCTCTCGATCCATATCACTGGAACATCGCCCTAATATTGAGCGTGAAAGGTGTCTTGCCTGGCACTTCTTTCTGCCTCTTTCTTGTCTATGCAGCTCCTGCTTAAATCATTGGAACGATTAAAAAGTTTAGTTTCTAACATTTCTATTAGGCAGTGTACCAGATCAGATATTGGGCCAATCTGACTGGCAGCATTCAATCTAACTTTTGTTTTGCTAACGGCACCTCTTATCGTATAAAATTTGTATTGTAGATCCAAGTTTAGTGAGTTCATCAGTTCTCTGAAATATCTGTACCGGGGCAAGCAGAGCGGTAATTCACTATCACGTTTAGTGCAGATGTGACTGAATCTAATCATTTTCTAGTGCCCCCTTTATCCTTAAAAAAAGCTATAGCTTATGCAGATGACATTGCTATTGCTATTAATGGAAGATATCTTTGAACGGTTAGCGAATCGATGGAAGCAGCTCTATCTAAACTGACAAGGTGAGTCAGCCAAAACGGCCTGTGGATTAACCCGGCAAAAACGGAGCTTGTGATATTCACAGCCTCACCCAGATCACCCCTCCAAAATTAAACTCAGCTCAGCTTTCGGATCGTCAAATATCTAGATTTTGGGTGCAGGAAAATAACTTCACGGGCAATAACCTCACATGGAAAATAACTTCACCTCAAGTGGGAAATAAATGCACATTTTTTATGTGAATTTATTTCTCACTGAAGGTGAGAAATAATTTAACCAGAAATGTTGTGAAATTATTTCCCACATATGATTTTTTCGAAAAACACAGGGGTTCCGTGAAATAAAGCCGAGCGAGATAAGGCCGAATTTCAAAAGTTCAACTGACATAAAACATAACATATTTTACATATCTCGCAATCTACTATATTTCATAATTTTTCATAAAATTATGCAAAAATGGAAAAAGGACCCAATCAAATGAAACAAGGCCCCAAAAATAAATGAAAGAATTTAGATATTTCATTACGCGAAATGCACTTTGACGTGCTCTGCCGAGGTGTTGTGCCCGGAATTTTGCTCTGCCCTTTCAATTGGAGATCCAGGAGGATGTCTTTTATGATATGCCAAAAATTGAGCCTTGACGAAATAACATTAAAATTTACATTTCCGGGGCATGTTCCGAGGGCTTTTCAACGCCCTTGCGCCCGGCCTATCGCTCTGCCAATTACACGAAACATCATGTTTTTCAATGGCGATTCATCACACCAAATTTCAAAGTTGACGAAATAACTTTTCTTTTTGAGATTTTTTAAAACTTTGAGGGCCTCTAGGCCCTAAAACGCCCGGGTCAGGTAAGGCAGAAGTTCATATCTATAATGTTTGCGACCACCTATACGGCGTCAGCAGTCCTGTACGGAACCAAGCTTAGCTTCTCGCAACCATTTGTGTGTGCGTGTTATTTTTTCCACGAAAATGGAAGGGACTTTCAGTTTTTTGCCGACTCCGAACGGCGAGTTGAGAATCTTCTCATTACAAATGATACTCTTTGATTGCTTGTCAGACATTCGAAAGATGTGGCACCGTAAAAAAATGTTTAGGTGTTTTTGCTGGGATTGAACCAGGGCAGCATGCGTAGTAGTCGAAGGATGAAGACGATTGGCGCAAAAGCTTCCCTTGGCAGTTCTTATTGCAAGTGTTACTTTTTTCCTTAATTCTCGATATATGTACTTGTCGCAGAGCTTCAACCGTATATAGTCTCTAAAGATGATACGCCAAGATTTTTAATGTTGCTATTTATCCAGGTTACTGAATGGATTATTATAGTCTTGGTTCTAATTTGAATGGGCTTCCATTCCATCCATCGACAGAAGGGTTAATAGTGAACGTCTCGAACAGGTTAATGATGTGAGAAGTCCAACTCGTGTCCGTCTGCCAATGCCAGCTGAAAATATCGCCGGCGTAGCTGAGAGTGGGAGTAAAAACCCAGGTGTATCCATTTGAAGATGAACGAATTGGATCTATCTGCAACCAGTTTTCACCGTATTTGGCATAAAGATCTTGGCCTACATGCTTATAAGATCCTGTTGACACAAGAATTGCAGCCAGCGATCCACTAGAACTAAATAATTACCCTATAAAACAGAATCGCTTTGAAAAGAGTTACATATATAAATATGTATACGTACAGCTAACGAAATATCTGTTTTGATACACGAGCTGTTTGACTCCCAGATTGGTTTTTTTTTTACTAGAATAAGGCTTAAGTGGATCTGTATTACATACCGCATCATAGAATGTCATTCGGTGTTTCACTCACATTTCTATTCCCCAAAATTATAACATGATATCCCTTCCTTGTCTAGATGATATACGAATATGTACTTAAGTGCTCTCAAGGGATTATTGCGAAGTTTAAAAAATCTGCCTACATAAACACTTGGTTTTCTGGTAAACTAATTGAAACCGAAATGTTCCGTAACTCACCCGGTTTCTTCAAACTGGACAAATGGCGCACACACTATCATTGTCCTGGACATCAATTTCAATTACGTCTGCAGAATTGCTCTTTTAAAGAAGTCACTCTTCGTCGTTCCTTCAATCCAATCATAATAAAATTTAACCTGCAACTCCTCCACAATACTATTTTTTTTTTTCTCAATTTCTAGGAAACTAAAACCGGCACCCTGAATTTCTCATCATTCAAGACCAGTTTTACTTCCAATGTTAATTTCCTGAAAAGGCGGTAGGTACTATATAAAACTATTTATCAAAGCATTCACAATCCACATAATAGATTTAGCTCGGGGGATCTGTCTTCCGAGTGTGATGACGTTGATCCAAATGAATTGCCTCCGGCGGCCCGGCCTACACAGGATCAAGCCACACCACTTCAACAGCAGCCTAAGCCACAGAGTGCTGGGCCACCGAATATGCCGCCACCGCCAGCACCATCTGGACCAGTTCCACCTCAACCGACCACCGCCGCTCCGGAACTAGCGTTAAGTTTTGGAAAGGGTCCAGCTCGCGGTACTAGCGCCCCAACAAGCCCAGCAAAATCCCGAGAAAGTCTCCTACAACGGGTGCAGAGTCTTACCGGTGCAGCCCGAGATCAAGGAGCTTCGATTATTGGTAAGTCGTTACTCGTTCGATTACAAGTGATAATTTTTTAGTTATTTTGAAAATTCGTCTCAATTTTTAGGTGCAGCTGTGCAGAGCGCAACTCGTCCCGCATTCAACAAAGATAAATATTTCACTCTACTTGTACTGGACGATCAAAATACCGATTGGTCGAAATACTTCCGAGGCAAGCGCTTACATGGTGATTTTGATATTCGTGTTGAACAGGCTGAGTTTCGAGTAAGCACTTGTGATTTGGAAACTAATCTATCTAATTGGATAACAAACTTCGTCTATTTTCGCAGGAAGTTTCATTGACAGCAAACGCAGACAGCGGGCCAATTATATCTATGGCAGTTTATCGTGGAGGAACTAGGGTAAGATCATCATATACATATTTCAAATCGTAAAGTTAGTTATTGTTTGATAGAAACTTTAAGGATGGCTTTCTCCGTAGAAATCTCTGTTGTTAAGTCATGACTTATGACTTTACAAACTATCAGTTTAGTTTTGCTTTTTTAAAGATTTTCGATGTCATACCAAGATATGCGGCGCTTACGGCATCGGATATCAACGACTGCATTACAATCAGCGCTGCCATAAGTGCAGATTAGTCTGCATTTTGCAGATTTTCAACCCAGCTGCAGACTTTTTAAATCCGAAAATCTGGGCGGCAGATTTTGTCTGCATGCGCACTAATATATTTTGTTCTTTTTAAAAAATTATTTCAACTATTCTTCTTTCTTCATTTGTCTTCGCTGTATGCTGTAATTTTCATATTCAGCCCTACTTTTATCTTGAAATGTTCAAAGAGACTGAACTCAGTAACCTGTCAAAATATAATTTTTTGATGTCGAATTCTAAAGCGGCGCGTAAACACTAAAACATGGTACGAGTAAACATGGTCTTACTAAAATCCACCGACGATGAATCTGTCAAGTTAGTTTGTCAGTCTGTGTTTCTGAGCAAATGTTGATAGACAAGCACGCAGACACTCAAACATGGTATCAGCAACACAAAGCCCCGCCCATAAACATCCACAAAAATCAAACTAGCTTTGATTTTTAAGTGAGACCAAATCTGATGTTGGTGAGACCAAAAAATTGGTACGCGTACCACTCCGCAAACTATCAACATCAGCTAAGAATTGGTTTGTTTTGCATGTTTACTCGTACCATGTTTTAGTGTTTACGGGCCCCTTACAACTCCAACAAAATGTTTGTAAGACATGTGTGATTTTTTTATTGAACTCATATAAATAAAAAAATATTTGAAGTCAAATTATTTCCTTAGAAATCTGCGTTGCAAATTTTTTTTTTTCATGTTTGCAGATTTGTCGAAATATTTTCATGGCAAAACGGATTACAATAGAGTCTCTCAACTCAGGGGTTCCCAAACTCTTTCAGTTCGCGGCGCACTTGCAGGTTTAGTATTTTGGCACGGCCGGCGCCCTAGTCGATATATGTGTACAATGACACTAGGCACAAAAAATGAAAATGGAATAAAAACAACCACACTGTGATAAGTTAATCAATGACACGCATGAGCTTCACACATTTCTTCAAAGCGCGGAATAAGGCTTGAAACTGCCACCCTTATTTCTTGTTCCACATTGAGCTTTGAGCGATATTTGCTCTTTATTATAGGGACAGCTGAAAATCCGGCTTCGCATAAATAGGAGGTAGCAAAGGAAATTAAAATTCTTATAGCTTTTGAACTTAAAGTTGGATATTCATTTTCACCGCTATCCAAAACTCCACCTAATCGGAACAATTGAATTCTGCTTGAAGGCTGTTGTCGCAAGAGAGTTCAATGAGACTCCATTCTTCTTGCGAAGTGAACTCTGCTGGAGCTTTAACATGGAAAGGATCTTGAATCCAAACAAATTGTTCGACATTATATTTTGCAAAGTACTTTGTAAGCCATTCAGCGAGCTAGGTGGTCTGTTAAAAGCGACAGCAAGTCTTGTGAGAAAACGAGTTCATTCGAGGCAGCATATTATACAATTCCGGGAAACAATCTGGACCGCCATCCTGATTGATTTTTCTAATCCACGTCTGATGTTTTTTCCTAAACACCGCAATCTTTTTTAATAGTTTCAAGATGCGCATATTATTGCCTTGCAGAGACTGATTCAAGGCATTCAGTTTGTCAAATGAATCGCAAAAATATGCTCGTTTTAGCACAAAACCAAATTCGGCAAAGTATTATATCTGGAGTTCTCATGCCCTTCCTCTTGCAGAAAAGTGTGGATTTCTTGATGTTACTTCAATACACGGGATAAATGACATTTCCACGTGAAAGCCATCGTGAACTCGTGGGCCGTATGTTCAGCTCCCATGTGCCATGTCCATTTGAACTATCTTGCTTCTTGCTTCTTTAATAAAAAAAATGTTCATCTAGAGTCCTTTGATGATGGATACCGATTTATTCAAAGTAATTTTAAGTAAAGCATTTTATCATAGTTAATAGTAAAAAAGTATACAATTTTTAAGGCAGCATTCTGTCTTCGATAGCGGCGCCCCTGTTTACTCTCCACGGCGCCCCAGGGCACCGCGGCGCACACTTTGGGAACTGGAAACTCAACTGATAGGCAGTGAAAGTGAGCACTTGCGGATTAGGGAGTGTTTTTTGTTTTGTTTTTTAGATACTTTAAGTATGGATATGAGTTAAACATCTAACATCGGAAGGAAGCAAGAAGAACTGTATAATGTGAGGCATGAAACCAAAGTCCATTCATACCTACTTGCTTCTTGCTTATACATACATATACTCCTCGACAACTGGTTGAGACATCCTGATTTCGGCATTTTTCCATTAACCCCTTTTGTCTTAATTTTCTTGAAATTTGCATTTTATGACAAATTACCCGAGAGACAGGGTATAAATACTTTGGAATTTCAGTTGCAGATTCCATTCGCAGTGTGAGTTGTTAGTCAGTTTTAGTGATTTAGCTCAACGTTTCTCAACCTTTAAGCGTGTGTAAACACCCAGCAATGAATTTATCTGTCGGCGAACCACCTCCAAATAATAAGATTTACAACATTCGGTATAAACTTTTCAACTTTGTTTCCTAGGTAGTGGAATCCTTTGGTTTTTGGTAGATATGAATATTGGAATGATAATAGTGACGCATTTTCGATACAGGGATCCGCGGACCACATGTGGAAAATCGCTGAGCTTAAAACGAAGTATTTAAGCATGTCTTGGAAGTAAAAAAGTTACAAATGGGGTCTGGAAAGATGTTTAACCAAACAAAGATTCAGAACATTCAAAAAATACGCCAAGAGGGATATTTTGTGAACAAAATTACAAAACTATTGAGTCACACAGTTATTTCAAACTATTTAAAAGATCCAGAAAATTTCGGGAAAACCCAGGTGCATGAATGAAAATATAGCTTGACACCAGCAGATCGGCCGGCGATCTCTACTAAAAAGAAGCGTCCAATTCTACCAGGGAAATCGTGGTACCCGCAGGAATTTCGACTGTAGACAGAAAACTAAGGGCTTGCCAGCATGTGTTAGCTGAAGAGAAACATCTTCAAAGAGAGCAATTAAAACGGAAACCCTACTACTACAACGTTATCGAAACGCCCGCCCGTTTGACATTTGCCAGAAGTCATTTAAATGGAAGAAGCGTTGGAGAACTGTCATCTTGACGTTTTTGCCTTGTTGGACGTAATGGATTTCGTCATTATTTTCATGACTTGAGGAACAACGAGTTGTTTTTAACCCTAGATTACTAACCTCGAATCGACTACGCTTGTTCCAATTTCTCTTTTTTTTCTTTCCGCCCAGTACTCTAATCTCGCCCATTTCGCCCATTGACACATTCATTGCGAGTATTTACGCCGCCGTTATAAAGATATAGCCACTTTCCGTAGTCGAATCGACGAAGGTTAGTAATAGTGTAACTTTTTGAAAACTGGAGATAGTCAGTTTTTCGTTGGTTTTCATATAAATTGTATAGATTTCACTGAATTTCTTTTACAATTTAACGATTCAGAAAGCGTTTTAGAATGTCGGAATGAAATATTGTCCATATATTGCCGGGACCTTCACGCTCTTGCCAAAAGTTAATATATCATGTTTAGATCTCTTTATTACAAATTACATCATCGCTCAAGTCCTAAACGAAACTAATGAAGTAATTCAAACTCAATTCGGACGGTATACTAGAATGTGGTTCACGCACCTGCAAAAAAACCGAAATTAAAGCAGCCCTAAAAGACAATCATTTAACATGCCAAGCAGATATATCACAATTGATAACAATTACGCTGCAGTCTTAGAATGTATGTATATCTGCAACAAACCCGCTAAATATAGCATTAAGCTTGTAATAATATGTGACAGGGTTACATCGATTTGGGTTCCGGATCATATTCAGGCGGCTTAATATTACGAGAACTCTATATGACAAAGCGAACCAAATCTATGTATGGACTTGAACATTACCACCGACAACTGGCTTACCTCAGTGTCGCTAGCAAGCGCATTACTAAAAGAGCCATAAAAATTAACATTAACACTTGAACTTCAAAATTTCTGATCGGTACCATCTGAAATAGGTAAAAGATGCACCAAGTTCAAACACAATATTGATGGGTGTCAGTCTTGCATTTCAAATTAAAATAAAATATCGATTTTCTTTTTAACAGTTAATATGTTATATTAACTATTCATATTAATAACAAATTTTCATGAAGTTCACTGTTCTTTTATTTTTTAATTAACTTTTTTTAAACATTAATTTATTTTGAGGTGCCCATTGAATTTCTTAAAAAAGTCTGAATTATACCTGATTTTATTTTTGTTTTTTAATATTTTTCATAACGGTAAATAAATAAGTTCTTATAACACTAAAAAAAATACTTGTATCTCTAAATAATTTCATAAGAAATAAAAATTAATATTCCGTCGTCTAATCGACGAAGGTTAGTAATAATGTACTATGAAATAAGATTAGTAATCTAGGGTTAAGACGACGACAACAAGGCGATTTGGGCAGGAATATCGTACCAAAATAACACTAATATCCGCCTCGTAAACGGCAGGATGAATCGTATACGGCAGGATACAAAATGAAGCCTATCTTATAAGATCTTAGTCGCAAAGAGCATGCATCATAACCAGAAACAATTCGGCGAAAATTCCATCCTGCAATAGATAATGCAGCAATCTACACAGCCCGGAAGGCAAAAGAGTACTTCGAGCGTAACAAAGTTTCTGTTTTTGACTGGTCAGCATTGACCTCAACATATTTCAGAAAATATAGGGACATCTGTCCAGAGCTGTCTACCAATGCGAACGACAATTCAATAAATTAGGAGCGGTTGGGGTCAAATCCCGAAAACCGAAATCCAGAAAATCCAAAATCCTGAAAATTCAAAATTCCGAAAACCTAAAATCCCAAAAAAATGTCTAGAAAACGAAATCCCGAAAAATTATATAAAATTAAAAATTTGCGCAAAGTTTCTTCTAATTTTTTTCTACAAAAAAAATTAATTTTTACTTTTCCGATTTTGGACATTTGAGATTTTTGATTTTCGGGATTTTGGATTTTCGGAATTTTGGATTTTCGGAAATTTGGACTTTCGGGGTTCTGTCCGACTCCCAATTAGGAGACCTTAAAGATGCCATTAAAACTGAATGGGGCAAAATACCACGAAAACTAATTAAAAAACTAAGACTAAACTAAAAAATACCCTTACATCAAGAATGTTAGAAGTTTTAAATAATGAGCGATACTCTTTACTAAAAAAAATAAAACCTTTGTAATAAAACTCCAAGATTTGTTTTTACTGTCTCAACCACTTTTCGCTGGTCATTAGAGACAAATTTAAATTCCTAGAAAATTAAGGGAAAAAAGGATTTATTGCGATTAGAATACTCTTAGAAATTGGCACTGATTACCCAACAGCAATATTTGCAGCACATACGGAACAAAATTATCGAAAACGCCCAAATCAGGGGGGTGTCTTAACCAGTTGTCGAGGAGTGTATATCCAGAAATGTGTGCTCTACAAATATCTGATCATGGCCCCAAACAATATTTACTAAAGTCTTGATGAGTTCAAAGATGAAAATCATTTTTTGCAGTTTTCGCTAAGCATCATGATCTTGTATTTAAGTAACTCAGTCAGTTCCAAAATACCATGTTACAATAATAATTCCTGCATGAACCAGGGCTATACAGTGTTGAAGTGTGTTTTCAGGGCATATTAGTAGTTTTATGCCTCGATGGTTTCTATAAGGCAATCGGAACTTTAAGTAATATTTTGATGCAGACGATCTACTGGCGTATTTGTTGCGCTTCAGGCGTTAAGAAGCTATTCCTATTGAAAATAGGACCCCTTTGCTTCATACGTTATACGTAGGTTATGTTGCTACTTAAGTTTTGAGATATGATAATCCCAGTGCGAATATTCCAAATCTGGCATTGTTATCGTTAATCGTACTCAGAAAATTTTGTCCTACAAGTGCTATTTGTGTTGTTTACAGGTACTTAAAAAATTAATCTTGGTCAAAAAATGGAATTAAATCGTGAATATTTTCGTGCTATGATTTTCTATGACTTTCGACGTGGATTAAACCAACAACATGGTGCCGATCAACTCGCTTCGACTTTTTGTAATGAAGCACTATCTCGAGCCACCGTGTTTTGCTGGTTTTCCGAATTCAATCGTGGTCGCACTTCGCTTCATGAAACTCGTCCAAAATTGGTCGCTGCGCCAGAAACAATCGATGCCGTGCGTAAACTGATGTTGCAAGATTGTCATGTGACATACCGTGAGATTGAGGCATGTTTGGGCATTAGTACCACTCGCATACATTTAAAAGGATTTGTTGACGTTGGATACCGCATAATTTGACAATCGTTCAAAAAAGGCTCGTGTCGATTGGTAAAAAGAAATGTTGAAAAAATCCAATCGCAGTGCTTCAAAAGATCGTGAGCCAAATCCAACAAAAATGCACGAAGCACTTCGAAGCAAATGGTCACCTGTTTTTTTTCGCAATAAATGGATATGTCGCCACCATGCCAACGTAGATCAACGTAGAAAGGTGAATTCTGAATGGTACACCAGCATTTGTTTGCCAGAAGTTTTCAAAATTTTAATTTTAGAAGTTTTAAAATTGATAAGTCATCCGCCGTACAGTCCTGATTTGGCACCCAATGCTTTCTGCTTATTCCCACAGATCAAAAATAAAATGCGAGGTCAACGTTTTTCTGCGTCTGAAGAAGCGGTTGATGCGTTCAAATCACATGTTTTGCAGGTAACTGAATCGGAGTGGAAAAAGTGCTTCGAAAATTGTTTCAAAAGCATGCAAAAGTATATTGATCCACTTTGTTCATGGAGAATATTTTGAAAAGCAATAAAGCCATTTTCTAAAACACATATTTATTTTTACTTGTCTATCTCAAAACTAAGGTAGCAATCCTCGTATCGGTAACTTAATTTCCCTAATTAACATATGCTCGTGAGGGTATCGGATATTTGGCTTCCGTAAAAAATACTCTTATCTAGTATTTTTGTTTATTTTTCGAGTTCGAAGGTAAGTTAGTCCTTCAGGATAGGAAAGAATATTGTCTACTTTGTTTTAGTGCAGTCAACATCCGTCGAAACGTTTGTTTTGGATTTTTATACAATTTGCTATTGTAACGAGCAGTATGGTGTCTTAAGACTCCCAAGGTATGCCTAAAAGTTTAACTTTGTTTTTATCTGATCAGGTCATTGGACGTTCAAACTCGGAATCAGGTTACAACCAAGACATTGTAAGCGACGGTATGGCGTTTGCTGGTGTAAGTTCGCAATCTCTAATACATTGAACAAGTGCATAATGTCAACTATCATATAGTAATAATTGTCTGTTTTAGCTATTTAAGTGCCCTCAATTTATTACGCTACTCATTATCCAGAGAATCATATAAAGTAAACCCTCCCCGTAAAGTAGATGCATTAGTATTATATGCCTTTGGTGTCTAATATCGTAAAAGTAGATGTAGTGCCCTCTGATCTGAAAAGATTCTTCACTCATTATTTCATAGTAAAGTTAAAACAATGACATTCAAAATTGTCAGGTTTTTCTGGATTTAAAAAGCTATGTATAGGACATTTTAGAAAGCTATAGTCCTAAATTCTTTATCAGATATTGTTATATTGGGTTAATCTATCACTAATGCCATTGAGGGTGAATTCCAAGTTGACTGACTTTCGTAAAGCCTCTGATTCTGTGAATCACCAAACACTTTTGAAAAAGCTGGAGATATATGGATATCATTTCCAATTGCTTAGATTGCTATCATCGTATCACAAATAGTTCATATTGATAAAATTTATATGCTCGAAGGCAATCCTGTTCACATCTGGTGTTCCCTAAGGTAGCCACATGGGTCCGTTACTTTTAATCATTTTTATCAGCGATGTTCTTTCGGTGATAAATCATTGCGAATGTCTGTTGTATGCAGATGATCTAAAAGCTGTTTTGAATAAAAAATTGAGTTTAAAAAACTAAAACCCGACTACGTGAAAAACCAACTAAAAAGTAGGAAACAAGATGAAATGAAACAATGATTTTCAGAGTATAGCAATTGTAAGGACTAGTCGGGTAAAAAAGAAAAAAAAAGAGGTAGTCCGCCATTTTGCTTGGTGCGCCCACCATATTGAATTTTTCTGTGACGTCACATAGCCTAGGACACTCTCCGGATAAAGACGAATCCAACGACACTTCATTTGTTTAAATCGCTTCCATAGTTAAGGCTGTACGAGGTGACATCCTCACATACATACATACAAACAAACGAACACAGCCTGTTAAAATCATAACCCTTTCTCTGCGTAGTCGGGTAAAAACAACATGTCTCGAAGATTGTCAACGAATTAAATCTGACGTTGATTCCCTGTCGAATTGGTGTTTTTCTAATGGTCTAAATTTAATATTGAAAAGTGCAATTTGATCCCTTTCTCCAAAAAAGTTACTTGTTTGCTGTTTGCCTGGAGTAGTGAATCTGAACGTATTAAACGGATTTCTTGTGTTTAAGACTTAGGTATTATACTTTTTTTCTTTAATAGTCATTTCGACAATTTGGTCCCTTAAGCCAATTCGTTGGTGGGTTTCATTAACCCATTTAAGACGAGAATGATCTATCGGAAATTATAGGCCCAGCAATCGATTTTGATAATATTTTGGTTTGTACCGCTGGTCTATGCACCAGCGGGTATGCGTGTATGCGGTATACATGCGTGTAGTATATGTGATTGTGATTGCTTCATGCTAACATAAGTACATATATGTATTGTAATTGTTCGATCATCTCTTACTCAATAACTAGATAAAGAATTCAATTGTTTTATGATAAGTAAATGCAGGGCTTGGAACAGATACAGATATGTATGTAATATGTTTTGACGTTTTGGCGGTAAGAACGTGCTGTAATATTTAAGAAAGCGGAAAAGTTAGGTTGGAAGAAATTGCTTACCCACCTGCGTCACGTTTTTCTTTAATAAATCTATGAAAAATCCTTTATCCAAGCAATTAATTCAGTCTAAACGATCATATAATAATTCTTTTCAAATGACTTAATTTGGTGCTAAGCAAATTGTGGAGCAAGGTTTTTTGCCAACTTTTAAGGTGCAAGGACAGTAGACAATTTATTACAAATATACATATCTACATACAAAGCGAATATTTTTGTATGCGCATCGAAGCGGGCAAATCAGCTAGTTTCAAATAAAGGAGCTTCACATTTCCCACATTTGGTCTCTAAAATAGGGTGGATAGGTCTAGTAGCTCCTTTTGTATCAGTTTTCCACTCAAATGCATTACCCAAGTGTAGTATTTTGAAGAAGGATTCGGTAGATGTATACTAGTGCCAGGCTCCTCTGAGACCGACGCAACGCGTGTTACGTTTGGCTTGAGGAGCTTCCAACACGCCCACGTTCTCTAATACCTCAACCTTCAGAACAAGTTTTTCAATATACAGTAAGAAATCAATTGCACGTTTGAAATCGAAGATATCTCCATAAGTACTAAGGTTCGAGATGACATCATCATCTTGGCAGTTCTAATTTTCAATGCGAAGTTCGCATGACTAAGCAGTGTACGATGATGATCATCACCGGCACCCGCCTCATCTTCCTTCAGATTCATCTTTTCCATACAATGCCCCCGAATCTGGCATTTATATAAAGAGAGTGCTCGGAAAACATCCTCTTCATCAACTGATTTCGCCATCTCTCAAATATTTTCGAGCTCCGTCGGTAGTTTTACATTTAACAATATCATTAATCCGACCGTAGTTTGTACGAGAGTGTGCTACTCTAAAGAATCTAGTGCTTCGAAGATTGAGTGAAGGAACATTTATGTTGAGAAGGTCTAGAATTTCCGTAGACTCAATCTCACCAATTTAAATCCTATGAATAAAGATAACTTGAGCCACCGTCCTCCTAACCTCCAGTGAATGATTCTAAGTTAATTAATTTTAACCTGGATAGATAAGGAGGCAAGTTATATGAATTCTGCCAAGGAAGTCCTTTAAGAGCGAACCTAACGAATCTTTTTTTAAATGAATTAAATGGAAATTTTAAATAAAAAACACGATCAGATCTGTGTCGTGGTGTGCTTAATACAAGCAACAACCAAAAGCAGAAATTTGCCAGGCAAAATATGCATCAACAGGCTCATCATTTAGTGCTGGTGTTAGTGGTTAGGCTAGGCTACCCAGTCGCGGTTTTGCAAGGCCTTACCTCTGGAACTACTTCTAGAAGTAGTGAGCATTGGGCCGCATTACAGGCAATGAAATGTTTCAATTATAAAAGAAGTCCTTCCATAATGCAATACTGTTCATTGAACCTAAAACTAGTGAAATGGAAGGCATTACCGAACTAGTGAAGAGTAATGCAGAATGGAATTGGTATATGCTTAAGAAAATTTAAGGGCATTACCGTACGAATGCGAAGTATTAAGAAGGTAGGTATTGCAGAGTGGAGAGGCTTCCGTCCTATGACATGCAATGCTAACTGGAATGCTTTTTTTACATGTGCTATAATCGAGTTGAGAAGTAGTTCCGACTTCCTAGAAGTACTTCTAGAACTAGTTCTGGAATGCATGCCATCCGCAACTGGGAATACAGATTATTAGAATTTATGTTCGAGGAACTACATGACGCAATACATTTTTTAGTGTAATCTTGCTAAGATTAAAGTTTACATTTAAATTATAAATTTAACTCATGCGGTTAATAGGCTCATGCATCCCGTATTTGTTTCTATGATGAGATACATGCAGTAACTCTATACTACGCAGGTAATGCGATCCCCCACGATAGTTTATTCCTAAACAGGATAATAAGTCAGGTGCATCAATCAGACCTGAGATCAGTTGATGCATAAAAATGATATCATTATTGACCCTTCTTTGAGCCAAAGGCTGCATTTGCAACAGTTTTATCCGATGCAAATATGGGGAGAGGCTAAAAGGATCGTCCCAGGGAAGACCTTTCAATGCGAATCGAATGAAGCGTCGCTGGACGGCTTCAATACGAGTATTGAGATTTTTCTACATATTATCGTCATTCGTGAGATTGAAACGCTGTTAAACTGGTTCGGCTTCTTTTTGTTAAAGTTGCGTGTACAAATAACTCTCACAAAACAATTACGTATTATTTCCGATTTTAAATGGTTGCGTCATTTCAATTAAATACGAAATCTAATTCTGCAGAACGAAATAATGCCGTCTTTTTCGTTAATCAATTTCCCAAATTAGCATATCGTTCCGGAAAATCAACGTGTGTATAATTGAAAATGAAAACAATCACCGTAATGAGCATAACAATAAATGTTGTATTTATTTTTATCACTACATTTAAATAACAAAGATATTTATTAAAGAAAGAGTATATATCGAAATATCGTTTAAAAACATGAGAATTTGTAGATTTTGGATAAATAACTCAGTATGCAAATATATTGTTGGACATTTTTTTGTTTTAATTTGTATATGTATGAAGGTATTGCTTAAGACAATAACAAAATCACAAAGCTTATACGGTGTCTATTTAGTAAAAAATTATATATGTATATTTTTTTGTATAATTATTTTAAACAATTTCTTAGGTTGCTCGTTCATTTCGACCTGATTTTGTACTGATTCGACAGCCACCGCGTGACGGAGCAAGTGATTTTCGCTCAACTTTACTCGGATTGAAGTATGGAGGTGTTCCAAGTATCAACTCTTTACATTCTGTGTACCAATTCCAGGTAAAAGCTTTTTTTTAACTTTTTTAGTTTCTAAACAATATTGTATTAAAAACAAAATAAAATTAATCGAATGACTTAATATTAACATTTTAGGATAAACCATGGGTATTCGCTCATCTTCTGCAACTACAGAGGCGATTGGGAAAGGATGTGTTCCCACTTATCGAGCAAACATTCTTTCCTAATCCTCGAGACTTGGTAAGTCACAATTTACAATGAATACTCTCAATCTTATTATTTACAAATAATAAAAAAAAAAAAACATAAATAACTATAAATATCATATATTAAAGCTCCTGTTATTCCCGAAATACGAAGTTAAGTAAAAATTAAGAACGATTAAAAAATAGCTTATGGATCTGCAAGGCACGCCTTGTACGGAGGTGTCCGCTTCCAGTGGCACTTTGTTATCGGTCCTTCGGGTGTCTCGTGTGTAGCGGGTACACAAGAACTGTAATTTGTTTCACATTTTGCGAATGGTGACCAACTACACGACTGACTGTTTTGTGTTGAGCATTGTCCCATGCAGAAATTAATCTAAGGATAAATGAAAAACGAAATCAGTTAAAGAACATGCCAATAAGAGCTTAAGGCAAACATACTTTGCATTTGCATCCTTTACGATATGCTCCGGCGAATCCTCTCCTCTCGATTATGGTCATTTTTTGATATTCTTTAATGTAGTGACAGAGGGAGAGTTTTGGACCTTTGCCTGCTATAACATACAATTTACCCACGTCCAAGTTCACTCCGCACATTGAATCTGAAAGGGCTGTTGATATACGTCCGTGTTTGAGAATGATTTGAGCTTGATCTGTCATCTGTAAGTAAAAGTAGAATTTTTTGTTATTTTTTTTAAGAGAACAATAAAAAAAAAACTATTTGAGCCAATCTTTAAAAAATATGGCCTCTTTCCGGTTTCGAATGGTAGTGAAAATACTTTTGACTATATGGGGTATGTCTCTAACTGATTACAATATCCCCAAGCCTTTTTTCTAGAAGGTCTTCGTAGCTAGTATTCCACGTAAAGAGGAAAAGAAGCGAGGGAGAATGGTGACAGATTTCGATACAACAGTATTCACCAATATGGCTCGTAACTCGACATATCGATATCTTATCGAATTTCGCTAGCGTCTTTCAGGCGGAGCTACTAGCAATCCTCGAGGCTATAGTACCATTGTTTTCGAAATCGCTAGCTCCACTGAAAGAAAAGGTTCCTCACAGCAAAATCGATCTATAGGTCGTTCCAAATCACGATGGACTTTGTCCCGTATGCGCTCTCTTTTCTGTACACAATAAAGGTTCACTGGAAGAAGAACATGCAGAAAATATGCGCGTGAAAAAGAGAAAACATGCTAACAAAAGTCCACCGTGATTTGGAACGGCATATGGATCGATTTTATTTTCAGCGGAGATAGCGATTTCGAAATCGATTGTACTATTATATATACACGCGCGCTAAATGGGTAATGAACACCCTTAAAATGTCTTGCACAGTCGGTCAATTGGGGCAAGGCTCATATTTCAGTAAGATAAAGACCTTTAATACACTTTAACCTCTTGAGACCCAAGCTATATCCAAAATGACCATGTGTTTGATGTTGCTTATGGTCACTCATAGGGCTTATCTGAGAGTAAATTTCAACCTTTGAAAAAAATGGGGTGGAGGGTTTCCGAGAAAAGGGGGTATCTTATGTTATAAATTGGGTCAATATCTAACAAACAAATTATTTTTTTATTTATGTTGTTTGTTTATTTTGAAGCAAAAACAATTCTATATTAAGTTGTGTAAACAAAAGAAAGAACGAAAGCAAAAAAAACAATGCTAAACTAATTTATCCTTTTCGCGACCAGAGATTTTTTTGTATTTTCAATGTCCGGTTTCCTTTTTTTCGATTTCTTGAAATGTAGAGGTCAAATCTTGCGCGAAGTAGTCCCGAGGTAAAGACCATATTTTTAGTGCATAAAAAGTTTATTTCGAGTGCGTTCTCGTAAATAGATTCCCTGTGAATTAAATAAATAAAATATGAAAATTCTTTTACGGAAGTACACATATGTGCACCGCAGGTCCGAAGAGGTTAAAGTTGTGCTACACCTGGGGATAGATAGTAACGAATACGGCGGTCAAACTTGTCAGAAAATAGGCTGCTACGCCCTTCGTGGTTCTTGAACTATTCTGCGGCATAAGGGAGCATACCATAAAAAAAGGAACTCTGATCATTGGAGAAGACAAACAAAGCAAAAACTCAGGTTCTAAGACAGGCGAATAAACTGCTGGGTAGTTACAACAAAAGCTTGCATCAGCCTTGATAAAAACAAACTCCGCTGCGTTCTTTACGAGGCATTATAAGCTTAAGGGCCATCTCAGGAAGCTAGGTCTATCAGATGTAGACTCATGCAGATTTTGCAATGAGTCCAGTGAAACTCCAGAACACATACTGGTGGAATTGTTGGGGCATTAATCCAGAAAAGGTTTAACTGCTTGGGTAGATACAGCAGTAACTCTACCACTCACAGTACCCAATCTCCTACTGTGAGTGATTTCTCAGGGAAATTGGCCTGAATGAGGTGCTATGACTTAGGCTAGACTTCTCACTTGGGCAAAGTGTGTGACTAGTAGTAGCATATTATTTTTTCCCATGCTATCTAACGTTGAATAAAACCTCATCTGGGTCCGTGAGTGTGTGTATTTTTAATTGCGAACCCCTTTCCATTCTTGTGCGACTTTTCCAAATGGTATGATGGTAATTAGCCAATACCCTGGCCTTGGCGCTCATGAACCTACTACAGTGAATTCTCCCATTACAACAACTTCCTTAGACGGAAAGATCTTTTAGATGAACACATTTTCCAAACCAAGCTTTTATATTTCAGATTGCACATACATATTTTACGTTCCCTTAATCGGACACTCCATTGTCGGACCCGCATACGCAATACGCATGTCTGTTTAAAATTATTGAATTTCATTTCACCGAGTTTTTGTCATTCCCAATCTTTGTTCTGTTTTGTTTTTTTTTTTTTGTCTTGTTCACAGTTTCAAATAAAGTTGCGGTGTTTTTTTTTTTGTTTTAATAAATAAAGATAATTTATTTGCAAAAAAATGTGTTCATCCCTTCAACGGACAACTCCCTTAGGCGGAGTAGTAAGCGGTCCGCTTAAGGGAGGTTTAACTGTATTGGCATAACTGCTCTGGCGGTCAATTGCTGACCTACTTAACCTTACCTAATCTAGCAACATAGGTTTCAGTTGTGTCCTTCCCATCTGCTATTCTGAACACCAAATAACTTTTAAATCTTTTTAATGAAAAATCAATACACCTATACACCCGCCTATATGGTTCAAGAAAATAATCTTAACTAAATAATAACATACACATTTTGATGACTTACCTTATAAGATTTCTTTATTTCAATCTTATATGCCATGTGGTTTTTCACAAGTCGATTTGATTGCCTTAGAACTCTCATGATTATAACTGAAAGCAAAGAACAGAGTGGAGAATGTGTAAATCGTTTCAACTACATATGTACCTCTTCATATAAATGGAAGCAATTTAATTGGGTCACATAATATTTTTAAGGTAAAATAAGAAAAGAACATTAAAGCTATTTATTGCACAACTTACCGTAGTCAGCTTGACAAAAATGTGTCTGTGGATGACTCGGCATGCACGAGCAGGCATTTACGGACGGCGCTAAAAGTGCCAGCAACGACAAAATTGCGATTGTCGCAACGCCAAAACATCTTACGCTATTCATTTTTCCTTATTTAAGATATTCTCTGTAAAATAAATCAAAGAATAATATTATAAGCAAAATAAAAACAGTCTGACTCAAATGTCATTAGTTAAAAGAGATTTTTGCTTAAATGTCAGTTGATCACATCATTAAAATTGGAGTCTTTTTTTGGCAGACTAGAAAGTTGTGTTGTCGTTCAATTTAATAAGAATATTGTCCGCCATACGTGGGTGCGACAGTTGGGCGCCAATTTGTCACATAATGTAAGTCGTTGCCTTATGGGGGTGCATTTTAAAGCGTATTAACCTAAAATTAATCTCAGCAGCGAGCAGTATGACGGTAATGTAATAAAATATCTGTTTCCTTATTAATAGACTTATTGGGATAAGCTCAGAACGGATCGTAGTGTATCACCACGCAAACATTTTGCGGTACAAAAATGCGGACGCATTTATAATGTGGAAACGATCAGATAACTTAAAACTAAACAACTTCATATTTTTATTATATCTGTATGAATTTATTATTGTATGTAACACTAAACTTAATTACATTTATGATGAACGAACAAAAACGATAAATAACAAAGACGACCTGCACTGGACTCATTACCCACTCTTCATGGAACATAAACGAAAACAACAAAAAAAAAAAAAACAGTAACAGTAACGCAAGTCAAGTGCAAATCACCTGAACTTGCTGACGTCGTCACATCGATCTCCCATTGTTGCTGATGTTCATGATGGTACCTTCGTGACGTATGTGCGTATGTAACTTGCGCACCATTAGATACTAATAGCTCTTATAAGATACAAAGAATGTAAAGAATGTATCTCAAAGATGTTCCTCAAGTTGGCCTTACCGTCATGCATACCAAAATTATTTGAACAAGTGGTGTGTGATAGTCTTACTTTTCTTTGTCGATGTGTTATCTGTAAAGAACAACATGGATTCGTCAGAAACGGGTCTACTGTCATAAACCTGCTAACATTTTCTCATAACTGTTCTAATGCCTTAGAAAATGGTCATGAGGTGGACTGTGTCTACACTGATTTCTCTGATTGCTTTTGATCAACGTTCTCATGACATAATTATTTACAAACTCGAGGCGCTATGCTTTCCCCCATTATTTGTTTCGTGGGTTGGCTCTTACCTCAACCAGAGGTCATATCAGGTTAAATTTAGAGGTTTTCTTTCAGACTCCTTCTTAGCAGGATCCGGCGTCCCTCAAGGAAGTTACCTAGGTCCACTTTTTTTTTATTCTTGCTATTAATGGTGTGCCATCAATCATAAAATATAGCAACATTGTTATATTTGCTGACGATATGAAGATTAGTAAAGCAATTACAACCATAAATGATTGTAGACTTCTGCAATCAGATATTGATAACTTCAGTACCTGGTGCTTTAAAAATGGTTTAGGCCTCAACCCACTCAAGTGTCAGTCCATGACATGCTCTAGGAAACGGGTACCGACTATATTCAACTACTCGATATCTAATCACCATTTTAAGGACCTTGGTGTTTATTTTAGCCCCGAACTTGATTTTAAAGAGCATATAAACCACATTGTAAATAAATCAAACTCAATGTTAGGTTTCGTTAAAAGGTGGTGTAAAGAATTTAAAAATCCTTATGTCACTCTCTCACCATTTAACAGTCTTGTCCGTCCCCACCGTCCCCACCTCGAATATACTCGGATTGAAGCCGTCTAGCGACGCTTCATTCATTCGCATTGAAAGATCTTCGCTGGGACGATCCTTTTAACCTCACCCCATATATCGGATAAAACTGTTGCAAATCCAGCCTTTGGCTCAAAAAAAGGTCAATAATGATATCATTTTTATGCACCATTTAATCTTACCGTGGCGCAAGTGGTAAGTGCGTCGGACTACTGAGCCAGCGGTCTTGGGTTCGAATCCCGCCGCAAACACCTAAAAAGTTTTTCCACAGTGCCCACCTCTTTCGAATGTCTGACAAGCATCAAGAGTATCATTTGTCATGTAAAGCTTCCCAACTCACCGTTCGGAGACGGCAGCAAACTGTAGGTCCCTTCCATTCATGCAAAAATATAACGCGCACACACAAATGGTTGCGGGAAGCTAGGCTTGGTTCTACCTAGGACTGCTGAGGCCAAATATATATTTTTTATTTCTTTTTGATCTCAGGTCTGATTGATGCACCTGACTTATTATCCTGTTTAGAATGAAACTTTCGTGGGGGATCGCATTACCTGCGTAGTATAGAGTTACTGCGTGCTCCTCATCACAGAACAAATTACGGGAAGCATGAGCCTATTAACCGCATGAGTAAAATCTATAACTTAAATATAAACTTTCTTGACTTTAATCTTAACAAGATTACACTAAAAAATGTATTGCGTAATGTAGTCCCTCGCACATAAATACTAATAATGTATAATATGTATTTTTCTTATTTTTTGTTTATTTATTGCTTGTGGTAGTGTTGTAAATAAGCGTAGCTTAACCACTAATACCAGCACTAAATGATGGTTTGGATTTGCCCTGACAAATCTCTGCTTGTGGTTGTTGCTTGTATTAAGTACACCACGACACAGATCTCATAGTGTATACAAAAAAAATAGGTGTGGGTGCTGAAACATCTAAGGGATGAGGGTTAAGCCTATATAACGGAATCCATAGGAAGGTCCCAGAAGTTCGTAACAAATGCCCTTCAACCAACAAAAGTACCCGAAAATAGAGATAGGGCCAAAAAAAACGTCAGCGACTACTTGACCATCGCGGTTTGCTTTTCCCAAAGTCCAATCCTTTTGCCTGATCAAGAACTATACATAAGTGCACGCACACTTCGCGAATATAACAGGAAGAGTCTCGAGGAACGATCTACTCTTAAGAGTAAGTTAAATCAAGTTCCGAAAAGAGTTTCCCATAAGTCATACAAGTTTAAACGGACCGGAAGGAGTAAAAATATGGCATAATATCCTTTGGAGTGACGAGTCGAAAATAAATTTGTTCTCTTCGGATTTCGGACGTAATGTTAGGCGACTAAATACCAAGCCAAAATATGGATATAGAGACATTGTCGAAAATGTTATGTTTCCTTTGCGCCTACGTCATACCTGCCTTATTAATCCAGTTATTTATGCTGATTTAAGCTTTATGAAGATTTAAGCTGAGTATAAAGGTCAAACAGTCTTATGACTAGTGAGCTAGTTGTTTCACTAGATACTATTCCTCACTGTGACCGCTAAACCGCTTCGTCGTGAGCTAGCATGAAGATTAGCAATGCATGCCGCTGATAACTCTGTGGGTTGGTTCTGTTTCCAAATGTACATACATACATATGTACATTATACATCAGTGTTGTATGCAACCGTAGGATCAACTTTCTCTGCGAAGTTTAAAACTCCATCCGTGGTTCTGCTCTATGGGCAATGTCGTGCATCCAAAGTTCAACAAAAAAAAGCAATCAGCACAGATACCATGTATTTGCAAACACTTCCTACTCAAAACCTCTTCACCTTATTCATGTTTTTCAAAAATTTAAAAGCGAACATTTAACCTATAATAAAATTCAATGGACAGCAGTGTAGCCAATTAGTTGAAAGCACTCCTAACGCTTACGGTTTTGTACTACACGCCGTCTCTAGCTGTCAATGAACTGTCAATTAAAAACAATAAATAGACACCTTATTACGCGCAGCTGAAAGTTTTAGACTGTGCACACGCTTAGGACCACTGTGCCGTGCCATTTCGAAAGCTACAAGTACATACATATGTATATGTATGCAGGTATCAGTTTGGCTTGTCACAGGTTTTTTTTTTTGCTTTTTAAACAAAGTATCGCGCATCCAATTCCTCGCGTCCGGGCACATTGTTTACGTTATGATTGTGACATCTGTGGGTGGTCAACACCGAAAATCGAAAAGAGTCTGCGCAATTAAGGCTGTGTGTCAGCGTATCTGTGTTCGATCGAGTGATATAATTTTGAAATAAAACAAAAAATAAACAAATTAAACAGTGCATTCATAAGTATCTCCGAGTTGGCATTTAGTTTGGAATTGAATTATGCTTTTATTGGTTTGATTTCGCTTTATGAAACACTCAAGTAAAGAAGATAATAACGACCTAGGCACACACTTGTATCAAAAAGACGACGTTGAGCAGTGATATGTAATCTGTAAGAATGGCAAACGATAATATTATTGACGTTCTTAAATTACCTGTCGGTCTTGATACGAGTATACATAATATTCTTTAAATACAACCATCTGTATGCATGGCTTGAATGTAGATTATTTATTTATTTATTTGTTAAGTCAACGATGCCGTCAAATGAAAGCAAGCAAGTTTCTAGATTAGGAAGTACCTACTTATGTATGTAGAGCATCCCACAATGCACCGCAATTTACGTAACTTATTGACACCATGAAAGTGTGGGTGATAGAATAGTCAATAGTATTTTATTTCAGTCAACCTACGTCTATTTGTACTTCGTAGAATCACAAGATAGATTTTACTCCATGACTAAGGGTTTACAATCGCCACACGTCTGCTATAATTAAATACCACAAATTATGTCCAAGCGCTATAAGATAATTATAGACTCTGCGTCTTATTGAAGTCAAAAGATCATTTGTGATATTTTTACTACCCGAAGTCTAGCCGAACATAATAGAGAGTGATAACAATAATTTTTCTAGAAATTGCAAGTGTCTGCTCTCGCACCAAGCTTACGAAATCTAACATAATGGAGTGACAGCTATTGGAACTGCTAATAAATTCAATAAATTTATGGAGAGGTTGAGGACTTAACTCTGCAACACCAAACATAACCATGGCGTGCCGCGTGCATCGAAGAAGATGTTAGTTATGCAACATCATTGTTGTTGCTTATAAGTTCGTTATGAACGTGTGAAATGCCTTAAAATTTAGCATCGAACGTTGATATTCAATTAGGAACGTTTTAGTGGGGTGCACTAAGATAAGCATTAAACGATTTTATATTTAGGAAAAAATTTACTAGTACACTGGACGTCCAGTATAGTACACGAAAGATATAATGCTCAGCCAATTCGTTATATCGAAAAATTCGTTATTTTGAAACCAGTTTTTTCGACTTCATAAAATAAAAAATGAAAACATAATGTTCAATAATCATTTAAAAACTTTTTATTATATGTTTTAACTTTTTAAAATTGCACAAATTGAATCAGATTTTGAGAGGAAAAAAGTGAACCGTTTTATTGTACAGACAAGAGCATTCGTTGTATGTACATACATATATAGTACTTCTTCATTATATTCTTTATTTAGAGATATCAAATGGCGATTTGTTATACTGGAGGTTCGTTAGTCGTTATATCTATGTAGGTACATAGATACATATTATACGAATTGAAGCTAACTGCTTTATTACTTTATTATCGTGCTCTTTAAATCCCTAGTCTTATTTTTTCACTGTCTTTTGTTTGATTCCATCCGGTTAATCTTCTTTTTTTTTTAAATGTTGTACTTATGTTCATACACTACAGTTCACTAGATTAGAAACAGGCAGTTTTGGGAAATGAAAATGATCTACATATCTTCCGATCTATGGCAGTTCGAGAAAAAAAAATGTAAAAGAAGGAGTGGTTTGTGTTGAACGTGGAAGTCCAACATTTTCAGAAAACAGGCAAATTGTACTTTTGAGACATGTTAGTTGCATCAGTCAGATTCACATGTAAATAAATTGGTTCAGAAGAGATTTTTGTTTTTGTATTAAAAGTAAATTTTGTCAATAAGAAAAGGTTGGCTTTATTTCTTCTTCAAGAATGGTAAAACAAATTGTTAGATATTGTCAAATTTGGCGAAAATAGGTAGACGACTACCATTCGCAAGGCTTGTCTAAACGTGCTATCATTGGCAAGATCAATCGGAGTGATTATGCTGTTGGGAATTATTTAAATTATACAAAAACTACCGAAAAAATTATAAAGGAAATGCTTCCACTGCTATATGGCCCAGCTGCGGAAAAACGAAAAATTTGTCCGACCGAGGTTTCGACAGCTAAGATCGATCGAATATGCAGCTAGTGTTACCGCAAGTAAATCAACTACCTATTCTTAGTGTGATTCGTAGTGCCAAATACCTCAAGCGACTTAAGCTGATGGAAAAACCCAATCTTACAATTCGCGAATGACCACATGACCTGAGATGTGCAATTAGGAGCAGGTTCGAATAGTTGGACAAAGGGGTAATTTCTACTGAAACAAAATTTAAGAAAGAGAAGCTCTACTTAAACCGCCAGAAGGGCGCGTAATGTCAAAACTGTCGAATTTGGGGTTAAAAAAATCCACGAGTTATTGTTGAAAACAAATGCATCCACTGTTTGTTGCTTTTAGGCTGGATACACCATAGGGAAATTCTTCTTCTTCTTTGAACATGCGGCTAGTCAGGCAACAAGAGTTAATAGTGCTCGCTATCGCTACTTGATAGTTGCAGTTTTTTGTGCCTAAATTGATATGGATATGGAGAGAAACAATTCAATTACTGCATGAGCCATTTTCTGGCCGTGTTATTTCCCGTTTTGGTGATCAGAATTGGACGCCCAGAACATACGATTTAATGCCATTAGACTTTCTTTTCTTTTGAGTTTTTTTAAGCTTTTGGTTCTTTATACCACCCAGCCCACGGCTTGAAGAAGTAAATTGAATACTGTATCGATGATATTCAGCCACATTTATGCAAAACGTTCATCAAAAATTACGAGAAAAGAGTGCGTATGCGTCAGCAAAGTCGTGGAGGCAATTTATCCGATATGCTATTTCATACATAGCCCTATACTGCATACTTTATGAATCAAGAAAAAACGTACAACGAGTATTTCCTATCAAAATTACTACTTGCGTGTAGTTTGAGACACTCTTTACATACCACAATCAAAAAATGTTACCTTAAATAAAGACTGGGAAGTAGATGACACTGTCACCAACGCCATTTATATGTTCATGGATAAATCAAGGCACAGAAAGGGATTGAAGTAGCGATCTTCTTGCAGTGAATATCAAACAGTTTAATAGGCTAACGACCACTGCATCGTCATCAAAGCTGAGATCCAAAACTTACATGAACTTATAGCAATGGATGAGTATGTTGATTGTGGAGCCGAGTTTCTCTTTGGGCCCTAGGACTAGCCTCTCTGATTCGAAATTAGTCAGTTAGTGGGTGTCCCAGCTCAGTACCAAAGGCAATATCAGTTCTTCTTTGCTTGGTTTGATTAATACAACGATCTAGCTGATTCAGTTACAATACATGTTCCTTCATGTTCCATAAGGAAATCATAATAGGCTTATAATGGGCCTCGAAGTGAATTGTACAAATATGAAAGGGCGATCGTATGTTTTGTTAACATTACAGAATCATGCGAGTATTACAATCCTTTTTAAGTCAGAATACCAATCATAGAATATCTGACAGGGAAATAAGAGCAGATTTTAATTTTTTTTTTAATAAATATCCAATTTAAAGTGGAGCAGATAAATTACCAGATGTACTCACAAAGACTTAAAGTTAATCAAGTTGTGAAGCATTGCAATTTTGCCCTTTAAAATGTGAGCATTGCCCTTACCTGCACTTGATTATATAAATATTTCGAGAGCATGTTATTCCAACTGTTCGATATATAAATTATTCCCTTAAACTATCTTTGCCCTCTTGGCTCATCTTCAGTGTTATCATGAACAAACAATAACAAGTACAAGTATTGTAGTGAAAAGCCCTTTATTGTACACACTTGCACTTGAACTTTATCGATGTTTGGTAAACATTCAATTCCCAGAATAGTAACACGAGAAATTTAAACTTCACAGATTTAAGAAGGGTGGAAATATTTAACTACATATACTCGTACAATACAATACATACATATGTGCTGTGCCAGCATTCCTACTTATTTAGGGAAGAGGCGCATGCAGCCGAATGTGGACAAAAATAATCAATTTGTTGTTCGGTAAAATATTGAAGAACGTGACTATAATTTTTATCAAATGAAACTGGTGGCACAACAATTTTTTTTTTGTTTAGCTTTCGAATGAATCAAAGAATTGAAAAAAGAAAATCACAGCATGACACGCTTTCTTCCCTAAAGACATCCCCTGAAGTGAAGACGTCTAAGCATTCGGTTTGTTAAAAACATCGTGGATTCAAATAAAATCTGATATATTAAAATACTGCACATACTGGAAATTCGATGGTGTTGTGTCAGCAAATTCGCAATCTGGCGTATAACGTTACACTCAGGTGTACTGTGTACGTTATCACAGCCAGACTGCCAGAAGTACTGAATCAGCATAATCGACATCGTGTGAAAACGAATTGTCTCACGATGTGACTGCGGACTAAGGTTACAATATGACTTCGTTGGGTCTCTCCTCTTTTGAACGCGTGCAGTTAGATTTGGACATACAAGTAAGAAACGTGTTTTTAATCGTAACAATGGCACTGATTCCAATAATTGGCACTTTCACCTATTTTCAACCATGACAACCAACCAAAGTCGTTGAATATGAGGTGCAACTGACACTGACTTCAACCTGCTGTTATAAAATATTCACATCTTTATATATAAAAACTAGCTGTAACCAGACGCTTCGCTCCACCTATCTTTTTAAAATTTTCCCGCGCACATAGTTATTCGGGTATGATAGAAAGGAAGTACATAGTAGGAAGCAATCACTGCTGCTCTATTTTTAACTTCGATTCCCATTTTTTTCTCTATCTGTCTGTCTATCTATCTATCTACCTATGTATCTATCTATCTATCTATCTATCTATATATCTATCTATCTATCTATCTATCTATCTATCTATCTATCTATCTATCTATCTATCTATCTATCTATCTATCTATCTATCTATCTATCTATCTATCTATCTATCTATGTATCTATCTATCTGTCTATCTATCTATCTATCTATCCATCTATCTATCTATCTATCTATCTATCTATCTATCTATCTATCTATCTATCTATCTATCTATCTATCTATCTATCTATCTATCTATCTATCTATCTATCTATCTATCTATCTATCTATCTATCTATCTATCTATCTATCTATCTATCTATCTATCTATCTATCTATCTATCAATCTATCTATCTATCTATCTATCTATCTATCTATCTATCTATCTATCTATCTATCTATCTATCTATCTATCTATCTATCTATCTATCTATCTATCTATCTATCTATCTATCTATCTATCTATCTATCTATCTATCTATCTATCTATCTATCTATCTATCTATCTATCTATCTATCATCTATCTATCTATCTATCTATCTATCTATCTATCTATCTATCTATCTATCTATCTATCTATCTATCTATCTATCTATCTATCTATCTATCTATCTATCTATCTATCTATCTATCTATCTATCTATCTATCTATCTATCTATCTATCTATCTATCTATCTATCTATCTATCTATCTATCTATCTATCTATCTATCTATCTATCTATCTATCTATCTATCTATCTATCTATCTATCTATCTATCTATCTATCTATCTATCTATCTATCTATCTATCTATCTATCTATCTATCTATCTATCTATCTATCTATCTATCTCTATCTATCTATCTATCTATCTATCTATCTATCTATCTATCTATCTATCTATCTATCTATCTATCTATCTATCTATCTATCTATCTATCTATCTATCTATCTATCTATCTATCTATCTATCTATCTATCTATCTATCTATCTATCTATCTATCTATCTATCTATCTATCTATCTATCTATCTATCTATCTATCTATCTATCTATCTATCTATCTATCTATCTATCTATCTATCTATCTATCTATCTATCTATCTATCTATCTATCTATCTATCTATCTATCTATCTATCTATCTATCTATCTATCTATCTATCTATCTATCTATCTATCTATCTATCTATCTATCTATCTATCTATCTATCTATCTATCTATCTATCTATCTATCTATCTATCTATCTATCTATCTATCTATCTATCTATCTATCTATCTATCTATCTATCTATCTATCTATCTATCTATCTATCTATCTATCTATCTATCTATCTATCTATCTATCTATCTATCTATCTATCTATCTATCTATCTATCTATCTATCTATCTATCTATCTATCTATCTATCTATCTATCTATCTATCTACCTATCTATCTATCTTTTTTTTTTTTTTTTTTTTTTTTTTTTTTTTTGTAAGAAAGGTGGAAAGCATCAAAAGCCTGTGTGTGGGACTTTAATCCACTAAAACCACCTCCTGCCTCTGTTCCCTGGTCCCCACGGTACCACTGTAAGTATTTCGTCATGGGGGGGACTTCAGCCGTAGCTTTTCCTCATCTTCACAGGTCTTTGTCAATGTGTCTGAAACTGTTCTGAAGGGTATTGTTCGTTTATGTATATGTCAGTACGTGTGGGTCTAGTCTAGTTCGTTAGTTTCGTATGGTGTATGCGTAAGTTCGTGTGTGTGTCATTCCGTATACGTTCATGTCTTTGAAGTTCGGTTTGAAGGTCCTGTTGTGTGAGCTATTGCCTGAACGGCATTTCCACGTTGTAGCCGCAGTTAATTTGTTACACGTCTGCGTCCCTCTGTGAGCGCATGTATATTCGTATGTCCACCTGTCTGTGCCTTTGCGTAGGTGAGTTTTGGTACACAGCAGCGTTACCGCTCGTTTCCACTCTGTGGCTTCTTCTTTCTCGCTCTAGTCTCCTCAACTCCTGGCATACATCTTTGGCATAGAAACTCACTGCGTTCCATCTGTCTTCCGATTCTAGCATGTGATGTACTAGATTCTCCGGAGTTGGTGTTTCTCCCAGCGCTGTTTGAAGTGCATCCCTTTGCAGTTGGAATCGTGGGCAGTGGAAGAATACATGCTCTACGTCTTCGGGGGTACCACTGCATGATGGGCAAGTGGGAGAGTCATCGTTCTTGTATTTGTGAAGATATGACCGGAAACAACCATGTCCCGTGAGCAGTTGCGTTATGAAGAAGTTAACTTCACCATGTCTGCGGTTTATCCAAGTCTCTATACTCGGGATAAGGCGGTAAGTCCAACGGCCCTTGGAAGAAAGGCTCCAGCGTTGCTGCCACTCTATCAATCCTGTGCTTCTTTCTCTGGTGTCCGCTTCGCTGTAAGTCAGCCGCCGGTCCTGTCTGCTCTCTAGGAACTTTTTCTGCAGTTCTTCCGCCAGTATATCGATTGGTAGCATTCCTGCGATGACGCAGGCTGCGTGGTCCGAGGTGGTGCGGAAAGCACTACTAACTCTTAGTGCACATAGTCGATTTACTGCTATGATTCTTCTTTTGTATGAAGTCACTTTCATAGCTTCGGCCCAAACTGGTGATCCATAAAGCACTACGGATGTGACTACTCTAGCTAAGAGAAGTCTGCGGCTGTATCTTGGCCCTCCTATATTTGGCATAATCCGCGCAATGGAGGCACCCACACGGGAAGATTTGTTGCTTACGTACTCCAGGTGTTCTTTAAATGTAAGCTTTGAGTCAATTATAACGCCAAGGTATTTGATAGCTGGTTTTGATATTATGTCATGCTCTCCTACAGCGAGCGTGATGGTTTCTCGCTGCTTCCTACTGGTTATTAGTACCGCTTCTGTTTTGTGTTCAGCTAGCGCGAGGCCGACTGATGCTAGCCATCGTTGAACTACTGAAATGGTCTCATTGCTAATTTGAACAACTTCTTCCAGGAGTTTTGCAGTTACAACTATTGCGATGTCGTCCGCAAATCCCACTATTTTTGCCTCGCCTGGTATTTGAAGACGAAAGATGCCATCGTACATGAGGTTCCATAGTATTGGTCCCAGAACTGAGCCCTGGGGGACTCCTCCAGTGACGGCGTATTGCCGCCGTCATCTGTTTCATAGAGCAACAGTCTTTGTCGGAAATAGTTTTTCAGAATTTCCCTGATGCAGGTTGGTACTCTCATATTTCGAAGCGCCTCAAGGATATGTTTCCAGCTTGCGGTGTTGAATGCATTCTTAACGTCTAGTGTTATGACGCAGCAGTACTGCTTTGCGCCTTTTCTCCATCTTCTTCCTTCTATGGCCCTTTTCGCCGTGTCAACCACTTCTTTAATGGCATGAACTGTCGAGCGTGCTTTTCGAAATCCGTACTGATGTGTTGATAGTCCACCAGCTTCTTCAATCGCCGCTTCCAACCTGTTACCGATAATGCGCTCCAAAACTTTTCCCGCGGTGTCCAACATACAGAGCGGGCGGTAGGCTGATGGATCTCCTGCCGGTTTACCTCCCTTCGGTAGTAGTACGAGTCTCTGTTTCTTCCATTGATCGGGAAAAACTCCTTCACTCAAGCAGGCATTATAAATATCCACAAACAGGTCCATTCTGGTTCTAATCGCAGCTTTCAGGGCTATATTTGGGATCCCATCCGGTCCAGGGGCTTTTTTATTTCCAAACCTGTTGCTTGCCAAAAGGATCTCGTCTGGAGTTATCCTAGGAATTTGTTGAGCTGCTAAAGATGACTCGTTCTCCAGTAAAATTTCCGGTTGCCTTGGAAATAGGCCTTCGACTATTTGCTCCAATACATCTGTGCATGTGGGGGATGGGGCTCGAAAAACTTTCAGCTTTTTCATCACCACTTGGTACGCTCTTCCCCAGAGGTTTTCATCTGCTCCATTGCATAGCTCGGCGAAGCTCCGACGTTTGCTGGTATTTATTGCCGTTTTCAGCTCCTTTCGCGCTACTTTATACCGATGGTGGAGTTCGGTGAAATCATCTCTTCCTCTACTGCGCTGGCACTGTCTCCTTGCGCGGTGACATCTTGCGCGCAGTAGTTCAATGTCCTCATTCCACCAATAGACTGATGGGTAGCGTATATTCGTCGTTCTTCTTACCATAGATGCGTCGCAGGCCGTTGTAATGTGCGCAATCAGTTGCAGAGACTTCTCATTAGCTGAACCCGTCAACGTAGCATCCGCGATCATAAGGGCGAAAGCTTCTTCATCGAATGTATTTGTCTTCCACCCTAATCTGTTAGTTATTCTCGCGGATGTATTTTGACGTCGCCTTTCTTCATTCCTTGTTTCATACAATATAGCTTGGTGATCACTGTGAGTATAGTGTGAGCTGACCTTCCATGTTGTTCTCGGAGCAAGGCAGTTGCTTACAAAGGTTAGGTCGATTATCGAACCCGCCCCATTCCTGCTAAATGTATGTTCATTACCAGTGTTTAGGAGCACTACGTCAAGGACCATTAAAGCCTCTAGTAGTTTGCATCCTCTCGTGTTCGTCCTTGGGCAGCCCCATTCTGTGGCCCATGCATTAAAATCTCCGGCTATGATAGTCGGGCTTCGATCTCTAGCATCTATGGTCAATCTATCCAGAAAACTATCAAATTCCTCGATGGTAAGACTCGGTGGAGCGTAACAGCTGTAGATGTAGCAGCCATCAATTTTGGCACGCACGAAGAATGTACCAGGGTTCACCTCTGTTTCTTGGAAGGGTCGCTTACCGCAAGTCCATATTGCGGCTTTGCCTGTCGTGTCCGCTATCCATACAGTGTTATCATATTGCCGGTACGGTTCGCTTAAGATTGCGATATCAATATCTAGTTCACGAACTGTTTGTGTTAAAAGGGACTGGGCCGCCTCACAGTGGTTTAGATTTAGCTGCAGTAATTTCATTGTTTCGGCAGCAGCTCCCTCCATGCTCGTTGGTACGATGGACATCTACGGCTTCCTGTAAAGTGGTTACTGTCGATACCCTCTTTGCCTTGGCAGAGTAGACATTTTGGCTCCTCGTTGCATAGCTTCGCTATGTGACCATTTTTACCACACCGTAGGCAGTGTTTGGACCAGTCACTAGAACTTTTGCAAGCTCTGGCTATATGCCCGAATTCCATACATTTGTAGCATTTAATTGGGATAAGCTTCTCGCGTATTCGGCACACAACCCATCCTATGCGCACTTTGCCTGCTTCAATGAGCTGCTTGGCTGCTTCTGCTGGTAAGCTCACGGTTGCCGTCTGGGTACCACTGTAGGCTTTCCGAAGTGACTTAATTGTCACTGCTTTTATGGCACTGGTGTTTGCCAAGTTCTCTGCTAAGGCATTTATCACGTCTTCCTTCGTGGTGACCTCATCAAGATCTTTCACCTCAATCAGTGTCTCATGTGTTAGCGTCTTCACTTCCGCTTGTTCCACCAGGATACATTTAATTTGTTCCTCGAATTTAGTGGCCTGCGAGTTGGTAGATCTTTTCAGTTCAATGAGTAGATCGCCTTTCGCCGTTTTTTTGATGCGGTTAACATTTTCGCCAAGTTCTTTTAGTTGAGGATTGCTCTTGACCTTTCGCAGCATATCTGCATATGTCATATCGCCCTTTGTTCTTAGAACCAGCGCGTCGGGGCGGGTTGGTTTTCTCCGATCTTTTGCCCGTGGTCTTTGTTTGATCCAGTCAGGCTCAGTTTTGTTGCCTTCCGCCAGCGACTGGGTTGGTATTTCCTTAATCTCCTGTGGTTTATCTTTCGTCGCACCTTTTTCCATCGACGCCTTTTTCTTTTTCGATGGTGGGAGCTGTTTAGCCAACATATTCAAACGCGATGCACTCTTTGGTGTTGTATCTCTTTTCCTTTTTGGTGTGTCGCATATTTCCCCCTGATGGTTTACGGGCCGTTTTGCTGTCAGATTATTGGTCAGGCAAAGTACTCGGTTTTCTAACCCCTCCGCTGTTTGCGTCATCTTTGTTGCGGGTATGGGGGCACGGCCACTTTCATCTCGTGTAGGTCTTACATATCCTGCGTCAACTATCTTGTTATAGGCTGAGCGAACCAAACTTGTCAGTCTCCTGATCTCATGATGAACATTGTTTTTGCCCTTGTAGAAGTTCATCAGGTCCTCAATTCTTTGGCCGAGGATGTTCATGGCATCACTTTCAGCCTTTTCTTCGTTGGGGTCTGCTGTTTTTCTTCCTTCCACGCTGGGTGTACATTCCCTCACTTCTGGATTTTGGTCGGCTATCTCAGGTGGCTTCGAGCTTGACGACTCCTCTACTAAGATCACTTTTGGTGGTGATCGCACTAAAACTGAACTCCTCTGGAACGGATTTTTCGGAGTTGATAAGTCACACTCCGCTCCTTTTTCTTCGTTGTTATTATTTTTTTTTTGATTTTTTTCAGGTGTATTTTTTTTGTTTTGCTTGTTTTGGTTGTTTATGTTTAAATTTGTACTCATTTCTTTTGGGTCCCGACTCAAAGCCGCTATCTCCGTCCGGATGTGTATTCACCTCTGTGATCCCATGGTTATCTATGTAAGCAGGGAGGCCATGCGAGGGTTGACACAGGACCTTATGGGTACTTGTGCCAGAGCCAGATCGGTGCAAATCAGGAATGTTACATCTGAACATACACCACCAACTTAACGGCGACGTGACGGAGAACGTACTTTGAGGCCTGCCAAGGTTTTAACGGGACGGGGGCGGTTGCAGCATTAGCCTGAGAGCCGTTTCAGCCAGATTTCACTCTAGCTTACTAAGGTAACAGAATACTACAACCGTCAGCCCACAGCAATCAAGTCCAATATCAAGTCCAATCGATGGTCCGGTATACCGTAATTAAGACCTTACCGGGCTCGGTCCTAATGCCTAACCTATAGGCTTAACATGCATTACTTCTTGTATAGACTTCATGAGTTCCCCCGATGCCACTCCTTGGAGTGGGGGGCACTTATTTGTGGACGGCACCGACTCGTCCTGTCACACAGAATTCATAGGGTTTCTGAGACGTTTTCAGCCTCGCCCTCCTTCTATGCCGCTTTTGGTCGGGGACTGCTTATTTGTTATTCGCAGTTAACCTGTGCACTACAGGCCGTTCAGCGATCCGCCACCTGCTGACCCCCACAGTAGCCTAAGCTTAGCCCTGTGGCTTAGGCTACTGTGGGGGTCAGCAGGTGGCGGATCGCTGAACGGCCTGTAGTGCACAGGTTAACTGCGAATAACAAATAAGCAGTCCCCGACCAAAAGCGGCATAGAAGGAGGGCGAGGCTGAAAACGTCTCAGAAACCCTATGAATTCTGTGTGACAGGACGAGTCGGTGCCGTCCACAAATAAGTGCCCCCCACTCCAAGGAGTGGCATCGGGGGAACTCATGAAGTCTACACAAGAAGTAATGCATGTTAAGCCTATAGGTTAGGCATTAGGACCGAGCCCGGTAAGGTCTTAATTACGGTATACCGGACCATCGATTGGACTTGATTGCTGTGGGCTGACGGTTGTAGTATTCTGTTACCTTAGTAAGCTAGAGTGAAATCTGGCTGAAACGGCTCTCAGGCTAATGCTGCAACCGCCCCCGTCCCGTTAAAACCTTGGCAGGCCTCAAAGTACGTTCTCCGTCACGTCGCCGTTAAGTTGGTGGTGTATGTTCAGATGTAACATTCCTGATTTGCACCGATCTGGCTCTGGCACAAGTACCCATAAGGTCCTGTGTCAACCCTCGCATGGCCTCCCTGCTTACATAGATAACCATGGGATCACAGAGGTGAATACACATCTATCTATCTATCTATCTATCTATCTATCTATCTATCTATCTATCTATCTATCTATCTATCTATCTATCTATCTATCTATCTATCTATCTATCTATCTATCTATCTATCTATCTATCTATCTATCTATCTATCTATCTATCTATCTATCTATCTATCTATCTATCTATCTATCTATCTATCTATCTATCTATCTATCTATCTATCTATCTATCTATCTATCTATCTATCTATCTATCTATCTATCTATCTATCTATCTATCTATCTATCTATCTATCTATCTATCTATCTATCTATCTATCTATCTATCTATCTATCTATCTATCTATCTATCTATCTATCTGTCATGTCCTGTTTTCCTGTATATCTGTCTGTCTGTTTGTCTGTCTGTCTGTCTGCCTGTCTATCTGTCTGTCTATCCATCTGTCTGCCTGTCTGTCTATCTTTCTGTCTATCTGTCTATCGGTCTGTCTATCTGTCTGTCTATTTGTCTGTCTGTCTGTCTGTCTATCAGTTTATCTGCCTGTCTGTCTGTCTGTCTGTCTGTCTGTCTGTCTGTCCTATTAATTTTTTTGGTATATAAGTGTATATGTATTTATGGTATATACATATGTACATGTAGATCTAATAACTTGACTCCAGCGCCACGTAGCGGGTCTAGATTTTACAATTTTACAACAAATTTCATAAAAATCGGTCGAGCCGTTTCGGAGGAGTTCGATTACAAACACCGTGACATGAGATTTTTATATATTAGATGAGCTGTTCGTTTGATACCTCAAAACTCATAAACTAACCATCCGATTGAGCTGAAACTTACACTACATACTTTTTATGATGTTTGAAGTGTTCGTACTTCCGGTAGATGGCGCCAGAACTCAAACATTTTTAAACTCACTCACTCATGCCACGATTAGGCTGAAACTTACACAATATATTTGTAATTAAGTAAGAAATGTTCGTACATCAAAAGTTTTCAAGTTTTCTGATAGATGGCCTTGAAAACCAAAATCTCATAATTATTACTACATCAATGCACGGTGACAGCTAACACCTAACTTTTGATTACGTACACTTCCCACTTCATAACAAATACATTACTGTCTTAGTTTCAGCTCAATCGGATGATAAGTTTTTGAGTTCTTAGGATATTATTGTTTGGACAGTTTTCTTAAATCCAAATAGAGTTACCGGCATTTAATTCTCCACCAGAGTCATTACTATTTACAAAAAGTCACTCGAAAAAATGTCATTACATTTATGACATAAACACTGTTTTCAATGGGTGTAGCGAAGTGCACCGGGTAACCACTAGTATTTTATAAGCCCAGGACCATTTTCCGAAAAAAAAGAAGATTTATTTCAATATCTGTGGTATCCGTAAACGCATTTTTGTTTCCCCGTCATTTAATTTCTCCACTTTTTGAGTTTTTCAATACATAAACTTTTTTACAGAATTTATTTCATAATTAAAACAATTTATTCAAGACTAACATGTACATACTCGTACAAAGTATATACACATATACAAAACAGAATTTAAACCACAAATAAATATATGAACGCTTACATAAAAAGCAGACCTCGTGAGCTTCCGACAGGTCAGATGAGACACTGTGGACGAAAAAACCACGGATCATGATGATAAGGTTTGAATTCGAAAAAAGTGTTATTCACAAGCAGTCGGAGTGTTCGAAAGCGTGTTCTAGAATTGGGCCGCAAGGCCACAAGACCTGTGAAAAAAAAAACTAGTTTCTACCAAGATAAAGAAAATACTCTAATGGGCCAAAAAACATAAATTGTTTGTTCAATGAGAAAAGAGGCAGATCAGAACAGCACAGATTTGTGCCAAAGCTCAGATCAAGTCAGCACAGAAAAGCACAGTCATATGTTTGTTGTCAAAAATGACAAGGGCGTGATTTTTTTTAATTTGTATAGACTTCGAAAATGCTTTCCAATTAAAAATAAGACTGGATAATAAAAAAAAAATCAAATGTGCAACACAGCTGATTTTGACTTTTCTCGCGAATCTGTTCTGCCTCAAAAGTAGGTGCAGTAAAGTTGTCCAGCACAGAGTCATTGAGCACAAAGCAGATCAGTCTCGGACAAAAGTTTTTCTCATTGAATGCGTAAACCTTGTACTTTTCTGTCCAGCTCAGCTTCATTGAACAGACTAAAAGACTGGACAGAAGAAGACTGGAAAAAAGTAGTCTTTTCAGATGAGAGCCATTTTGAAGTACAGAGCTAAATTATAAGTGTTGTAAAAAGAGATGACAATGAAAAGTTCCGACTTGGTCACATTGTGAAAACCCCTAAACACCCACCAAGAGTAATGTTTTGGGGTTGTTTCACATCCGCAGGTCCTTAAACCTTGAAGCCAATAGAATGAATTATGAACAGCATCAAATACGCAGACGTCTTGAGCCATATGCTCTTGCTCACGATGCAAAGACAACTCCTAACTTTTAAAATGAAAAGATGAAAAAATTCTTCGCAGAGAAAATTATTTAGATGCTGGAATGGTCGGGCAACTTCTTCAAACTCAAGAGATTGTTCCACAAAAACAAGCTGATTTCAGTTATTATTGAAGTGTGGTTTCAGGATGAAAAATTTAAAAAAAAAGACAAAGACCGCACGGAAGTGCATAAGGAACATTAATATGTCATTGTAGTTATTTTTTTTAAATCATTTATTAAAATAATCGTAAAAGATTTTGAGAAAAATTGAGATCAGGGCTACTTTCTATTGTGTCGTACTTTTCAGTTAGTTTTGCCCGTAGTCGGCAGTTCCCCTACTTCCTTTGCCTACTCATCGGCAAACTCGTTGCTTTCTACAACAGACTGACCAGGCACCCAACATAGTCTTACCTGGTTCTGCATAATGCACTTAGCATTATTCGGCAGTTCCTGACTATTCGTTGCATTATCAGGACCACTGGGGTCATAAGTACGGCTAGAATTTCTGCCTGAAATAGGCTGAAGGCATCCGGGAGTCTTAAGGATACTTTTAGCTCTGTGTTCTTACAAAATATACCAGTCCCCGTTTCTTTTACAGTTTTAGATCCATCCGTGAAGACTACAGTGTCTGTATGGCGAGTAACTGTATTATTCGTCCACTCTTCCCGTACAGGGTTTTGTTGACTTCGCCATAGCTGGGTAAAAATAGAAAAGAAAAAAAAAACAACAACAAAACCAAAGGAAACAACTTTCTTTTCTGCCATCACGATTCAAAATAGAACAAAAAGAAACAAAAAAAAAGTGCCCCGGCAGGAGACGAACCGGGAACGAAATGGGCTACCGCCCATTTTAAAACATGAGTATCCAATTTGGTATATATTTCTCTGGTAACACTTTTTTAGCGCACATTTTTCAGTACAAACATCAAGCGGTTAGACATATTAATGTCAAAATGGGAATCCTGGGAATCCTTGATGATTTCTATACCAAATAGAATAAAAGAGCTTTTTTGTGCTAAAGGCGGTCATATAAATTATTAATGTATGAAAAGGTTATAGTGTTGTGCAAATAAATCAAAATTTCATCAAAAATTGCATTTTGTTTTGGACCATGATGAACTGACCTATGAGCTTTTTTATCGAATGAAGTTCGTACCACCTCACCCTGTGATATTCTCAAAAATAGCTTCGTAGAAACTGAAAAAGACAACAAAATAAACAATAATAAAACATAAACAATTAAAAGACAACTTTTTTTTGTTTATCAAAATTATCACATTAGAGTTTATTCATGTTGTGATCGCTGCTTATTTATCGAAGCGATAAATAATTACGCGTACGGCGCAGCGCGGCCGGCGTACGAAGTTTAACCGCGAAACTAATTTGGGTTCAAGAAAAATCGTTTGGCGGTGTATGCTGTTACGAAACCGGAGTCAAATTACATCAGTCAACAAGAAAACGTGACTGAAAAATTTCACTACAACAAGACCACTTAAAATGATTGAGCTTCGAGTATCGTAAATTTAAATTCCTTCATCAGTATTCAAGTCCTTTATTTTTGATTCGATAACTCTGGAGCTGATGTAATTGTTTGTACGCTTCAATCAACGCAAAGAAATTGTTTTATTTATTTCAATTTGAAATTGATCCAATTAAGAATTTTTGGCAAGCTGAGAATGTATGTCAACTCGTGGATAAATGCGTATTTATTTTTTATCAGAATATAGGTCATTTAAATTCAAAGTCCGACTCTGTGGAATGTGACTGAACGGTTAGTTTGATATTCATCCATCTTTTACTGTAACCCAACTATTGATGTGATGTCCCAACATCAGACCTAAAGGGTAACAAGTGGTATATGGATGGATCAAAGATGGACACCAATGATGGATGGGTGCTACAATATCCATATCAATGAGAATAAGTTCCTGTTTATTTCAAGCTAAATTCATACCATTCAAGTGTGCGCCAACGTCATCCTTGAATCAAGAATAAAAGGTGTCCTCATTCATTCACTCAGGGCTAGTCAAGCAGCTATAAAAGAACTAGGCTTAAACTTGATTGACTTCAATCACAAGCCAACACACAAAGTCCGTCCAACTACTTGCATACGCCGACGATATTGACATCATTGGTAGGACACAGCGAGCTGTCACCGGTGCGTTTGCGAGTATAGAAATGGACTTTGTAAGGACTTTGTCTACCTCGGTCCTGCCATAACATCAAAAAATGACGTCTCGTCGGAAATCAAACGAAGGATTACTCTTGCCAACCGCTGTTTCTTTGGGCTAAAAAGGCAATTGAGTAGTAAAGTCCTTTCCCGATCGACTAAGGAGACTCTATATAAGACCCTTATCATCCCAGTCTTGCTATATGGGCCTGAAGCATGGACTTTGTCGAAAGCGGATCTCGTTGGTCGCTTCGAGAGAAAAATCCTTCGTAGGATATTCGGTCCTGTTTGCGTTGAGGGGTTTTGGGGGAGAAGATTCAACCACGAAGTGTACGAGCTGTACAGCGACATCGGTCAAAAAACTGCATATTGGGCGTTTAAGATGGCTAGGACATGTAGAGCGTATGGACATCAGCGCTCCGGCTCAGGGGGATATTCGATTCAAACCCGGAGGGTCAGCGCAACAGAGGACGACCTCGCCTAAGGTCACGCGCACAAGTAGAACAAGACCTCAACCAACTTGAAGTGCGCAACTGGAGGCGGTTAGCTAAGGACCGGGCTAACTGGAAGAGGTTGTTGGTTGAGGCCTTGGTCCACCCCGGACTGTAGCGCCACCTAAGTTAGTAAGAACAGGAAAATGTGGTCGAAAACGTAACACCACCAAGAAAGAAGACGTTCTTCTTATAAGAAACAGTAAGATTAACCCTAGTAAAACCAGTGACGACTTACAAAAAGATCTAGCGGCTGCAGGAACCGCTGTGGATGCCTCTATAGTTCGGCGAAGTCTTCTAGAAGTTGTGCGAGAAGCAAGAAAAACTTCTGAAGAAACAACTCCTGAATGGTGTTATGAAAAAGAAGAGAATGACTTGGGCTCGATAATATAAAGAATGGACAGCGGATGAATGGGAAAATGTGCTTTTTTCGGACGAGGGACATTTTATCGCGCATGCTATGAAACCTCAATATGTACGAAGATCCGCTGTTGAATCAATTTCAATAGCCCATATGCAGCAGACTGTAAAACATCCTGTAAAGCAAATGTTTTGGGGTTGTTTCTCTTATTTTGGTACAGGATCGTTAGTTCCAATAGCATGAATGATGAACAGTGACAAATATATCGAAATAGTAAAAGGGAAATTCATTTGGTTCCTGAGCTGTCAAAAGTGAATGCAAAAACCACAATTTTTCCACAAGATTCGGCCCTGTGTCATGCGTCAAAGAAAGATAAAAAATATTTTGCAGAAAAGGCTATAGGTAACTTGTTTGGATTGGCCTGGACACTTGACAGACCTTCATCCTATAGAAACTTTGTAGGCTATACAACCGAAACGAAGCTGATTGAGTCAGTTAGTATGGCAACGGGATCAAAAATTCATAGAGAACTGTCAAAAACTGGTGTAATCCATGCCAAAACGAATAAAAATGGTGCTTAAAGCCAACGGTGGACACTAAATATTAATTCTATAAATTAATTTCTTATTGCCGCTTTAAATAATTAATACAAGTTTTTGAAAAAAAAAGTTTTTGTTCACATTAATTTGCACATGACGTAACTGCATGGCACTATTCGCAAGTGGGAGACAACATTTCCACAGAGAAATCCCAACTCCCAGATAAATTCTTAAAGTTTCCACCAGTGAGATCCTCCATTTCATCGAAAGAATTGAACCTATACTGGTTCCCTACCTAAACTGACTATGCGGTACAAAATATCTTTTAGATCCCAGTGCCCTCCGCAGATGGCGGATGTGATGTCAAATAGAATGGTATCCAGCTCACAATCAATTCGTTTTAAAAATATGATTAAGTAACTGAAGTCACAATAGTCAACAATAAATGTCATTTATTTATTTTTAAAATTAAGTCAAACAACTGTAACTATTCTGACTCAAGTGAGTGTAACAATTGCAGTTGCAGTTTCATAACTAGAAAAGTAAATATTTAAAGAGTCTAAGGTGACTTACTTTTATCACTAATATTATTCTTAGAATTACTAACGACTTACAATAATTATAATTAAAAAATACTACGTATCATCATTGTTATCAAAATAAGAAATAAATATCTACATATGCATATGTTACATGAGTAGGTACTCGTGGTTACATAAAACACAAGCGAGTTCTGCATAGTTCGAATTGCAATTTCAATAAATATGAAATGTTTTCTGTAATGACGGATACGAATTCAGCCACTCCCAGTAGGTGTTAGGTAGTCCTAGTGGTTTCAATTTGCAAGGTGCTTAGCCTGATTTTTTCGAAGAAGCTAGCTACTGCCAATACGTGGAGGTTATTCTGTTGAATTTCGATTTATCGAGAACTTTCAATCAAATATTGTTTCTCGTTTCGGTCTGCAGCGGAAATTTTTATGGATTTGAATTCCTTTTTAGGGTTCCGTACGCATATGGTAAAACGGAACCATTATAAGTTCGCTCTAATTGAAAAATGTATGTCACGATAAAAACATCAAGAACTGTTCTTCCTATAAAAACTTGAAATTTGGTACACTTGTACATGGTGGTCCACATACATGGACAAAATATAACTCAAAAATACTATGAAACAACTATACAGGGTGGGTAAAATATAATCTAAAAAAAAAAATTCTGAAAAATATATCATGTGGAACATCATTCAAAAGGGCTCCAAAAATGTTTTTCTTAATTTTTTCTGTTAGAAACTTTAGAAGTTACTGCCAAAAATGTGCGCAAAATAGCATACCAAATTTACACTACGGTTTTCTCGGAAACTACTGAAGTCAAAAATATAAAAAAAATCATAGTTTGTAGATAATTAACTATATTTTTAAAGATAACCTAGCGAGGATCGTAGGTTGTATAGTTTTTGAGAAATTTACGTCGAAAAATTCAATTTCATGTTGAAAAATTCAATTTCTTAACCGATTAACTCGTAAACTACTAGACCAGTTTCAATGAAACTATCACTACTCGATTAAAACTAATTTTGGGAAAATTAAAGACTATCTAAAACTGTGTTGCCATATAAAAAAATAAAAAAAAATAATCAAAAATATTGATTTTTTGATTGACCTCAAAACTCAGTAGTACAGCGCTAAAAAGGTTAATGGATGTGCTACACACTCAGCCGCGTTCTTAAATTTTATACAATTTCTCATAGTGAACATAGAGTTGGTCGTTTTCGTTTTTGGTGTTAAAAACGTGAAACAGTTAATTGAAACGAAACAGTTAATAAAACAAAATATAACTAATTTTAAAACTACGGAACCCTTTGAGCGCGAGTCTGACTCGCACTTGGCCGGATTATTTTTTTTTTTTAAATGGCTCCTTGCAAATATCTAGTGGTAGTGGACGACCAAAAAAAATTACGACTCCTCAAACAGAATGAAAAGTTGTTAGATGTGTCGAAAAAGATCCCAAAATGTCTGCGATAGACCTTTCTAAAGACCTCCAAGAAAATACAATTGTAGATAGGTATACTACATATGTACATGTTAGAAATTTTTTACATTCAATAGATTTAAGAACTTACACAAACCGAAAAAATAGCCTTTTGTCTGCAGAAAATATTAAGAAACGCCTGGAATATGCCCGAATGTACGTCAAACTTCAGAATTCTGGAGCTCGGTGATTTTAAGCCAAAAGTCGACATATTTGGGTCTGATGGGAGCCGATTTGTTTGAACTAAACAAGGTACAGCCTTTAGGCCTTTGCCACACGAGCGTCTTTTTCCGCGCTCCCATTTGGTCGCGCGCCATGAGTATATAGAAAACCAATAGAACTGTACACACGAGCGTCCGCGACCAAAAAGGCGTCGTGTATACATTTTGCTTTACACTCAGGACTCAGGACGAAAGACAAAAAGACGCTCGTGTGGCATTGGCCTTAGTCCGGCGAATGTAAATACCACTGTTCAACATGGTGGAGGCAGTGTAATGGTATGGAGCGCAATGGGAAACATGGTGCTCGTTGAAGGTACATGGTATGAAAAAAAAAAGACTACCTTAGCATACTCAAAAACAATTTGTTAGCAACTCCCACTAAGCTGGGTACAAGCGATAGTTATTGCTTTGTGCACGATAAGGACCCTTAGTCCAATATTGTACGGAAATGGTTGCTCTATAACGTGAAAAAAGTTCTTTCCCATCCCTCACAAGCTCGGATTTAAGCCCTATAGACACCTGCCAAAAATGAGGGAAAATTCAATACGCACCAAAAATTCAAAAAAACATACACGTGATAGATACCATCATGACCACTGCCTCAGAGGTAGGCTATCAAATAAACTTTCTATCTTCTCGAATAATTTCGGTAAAAACTTTATGAGGAGAGTATGATGAACCTATGCAGACTCAGCGAACTGGCAGATACCATGTGCAGATATCAGAAGCTACAATTAGGTCGACGGATAAATCATGAGCATTAATATTACAATAGACCCCTTTCTGCGCTTCAGTAAACCAACCTTCAAGGCACTTTCCCAGACTAATTGCGGTGTGTTTACCATTTGTAGATTAATTTCCAATAGTCTGCATTTATTTTTGATTTCTCAAACTTTTCATAAAGCACGAACGCAATGCATTCAAACAGATGGACATACATATGTACATACAACATAAGAGTACTCGCTCATATCCAATCAACAACTTGTTTCGCAATCACCAGGCGAACGGCTAAGTAAGTCAAATTATTATTTATAACTTCATCCAGTCTAATTATTGACTGAATGTTGCCATAAATTCCCCTAACTGCATTAGACTGGAAGAAAAAAAAAAAAGCTACCCATTAGAATCCGGATAACTTAAGCGAATGTATTTTAAAGTGCTCATCCATTTGATTGTACACTTTATTCGGTGACTTCATATTGAACGGGGAATATTCACCGTATCCAAAGTATGTACGAGTTTGTATAAACTCGAGCCTAATGTACTGCACAGCGACCACCTGTTAGAATATTCCTTGGAACGCGTGTCTGGTAGCGCAGTGTAATGGGAGTTTCTGAAATCAACATCAGAGGCAGGCCAAGGCATACCCGTACAACAACACAACCAGGAACACTCTAGAATGGGAAGATTAAAAACAGACGCATATCTCAGATTCTAAAATGTGTTTCGCATCTTTGTAATGGGGCTAATTGAGCGGACGGACATTATGTGCATATGGAGTTATTTAGGTATACGAAACTCGTACCCGTACATTTGAGATATAAGATATTATGCAAGAAAAGCAATAATATGGAAACGCAATTCATTTGTGTCTACATTAAGATACATTTATGTTACACTCCTTTTCGCCCTTTACGCGCGGTATTGTAAATATGCGTACGCGACAGGTTTATTTTCTCACGATTTCTATTTGACAGATAACACAACAACACCTGATTCACCTTTTGCCAATTTTGGAGTACAGATATGAAAAATAAAATCGACACGCTATCGATTGTTGATAAAGAGACATTTCAATTCACTTACTGTATCTGTAACCACAAAAACTAATTTATCAGTTGGTTATTTTTTTTTTTTTTATTTTTAATCGAACGAAACTTAATATAGCAGTCATAGATACAGTATCTATATGTCACCCAAAAAGTGCAAATTGTGCAGAACCTTAGAAGATGGGCAAGAAGTAGGTTTGCAACTATGTGTGCATGCTTGTATGTATGTGTAGGAGTATTACTCCAATCATGTGGATATAATCTGCTGCTGCACCACATTGAAGTAAATTTGATTTTCCCCTTGAACGCTTGACTCCAATAAATCAATTGCAATGCGGGTAGCTAAGGAATCCATGAAAGAGCCGACCAAAGAAAAACAGCCTGAAGAAAATAATCGACCCCACCCCACCTCGATTGTGTCGTATTTCCCTCGCTTGGAACTCACAATCACAATACACACATGTATATCTATCCTATCCCGTTGGACTTAAAGAGTGTATCTTATTTTTCTCTTCCGTCGACCTGAGATAATTTCTAATTATAGGCGTTCAATAAATTCACTTTGTATCTATAAAGAGCTATCGGCATGCGTTTGTCGGATGCAGATACATTACATACATATGTATATGAATAATACTGTTACAAAGGAGCACTATAATTTCAGGATCATTTAGAATGTACATGACTTGATTTAGTGATAATACAAAGCTAACAGTCTCTTGATTATTATTTAAGTAAGTTAAATACGGTTCGCAAGTGTTGAAGACATGCTCAAGAATATTAGTACATATTTAGTACTGTAGCAGAGCTGTACGAATATAATATAGGTACATAGGTGGGTGAAGAAATGTAAGAAGGAAATGTATACGAGCTTATGTTATATTTAAATTGTATACTATAGATAAGATACGACATCATCTTTGAAACAGGGAGCAGTTAGCTTGTTATACAAAACGACAAGCAATTTCACTTTTCATTTAGGAGTTTCACTTTATTTTAAATTTAAGTAGAGTTCGCCAATGGATATTTGTGCGTTAAACAAAGACAAGCAAATAAATAAATAAATAATGTCTAACTTTTAAGTCGAAAAATTCACAAGAATTCCAACAAATAAACCATTTTAGTTTTAACATAAAGGGTGTTTTTTTTTTTAGAGGTATAGAACTTCCGATAGGGATAACTGTTAAACGAGCTGTCATACTACCGAAGTGTGTTTGACTTTTTTTTCAGTATACCAGAACAACGTTTACAAATCGTGGAAATTTATTTCCAAAATTCGCGCTCTGTTCGTCAAACTTGAACCAGATTTTTACCGTCAAATCATTTTCAGCGATGAGGCTCATTTCTGGCTTAACGGGTATGTAAACAAGCGAAATTGTCGTTTTTGGAGTGAGCACAATCCTCATAGAACTCTTGAGACTCCATTACATCCCGAAAAAATCACTGTTTGGTGCGGTTTACATGCCGAAGCCGTCATCGGCCCATTTGTCTTTAAGTCCGAAACCGGGGCCAACATTACCGTGAATGGCGAACGCTACAGGCAAATGATTCATGATTTTTTTATTCCTCATGTCATTGGAAATCATTTGGAGAAGAAATAGTTCCAAAAAGACGGCGCAACATGCCATACAGCGCGTGCAACCATGACTTGGGTGAGCCAAACGTTTAGTGACCGAATCATGTCAATAAATGGACCTGTAACTTGGCCACGTCGTTTGTGTGATTTGACACCGTTGGACTACTTTTTGTGGGGGTACGTCAAATCTCTCATCTATGCTAATAAAGTAGTATCGATTGATAATTAAGAAGCCAACATTCGACGCACTATTGACGAAATATGACCCAGGTATGCTCGAAAAAGTGGTGCAGAATTGGACCGATGGGATGGCGTTCATAAGGCGCAGTCGCGGAGGTCATATGACAGAAATTATTTTTAAACATAAATGCCATGAAATTTGTGAGCTAATAAAGCCAAAATGTTGGTCATTCCATTGAATTTGTTATGTTTTATTTTAAAAAAAGTTGTTTGCCTCTAAAAAAAAAACACCCTATATAAATGCTATTCATAAGGGAGCGTATCGGAATCACGGTTTTTAAGATACCATTTTTTAAGAATCCCCTCAGAAAAAATTTAAAAGACCGTCTTCTAAAATCCCGTCTTTTTTGAGATACAGCATCTTAAAATCCCGCTTTTTAAAATCCCGTTTAATCTCGTTTTGCCCGATTCTCAGAATCCCACTTTTGTATTTCAACAGCTTCAAAATTTAATATTGCTTGTTCCATTTTTTAACAAAGAAATATTCTATTGTATTGTATAGTGCTTGTATTGTTCACAAATTTTAACAAAATCATTCGATTTACCCGCAAAACCATTTGGTTTGTTTGCAGGCGGTTAAATGTATAAATATTCATTTTGATGTGACTTTTCTATAGAAAATTATTAATTAATTGAAATTTAAAATTAAGAGTTTTACAAAAATTATACAAATTTTAATAAAATATAAGAGAAAAAAAAGTAATGGACAAATTAAGATATGAAATTGGCTTTTAATAATCTTTTGCGTTTGCTTATTTCTTTTATATTTTTTAGATACTCGGGTAGTTAATTTATTATTTTTGGAACAGTGTTCTTCAACCGTCTTCTTCCGTAATTATTGTTAAATGGTGGGATATGAAGTAGACCTCGAGTTCGTCTTCGTGTGTTGACCTCATGTTGAATCGGTATATTGAAACGTTCGTCCTCAAAATACTCCAATGTGACCGTCATTCGAAAGATGTCTTCTACAAATAGTACCTTAAAAGTTTCACCGTGTTGACTGCTTTGTTTAATTAAACTAACAATTGAGTTTTGTAGTCTCTGTAGCTTGTCTAGGTGACTTTTAGCAGCATTACCCCATTCTAGGATACCATATCTAAGCTTTGATTCCACTAACGCATAGTACACTTGTTTAAGCACCTGAAACTTGGAACACTTCTTCAAATATGCTACTGCAAACATTGCCTTTTTCAATTCACCTCTTATTCTCTCCTTATGTTTCTGCCATATGAAGTGACTGTCAATCACAACTCTGAGATATTTGTATTTCTCAATAAAAAAAAGTTCCAATGGAAAATTATGAAAAAAAAGGAAAAAAATGTCCGAATCAATTTTTTTTTAGTCCTATCGCCCCCAATATACAATTGAATTAACTGCATAAAAGAAATTTGTTGGTTCCATTAATGTTTCAATGTGCATACATATTTGCATACTATATACTAGTACTATGTAGCAGTGGCTGCCGGTAACAAGTACCAACACACTTAGGCATATAGCGGCCCATTGTGCTACCAAGGATATTGGGGATATTTACCCCGCTACTCAGGAGAACCATTTGGAGCTTTGTACAAAGCGAAGAAGGCTTCCCACGTCTGTTTGTGTTAGATCACTTAGATCTTCGAAGAAGTATTCTCCTAGGTGTAGTTTTCTATTACAAGCAAGAGCTGAGCATGAGCAGAGGAGATGTGTTGGACTTTCCTCCTCCTCCTCGTCCCTACAGCTTCTGCAGAAGTCATTCGAGATGACACCAAGTCTAGTTGCGTGTTTGCCTATAAGGCAGTGTCCTGTAATGATACCGATAATTGTACTGATATGTAGTCTTTTTAGTGACAAAGGGTATCTAGAGTGGTTTAGATCTAATCTAGGTCAGATTTGTTCTGTAGCAAGACAGGTAGTTCCACTTCCATCAAGCGTTGGTTTTATTGACTGTGTCAAGTTTGAGTGCTAGCTTATAAGTAGCGAGTGGCATATATATATTTTCATTATCGGGTAGAATAGGTATTGTTGTTCCTATTTTAGCGAGCTCGTCTGCTATGTAATTACCTGGAATGTCTCTGTGCCCCGGCACCCAGCAAAGCTGAATGTTAAACTGCTTAGCCATCTCTATAAGAGATGAACGGCAGTTGGGGGTGGTCTAAGAAGTCGATAAGACTTCAGAGATTTCAAGGCCGCCTGACTATCTGAGAAATTGCTAATATCGTTAGTGGATATTACATTCCTCTTGATCCAGGACAGTACTTGACGAAGTAATTGATGTATTTGCAGCAAAGCAGGCCAGGCAATTTAAATTTAGTTTTATAAAATAATTCTTTACGTTTTAACGTTGTTATGTTGAATATAGTTACTTTTTTTTTTAACCTATTCCTACTTTTGTTATAATTACTGTCAGTAAAAAAAAATGAAATTTTAAATTGAAGATTATTTTATTTTCCTATTTCCCCCCCCCTCTTCACACGAAATATTTTTCTGCCTACGGCCCTGATAGTGATGATTATATTTAATACGACTTATTAATAAAAGGTTAGTGCAAAACAATACCTGTTTTTATTTATCCTATTTCTAAATTATTTTATAATCTCGCTGTTGCAATGAAAATTATTTTTTTTATTTAAAAAAAAAAAAAGCCTCACAATCAATTGCGGGATTATAAAAGGCGGGATTACAAGAGGCGAATTTATAAGAAACAGGAGTTAAAATCGGGATTATAAAAAGCGGGATATCGTACCCAACCCTATTCATAAAGTGTGTTGTTTTTTTTTTTAACTTTGAACTCGTATGTGTATACTTTGCGAGATGTTTTGGCTTCATTGAAATTTTTCACAAATCATAACTTGCAACTCCGCACAATTTAGTTTACACTATTGACTAGTCGAATTGTAGAACTTATTGTCATCTATTTAATCTGTCACTCGCAATGATCTGCTGATTAGAACTAAAAAAAGCGGTTAAACTGTCCAGTGTATAAACTAAATGTGATTCATTTACAATGGGAAAAGTATGAATTGGTTTAGTGACCAACCTGGTTGATGCAGCCCACTTTTCTGTACACGACGTTCTTCATCCCCATAGTTAGGGCTTTGATGACACCCGTAGCAATTTCAAAAACGTCAAAACCCACAGAAATCCAATACAAAACACAAAAAGTAGTGCAATTCCCGCATACGGCTGTGTGCAGTACATCGACCTCAAACGCTGACAGTAAGTATTCTGTAAAGTACTTCTAAATTGTGCAAAATTCTTTAGAAATTCATATAAAAAACCAATCAAAGCACATAAACATGTGAACTTCTGCTGGCTTGTGCTAATTATTGTCAGCAAACACAATGCAATCAATTTTATTTGCATAGTGTTGCACAATTATGTACACGTACTTCGTATTTGCTTTCAAATTATTTTGTTGACATTTGCTGTATTACCAAGTAGTTCACTCGGTTTGAATTAATTTAAAATAAATTTTTCTATGCAAATTTATAAATTATGCCCTTAGGCATTGAATAAATCTTAGAACGCTGTGACACATAAGGTGGGGTATATATTCGTCAACGGGTTTGCATTTTCAAATTAATCGAGACAATTAAATCTATGGATCATTAAGCACATAGACAGAGACATGCTGTGAAACTGTCGGCGCGGCGTATTTTTACTTTACTACCACGAATTCGATAACTGCGTGGCGCGGCGGCAGTCAATAGTTATCGTTATCGCCCTGTTGTAATATAATTAGTTTAAATTACAAAAGTGCCACACGTCAGAAGGTAATCCTCGAGCTTGCTTGATTAAATCTCGAACATAAATAACATGATTAGCTACAGATGTCTTGTATTCATTTTTAATTTGTTATTCATTCGATTAGTTGTGATGTGACTCAACATTGAGACGTGCGGCGAGAAGCAGAGCAGAATCTATGAAATATTCTAAATGTGTGCATTGTGCAGCACGGATATGAGATGTTATGCAAGACCCAAGGTGTCACAGTTCGGAGGAGAATCTTTTCATATTGGCAAGAGTACGAACGAAAACAAATTTAATGATACATCTTGCGAACGAATAGATTTTGATTATGGTACACGATTAGTGTGATGACAGCGCCACTTCGGATTGACATTTGAAATCTTCCGTATAATCTTTTATGCGATGATCTGTTCAAAGTTTGGTTACGGTGAATATAATTGGCGACGATAGATAACTGCTATCTCTTAGGCAGAGGATTTTTTTTTAATACATGGAGGTATGTGACAGTATGTGTCACAAGGAGAATCTCATACCCGGGTTTTACCATGACCTTCCTTCTATCTGTTTGTCCTTATCTACAGTACTGCTTTGCATTTTGTTAAATATTCTAATTGACTCCTCTCGAAAGTTGCAGTTTTCAGGTTCAATGTGGATGGGATTTGGCACCTTGTGTACCGGTTTGTACCATGGAATTATTCAGAACATCTATCATCATGACATAAGTATAAGGCTACCACCAGTCTGGCAACACCCAATGAATGGAGGTTTGTTGTCGATCTTTCAAAGATTGGTTTTGATTCCCAGTGTTTTTAGTAGAGATGAGAAAAAATCGCAGTCTGCTATTCATTCACTGCTAATGAAAATTCACATTCGCAACCTGCTAACAACTTATAAATAAACTGCTATTCCATATATTAATTTTGTCTCGCTTCTATACATTACAGACACAGAGTCATAATTTCATTTTTCATACACTACACACAAAATGTGTGTTTGTCTCATACGAATAACATAGAGAAGAACAAAACTAAAAAAATAAACTACCCTTTTTACACGTCATCTGCCGAACGTCTCATCCAATTTTCAACATGTGTCTGCGAAACAGGCGCCAAACCAATTCGCAAAGTTGCACATCGCAATCGCAGCTGGTTGAAAGCATGGTTGGTTGGTATATAGCAGTAGCATTTAAGGTAGCAGTAGCATGTAAGGTAGCAGTAGCAGCACAAGTTATACTTGCTATTGAGTTGTGAATGCGATTTGCTATCGCCAACAGAGATCTTACTTGGTAATGGTGCTATTGCTGCTATTGAAATCGCAGTCGCAGCTGGTTGAAACTTGAAAGTAGGTATACATATGTATATGGTTGGTTGGGAGCAGTAGCAGGTCCAGAGGTAGCAGCAGAGGTTATACTTGCTATTGCTGCTATGCGATTTTCTATTAGTAGAGTTATATCACTGAATGGACCCAAAATTGCTATTTACTATATTTTTTATAGAAGTGCACGAAATATTCGCGAAATGTGCCGATCGAAATTTTCGTACAGAACCAGTACAACGAATTTAAAGAAGCACATTGAAACAAAGCATTCTACTATATCTTTAGTTTTAGCAAGATCATCGGCGCCAGATATGCAAGTAAGTTTTTTTTATCAAAGGATATTATGTACCTACATACATACCAGTACATACATCTCGTCAGGGTGTGCCAGGTACGTGTCAAAAACATACTCAACCCATACAAATATTTTTTAATGTTTTTCTCCACAACACCTCCGACAAAATATACACAGGCACATATGTATGTAATACATAACCATTGTAACCTGTATAGGCTAAACATGTTTCAGCAGCATGTTTACCCATGTAAAATACAACAAAACCTTAGGCTGGATAATTATCGAGTCTTATTTTTGCACTGAAAGCTTTTTCGAAGTCTATATAGGTTACAAAAAAAACACGCCTATAGTATTTACATCATAACTTTGGTATATGATTGATTTTATTCGTTGAATGACATCAAATTAAAAACAACCCTTAATTTGCTTGTGCCGATCTTCACTCCCACTTCATGTGTTGTATTCGTCCAATACACAAAAAGTTCACAGGCGTGTTTTGTTTGCAAGCCTATAAAGGATTAAAAAAAGCTTTCAATGTAGTTATAAATACAACAAAACCTTAGACTGGATAAATATCCATTTTACGTGGAAAACATGCTGCTGAGACATGTTTACAGGCTACAAATAAAACACGGCTATTGTATGCATCGTTTTGTTCAGTTTTATCTGCTAAGAAAAAAAGGGAATTAATGGTTTATCTGAGCACAGACAAGAGAAACATATTTCTCTTGTTTGTGATTTGAGGTACACCGATCGAATTTGAAATTAAAATTAATTTTATCATTTTCGCGAATGCATAATAGGACTTCATTGCGAATTTGCATTAGCAGATTACGTTAGCAGTTTATATTCACTGTGAATAAGAAATCGCATTCGCAGTTTTAGCTGCGAATACAAATTCACAACTTAGCCAATCTCTAGTTGGAATCATTGAAATAGTTGAGGATATAAGTTCGCAGGAGGAATCACAAGCTCGTGCGATAGCAGTTTAAGTATGTATTGTGTGTAAATACCTAGGTAAATGTTGCCACTGCGGTCTTTTACACTTTATGTTGATATGGCAGTACTGAACTTCTTGGGAGAACAACTTGATTACCAGTTAAACCAGAAACGCGCCAAAACCTACATACACACATATAGTTTCCTAATTCATTAGTAATTTAGAAATATACATTCCACGATAGACCAAGTGCATCGAATTACAGAAGTAGTGAAAGGGCACTGGAAGAAAAACAAGTGTGTTCGACTCGATTTTTAGATATTTTTATTTTTAGCCTTTGACAAGGTTTTGCATGAGGGACTTGAGAACATACTGCATAGGGATTTATGTTCCCAGACAGTACTACGAAGTACTGAAATCTTATATTTCAGACCGACTCCTTAGAGTACGATACGAACTAGAATATTCGGATACTCGAGAGCCGGCGTTCCATAAGGAAGTGTCTTAGGATTAGGATCTACCGGGTTGGGCATGAAATCTCGCCTTACAAAATCCCGACTGACAAAATCCCGACTGCCAAAATCCCGACTGACAAAATCCCGACTGCCAAAATCCCGACTGACAAAATCCCGACTTACAAAATCCCGACTGCCAAAATCCCGACTTTTGAGAAAATATTAGTTTAAAATTCGCGCGCGCGAAGTCGGTATCTTGTAAGTGATGAACGCGCGGCTATTTTATTTTTTTTGGTTTGTATGAAAATTCTTATATCCCTTCGCGGAACTATTTTCTCATTCTTATAAGATTTATGACACGGCTCAGTACGTTTGATTAATTAGACATGATGAGAATCAAAAAGCGCTGTTCTTTTTGATTCTCATAAAATGACATTCATCACAAAATACTTAAAGAATCATAATTATTTTGAAAGGAAGTTGTTTCGACACTAACAACCTCCTCGCGATGTCACTCACCCTCAACACTTCACTAAAAAAAACAAAAAAAAAACGGAGAACCAGTTAAACCAGAAACGCGCCGAAACCTACATACACACATATAGTTTCCTAATTCATTAGTAATTTAGAAATATACATTCCACGATAGACCAAGTGCATCGAATTACAGAAGTAGTGAAAAGGCACTGGAAGAAAAACAAGTATGTTCGACTCGATTTTTAGATATTGCTCAAGCCTTTGACAAGGTTTGGCATGAGGGACTTGAGAACATACTGCATAGGGATTTATGTTCCCAGACAGTACTACGAAGTACTGAAATCTTATATTTCAGACCGACTCTTTAGAGTACGATACGAACTAGAATATTCGGATACTCGAGAGCCGGCGTTCCATAAGGAAGTGTCTTAGGATTAGGATCTACCGGGTTGGGCATGAAATCTCGCCTTACAAAATCCCGACTGACAAAATCCCGACTGCCAAAATCCCGACTGACAAAATCCCGACTTACAAAATCCCGACTTACAAAATCCCGACTGCCAAAATCCCGACTGCCAAAATCCCGACTTTTGAGAAAATATTAGTTTAAAATTCACGCGCGCGAAGTCGGTATCTTGTAAGTGATGAACGCGCGGCTATTTTATTTTTTTTGGTTTGTATGAAAATTCTTATATCCCTTCGCGGAACTATTTTCTCATTCTTATAAGATTTATGACACGGCTCAGTACGTTTGATTAACTAGACATGATGAGAATCAAAAAGCGCTGTTCTTTTTGATTCTCATAAAATGACATTCATCACAAAATACTTAAAGAATCATAATTGTTATGAAAGGAAGTTGTTTCGACACTAACAACCTCCTCGCGATGTCACTCACCCTCAACACTTCACTAAAAAAAACAAAAAAAAAACGGAGAACTTACCAAAACACGCACTATGAACAAGATACAAAAATCATTTGGTTAAGTGCACCGAATGAGAATCACAAAGAACAGCACTTTTCGATTCTCATCAGATGACGATTTTGCTAACAAGTTCATAGTGTGTTTTGGTAAGTTTCTTGGTTATTTTTTTCTTAGTGACATGGTGGGGTAGTGGGCCAACACATTCTTTTAAGAATGTGGAAAAAAAATGATGAGAGATTTAAAGATTTTTTTTTTGTCGGGATTTTGTATGGTCGGGATTTTGAAAGTCGGGATTTGGTGCCGTTCCCGGATCTACCTTGTATTTGTTATATACTAGGGATATTCAGGAAGATGGCAATGTTTTCATGGCTACCTTTGCAGATGACACCGCAATATTGGTATCTTATTAATGCGTTGTTAACGCAACAGAAAACCTGCAAAATGCAGTCAACAAAGTTACGGCGTATCAAACTCAATGAGACAAACTCAACTCATTATAATCTTTACAAATAAAAAGTTTAACAATGTTCCAATATTTGTTTACAATCAAGTTGTACCTTACGCCAATACGGCCAAATACCTTGGAATGACTTTGGGTGCGAAATTAAAATTGAAAGAGAACATCAAAAAAAAAGAAACGAACTAAACTTGAAATATAGAAAAATGTACTGGTTACTGGGAAGAAACCCAGACCTATCTATCCAGAACAAAATAATGCTATATAAGCAAGTACTAAAGCCTATATGGACGTATGGCATCCAATTATGGGGCTGTACAAAATACAGAAACCATACAAACATTCCAAGACACAGTCCTTCGTTGAATAATAAATGCCCCTTGGTACATAAAAAAATTGCTACTTTCATCGTGACCTACAAATAGACATGGTTACATAAGTGGTGAGAAAGCACTTTCACATTAACTCCGAGATGGAGACCGTCTTAAATGTAAGAGACAATATTCGGAGATTGACAAGAGCAAAACCTCACGAGGTAATGGTCTAAAAACTATGGGAAAGTATATAACTTTAAAGATCCCCCAATGCGATTTAAATTCAAGAAAGAAAAATAATTTGTCGATCTTTCAAAGATTGGTTTTGATTCCCAAGATGTTTTTAGTGCGGTAAGAGTCCCACTCGCTAGGTACCGATGAACTAGATGAACCAGACCAGGACAAAGTAATGCTATATAAGCAAGTACTAAAGCCTGTATGGGACGCATCCAATGTACAAAGAAAACAAATACAGAAATCATATAAAAATTCCAAAACAATTCCAAGATGGAGGTCCTAAATTTAAGAGACAATATTCGAAGACGAGCTGGTCTGAAAACTATGGGGAAGTATATAACTTAAAACATTCATCTAAAAAATCAAAAAATTATCTGTCGATCTTTCAAAGATTGGTTTTGATTCTCAGGTGTTTTTAGTGCGGTAAGAATCCCACTCGCTTGGTACCGAAAAACTACCGAGTGTCTTTTGAAGATTTCCACCTGTAGTGAAGGAAGAAAAGGACCTTTATTTGGAATTGATCTTAGTTTCGTATATTATCCGGCGGATATAGAGCTACATATGTATATTCTGATGTGAATTTGAAGGTCGTTGATGAAACATATTTATAAATGTTTTTACTCTTTACGAAAATAGTTTTATTTTATTCGATTGGTTTTCTTCAATTGCCTTCATAGAATTTTGGGTGCTTATAGCAATTAAAAGAACTGACTCAATATTATTTTCCCGAAAATTTCATTAATTAAACATCCAGTTGGGTGTGGGAGTATTTCTAATTCGATATTTCGAATGCAACGAAAAATTAATTATTTTCAGGGTTACAACCAATCATCCACATGGCTGATTTCTCAGAATTTGGCAGGATAGAGGTGAATAAACACAAATGTAGAAGATACATTTACGAATATTTGCAATGCATGTTCTCTGTACTATAAGTTCGTGTCTAAATTTGTTGGCTATTTCCAAAAAGAATTGTGTATCATTAGTTCCATTTATAAAATCCAAACAACATCCAGTGAACAGTTTCTAGATCTGTAGTTGTATTAGAAGATGGTATATATGTATATATGTACATATGAAATAGCTTTTTGGGGCGCATTAGTGGGTGGATAATTATTTTTTGGTTTAATAAGCAACCGTATACATATTTGACAAATGCTATTCAGCCGAATTAAAGATGACAAAATTTCCAAATCACATTTTCGGCAACAATTCTTAATTAAATAAAAAATATAAATGAATACAATTGATTCACTTATTGATGAGGCGATGGCAGTGATGGTCCCATAGATGATAGTATTATTTACAGTCAGTCACAAAAGTCTGCATACAGGTCGGAATGGGGTTAGATCAACGATTATAGACAAAACTAAACTTTTATTTTTATACTGTTATTGTTCGAAAGCATGATTCATAACAAAGTCTTTTTTTTATAATAATTTAAGGAAAACAAGAAAACAATCGAAAATTTAACTTACGGTCTACAATCAGCTGCAGACCAATGTCCTATTCCAAGGAACAAATAACCGCTACTTTTTGCCGGTAAATGCCTATTTTCGTTTTTTACTTAGTAACGTTTCATTTTTTCTAATGTTGTAAGTGTCAAACTCTTTTTGCCAAAAATTCTGTGAGAATAGAGGGTAGAAATGAAATACCCGTTAGAAACCTCATCATAAAACTTCAAAATTTTCAGAAATTGTGAATACAAATAGTTCAGACCAAAGTAAAAATTTATAATTAAATAAATTGCCCGAAGACATTTCAAATACATCGGGTAAAGCAGTTCACTCAGAAGCTTTATGTAGGGTTTTAAGATAGGAAGGATTAAATGGACGAGTTCCCAAGAAAAGAAAACCCTTTATAAGTGAAACTATCCGTCAAAAACGCTTGGAGTTCGCAAATCGCCACATATCAAACGATTTTTGTAAATTAGTACCTACTTTTTACGGACAAAAGTAAGTTTAATGTTTTCGGATCCGATGGCAGGGGAAAAGTATGGCAAAGGGCTAACCAAGAAATAGAAGCGACGAACCTGGTACCTACTGTCAAGCAGGGTGGTTAGCATGTGATGGTATGGGGTGCAATTGCAGCTTCTGGTGTCGGAAGGCTCGTTTCTAATGTATAACATATAGAGAAGGAAATATGGATCGGTATCAGTACCTGAATATTTTGCGTGAAAACTTGTATACCTCAGCTGAGGCTCTAGGGTCTAGGGCTTGGAAACAGCTGGGTACTAGATCAGGACACGTCCCAAAACAACTTCATCCACCTCCGCAAACTCCAGATGTAAATGTAAAAGAATATATCTGGAATGAACTGGAACGCAGAGATCACAAGTTTAGAAAAACGACCAGAGGTCCTCCAAATTTTAATCGAACGAACGAATTGTTTTATAAAATCATGTATTTTAAGGCATTCAAACTGAAGCCAGTTTCATTTCAAGAACAGATGAGGAACTTTTTAAGATACGTTGGAGATCCTGGATTTCAAGTTGACGTTGGTGAATGCAATGGAATATTTTACAAGTGTGGATTGCCAATGGCCAGGGTCAGTTCACGATTCCAGAATTTGGAGGAACAGTTTTCTTGAACCTATAATGAGAAATTCCACTAACAGCGTTTTGTTTTGGGAGACGAAGGGTATGGAATCGCACTTTGGTTAATGACGCCTTTAAAGAAAAAATCCAACAAGTAATCCAGAAAAGGTATTCAATAAATTGCATTCGAAAGAGATGGTAAAAATAAGATGTTTTGAGGAAGTTAAGAGAAGATTTGCATTTCTTCTTCTTCTTCTTAATTTAGAAAATATTCCAAATATAATTGTGGCATGTTTCGTTTTGCACAATAACTTCGGTATTTTATCTTTTTATTGACGGTTGTTGTGACTTCTTCATAAGTACCGTATGCTCTTTTAAAATTTGCACAAATTGTATTTGGCTAGTGGAAGAAGCTTCGCTTGTCATGACTGTTTCTTTTGAGTACCTTACACGAAATAAAAAGGCCAACGAGAAACAGCAAATTACGATAACAGCTAGCGGTATAGCATTCAAAACAAATTTTCTGCAATAACGATTGAGAAGTAATACAAAATAAGTCTAAACTACCAATTTTGGATGAACTGGTAGTATTTACTTGAATGATGGTAGTATTTATTAGAAGTATTTGCTATCAAGTAAAAACTTGTTCTTATGCATACCAAATCTAGTAAATCCTTAAAATATTAGCTTCTACTAGAAGACTAGCATTTGCTTAGACCTTTTAATTCTAGTATTTACTTAAGTTTTATGCATACGGTCCAATGAATATGTCAAGGACATAAGGCTTCAGCCTACAAAATCACCCTCAAATGTGAAAAATCTGAAAGAAAACATTTTAGCCACAAATGTTTTCAGTTAAATGATTCGATGAGTATCGGTCATATGTTGAATGCTATTTTCAATTCAGATCCAACCGTTCGTCCAATGAAGCTTAAAAATCAAAAATAGGAATTTCCTACAATGGGGAAGCCATTATTGCAGGAAGAAGAGCAGGCATGACGCAGAATAGTTGATGACGAATCGAAAACACTGAAAATCAATTTTCAGAGAGTTGAGGCTCCTTACACCCAATTACAAAAATTGCGCTATAAACTGTATTAAGTTGTTAGCTACTCTGTCGGCACCAGAAAACTGCCAAAGCGATTTTATGCACTTAAACACTATGTTCGATGTAATAAAAGATAATATTTTCTTTATCACCATTGGAATCGATAATCTTAAAAGAAATAAAATTCAACACGACTACTGGTCAATCTTGTCACACTTTATAACTGTCGAAAGGTGTAACTTCGAATGACATTCAATAAAATGAAACCCTAGAGAACTGCACCGCCGCCATTCAATGGCAAACAATCTTATGAATCATTAAATCACAAACCATACGCGCGCGTAGTTGAATGAAAATAAATTTAATTATGTCGCCGTCATTGTCGTCTTCAATGCGTCTATATGTGCATGTTTGTATAAATATGGGGAAAAAGAGTTTCACAATTCTCAAAGAGAATCCCCTTTATGAGCGGTTTTATTACGTTGATAGTGAAAAGCATTTATAGCCGCATATTACGTGCAATAACTTTCCCGACTCTCTATTTGTATCTGAAGTGTAAACACAGGAAACAGTGTTATTTCTGGAAGTTTAACGTTTAAGTGACATCATAACTACTCAAGGTAGATAAAATCAAATGATCGGAGTATATTGAAGAAGTTTTTTTTTATTATTGAGATTAATTACAGTTTTACGACGAAATTGGCATCAGATACTCCCATTTCTCTTCGTATGACCTTGAGCGTTCACGACATTCACTTCTTTCTTATGTATTAAATTTCCGAACATGGTTTTTTTTTTGTTGTCTTTTCATACAACTATACTATGCCATGTGGTCAGGGCCGGTTTTAACAGTTTTGGCGCCTGGCGCAGGAAAAAAAATAAGCGCCCCAAAAGCAACTTAAAAAATGTTTGATATTTTCCACATCTCCCGAAGAGAGAGAGTAATTGACGCGTTGACTTCAACATAAAATTCAATCCTAAATCTTTCTTGATGGTCTAAAATTACCTCATTCCTATCCCCATAGGAAAACTGAACTACTTTTTTTCGGGACCGTTAAGTTGAAATTACTGGAAAAGGAACTTTAATTTCATTTGCTTTAAGTCTCGCCTTATCTAAAAATTCAAAAAAACTTGTCATTAGTTCTTAGTTCGACTAAAAACTTTTTCAATGAGCACAAAATTTCAACTGCAAGCTTAAGGCAAATACTGCTTTCTGTCTTATATTGTGTACTAAATAAAAACACAACAAATAAATTTAAATTCGCTTAGCTTACTACCAAGAGATTGAAGCATATTTTAGACTATTTAGACAAGAGCCTATAAACATCTCCCAAGTATAGTTTTAGTGGTTTTATTGCATCTATTCTGCTTAAGGCTGCGGTTATATAGCAAGCGTGTAATACAAGCGCTTGCTCACGCTTTAAATTAAATGCATTTTATTGGAGCATGGTGGTTGCGTATTAAATTTTTACAAGCGCGAGCAAGTGCGAGATAAAATGCTCTGATAATTTAAAGCGCGAGCTAAGCGCTTGTATTACACGCTTGCTACATATATAACCGCAGCCTAAGAGTCAAACTACTAAGATATTTTTTTTTAAACCGACCATCTGCCTACTGCCAACATGAATAGAAAACATAGATACTCTCAACTTTATCGAAGAATGCAACTGCATCAGTAGAGCATTGAACATCATCAATGCTCTAGGTTCCAAAACCTTAGTTCTCGCTTGCATACCACAATGTTTCCCTCTCATATAAGTACCTACCATTATCATACCCTTGTCCTCTACAATTCACTAATAGAATATCCAAATCAGCAAGTTCATTCAAAACTAAATCAGTTAAGCCAGACCCAGTTGTTTTTTTCACAACAATCCCAAAAAATATTCTCTAATTTTAAACTTTTTCGTATTTTGGTCCACTATTCTAACTACTAAAGTTAATTGCTCCTTTCTACTTATGTATATAAAGCGTACAATCTACTATAATCGAAGCCAAGGAGAATCAAGGCATTTAATATATTACATACTAATTTTTAATATTTTTAAAAATGTGCTTTCTACCACTTAAAGTGCTAATGTTCTGAATTGAATTTTTTTTTTTATTTTCATAACCGCAGGTTGCATTTTTTTATGTAGTCTTGTTTTGTTATCAATTAAATATTAAATGCACAACATATAAGAAGGAAATGATTTTTTATTGGTTGAAAACACGACAATGCAAAAGGGATCCAAAAAAAAAGCAAATGTGCTATCTTTCTGCCGCGATCTGTACATACATAATGTAACAATAAATTTTACTACGTATGAACTGAGTTTGACTCTCTTTCTCTTCAGTCAAATCGAACGTTTTTATATATCGAACAAGGTTGCGAAACCAAATTTGAAGTTCGCATCGTTTTAGGTAGGCGCATTGCCTTGGCGCAAAATTTGAATCCTGCTCCACAACTTCCGACATGTTTGATGATTTGTATGGATTTTGGTAGGCGCAAATGGAGCGGTATGATAAGACTGCTCCACAGCATGTTGGCAGTGAAAATTTGGTTTTTGGCAATGGGCTGATGCTGAAAGGGTCGACTGGAACTGGATATTTAAAATTTAATATGAAACAACAGAGCCTACTATGGTTGCAGCAGAGACAAATGTTTGTCTCTGGTTGTAGCTGGGTACAGATAAAAATTCTGCTAACTAGTCTCTTTCTCTTATACAAATTAGCAGCTATGGAGAGATAGAGAATAAAATGTTGTGGGAACGGGAAGGGATAGAAAAAAAAACTATGTGCATATTTATATGGAAATTTGGTGATTTTAATGTGTGTGTATTTTTTTAAGTACAGTAATTGAAATGTGTGTATTGTTATTTGAGAAGTACGGTGAGAAATATTTGTTTGTGAAGAATATAAATACATATTAGCAAACGAGTAGATCTGTTTTTTGGATAGTAATTTTTTTAGTTTTTACGCCTCTTGCTTTCTAGCGCCTGGCGCGGCTGCGCCACTCGCTCATATGTAAGGTCCGGCCCTGCATGTGGTTATTTGTCACCCTGATCTACTTTAATTTATTTCTGGTTTGAGATAGGCTCCGATTGATTTTGAATCCATTAGCGCCTCTGCACACGAATTGGGGTACTTTTAGCCAGAACTTGACAGGCAGAAAAGACTTTGTTGTCATAATTTAATTAAAACGATTGAACGTACAGTGGTGGTCAAATTATTTGGGACAGTACAACTTTTTTTGTAATTTTACACATTTAAATGAATTTCGCAAAAAAGCGACTTCAACACCGGAATTTGACTGTTGTGGACTGAAGTCAATTTATGACTTTTATAAAATTATAAGAATCCAGAATAATGATTTTTTTTTTGCAATTCGGTAGTATTTTATAGGTCTGCTTCTCGGACGAGTCGACATTTTAAATTCGTTCGACGACGCTCTGGAGAGCAGTTACACCCAGTACCACCCAGACCACCTTGTGCAGAGAGTAAAACACCCTGTAAGCCCAAAGGGGCCAACCCATAGAATCCGTCGACTTCGTTCCGTGGTACGTTGATGCTAAAGTTGACGTATTGCCAGATAGAGCAGTCCCATGGAATCCGTCACATATCGACGTAGAAAATGTCAACGATTCATTTCATTCTCTTATGCTTACACCAATGAAAATGCATAATCTCAATTTGTGAATATGTGAACTCAGTATGTAAATGTGTGAACCTAAATGCGTGAATGTGTGTACTGACAACAGAACAAAATCGTTGTCAAACAAATGTCAACGCGCAATGGCGATGACAGTTTCTCTACATTTTCTCTATGCTTCCACCAATGAAAATGCATAATCTCAATTTGTGAATGAGTGAACTTAAATGCTTGAATATGTGTACTGACAACGGATCGAAGGAAGTAGAAAGTAAACCTACTTTATCCGCCGAAGTTCATGCATCCGTTGGCAATGGGCCATCTCCCACAAGAATATGTGTATTCTATCGAGCTGTCACTTACAAATGAAGGAGCAGCGGATCGATGGATTCTATGGGTTGGGGCCTTAATGGTGTTGTCCATGATCTCGCCTAGGGTATGGGACGCCATCGTCGGAGAAAGTCGGCTTCTGCCGCCGGCACAATAATGGTTCCCTGGTGACGTGTGTCCGAATGGTGTTTTGTTGTGGTTATATACATACGTTGTGACTAACAACAGCTCAAAAGTTCGCTTAGTTGCTGTCAATTGAGTAGTTTGTGAAAAAAAGTGCTTATAATTTAACAATATTTATTTCCAAATTTCAGAACAATAGGTAAAAATAGAGACGAGAAAGTTTTCCAAAACTTACTAGGACACCGAAAAAAGAGGAGCTGCGCCGCTACTTTTTGCACCACGACATTGCGCCTGCGCACACTGCCTAAAAAACCAACAACTTCCTTGCGCTCTCGGACATCAATGAAATTCGCCCAGCACCGGATCTAGCGCCGTTCGCCTTTTAGCGGTTTCCGAAAGTAAAAAAGAATTTGAGGGGAAAAATCGACAAATCTAACAAAAAGATTATTAATGCAGTCAATGTCAAAATTGAAAAGCTCCAAAAAGAGGATTTGGAAAGCTCTTTTAAAAGATGAATCTATCAGCTGAAGAAATAAATATGAATTTTGTGGAGAAAATAAAAAAGGATTAAGATTAAATATCTAAAGTTAAAATTATTTTTCTGTTTTATTACTTTTGGACGAACAATGAATTAATGTTGCTTTTATATTTTAAATACAAAATCATAAATAAAATAAAAAATAACAACAAGACGGAAAACAAATTATTGCATCACTTAATTCACTCAAACCTTAAGATTACAAAAAAAAAACTGTACTGTCCCTAACAATTTTGCCAGCCACTCTACATAAGCAGTTAACATTATAACCCGCTGTAATTATGTAGTGAACTGTCATTTTTTTTATTTTTATTTTATACACAAATTATAATATTGGAATGCCTTAAAATTGTATCCGATTAATAAAATATCTGGATTCATTGAATAGTTTGACATCTCGCCTGATAGATATAGCTTTTGGGCTACTTCATCGGGGAAACCCCCGATTTTGTGTTTTCTATGGCGTACAATTCACGTATTTGGATAACAGCCACAGATCGTATAATAAATATAATAAATTTTACTACGTATGAACTGAGTTTGACTCTCTTTCTCTTCAGTCAAATCGAACGTTTTTATATATCGAACAAGGTTGCGAAACCAAATTTGAAGTTCGCATCGTTTTAGGTAGGCGCATTGCCTTGGCGCAAAATTTGAATCCTGCTCCACAACTTCCGACATGTTTGATGATTTGTATGGATTTTGGTAGGCGCAAATGGAGCGGTATGATAAGACTGCTCCACAGCATGTTGGCAGTGAAAATTTGGTTTTTGGCAATGGGCTGATGCTGAAAGGGTCGACTGGAACTGGATATTTAAAATTTAATATGAAACAACAGAGCCTACTATGGTTGCAGCAGAGACAAATGTTTGTCTCTGGTTGTAGCTGGGTACAGATAAAAATTCTGCTAACTAGTCTCTTTCTCTTATACAAATTAGCAGCAATGGAGAGATAGAGAAAAAAATGTTGTGGGAACGGGAAGGGATAGAAAAAAAAACTACGTGCATATTTATATGGAAATTTGGTGATTTTAATGTGTGTGTATTTTTTTAAGTACAGTAATTGAAATGTGTGTATTGTTATTTGAGAAGTACGGTGAGAAATATTTGTTTGTGAAGAATATAAATACATATTAGCAAACGAGTAGATCTGTTTTTTGGATAGTAATTTTTTTAGTTTTTACGCCTCTTGCTTTCTAGCGCCTGGCGCGGCTGCGCCACTCGCTCATATGTAAGGTCCGGCCCTGCATGTGGTTATTTGTCACCCTGATCTACTTTAATTTATTTCTGGTTTGAGATAGGCTCCGATTGATTTTGAATCCATTAGCGCCTCTGCACACGAATTGGGGTACTTTTAGCCAGAACTTGACAGGCAGAAAAGACTTTGTTGTCATAATTTAATTAAAACGATTGAACGTACAGTGGTGGTCAAATTATTTGGGACAGTACAACTTTTTTTGTAATTTTACACATTTAAATGAATTTCGCAAAAAAGCGACTTCAACACCGGAATTTGACTGTTGTGGACTGAAGTCAATTTATGACTTTTATAAAATTATAAGAATCCAGAATAATGATTTTTTTTTTGCAATTCGGTAGTATTTTATAGGTCTGCTTCTCGGACGAGTCGACATTTTAAATTCGTTCGACGACGCTCTGGAGAGCAGTTACACCCAGTACCACCCAGACCACCTTGTGCAGAGAGTAAAACACCCTGTAAGCCCAAAGGGGCCAACCCATAGAATCCGTCGACTTCGTTCCGTGGTACGTTGATGCTGAAGTTGACGTATTGCCAGATAGAGCAGTCCCATGGAATCCGTCACATATCGACGTAGAAAATGTCAACGATTCATTTCATTCTCTTATGCTTACACCAATGAAAATGCATAATCTCAATTTGTGAATATGTGAACTCAGTATGTAAATGTGTGAACCTAAATGCGTGAATGTGTGTACTGACAACAGAACAAAATCGTTGTCAAACAAATGTCAACGCGCAATGGCGATGACAGTTTCTCTACATTTTCTCTATGCTTCCACCAATGAAAATGCATAATCTCAATTTGTGAATGAGTGAACTTAAATGCTTGAATATGTGTACTGACAACGGATCGAAGGAAGTAGAAAGTAAACCTACTTTATCCGCCGAAGTTCATGCATCCGTTGGCAATGGGCCATCTCCCACAAGAATATGTGTATTCTATCGAGCTGTCACTTACAAATGAAGGAGCAGCGGATCGATGGATTCTATGGGTTGGGGCCTTAATGGTGTTGTCCATGATCTCGCCTAGGGTATGGGACGCCATCGTCGGAGAAAGTCGGCTTCTGCCGCCGGCACAATAATGGTTCCCTGGTGACGTGTGTCCGAATGGTGTTTTGTTGTGGTTATATACATACGTTGTGACTAACAACAGCTCAAAAGTTCGCTTAGTTGCTGTCAATTGAGTAGTTTGTGAAAAAAAGTGCTTATAATTTAACAATATTTATTTCCAAATTTCAGAACAATAGGTAAAAATAGAGACGAGAAAGTTTTCCAAAACTTACTAGGACACCGAAAAAAGAGGAGCTGCGCCGCTACTTTTTGCACCACGACATTGCGCCTGCGCACACTGCCTAAAAAACCAACAACTTCCTTGCGCTCTCGGACATCAATGAAATTCGCCCAGCACCGGATCTAGCGCCGTTCGCCTTTTAGCGGTTTCCGAAAGTAAAAAAGAATTTGAGGGGAAAAATCGACAAATCTAACAAAAAGATTATTAATGCAGTCAATGTCAAAATTGAAAAGCTCCAAAAAGAGGATTTGGAAAGCTCTTTTAAAAGATGAATCTATCAGCTGAAGAAATAAATATGAATTTTGTGGAGAAAATAAAAAAGGATTAAGATTAAATATCTAAAGTTAAAATTATTTTTCTGTTTTATTACTTTTGGACGAACAATGAATTAATGTTGCTTTTATATTTTAAATACAAAATCATAAATAAAATAAAAAATAACAACAAGACGGAAAACAAATTATTGCATCACTTAATTCACTCAAACCTTAAGATTACAAAAAAAAAACTGTACTGTCCCTAACAATTTTGCCAGCCACTCTACATAAGCAGTTAACATTATAACCCGCTGTAATTATGTAGTGAACTGTCATTTTTTTTATTTTTATTTTATACACAAATTATAATATTGGAATGCCTTAAAATTGTATCCGATTAATAAAATATCTGGATTCATTGAATAGTTTGACATCTCGCCTGATAGATATAGCTTTTGGGCTACTTCATCGGGGAAACCCCCGATTTTGTGTTTTCTATGGCGTACAATTCACGTATTTGGATAACAGCCACAGATCGTGGTACATATGATGACCGCAAATTGACCGCAAATTTTGAATTACTATTTTGGTTTTAAGTGATACAACTGCCTTTTTAATTTCACGACCTTATCAGCAAATACAATACAACTGACTAACTGCCGCGCGTTTGTTTTGTTTAAAATCAGTTTTACTTTATCACAAAACCTAGATAGTGATTCTAGTAAAAATAAATAAAAATACCTAGTACCTTGGCATGAGTAATAAGTAGCATTTTAAGCACCAATTGATCTCAAATACATTCTCAATAATTTTGTGAAATCATTTTCAGAAAATGATTATTAAAATCGGATGTCACCTTGTCACCTAACAAATGACCGCTTTGATTTTTGTTTATTTTTACTAAAATAAAAATAAGCTATTAATAAACCACGTATAGTGATCGCGCGAAAACAAAATAAATTTTGCCACAAATTTATAAATATAAAATAGATAACCTTCAAAAGAATTGTTTTCATATACATTTTCTATTAAAGTATAGTTTGTTGCACCAATAGTCGATTAAGTTTAAGCAATTTATACGTGCGTTACAAGATATTACGCAATGCCTAATAAAAAAAAAAAAAAAATAATAATTGCTGCATTACATGCTTTTTTTAATAAACTTTCGATACATCGATGCTGCAATAAAACTAACGCACAACTCTGACAAAATAAAAAAACATGCACACTTTGACAAAGAATGCAGATTTCATAACGTTCGTGTCAATGGGCAGCCATTAAAATGTCTCAAACTATTTTTATTGTTTTTGTAAGAATTTGTTTGTTTGTTAGAATTTCATTGCATCTTCGCATGCTTCAAAGTTTTTACCACAAAACGAGATGGGACATTAAAAAAAAACAAAGATTTACAGCAACAAAAAATGTGTTGTCCTTAATAGAGCGAATCAAATTCGGACATATTTTTTTTAACTTGACAGGATCTAATTAAATCCACTAGCTTATAATTAATCCACTATAGCTTATGCAACTGTAACTTTGTAATATAAAACCGGAAACGAGACATCACTTCGATGACTTATGTATGTCTGTACAACTAAACAGACTATACGTGATAAAACCGTTATATAGTTAATTCATAATAATCCTACTACTACTCTACTGCTACTACTAGTTTTTATTCCTACAGCTTTTTAACCAAAAGAATAACACCTAGAGTAAGTGCGGCTAATATGGCCCATGTGGGTAATATGGCCCACCGTAATATCTCGCTACTGAAAAAGCATATAAACCCCACTGTGCATCCATTTCAAACATATTCCAACTGGCTTTGACTCACTGTAATTTAATGAGTCTGGCTAATATATGTGAGCGGTAAAGCACGTGGCTATGTTTTTGCACTTTGCGTTGCAGTTTTGTGGTAAATTTTCTTAAGTGTTTTTACATTAAATTTTGCGTAAATATTAATATTTAATTTTATGATTGTGTGGTGTTAACATTTTTAATTCTTCACATGAAATCAAAACCTCAAAAATAGTTGAAAAAATGTGTTTAAATTAAAAGAAAAGTAAAAAAATAAAATAAACGAATTAAAGTTAAATTGTCTGTTTTATGTCCAAAAAAGTTAAGGGTGGGCCATATTTGCCGCACTTAGCCTACAACTAAACTAAACAAATCAACAATTTTTAGTATGACACTCATCATCTCCACATCGCCCTTTAACTCACAAATGCTGTCTGATGAGTACTCCTGAGAAGTCTCAAGGATATTCCTTAATCTTTAACGTTGAAAAATCAACAATGTAATTAAGCATCAGAACGTCATGCTGATGTCATTTGATTCCTTCGAAAGCTTGCTGTACCATAAGCAGCTATAATTAATATAAGTTTGCATGAATATACTCGTATACATATACGACAGATGTCAACACTGTAGACGAATTCAATATTGCCCAGCTGACAGAATTCCTATCATTGCACGTATCGGTACCTCCACTGAAGCAGATATTTTTGAAATAAACGAAAACGTGCTGGTGTTGAGACAAAAAAATGCATTTCGACGACCTTCTAGTCAAGGCTAAAAGATATTTTTAACATTGGGCAATCGGCAACTATTAACCGTAGCTTAGCTCATAACTCTACAAAATTGCCAAAAGTATGAAAAAACTTTTTACATTTTTTAAATAATCCGAATGTATATGTACAAGTACATATTTACTAAATGTATGCAAGTTGGTCAAAAAGAAATAAGTTGATGAGTATGAACTTCATAGCAAGTCATCTCGCGCCACTTAAAATGATTTTGTTTGTCCAGTCAACACTACCAAAGGTGACTGCCCATTGTTAGAAATTGAAATTGTAAGTTTTAAAAACTTTTAACTTATGTTGTCCGAAAGTTCGAAATACTTAAGACTCATACTCGACAGGAAGCTTCACTGGAAGCTGAACACAAAAAAAAGGGTAAAAAAGGCATCAGTTGCTTTCTAAACCTGCAGCAGATTCATCGGGAAAAACTTGGGGATGTAGACCGCAAATACAACTGCAGACGTACTCTGCGATAGTCAGACCTATACTAACATACGGAAGATAAGTCTGGTGGCACGCTGCCGCCAAAACTAGCAACCTTAACGATATGGCCAAAGTACAGAGAATAGCATGTGCCTTTCCAAGCAGAGAACAGTAATATCTAAGGATGGTAAATCCATCTTCACCGATAGGTCAAAGATGGACATAGGCATAAGAGCGGGCCGCTTCTCGGAGGATCTAAAAATAAGCAGGCGGCCATAAAAGCAATAGCTCCTACGCAAATAACATCCAAGCTTGTAAAATGTTGCAGCAAAGAACTAAAGGTTCTCAGCACGCAGCACAATGTAAAACTCTGCTGGGTGACAGCGGGATACCAGCAGATGAATTGGCCCCCTAGACAGAGAACAAACAGATGGAATGGTTGAACCTTCACTCTGTAACCTTAGGGCCAAAATTGAACAAAGATCAGTAACTGAAGCAAATAACAGGTGAAAATCACTAGCTACCTGTGAGGTATCAAGAAGATTGTGGCCGGAATACGACTGAACGAGAACAAAAAAAAAACTTCTACAAAAAAACAGGAATGTTGTCAATGCTAATAGGAGTACTAACTGTAACTGAGGATGTTACCATTCTCATCAGCCCGCTTATCTAACCCTAACTCTTAGGAATCTTATGTCAGTGGAGTAAAAGGATATATGTACATATGTATATGTAGGTACTACATACGTATAGTCGAAGCTCGACAAATTATCAGTTTAAGTCTACGCTTTGGCTATGTAGCTCACAAGATCGAATAGTATCAAAGTGAGCCTACCGTTGATATACAAGTTCAAGAGTTCGGTTTTTGCTTATTGTAACAGCAAGTTTTTGTAGCATTGAATTCTATTCTGCTGCTTTAAGCGAATACTAGAGCTCTGTGTCTCTCTTTACAGGTTCCAGGGTAAAATCTTGTTTGGGACAATAGACCCACCCTTTTGTCCTAAGGGAGTAGTGACTATACATCATGGACTATGTTGGGAACCTTTCCGCTAGGAATGGAGGGGAGCTGCCAATACCCGATGGTAGTTACCCCACCGACCGCTAGGTAGCATTAAATCAATGGTAAAAGAAAGTCTTATGAGAAGGGCTGACCATAGAGGGTATGGGCTGATATGAAAGGACGTAGGATCTCTAAGACAGTTAGGCTGGCACTGGACCGTAAAAGGACTATTGAAATGCTTAAACTCAGCAGGGCACAAATAGGAATAGCAATAGGAATATTATCCGGTCATTGTATCCTCGAGAATCACGCCAAAAGACTCGAACTCACGGACACGGATATTTGCAGATACTGCAGTGACATAGCTGTAGCAGAAGATATTGAACATATTCTATGCGAATGTCATTGCTTGACACATAGTCGCAGGGGCATTTTGGGCTGCTACTTCTTCAGTAACCTGGAGGAAGTATGCCAAATGAACCATAGACTCGTCCTAACTTTGTTCAGGGTAGTAAAATGTTCTGAGGAAATTGTGACGGTTTAGGTGCCATCCTGTGATGGATTTTTAGGGGATTGCGATGGGCCCATCCTAGTGCCTAGTGTTTTATGATGGCTCAGTCTCACAACCCCTCTCTACCTAACCTATCCTAACCATACGTCATGGATCACCCATCTGAAGTAGTAAGTACATTGTAGGGATTCCCCACTAAGGAGGGGGTATACAAAATCAGACTTAATTAAATATTATAAAAAAATGTCCCCTTTTAATAGTTTGGTCCAATAGGATAATGACTCAAATTATTGTTCCAAATTTCTCAAAGAGTTGTATGGGTCACACAACCCGACACAAAAGCCCAAACAATCATAACGAACGAATACTTAAATATACCGAGGGAATGACGGATAATTTAATTTCGTCCATGTAACATGTTTTAAAGATGTCGGAATGTTCTATGTATGTACGTACAAATGTTGCTAGTTTTTTTTATGTGTATGTGTTGTGTATATGTTCCAAAGTAATGCGCTCACAGTGAAGAAGACCGTAATCCAAACTGCCACCGATTCAGCAGCTATGATGGTCTTCCTAAAATTGTCGATTCATTATAAAATGCAAATAACTTTTTGATTCATGAATGAAATAAAATAAATTAATTAAGTACAAATCTGCGTGAAAATTGATGTTTTGCCAAAAAAATATGAAAAATGTTCAGAACCACATTTCTACCATCCGATCCCCGCATCTACATGTATGTATGTATTCTACTAAACAACAAGACATCAATATACATCGATTGAATTCGAGTGCGTTTAAGTCCAAACATAAATAAAAATTATAAACAAAATAAATTTGTATATCGATTCTTATTTGAACAAGGCGCGAAGTGAAACGTGACGTGATTATAGCACTGAAAATGAGGATGTTTATCCTCTACGAGTAGAGTACTACGCAATATGTTCTCATAACAGACAATAATATAAATTAAAAGAACATTTAACACAAATTACCAGAATTTTAAAATACTCAACAAAATTTACGTATCTAGGTTAATGCGGTTTGAATGCAATTTATCTGACACTTCTAGATTTTTTTTTGATATGATCTTATTTTTGGAGATGCACTTGAGGTGTTTTCATTTTAATTTTTTATTTATTTTATTTATTTATTTGAACAAAATAGAATAATTACAAAAAAAACTCACCACACGATAACAAATAGCTTTTAGTTTTATTTACACGTTTCTTTTGATATGTTGTGTTGACACACACATTTGATTATAATTTATAATATTTATTTTCTTATTAAAAAAACAAAAATACAAAATGCACCAACTATGTATTTACATATACGAATGTATATATTTAAAAATAAAACAACACCAAGTATATAAGTATTCACGATATTTAGTAGGCGAAAAGACGCGTTTTTATTTTCGTTTCAAACACAATAATCGATCCCCATTCGAATACGTTCACGTGCAGGGCTAGACTAAAATATAATTTCATACCGATTCTTCTTTTTAATAAACAAAACCGCTGTGTTTTGAGTTTTCTACTCCCCCAAATGAAAAGCGCTCACATGTGGGTGAAATTTAAATTGAAACTAACTCAACCACAACCCACTCAATTGTGCGATCAAAGTGGGAATGGGAAATGTATTTGTATCTCAATTCAGTGCAGCCGCCCGCCGCCAATACCAATTTTTTCTCAGAGAGTAACCATGCGGGTAGAGTTTAATGTAGAAAAATGGGAGAACGAGAAACGAGTAACCCACCAAAATGGCTATTAATTGATGAGAAGTCATGATCACGTCACACGATCAAAATGAGCTATTCCCCTCTTTCATTTGCACTCATGACTGATTCGATAAGCCATGGAAATGGAACTATGCAAAATAACAGATACATGTACTTATCTACTTAGTTTGGAATATAATTACTCCACGATGTGGGTTGGAAAATTCTCATTTCCCCTTAAGAACATGCGTCATGGATTTTATTTTAAGCGTGCTCAGCTCAGCGATGATTAGTTTCTGGAACGCTGCTGTGCGTGCTTTTAGTGCCTCAACCACTTGATGACGATCGTGGGAGGGCGCCATTCATACGAAGAGCGATAATGATTGTTTGTAAATGCATTGTAAACACATAAGACATGCTGAGTCTTTGAATATGCCCACATTGAATTGAATTGATAGACAGGGTCACGATAAGAACGTTCAGGTGCTGCTTAAGCCTTATCTTTTCAATTACTCGTAGATTAGCATAAAATGTGATCTTGAAGTGATTTTTTTTTTGCAGTTTGCAAAAATGTATTTGATTGTTTTTAGCGGTATCTTCAAAGTATACACCGTTTGTTGAAAACACCTTTTCTCTTTGGTACAGGAAAAAACAGTTAGGTAAGTGGATTGTTTTCATTACCGCAACGACTTTCTAGGAAATGATTACATATTTAATTCAGTTTATTTTTATTTTTATCTCTTGCAACGACTTTGTCACTTCTAGTTTATTCAAATAACCATAATTAGAGATAAGAAATATTTTTTCTTAATTTTAAATGCCGCAGTATTCCGAAAAAATAAAAGAAATTGGCGCGTGTTATAGTTTAACATTACACTGGACGTCCAGTATAACGAAAGATATAATGTTCAGCCAATTCGTTATATCGAAAGATTCGTAATATTGAAACCAACTTTTTCGACCTAAACAAATAAGAAATTAAAACATAATATTTACTAATCATTTAAATTTTTTTTTATTAAGTTTCTAAAATGGCACAAATTGAATCAATTTTGAGAAGAAAAAAAATCATTCTCATATTTTGTCTTGTTTCTTTGCCTTGAAATTGAAGAGCATTCGTTATTATATAGAGTAGTAAAATTCTTCTTCATACTACACTGCGCGAAATAACAATATCGGACAAGCATTTCCATTTGCACTTTTTCAAAAACAATAAAAAATTCTTAACTAACACATAATTTTTTTCCGTTGTGTTCAAAAAAGGAGTGTTAAAAGTAAAACATAGCGGTAGGTACTTTCAACTCTCTAAATGTCCTTATATTCTTGTTTCAGGTTATTCTTTCTTATGTTATTAGTTTTGCGGTGCGAAATATATATAGCAGACAAGAGTTTCAGTCGCACGTTTAAGTGGCAAAAGTAATTTTAAACAGACAAATTAGATTAAATCGGTGCGCAGTTGAAAACATTTAATGTGTTTAGTTAAGTTTTAGTCAAATAAACCTTTTTTTTTGCAACCAGAAGAAAATGCCTAGGGGAAAAGTACTGTCTGTGGACGAGAGGCTAGTAATCCTAAATTCTAAAAGAAATGGCTTAACCGTTAGATAAATAACTGATAAAATACGCGAGAATAAAAACACGGTCCATAACTTCTTAAAAGATCTTAGTAATTGTGGGAAACAAAGCAGATCTGGTCGTTTATCAAAAGTTGATGAAAGAGTTAAAAGGCAAATTAAACGCTTACCCATTAAGAAGCAAATCAGCCCTTCCAAAAATAGGCTCCAGTTGACTCTTCCAGGAACAACAAGAAGATTCCAAAAACTTTTAAAGGAGGATAAATCCATTACATATCAAAAGCCCTTATAAGCTAAGCTGCTTTACGGCATAAGGACGCAAGGCTAAGTTTTGCCGAGAAATATCAGTTGTGGACCACGGAATGACAATCTGTCATCTTCAGTGATGAAAAGCAATTTAATTGGATGGTCCTGACGGAGGACAGAAGTATTGGGTAAATATACTCGGAGAGCTTGAATCTCGGGTCTCAAGAAGCTTCCGAGAAGCCTCTCTAAGTATGGGCTGGTTTCGGATGCAGAGAAAAGACTCAAATTTCCTTTGTTTCCCATAAAATTAATTCGGAGAAATATGTTACTGGAGAATGTTCTTATTGATTTTGGTGAAAATCTGTGGGGAGAAGAATGGACGTTCCAGCATGAAAACGCTGCCATACATGTATCGGCATATACAAACAACTTCTTTGAGTCGAGTTGCATCCCCACTCTTCGTTGGCCTGCAGTAATTCCTGACTTTAACCCCAAAGAGATGGGGCATACTGTCGAGAGGGTTTACTCAGGTGGATGCCAGTTGGAATCACTTTTGCAGATAAAAACCGTTATTTAGGAAGAAGAACTTAAAATCGACATATCCACACTACAAAATATAATCGATTCAATGCCTCGACGCTTCGTAGCAGTTTTAACAAAAAAAAGAAGGAAGAAGAAAATATTAAAATATTATTTTCAAAACATTTTACTTAAATTCTTACAGCAGAATTGACTTTTAAATTCATGTCTGTTATACTTATTTCGTTCGAACTTATGCAAAATATACGTTCTGTTTTCTAATTAATGAACAACTTTAATTTTTTTGTGGAGTTCTTCCTAGTGAAAAAAAATAAAGTCCTTAAAATAATAATAAAAATAATGTGTTTTTTTAAAGTTTTTTACCTGTCCGATATAGTTATTTCACGCAGTGTAGCTGTCCAGCCCGGCTTCTGGTGGCTAAATGAATTCAGACTGGCTGTACCATCAGGACAGTACAATCCTAAATATAAAGGCGCAAATTCATGGTCAGATAAAGCCAACATTAGAAGAATTTATTCACCTACATAACTTAAAATAGACTTTTTGCTATTCATAGTCTAGTCACCTTATAGTCGACTTTAAACGTCACTTTTAATAATTAGAGCCGGCTTTAAGTGACTGTTAAATTTCTCTAACAAATATTTTGTCGTTTGGGTTTATTCATTCATTCAAATCACTTTACAATAACACTTCAAAGTCGATACTAACTATACCTACACAGGCAAAACTGTGTTTATGAATAACGAACAGTTATAGCCGGCTTTTTTATTCAGTGCCGGCTGTAACTAAACTCGGCTCTAGGCACTATTCATGGGCTGACTATGAATTTGCGCCAAGAGTTTTTATACTGTTACACGTGGGGTATGGGGTTTATCATTGGCATGCAATAGTATTGCTAATGTTTCTACTCCACCTGCTTCTGCTGCTGTGGTTTCTATTGACGATGTTGGCGCCGATGTTGCTGTTGATGTTGCTTGTCCCAATGTTGTTGTTGCTGGCCCGACTGATACTGTTGCTACTCTAGAAACTGATGTCATTGGTCCCAATGTTTCTACTGTATGCCTGGAGAATGTCGCCGCTGATGGTATTTCGGCACCTGTATGGTCTGTTGTTCGCAACAAAAAGCAAAAACACAAACAGCTGTTTGGCTCTGATATTGAAGCTGTCACTGACCTACCATCTGTACCAAGATTGCGTTTTCTACATTTATCTCGTCTTTGTAACACAGTCACCGAAGACGATATTATGAATTACTTATCACGCAGGCTTAATCTGCCTAAATCCAGCATGGTTTGCTCCAAGTTAGTAAAAAGGGAAACAGATATAACTTCTCTTCGTTTTATAAATTTTAAACTTGGTATCGCAGCTGGCTCATTCAATGCTGCTCTTCAACCGTCTATTTGGCCTGTCGGAGTCCAGATAATGTCCAAAAAACGGTGCACCTGTTCAACAAGGGGACCAAACATAAAATCTGCCGATGCCTCTGTGACTGTTGCGGCCAATGAATCTCTCTCTATGTTCTATTAGAATGTAGGGGGAATGCGAACTAAAATACACGACTTCTTTATTGCTGCTGCTGATTGTCCTTACAACATCATCGTTCTCACTGAAACTTGGTTGAACAATAATTTTCTTACCTCGGAATTGTTTACATCTGATTTCGATGTCATCCGGAAGGACCGATGCTACGATCAAGCTGGTTTAAGTAGAGGTGGTGGTGTTTTATTTGCGGTTCGTTCTAATTTTAAGAGTAGACAAATTATTTTACCTAATTCATCTCCTGAGATTGAACAAATCTGTGTTTGTGTGGATTTTCTTATGTATCCTGATAATAGAATTATTCATGTATACTTTTTTGTTTCTTATATTCCTCCTTCTTCTAATTGTTCAATATATGATGCTGACATAAAAAATATTAGTGATATTATGAGAAATCTGGATGAAAATAACTATTGTGTAACCTTAGGAGATTTTAATCTACCAAATTTGAAATGGATATTTTCAGATGAAGAAAAACGTATTTTGCCTTATAATGTATCTCATGATTTTGAAGTTAATTTAATTGACGGTATTACATCAAGTTAATCATGTTTGTAATTCCATGAGTCGTATTTTAGACTTGGTTTTTATAGATCAAGATCTTGAGGTGCAATTGGATGAAGCAAGTTTTCCATTACTAAGCAATAGTATTTTTCATAAGGCACTTGAAGTCATGTTCAACTTTTCTATTCTTAGTGAATCAAACTCTTTTAGTAACATTATAGCTCCAATTTATGATTTTAAAAATGCGGATTTTGTTGCTATGAATTGTTTTTTTGAATCTGTAAACTGGCAAAATGTATTCGATAGTATTAATTTAGATGCAGCTTTTACAATGTTTCGAAACATTATAGATTCTGCTATTCTTAATTTTGTCCCAACGAAAATTTTTAAGAATTCTAAGAGACCAGTTTGGTTTAATAGAAGTTTATCCAGACTTAAAAATGTCATGAATAAGCTTCATAAAAAAATAAAATTATCGTTTTGTTTTCGGGAACAATTTTATCAATTACGAAAGGAGTATGAATTTCTGAAAAAATTTATATACAGGCAATACATATGGTCTCTTGAATCAAAAATTAAAAATAATTCTAAATCTTTCTGGGCTTTTTTGAATAAAAAACGTAGATCGCTTGGGATTCCATCTTACATGACTTACAATGGATTTTCTACAAATGATTTAAACCAAATATGTAACAGTTTCGCATCTTTTTTTCAATCAAATTTTATTGATATGAGGATTGATTGTGAAAACTGCTTTGGCGTAAACTCCATAACGGATGTCGGTAGCCTTCAATTATATGAGGATGAAGTAATGGCTATGTTATCATCTCTAGATAACAATATTTCCATTGCTCCAGATAATATTCCACCGTTGCTTCTTAAATCCTGTAAGATGAGTTTAGCGAATCCTCTTTACTTCATCTTTAATATGTCTTTACGACAAGGCAAATTTTTAGACTGTTGGAAGCATTCGTATATAACTCCTTTGCACAAATCTGGTTCTAAAGGTTCTGTAGATAACTACAGACCTATAGCTAAGCTCCAGCTAATACCTAAAGTGTTTGAGGCAATCGTTAAAAAGAAACTCTACAATATTGTACAAAATCATATTTCAGAGTATCAACATGGGTTTACTGTCTTAATAATTTAGAAAATCGCTCGCAAGTCGATACTATTTATACCGATTTTTCAAAGGCCTTCGATTGTGTACAGCATAATATCCTTATAAAAAAGCTTGAGCTGCTTGGATTTCATTCTAAGTTTCTTGATTGGCTAAAAAGTTATCTACTTGGACGCAAACAGTCAAAATTGGAAATTTTTTGTCTGAAGAAATTATAAACTTTTCGGGTGTGCCCCAAGGCAGTCACCTTGGACCGCTCCTCTTTCTTCTTTTTATAAACGACTTACCGTCTCAGGTGTCTTCTGTATGCTGATGATCTCAAGATTTTCAGTTCAATAAGTTCTTTATCAGAGGCAACTAAAGTTCAAACCGATCTGAAGTCTATAGTTGATTGTTGTAATCGCAACGGTTTGCATTTTAATGCTAGTAAATGTAGTGTGGTAACCTTCTCAAAGATTTTCAGGCCCGTTTGCTTCCAATACAAAATTGAAAATCATGTCTTGCAAAGGATAACTAGCCAAAGGGATCTTGGAGTTATTTTTGACTCTCAAATGAATTTCTCTTTACAAATTGACCATATTGTTTCCCGGGCAAACTCAATGTTAAGATTTGTGATTAGAAATTCTAAGGTGTTTGAAGATCCGTACACGTTAAAAACTTTATATTTATCGCTTGTTCGGCCTATTCTTGAAAATTGCTGCGTTATTTGGAATCCCTATCATCAAACTAGTATTTATCGAATTGAAAGAGTTCAGAAAAGATTTACGAAGTTTGCTTTGCGAAAGATTTTTAGAAATTCAAATGTTCCTACGTATGAGATCAGATGTAGATTAATTGGATTGAAACCGTTGGTCTCAAGAAGAAAATTATGTTTGATACTTTTTGCCTTTGATGTGTTAAATTGTCAAATAAATTGTCCGCTGTTACTTTCAATGTTTAAAATTTATGCACCATCTCGTAGCTTACGACCAAAAGAGTTTGATTTCTTACATGTTCCTTACCATTTTTTCAAACTATGCGAAAAATAATCCAATTACATCTGCTTGTATTACCTATAATCAATTCGATTATGCCATAGATTTTAATATTAATAGATTAGCTCTTAAGAATATTATTATGGAATTGTTATGATTGCTATTTTTTTTTTCTTTTTTTTTCTTTTTTATTCTGTAGTCTCTTAAAAGTTGTATGAAACTTGATTGACGAAATAAATAAATAAAGTATCGTACCATGCCATTGCATGCACTACTTATGTCAATTTCCTCCGAAAATTGTATGGCGTTTATCGTTACTCGTGGTTAATGAAATGAAAAGTCCATCAGACTTTCACAATAAACTTTTCTAGGTGAAGCCGGAATTGAGGATTGTGTTTTAGTTTTGCATATAATATGTACATCCAACCACTGGCTAAGTCCATACATACTCCACTTTATACCACAGGTGATTATCTGATGCAAAAATTCTTTAATTATAGCTAACCTTTTTGATAAAATTCTTTACCATTTAACATTTTTTGTTGTTCAACGCGTTCGTTTTCTTTTTCGTAAATTTCTTATCTTTGAGCGAATTTCACATCTACTCTTCGATATTCGACATGAAACACATATCTGTTGCAAAAGTACCCGAACGGACCTAGGGACAATTTGAATAAAATAAAAGGTCTGTTCCTTTACTTGAAAATTGTTACTTCGTACGCATTTGTGCGAATTCTAGACCAACCGCGATCCTTTACACAAAAAATTAGGAAAGGAGAGAGTAAAAATTTCCCGTCACTAAAAAATCTTACGAATTCTTACTCAACAAATTTCTGCGGGTAAAAAGTGAACTATCTGTTAAAGTCAGCTGTTCCGTTTGTTTGAATTATTTGCATTTTCTTATTTTAATGTTGAAAGTTGAATGTTCTGAATGTTGAAATTTGTATTTCGCAGCAATATATTGCATACTGCATTGGTTCTGGGATATCAAGAGTGGACTTTTATGTAAAATCCAAAATCGTACAACACCGCTCTGTTAACTTTTGCTTCACATAATGTTTATGACAATTCGTTTGTTGTAACTTTTGTGGTTAAACGCGTTCGTTTACTTTTTCGTAATTTTTCATCTGCACCCCTCCATGAAATTAAATAACTTACCATTTTTGGAGCAGAAAGTAAAGAAATAGACCTAAAGTGGCGGTTTTTTTTTTATAACCTACATACGCTAAAGGGGACATGAATACCCTTATAATTATAATGATTACACACAGCGTGAGCGCACATGAAGGACAGGAACGAGATACAGACAGATCGACGTTGGTAATTTTTGTGATTCTAGTTTTTTTTTTTTGGCTATGTAAGCTCAACAAAAGCATAATATGTATTATGTATTTATTGTTTACATACTTTATATCTAATTCCGTTTCAAGTTAAATTCAGGGAAAATGCAAAGTATTATATGAACAGAAGGTTAAAGAGGTTCCTTCCTAAAAATTGGCTCAGTGAAAATCCAGACAATTTTATGGAATGGAAATGCGTTGTTGATACCGCAACAAACATTTTTTCTATGAACCCGACAAAAGTGGACTATTATACGATATGCTGAAGGGAAACAGCAAGTTATGTAGTGTCAAAAAACCTTTTCCTAATGCATTCTTCTTTTTTGGTCGACTGCAGCTGCAGGCAGCAGGTTGCGGGTTATGGCACAATCGCTAGCGTTGAGCCTTCGGTCCTCGGCTAAGTTAAAGGTGATGTGGTCTATTCGATTCTTAGATGTATTGAAAGCCCGTAAGATCTGTCCGTCAGCTAGTGTTATATTTTATATACATATCATAGCCGTTCCTGGCCAATGCGTCTGCTGTTTCGTTCGCTTCTATTCCCACATGTCCGGGTACTCAGCAGAGAAGAACTGTTTGGTGTTTTATCGCTCTAAGTGCCGTGGGCAATACTTTACGCATTTTGAGTTTACAGAAGTGGAGCCCAATCCTTTAAGTGCGACTTGGCTGTCCATGCAAATGGTGATATCCGTTGCGGGTGATTTCCCTGCTTGAACAGGAAACAAGAAGGCAGACAAACATGTAAAAAATTGGACAGTAATGTTTCTTTTCTGCCGACTGGAAAAGAATGAGTTCCAAGAAAATTTAAAGAAATACTAGAAGCAAATAAAAGCTATAACCTCTAGAATGAACTTTTCCCATAATTTATATCTATCATTGGCATAGTGAAGAGTTTTTCGCTCGCCATGGAGCCTAGACACCAAATGCACATGTTTTTTTTTAGCAATGAAGGGGCATGCACCATTTTTTTCCAGTCCGGTCAAAATATCTCAGATAGTTAAATAGGAATTCTCATTCTTCATCGGCGCGGCTGTTTCTTAAAGATTGCTCACAAATGCCGTTTTGAGTGTGTACGCGATCTTTCGCCAATTTACTAATCAAACACAGGAAGCAATGGAATTTCTTTTCGGTCGATTTAAAAACCGATAAATTACAAATAAAATTTCCACAACGAAATAGACATCACTCACTATTTTCTAAGAATTTTAAATGTAAAATATTTCTAAAAAAAAAATACACATCAATACATCCACACCCCTTGCGACAGATTACTCATCTCGAGAGAAATAATTTGGCACACAATACGTTGGAGCTAATTTTAATTTGTTTCTCTTGTTTGTCTCATTTCAGTTTAGCTGGTCGAAATTCCCATGCGTACTAAAGGCAGGGCACTGCCATGGTGGGGTGGCGACAGCTCGATTAGATAATGCCAGCGCCTTGCAAGATGCTGCCGGCCTTGTGTCGGGATCAGTGACCAACGATGCGCAGTGCTACTGCACAATTGAACCATACATCGATGCCAAATTCGATGTACACATCCAAAAGATTGGCCACAACTACAAGGCGTTCATGTAAGTACGAGTATATGCATTCTTTACGCGACAAGTAAACGACGATGCGGCTGACTGACCTTGATGGCAAATAATTACACTAAAAAATCTATCCCATCGCCTCCAAGACGGCCACTTTCAGTGGAGTAGCTGATCATTTTGGAATTCAAAATAAAAAATAAAAAATAACAAAACAAGGGCAGTAATATTGGAACAGGTTTGTCTGGAACACCGCGCCGCCATCGTAGTGACGGCAGCCGGCGTCAAGTTAATTGCCGTACGTACTTCACAGATAAACTTCCGTGTTTATATTCAAATTGAAACGAATCTTATTATTATATTATCTCAAGTCGGAAATATCTTTGCAATTCATCTGTCGCCTAATGCGATTATTCGATGTTAACTCGATAATGCGATTATCCTATGAAATGTATCTAGATACATGAAGACTACTTATGTATGCGCTGAAATATTATCGTTTGGTTACTTTCAGGCGAAAGTCGATCTCTGGCCACTGGAAGACGAATCAAGGCTCCGCGATGCTGGAACAAATCGCAATGACCGAGAAATACAAGACCTGGATAGACGAGGTAAGTAGTCATATTTCAAACTTAATCGTGGTTATTTGTTAGGATTTTTGATGCACATTTTGGTATTTGAAAAGCTTCTGGCGAAGTGAGTTGATCTCATCAATCATAAATAAGTGAGTCTGAACCAACATGGACCATAAAAGGATTGTTAAGTTGTAGAGCAAGTGGTCGAAATTGTTATGTTCATGTTGTTGATTTTTAGAGCATTTTGCATTATTATGTTTCTCGTATGCGTAGTGAAACTACCGACAGTCAATGAAGTCTAATAGAGTGGTAAACCGCTAATCCAGCGAAGAATTTTATCTTTACCAGCTCATGTACATACATACATATACAGACAATCTAGAATCAGTGATGGGACTTGGGAAATGAATAATGGTGGTAGATAAGATAGCCAGAAAAAGGGTGGTAGAAAAGTGGTAGAAAAAATAAAAAAGTTTCGCATGTTGAATAACTGATTTATTTTAACAAAATAAAGAAAAATAATTTAAAAACGAAGTAATACATATATGTATAGTGCGCCGCAAAAATAAGTTTCCACACATGAAAGAAAAGCAAATGTTGATTTATTTTTTTAAACTCGGGGTTTTGAATCAAAGTAAAAATTAACATTTTTTAAGTACATTATATTATAATAAAAACATAAAAGAAGTTTTCAAAAAAGTAAACGTAAAAAAAAACGGGTATTTTAAAAAAACAATAAAAAAAAACATTGCAGCAAAAATATGTTTCCAGGTACCTTAGTAGCCACAATGTCCACCATTATTCAGTGACATGGTCGTCAATCTATGAGGCATGGAACGTGTAAGCTTTTGACAATCTTCTAAAGTAAACTGAGACCATAACTCCGTGATGCACGTTTTTAGTTCCTTAACGTTTCATGGTTGCCCACAAGTTCTCTATTGGGGAGAGGTCATTGCATGATATTAATATCTTCCTGTAAAATATAATCCCTCACTATTTTGGCATTATGAATGGGCGCATTATCCTGCTGCAGCATGAAGTCTTCTCCAATAAGACGTTTCCATTCGGGAATTATCACTTCTCGTAGTAAATTGAGGTAGACTGAAGCATTTACCTTTCCCTCCATGATGACTATTTTGCCCACGCCATAAGAGGAGAGGCAACCCCATACCATAACTCCACTTTGCACTGATTTTACGGTAGGCTTGGCACACTTATAGGACAGAGCATCACCTTGCTTCCTCCAGACGTAAACTCTGACATGTGAATAGTTCATTCGAATCATGGATTCGTGCATCCAAAGAACCTTATCCCAAAAATTATCACTTTTTAAGACATCTTGCTGGTAAAACTGCAGTCTTTTTCTCATCTTGACCGTACTTACATACGGCAATTTGCGGGCGACGCGACCGTTTTTCCCATCTTCATGCAGACGCCTACGTATTGTGCCAACCGATGGTACCTTGGCAGCCACGTTGCTTATTTTGGCTTGCATTTTTTTTTAGCAGACGGTAATGGATCATTTGATGAGACATTTTTAATTCTTGTATCTAGCCTTTTGGTAGTCATTCGTGGGCGTCCTGGTCTGCTTTTCGCGGAAATCTGTCCATCTTCAGCAAAGGCAGTAACCACTTTATTGATTGCCGTATGTGATTTCTTAAAAACTTGTGCAATGTTTCTATTGGAATAGCCTTCATTATGCATATTAATTACTATTTTTCGATCGGACACTGTCAGCTGCTTAAATTTAGGCATTTTAAACACTTTTATTTCATAGAAACCTATGATATGGGGAACAAAAACTTTTAGATATGACATATCAAACTGGGGCCATAAGTATAAAATATTCTTACCGAAAAATTAAGAAAACAAACAATTTATTAAAAAAAAATTACAAAACTGCAAGGGTAAAATGTTTGCACATTAAACTGGTGGAAACTTATTTTTGCACTGCTTCAACTGATAGCTTAACTTGAAACGACGCTCCCACAGCTAAACTTTATAATATACGATCTGAGTGAAGAGTACAAACAAGTTAACAGTCAGTTTCGCAAATAATAAAAATATTCTGCAGAAAGATAAACTATTAGAATTTGCAAGGTCAGTTCAATTTTGTCTACAAAACTTATTTTTGCGGCCCACTGTACTACAATCAGTCCATTACAAAACATATGTATATTTTTCGACTTTACACAAATATATATAACTAACTGGCCCTCGTCGAAAACGACGACATTTTTACAAAGTTTAATGGAGAGAAATATAAAATAAAAAAATAAGTTTAAAAATCTAAAACCGGACTACGGGAAAAACCAACTAAAAAGTACGAAACAAGATGAAACGAATCAATGATTTTCAGAGTAAAGCTGTGTGGCGACCACGGCTACATATGTACATAGCTGCAAATTGAAACCAAAATTTCATAAAATCCGAATAAAGAGAAAATGACAGGATGAGAGGGTTGCTTTTTCAGTTCGTTAAGGAGACATCGCTTATTGGATTGGATGGTACCAATGAATGCGAGACCAAGACAAAGCGAATGTATAAAACGCGAGGTTAAAATGTCAAATTACATAATTTTTCATATGAAATACAATGTGGGTCTCACCAAGCCACATGTGTTAATGTGATGTATATATAAATATATCGTATAGTTGACCTTGTATGGATTTTTTTCATTCTAATTTTTGTGCAGATTGATAAGCGATTTAACTTGAGGAAATTCAAAGTCTAGAAATATGTTTTAATTATAATTAAAGTCAAAAAATTTCCGACTACACTCATGTGTCAGTCCGGTTAACCCTTTCCCTCCCACGGTAGCCATTTGGCTACCGCATACATTTTTAAAAATAACCATTACAAAAGAAATCAAAATTAAAAGAATTTTTGTATTTTAATCTGGCAGGATCATTTTCTACCAGTTTATTGGAAGTAGTTTTGTATTTTTTATCTGGTATCAATGTATTTTGAAATTTTGCTCGTGAAAGTCGACTTCTTGTGTTGTGTTGTCCGAACGTGAATTTCGGTCGTGGATTTGAACAGGTTAATATTAGTGCTGATACAAAAAAAAAATATTTTTGTGGAAATAATAATGTTTTAAGATGAATTTCGTAAAATATAAAACAATATTTAATGATACGTCGCAGTAACACGCGATTATCCAGTGGTTGCCAAATGGCTACATTGGGGTGGTGTCATGCATTTGAATTCAAAAAGAAAAACGTTTTGCTACCAATGTTGTTATATGTATATGTAGAGTAAATATACCACAATAATAATACAATAAAACACTTTGTAATCCGATAAAAGCTTTTTGCTTTTGCATAATATAGAGAATCAATGCGAGAATATTCCAGTTGAGGATATTCAGTTTCTTGAAGAAATTGGTAGGTCCAGTATTTTTATTTATTAATTGTCCACGCTTACACCTGTTGTGGTCGCCGTGGCCGTGGTGGTTAGTGCGTTCGACTACTACGCAATGCTGCCCGGGTACAATCCCAGCCCGGGTCTAACACCTAAAGAGTTTTTTCACTGTGCCACCTCTTTCGAATGTCTGACAAGCATCAAAGAGTATCATTTGTCACGATTGTGCTTCTCAACTCACCGTTCGGAGTCGGCAAACAACTGTAGGTTCCATTCGTGCAAAAATACAACACGCACACACAACTGGTTGCGAGAAGCAGGCCCAGGTTCACCTCGTGCGCCAACTAAGTAAGTAAGTAAGCTTACACCTGTTGAAGATGAGAGTGCATTCGAAATAGTTGACATGATGGCAAATCCAGAACCCGACTCATCGAAAGCTACTTGCAGCAAAGATATAAATAAGGAACTAAAATGGCGAAAAGTAGAAATTGATGATGTTGCAAGTCAATGCAATTTTTGTTTTTATTTTCCCCCTGATCCAGAATTAACTCCTTTTCAGTATATTAAGCTTTTTGTTGAAGACTCTATTATCTTTACTTTATTGACACTTATTCACTACTTACTATAGTAAAATTTGCAAGTTCCTTAGCATGAATTTAATGAGAAGCATTGTACATTCGCACCAATATCCAATGACTTGATGCCACGAAATAGATTCGATATGCTACAGAAAATCTTGCACCTAAACGATAATTCCAAAATGAAAGACCGCATAGATGAGCAATACGACAAACTTCTTACGATTCGTCCTTTACTGGACAAAATCAGAGCAAACTTCATAAAATTCATATCTGAATTAATTTATATCTTTTATGTTAAACGTTTCGTTATTTGTTATTAATGACTACATTTATTAATTTATTATTTTTTTATGAAGAATGAATTGATTTATACATATCTTAAAAAAAACGCTTGAAAAAATTTTTTTTTGGAAATTATCAGACAGGTCTGAAAAAAAAAGTCTGAATATGCAAATAGTTGTGATAATAATTTAATTTCTGTTTCTTATGCTTTTTTGAAATAAAAATAATTTTTATTTGTATTTTTCGCTAATAATATTAATAAAGCAATCGTTTCTATTATTAAAAGAAAAAAGTGTTTTGATTTTTTGGTTAGTACCCCAATGTAGCCATATGGCTACCAGTTTAGCCACGCCCACCCAATGACTCCCACTAAAAAAAAAACGATGCAGTTATCTTAAGGATGCCCATATTATCCCTAAAAACATCAAAGTTAATTTTTTACCCACACATTAATAATTTGGGAAGGAAAGGGTTAAGAGTTTTTATTTTTATTTTCTTCTTCTTTTCGCCAAGTACCCCTTTTAGGACCCTTTCCGTAAATTTTCAGAGGTAACCCTGGTTAGAAGACTAAAAACCTACCTCTGTAGAAAAATAATTCGCTATTCATATGTCGCGGAGTTCAATCGGAAGAACCGAAAGAAAGAAAGAGACAAAAACAGCCAATTAAAAATTTTCTTTAATATTGTCCTCTTTCAATATGACTGTGTCCGTGAATTCTTCTTTATGTTTGGAAAGAGATCCGATATCTGGGAAACATAGAAAAAGCAAAAAGAAATAGCCTATTTTAGAAAACCGTTTATAAGAAAAGTGCCGTTGTGAGACTTTTTAGACAATATGCAATTTAAGCTAACTCAAATATGAAATTTGAACAAAATCGTTGGGCCATTTTCGAGAATATCGACGTTTTGCAAAATCGGCTTTAAGTAAAGTACCGTTATTTTTGGGGCTAGAATGAAAATTCCGATTACGCCTGAGGGTGTAGCCCATAAACCCCAGATATGAAGTTGCAAGCAAATTCACGCAGCCATTTAGGATCCAGTCCGAGGTACAGACAGATAGACAGACATAATTGAGAAAATGTATTTTGACGCATATCGACGAGGGATCAAAATCTTACCCGTTTCCCTAAATTTCTTTGGCTAGCAGCTACTAACAAAAAAGTACGAAATAATATGAAACGAAACGATGATGTTCAGAGTATACATAGTCGTGGTCGCATGCCACTTTGCCGTATGTATGCGTACTTACATATGTACATAAGTAAGTTAAGTTTTTTTAATTTAACTTTTTATTATTTTTCCTCTAAAGCGGACACTCTCTTACGTGGACAAAAAACTCCGAGAGATTTCACTGTATTTTCATTTTCATATTCATTTTCTTTTTCATTTTTGGTTGCATTTTTATTTTCAATTTAATTTTCAGTTTAATTTTAATTTTTATATTCATTTTCATTTTTATTTTTTAAGTAGGAAAACTATTTCAGATGGCGGAAAGCAATTGTATGACTACGTATGTAATACAATGATTAAACCAATTCAGGAACTCGGAGCTGTATTTCCTGCTTTGTTCCTCAGATTCTCACTCATCGCACTAGATTTGTTTAAATTTCTAAAACACATTTCTGATTAAGACCAAGTTACTCATGATAATTATCGTCCCACGTTATTTATGTAAACCACGATGTGAACTTATTTCAACTAAATTCTTTTCTAAATGCATGCACATGTTTCTTAGATAGTTTCCATTTATCTAACTGCTTGCGTCTTTCAGATCTCAGAGTTGTTTGGTGGAATGGAAGTGTGCGGCGTTTCCGTTGTAGTTGGAAAAGATGGTCGTGAATTCATCATCAGTGCTTGCGATTGTACATTTTCACTAATTGGCGATAGCCAAGAGGAAGATAGACGACAAATTGCAGACATAGTGACATCCCGAATGCAGGTACGAGTATAATCAGTTTTGCAATTTCAGGCAAATCGTCATGATAACTTTTAAATAAATTTCAGAATGTCTGCCGCCCTGCGCTGGCAACGAAAGCCACTTCAAGATCTTCGGTGTCCTCACGTGCTGAAAGTCCAACCGATGATGGCCCACAAGCACCAACAGGTCCTCGCCCAGCACCAATGGGTGGTCCTCCACCAATACCCGAACGTTCGTCACCTGCAGTCGGTTCTATTGGGCGTCTTAGCAGCCGCAGCAGCATTTCTGAGCTTCCCGATGAAACTGCAACTACTGATAAATCACTAGCCTCGAATGGTCGACGTGACTCACAAACTTCACAAGCGTCCAATGTCTCAAGTGCTTCCAAAGCATCGCAACGTCCTCCGCAAACTCAGACATCTGTCGTTGAGGATGCGGAGGACACTATGAAAAATCTTAGGAAGACTTTTGCGGGGATATTCGGTGATATGTAGGAATTAGCAAATAAGAAACGTGGAAGGACCGCTAGTGATACAGGGACATCATTTCTGGGAAAACAGTTTTCGTTTTCCACTGGAAAAACGGATGTCATTTCATCGCAGCCCACGAAACCAACATCGGCTTCAACTAGTGACTTCAATACGATTGCAGAAAATATTTCTTCCCAATGGACTAGCAGTACTAAAGTTTTGGTTGGGGGTGACGCGGGCTCCTCAACTCCGAAAGTGCCACTGTCTACGACCAGTAATAATGAAGTCAGCAATAACAAACCTTCCAACGTTTTGCAAGCATTCGAAGAGGAAAACAAGTACAGACCAGTTACCAACTTTGAGCCTCAGGAAAGAGTCAATCCCTTTGATAAGGATAGCAAGTCCTCTGACACATTCGCAGCTACATCAATTTACAACAAGTCTTCAGTTAATACGGTACCACCAGCAGAAGTTCCACCGCCGCCACTAGCTACAGCATCTACAAATAAGAACGCATTTTCAAGCGATACCAACAGCAAAGGCCATGTCAAGAAATTCGACTACGAAAGCTCATTGCCTTCTTTAGAGTCTAAAAGCGACAGTGATTACAAGACACCTGCTCCGACTTACAGTCCGAACGTGGCATCTGGTTCCAGTGGATATACCTCACAGACAGTTTCACATGCGGCAAGTCCTTCCAACGGTTACAGCAAGGGAATCGCCGACATAAAACCAAGCTACTCTCGAACTGAAAGTGAGTATTTTATACGTTATTATAATGTGTAAAATTAAAAATACATACATAATGTTACATTAACTAAAATACGAAAAAAGGGGGCGTAAGGTGGCTTACGTAAGGATCTGAAAATTTGTCTGTTTATGAATCCTAAGCCACATACATATTTTTCTTATCAGTTTTCTTTCTGTCAATGATCGAACAAAATATTGTTGCAAAACAAGACACCACTTCTGCAAAGTTGTGAACCAACCCAATGGGATAGACTCCTCTACATTATGTTCCTCTGTACAGAAACCTGCTTCAGAGACCTCATTCATAAAGCCCAATTCAGATGATCAGTTCAGTTTCAGTTGAGCTATCACTTGAGCTTTCAGTTAAACTGATATGTAAATGCAAAAACTGAAACTGGAACTGAGACTGACTCTTATGGAATTCCCATCAGTGTTCAGTTCAGTTGTCAGTTAAACTGCTCAGAAGTAAAATAAAAGCTCAACTGAATACCGAACTGAAGTCTAAATGCACTACCTTTTTTAACTGAAATGTCAACTGAACTGACCAATGAAACTGGAACTGATCATCTAAATGGGGTCTTAAGCAGTGGTCAGTGCAAAAATTCATGCTTTCAAGTAATAAACGAGACCAACCACTGATATTTAATTCAGAGCGATTTGAAAGGAAAGTTTGGAACCTGCGCCCGAAATTGTATATTGGATCGAAAGCTTCACTCAAGGTTTCTGGTACTGAATCGATATCCTCCCAGATCGCTCTGAATGGAACAGCAGAAATTGGTCTGGTTTCCCATCAGGAAGTATAAGTCCTTAATGGATGAGCTCTCCGGAACAGGTGTCTACTCAGAAGAATGCCACGTTGAGCAATCTATTCCACTGGGTAGATTTACAACTGTCTTTCAGGCAGAGGTGTATGCTATCGCTAGTACAGCCCACATTGCATTTAAGAAGAGATGGAAAGGCAAGTCCATCTACCTCTGCTCTAATAGCCAAGCAGCTATTAAAGCCTGTTCAGCAGCGTTGATTAACTCAAATATTGTTCAGGAGGCTGTCAATAAACTGAACCAGCTTAGGCGATGTAATCAGATCACATTGGTCTGGGTCCCCGGACATTCTTAAATCCCGGGAAACGATAAAGCTGATGCTCTAGCTACTTTTATCGGCCCTCAGCCTGTTATTGGCTGCAGTTCAGCTTATGCTAAAAGCAAGCTTCTTGAACTGCTGCGACTACAGCACTATAACCATTGGCACGAGCTGAGGTCATGCCGACAGGCCAAAATGTTAGTAGACGCGCCCTGGGCAAACAGAACTAAGTTTCTGTTACACCTTAGTAGAAATTACCTCAAAATCCTCACAGGACTGGTCACTGGGTTCACTCCCTTAAACGAGCACCTGAACAAAATTGGAATCAAAAGCTCGTGCCTTTGCGAGATGTGCCTGGAAGAAGACGAGACGGCTGAGCACTTCCTCAGCGAGTGTCCGGCCTTTGCTCGAATCAGAAAGGCCACTTAAGGTAACTACGTCCTACGGGACGTTGATCTACTGTAGCTCAATCTTGCCCTATTGCTTCGCTTTGCGAAAGCGACGGGCAGATTTAGATCGACATATAGCTCAGCAACAAATCGCTAATCCAGCGAATGGAGTGGTACTTCACCAAAGTACAATGGGCCTACAGGTCTACGTGCTTGTTGTCTCTACGGGATAACCCCCTTTTTAATACAAAACAATACACTGAATCGATAAGTTCCGCCACCTTGTCACCACTACCTCCATCCTCGAAGACTACATAGAAAGATATACAGCGTATGGAGGGTGAAAAGGATCTCAATAGCAACAGTGGTTGTTCCTCTAATAGCTCCGGTAATGCTGATGCACGCAAAGTGCTGGAGTTTACCAAAATCGCATTTTAGAGGCCTTGCTTTGTACCGCATAGCAATTAAGCCATAGAGGATTTACGGCCTGACTGTCATTAAACATTATTATATCATTTTCGGACTAAGTTCCCATGATCTACTGAGCATTCTACAGCATTGCTGGATTGATATAGAGTAAGTTATCTAGACAGGTTAGTTTTGGTCCAACAGGACTCCCACGTACTTCACCGAACTAAAGTGTTTGAGCTGGGTGTCTAGCATTTTATATGATGCACATTCCTTTTATTTGTAAATAGCATCCAATCACTTTTTGAAGGATTGACTGACCATGACTGCTCCCGACTGTTCGCGACAGATCGAGACTCTGATAACTTTCTTCCACTTATGACGATACAATCGTCGTCAGAAAAACCAATTGTTGGATAGCCCTCCACGTAAAGTCTTTTTAATACTGAATCCACTAATAGGTTCCACAGAGTACTTGATAGAACTCCACCTTGCGCGAAATCCTTGTCCCTACTAAAACCCCAAACTCATTTAAGTAAATTCATGCGCATCGACTAGACCTTCAGGATCGCTCTTTTTCTAGTCCATCCCAGTCGAATTACAGCATTTCTCCCTGATTATTGCAGAAGAGAAAATATAATCTGTAGGTCGCCTAAATTGGCAGGTAGAAGTTGTGGTTTCGATGGAACAAAACCAAAATAGCGCAAAAAGGGCGCCGTTTCGATACCACAACCTCGGGTGACCCGTTTATGCGAATGTACACGGTTTTGAGATATTTATATCCACCCTGTGGAGTTTAGGAAGAGGTTCAGTTCTCCAATCCCTTTCTTGAATATCTCTTTAAAGTCGTCGAAGAAAAGTTTGCCCAGTATGCATTGTCTGGCTCTCGCTACAGTCGGAAATTTGCACAGAAAGTGAATAAGTGACTCTTTTTCCTTTTCATCTTGCAACTTCGGCAGATACTGTTGCGATTGATCGGTGGTTTGGCTGCATGGTCCCCTATTGGACAGTGCCTTGTACTAACTGCCACTACTCTTGCGATGTCTACACGGGTTCTATGTAGCACCTCGTTGTGATATGACACAGTTAGTAAGACTGGTTGAGACTATTTTTAGAAAGAGTGAGAATACAAACGTTTTCCGCTAGTGAGCTGTTAAAGGGTGACCCTCGCCTGGCTTGCCTGGTTGCACAAGCCCTTGCGTTTTTTTTTTTGCATTGAATAACCAGTTTTGATGAAGTGATTGCCGAATTTATGGCTTTAATTGTGGCTTGGCTATCTGTAATAATAGCGATGTTGTGTTTGGGTCATTTATTAAGTTGTGAAAAGCCTTGAGGATCGCTAGTAGCTCCGTCTGGAAGACGCTAGCGAAATTCAGTAGGCAATAGGATTTCGATATGACGCGTTTTTCAGAGAAAAGAGAAAATGCAGTCCATTTTCGAGTCATCGGTGAATATTTTTTTTTTTAGGTGGCGCTACAGTTCGGGGGTAAACCAGGGCCACCTTCTCGCAACCATTTGTGTGGGCGTGTTATATTTTTGCACGAAGGGGAAGGACTTATAGTCGTTCGGGGCAAGAGTGCGCATTTTGGACTTCGGACTTAAATTCTGGCAAATCTACAACAGGTAACAAACAAACGAGCCCATTATTTGGTAGCTCTATATTTTAGGAATAAATGTTTCATATGTTTTGATCAAAAAACAAAAGGAAGTCAAGTTGCGCACTCTTGCCCCGAAGACAGGGTAAGAATGCGCAGAGGTATGGGTAAGAGTGCGCAGCCATTTTAAGTCACAGTTTTCGTAGGTACTTTAAAAGGTTTGCATCTGTGCTTTCACTCAAACTAAATTCTTCGGCGGCCTTCCATGGGCTGCTTCCATTTGAAATCAGCTCCCTAGCCTCGCAGATTTGCGTTTGGGTTATCAATTTCCTTTCCGTTTGTCTTTAGTAGATACGAGGCATTTTTCATGACAAACAAAAACAGAAAGATTGAGCTACAACTTACCACCTACGACTATGATGTGCTTGTTGCATCTAACGACAGAACGTAATAGCCCAAAAATTGTTATTATTATAAAAAGTAAAATACTGAGTAAGAAAACACTGCGCACTCTTACCCGCAGAACGACTGCGTACTCTTACCCTAGACGCTACTTTTTTTTCATTGTATGGAAAATCTAAGAAGGAATAATATTATCCACTAAAATTGTATCCTAAATCAAACACACATATACACTGTTTATGCCTACATACTACTTATGAGGTATCCAGTTGCCACGCTTTTCTGACACACTTTTAAAAATTGACTTTTTTTGTAACAAAATCCGGCTTTTCTTTTCTTGTTGTTTTTCTTTATATTGTGAATTGAAAAATTTTCGTAGAAGCTGTTCTTCATTGGCGGTTAGTGAAGCACACATTTTCTCATTTAGCGATTTCTGCTAATTCTCTCACAGATGGAGAAAATGGCACTGCGTACTCTTACCCCAAACGACTCTATGGGAAATATTTTCTTCTGCCACCGCATTGCATACGCAGACTATGTATGTGTACCTATGTATGTTCTGTCTGGTCTTCCTCTTCACCATAGGTGCAGCAAGAACCATCCTCAGATTGAACCATTTTCTTAAAGTGGTACAAGTGAATGGCAGTGACTTTGTTTTTTGTGTTTAGCCTATATCTCGTAAGCTAATCGTTTCCGATATGTAACATTGGTACATCAAAATACTCGGAAACATGCCCTTTACAACATACTAGAAATTCATCAAAATCGAGGGGGTGTCCACTTTTTAAGCAATTATCTTTTTTCATTCAACAAATTGTTGTTTTCAAATCAGCAGATGGTAGCCCTATGGGTATTGCTCTCCGATTTGCGGCGATGCTTGGCTTACTACCCTTACCCAGTCAGCTTAAGGTTAGGTTAGGTTATGGGGTGGCGGCTTAGCCTCACATAGACCAGTGTTGATCCATAGTGATACCACAACTCCTCAGAGTAATCAGTTAATTTCTGTTGCTTTGTTTAAACAAAATGAGTTTGTCTGTTGAGCAAATTTAATAAGAAGGTGAAGTTTTATGTCTGCCATTTCTACGAGTGACTTGAAATAGAATTTTCCCATTAGTCTGTGCCTTCTTTTTGCCAATGCAGGACAAGCGCACAGGAGGTGCTCTAATGTTTCTACCACACCCGGTTCATTGCAGTTTCTGCATATGTCCGACGAGACTAGTTTGAGCCTACGAGCGTGATAACCTATAAGGCAATGCCCTGTGATGACGCCTAGTAGTAAATTGTATTCCACTCTTGATAGCGAGAGGATGTATTTGGATCTATGGCTACTGCAGTGCGGCCAGAATATTTTCGTTATTCTGCAAGAAGTGGATTGATTCCACTTATTGTCAGCTGTGCTTTGTAATTTAGCATCAATTTTTGAGAAGTAGTGCTGGATCGGTGCTACTATGATTTCGGGTTCTGAACTAAGTAGAACTCCCTGTTTAGCCTGTTCATCAGCTTTTTCATTGCCTATGATACCTTGATGACCAGGAACCCAATATAAGCAGACTGTGTTACTTCTGCTGAGTTCCTGAAGTAAAGCGTAGCAGTTTAAAACTGTTTTCGATTTTATCACATTACTTTTTAGTGCTTTGAGCGCAGCTTGGCTATCAACATAAATGTTAATGTAGGAGCCTTCTTCGCAGTTGCTCTGCGGCTTTTTGAATCGCCAAAAGTTCAGCCTGAAAGATGCTGCAACTATCTGGCAATTTGAAGCATTGTTTGTAGTTAGATTTTGGATTGAAGACTCCAGCGCCCACGCCTTCGTCCTGTTTCGATCCGTCCGTGTAAATATTAATGCTGTCGAGTGGATCAGCTGTACGCTGTATCCAATATTCTCTAGAGGGAATTTTTATGGAAAAGTTTCGGTCAAACAGGGTTATTGGCTTGAGATAATCTGTACTAATATTAGCAATATTGATTACGTTACCATGTCCAAATAGTCTAAACTTGAAGCCATTAGACTCTTTAAGCCTTAGCACTGTTTTAAAAACGACACTCTTAGCAAATAGGTCTATTGGTAACAAGTTCTGTATGGCGTTTAGTGACATCGATGATGTTGTTTTAAGTGCTCCAGTGATTCCAATATACATCAGACGTTGAAGTCTCTCTAGTTGTTTTAGATTGTGTGCTTTCTCCAGTGCTCTCCACCATACCACAACTCCGTATAGTAAGATCGGTCTTACTATGGAAGTGTAGATCCAGTGAGTCACTTTAGGTTGTAATCCCCATTTTATTCCAAACATTTTCTTGCAAGCGTAGTAAGCATTTTGGGCCTTTTTAATGCGTTCTTCGATATTAGGTTTCCAGTTGAGTTTTCCGTCAAAGATAACTCCAAGAAACTTAGCCTGGTTTGAATACGGTAAAGTCAAGTTGTTCATCTTGATGCCTCTAAATTTAGGAATCTTGTATTTCCTAGAAAATATCATAAGCTCCATTTTTTGCGAATTAATTTTCAACCCTTTTTGAAGCGCCCAGTTGCTAAGAGAAGAAAGTGCTCTTTCCATTAGCTCACTCATAGTGTCTAGAAATTTGCCTGACACAAGTAAAACTATGTCATCAGCATACGCGAATATTTTAATACCCTGTTCGCTGAGGATGTGGAGTATCGAGTCGACCGTGAGGATCCACAGGAGAGGTGACAAAACGCCCCCCCGGCGGTGTGCCCCTGGTTGCAAACTTTTTAGCCCGAGCCAAGCCCCATTCCACAGTTATGGTGCGGTTGCTTAGCAATTCGTGAATCCATCTGCGGAGATGTGAATTAATTCCGGCTCTCGATAGCGCACTGATAATTGCGTCACTAGTGATATTGTTAAAGGCGCCTTCAATATCAAGAAAGGCACCGAGTGTGTATTCTTTATAGTGATTTGAAGTCTCAAGTGTACTCGTGACCTCATGGATTGCTGTCTCAGTAGATTTACCTTTTTGATAGGCGTGCTGAGCAGGTGACAGAAAGTTTAATGGGATAGACTCTCTTATATGGGAATCTAGAATTCGTTCCATAGTTTTTAGAAGAAAAGATGTCAGACATAATGGTCTGTAGTCTTTGGCTTTTACATGGCTGGTTTTTCCACTTTTTGGAATGAATACAACCCGTGAAGTACGCCAGGATTTAGGGATCGTGTTGTATTGTATACAACCTTTAAAAATAGACCTTAGCCTTTCTAGAATTATTTCCAGAACATTTTGCAACATCGCAGGAAATATCCCATCTGGCCCTGGTGATTTATATGGACTAAAAGAGCGAATAGCCCACTTTATTCTATTATTGGTGAAAATGTTAGGTATCACTTCTTGGATGCCTGAAGTATCTGTGTGAGAATTGTGACAAGGACGTACAGTGCAGCCAGGAAAGTGAGTATTAAGCAATACTTCTACTGTTTCTTCTGCGTCTGTTGTCCAATTGCCGTCATCTTTTTGAATAAGTGAGGGTGCAATTTCCTTTTTACTAAGGATTTTCCTAAGGCGTGCAGTGTCTGCAGTTTTTTCCATTTTCCCGCAAAATTCTCTCCATCCTTTCCTCTTTGCTGTTCTTAGTAGCTTTTTAAAACCTTTAAGTTCAGCCCTGTAGGAATCCCAGTCTGGTTGAGAATTATGTTTTCTAGCTGTTTTAAAAAGCAATTGTATTTTCTTGCGAGCCGTTGAGAGATCTTTGCTCCACCATGGAGGCTGCACCTTATTATTATTTGTCTTAATTGGGCAGGCAATATGAAAACTTGACAGAAGCTTAAAAGAGCGACAGATTTATGCAAGCTATTGCAACCAGACGGAGAAGCAAACATCCTATCTTCCGTGTACAGACAATTCGGTTGGGACAGAATATAGATACGTCGTTTTTCATTCAAACCTTAAAATTCAGCTCAAAATATCTCTGGAAATAGTAAGCTTTTGAAACTTTCAAATACAGTCATAGAATGATTTAAGCAAAATTCACATATTTGGGTAAAACATGACGCCAAGCATACTAACGGTAATCCAGTGAGTGTTTATAAGAGGGACAGATTTATGCAAGCTTTTGTAACAATACTGAGAGGCAAATGTCCTATCTTCGCTGTAATGACAACTTTTGTGGACCAGAGTATAGAAGCTTAAGAAGTTTCACTTCTAACGCGCGAGAGTCTTCACGAACTTTTTTTTATTTTACGCGTTTTTCGAATGTGTCCCAGCCGTGCTTAAGTATCTATATTTTACGCTTCAATTCTTAAATATCCATTTGATAAGCGTGCGATTTACATTTTGAAATGTTTGAGGTTCATTGGAGCTTTGCTATCTTCTTGTCTTAAGATAATATATCTGAGGGCGGAATCAGATTAAGTTAGGCTTGGAAGAGATTGTTACTATTAAAAGTCACAAAATAACACAAAAACCTATTGAAACATACATATGAATGTGAATTAACTCGAAAATACTTCATCGAAAAAATGAATCACTTGATTTCACTTAAATCTTATGTGCACATATTACTTAAGAATAAATTACATAATTTTAATTTATGACTCTGTTTACATTAACGACTCGGGATTATAGCAGAATTGAACAGAATTTGATGATTCAATCTCTGCTTACCTTTTTTTGCGAACTTTAAAAGCGAGCAATTCAAATCACGTTTTGTCATTGAACATGGTAATTCAAAGACCGTTTTTTTACAGACATAATTTGGTAGATGCGTAATGACATAAGATAAATATGACATCCTCCCATTATCCGCTCATTATCAACTATGCCATAGATGTCATGGGTTAAACACTACATTACAATTGTTTTGTTTGGAGAACGTGTCTCAAAGTACTGCGCGAACGTCGGAGTGTCATTAATCACTAAGAAGTAAATAGTACTCGTAGTGGCATAGATCGGTGAAGCTCTTTATTTATGAAAGAGTGTATATTAATAGAAGAGTGATTAACACGCAGAATTTTTGTAAAAGGTTTGAAAAACAGAAAAAGCAATTTCGTCAAACAACAGCATTTATGGAAATCTCTTGTAAGAATGCGTTTGATTTGAGATGATATAAAAATGATACGTAATACATACTATATGTACATAATGTATTCGTACCACGGAGTGACGTTATCGACTTTAGACATCTGCATGAATATATTCATTTGCTTTCTCTTAATGTGTACAGTACTTCAGTGTACTCCATTCATTGTACTCATATGAGCAAGTTTACTCTCAAAATCAGTACCATATTAAAAGAGAGAGTTACTGTACAAAACTCGATCAGCTCAAACCAAAATGAGTACACTGCTTGATTCCTTTCATACAAATGAGTGCTTGCTTTGAACAAAACATGTAACATTTAAACTGCTTAAATACACTGAGTACACTGAGTAGATCGAGTACACCCATTTGAAATGAATGCACCCGTTTGAAAAGAGTGCACTCGTTTGGTTTCTAGGTATATAGAATTGATCAAGTGAAGGCGAAAAAGCTACTGATCTTACAATAAGTGTTTATGGTTTTCGTCGGGTAGGTTTATTTCTTTGTTTTTGTCGCCGTTTTGGTAAACGTGAACTAATAAATGTGAACAGTATCTTTGGTATATTTTAATTTAAAGGTTTATTGAGTCCACTCAGTTTACTCAGTGTATAATGAATGCATTCATTGTATAACGAATGGACTCATTATACTCGGTGTACTCGGTGCAGTGTACTCATTCTATGTGAGTACACTGAACTAAATATTTTGTTGTCAATGGGTGAAGTACTCACTCAGTAATCAAATATCAGGTGATTCATTTGTTTCACTTTACAAGCTCTAAGTGCAATACTGAAGTGTACTTGAAACAAAATGAATGTCTTGAAACTGGTTTCAAGACATTCATTGCAGACCTCTAATCGACTACGAAACAAGTTGAATTGTGTTGAACGTTTTAATCTAAATCGTTGTGAAAGCTCACAGCTACAGATATGGCCAAAATAATAACAATGCTTTTTACGTTTCCAAAACAACTTGCGTAGCGAAATAAATATGTATGTATTTACATAAAGATGAGCACTCACAATGCATGTGACTAAGACAAGGTGCACACATGCGTTTTCCAACTATTCAGTCACTAAAAGTAGAACACATAACTTTCAATGTGAACGAACGCACATGATACCTAGCAATCGCACCGCTTTGCGGCCTATACACACGTCAAAAACTGCATATAAACATATCAAGCATGAGTCTTCAATCATTCTTACAACACGTAAGTTTTCCCCTGCCCGATTCCGATGTTGCCTCGTCGCTATCCACGCAAAACTGAGCATATGCTTGATAAAGAAGTCAATCACAAATATACACATATCAGTGCTTGAAGCCCGTTTGTACAAAAGTCCAAACATTTTGATTTCGCTTCAAGCATACACACAACATATACATGCCTCATTTTCACTAACATACTCTCACATGCTTGGCGAGTTTTTGACATTTGTATAGACCGCATAAGAGTCTGCGATTTCTTCCATTTTTCTGGTGACGCGATTGTCGCAAGTCAAAATAAATCATGCATACTGGCAAGTGTAACCACATAAGGCGTGTTTTCTTTTTTCAAATCTATATAGGCTAAATATGTTTCCGCAACATGTTTTCAATGTAAAATACAAAAAACCTTAGCCTGGAAAGTTATCCAGTTCTATTTTTACTTGAAAAGCTTTTTCGAAGTCTATATAGATTTGAAAAAAAAAACACGCCTATAGTTGCGAATTAAGTTGCTGCGATTAAAACATCATGGTCGCAACAAGATCAGAGTATGCACGCACTTGTGGTTTTCTATCGCACCTTTATAAAGTCGCAAAAAATGAGACACGATTTAATATGAATGCACTCATTATGTGACTTAATAATCGCAGCGATAAAAAAATGGAACAAGCTCGATTTTCGTGCCGGAAATTAAAATGGGTTCTATGGATTAGCATGATTCTTCGCGCACTTGCGACTATTGAATGAATATCCATATGATCCAGTTTATTTTGCGACAAGACAGTTGTCAGGAAATAACAAAATACCATTTGTGAATCGTTGCGATTATTTGATTATGCCTACATTCATTCACCATAAAAGCTGTGTGTTATAAATATTTTCTTGCGCCTGAGACAGACAACCACAATTGCACGCATGGTCATATTTGTTGCGGCCAACGATTTTGTATGTGCGTTTGCATGTGCGCACTTAGGCTAACCCAGCGGGAAATTTGGGAAGCGCTCCTCCGAGAAGGTATTTGGAAGCAATGATTTTTTAGGAAAACATTCTATGCGATGTATAAGTGATGCATTGAGAAGCAATCACTGAGATGTGCTTCCGAAAAAAATCTTTTTAAAAGTGTGGATTGCTTCCCTCTGCTGACCTACTAATGTAAAAAGGATATGGAAGAGGATACGGAGAGTCATGCCTTCTAACCTTTCAAGGAATCGCTTCAGCATGCATGATTGTATGCTTCCATTTCCCGCTGGGAAGTTTTGGGACTACGTGCGTATAGTGACGATGTATGTATGTACGGCTGTTGTGGTCGTACGACTGCTACGAACTGCTATTCAAAACTTGCATTAGCAAGTTGAGTCTTCACGCTGGTAAGAAGATAATCAAAAGTTTCTTGAGTTATTCTAATGTTAGGTTAGGTTGGGAAGGGTGTGTGATTTTTTAGACAATCATTTCCATTCGGAGCCCCGAAGATCCATTGTTTGTGAATCCCTTCATATTTTGGACATTAATCATCTCTTCTACTAACTCGTAAACAAGTGTGTGCCTTTGGCCTCAGATAACCCGATATCTTTTAGTTTCTCAGTTCTGCAATGGTTTCCAAGAATCTGTGGCCTACAGTGTGGAAGCATTGTTTTTAGAGGGTGGGACAGAAGCATAGATAATGTTGGATTGATTTAATCTCCTAGTCGTCTTGGCAGCTTCTACAGATATCCTTCGACCCTGTTCGCCGTTTGTTATTCATATGACCTATAACTCAGTGTCCTGTAATTATTCCTCCATATTTAGACGTTTACAGTAATTACTACCAACTTTGTCCCTACAAAATCTAGTTTTGGGCATTAAGAACGAGATGTGACACAGTCGCTTTTTAAAAACCATAAAGAGATGGTGCCTTTTTAGTTATATGTATGAGTATGTTCGATCATATTAAATAAGGTTTTATTCGGTGGTAGCATAGAGGGGTCCGCAAGCATTTGTTTGTTGTTGCAGTCTTACTGAAACCGGGAGAGTCATAAAAACTGTTCATAAGAAAGCTAATTAGGTGATGATGTCGACAGACTTTCTTTTTTTTATAATCTGCACACGCTAAAGGGGATACGAATACCTTAATAATAATGTTTACACACAGCGCGAGCACATGAAGGATAAGAACGAGAGACAGACAGATCGACGTAGTGATAGGAAACTCAGATGTTAGTTCTCAACTTACTCTATGGGGGTGGTGTCCAGGATAACTGGAGAGTTATGTATTATTGAAAGTTATGCCATTGCTTATGATTCACAGAAGTTTTTTCCAGATGTTTCCTATTATTCGTTTGTGCGATCAATTTCTTCAGCCATACCACCATCCTACTGCCAGTGTTATGCCTTCGCAGTAGGTTTTGATATTAGCTTCTGAAAAATGATTTTTGTGTCTTCACTTCACTGGAGACGGTATTAAGTCAAGCTACTCCAAACTATCCAAGCTATATTTTACTGCCGACGTTCAAATGGCGGTTTAGAAAAGTTTGATGTTTGCTGGTTAGAGCCACTGACATCAAAAGTTGGCTAAGATCTAACGTTGTTACCGGCGGCTTAGAAAATATTAAAAATGAAGCTTATATCTTCCCAAGTAAATCTAAATCTTCTAAACCAATCTTCTAATCTCTTTTTGCAGGCAATGAAAAATCGTCCTCCGATTTAGATATTATTTTCGGAGAAACTAAGCCAGTAGCTGGAAATGGGAAAATTACTCGTTCGGGAGGCTCTCTATCCGATGCCGATATAATATTTGGTGGACCTCCAACACGTTCAGATCGTTTTGGCTCATCGAAAAGTATGAGTGTAACGTCCGACAGCCGAACCAGCAGCGGCAATAATTCATATAAAATCTACGAGGGCATTCAGAATACCGCCTTTCAGGACTTTGATTCGCAGCCAGTTGATGCAACTATCTCCACCGCAAGTGACTACCACTGGAATAAGGCTGTTGACGATGATGGCGACATTGATCTTAAATAAATCATTTTACTTTATAATTTTGATTGAAAACATCACATAAATTGCTTTCAATTGTTTGAAAGCAAAACAAATCGATTTTCAAGAAACATGTTGTCGCCTCCATAGTTTCCTGGTTTCACTCAAATCATATTCCACAATCATAAACATAGAATAACTTCCATGAATTCCCACAGAGAAATAAATAGAATTTCCTTTTTAATCCAAAAAAAAAAAAATAGCGACGATGTCAGAATTATTCCACAGATTTTGGTATTAAATTTTATAATAATTACAATTATATAAAAAATAATTAACAAAGTCAATATTTATACATTATAATGTTACACTGTGTTGTTAATTGAAGTAAATGTGTTAAAAAAAAAATGAGAAAGTGAAAAACGCACCAATACAATAAAGGCTAAAATAAAATACAAATTGTTTAAAATAAAAAAATACTACATAATATAAAATTAGAATAACAAATAAATCATATGTTGATGTTGATAATAAAGATATGTTATTTAAAGAATACATTTTACATGATTCAATTCATATTCATAAGATTCATTATACATTCGTTGCATTGCATTTTAAACAAATAAAAAATAATAATAATTACAATTAATTACGAAATACACCAAATTCGTAGTTCTTACAATATATCATACATGACAATATTACAACAACAACAAAAGAAAAGAAAAAAACAAAAAAAAACGTACATTTCTCGTTAGAAAATACATATACATATATACATAACATATTTATATACATACAATATGTAGTTAATGAAAGGATATGAGTGTTATTATTATATTATATAATGTATGTTGTTCTAAATGATTTAAACTATAGTGACAAAAAAAAAATTAACAGTGGGAGGCCATTTACAACGAATGAAGGTAAATTTTTGCAAATTTTTTTTAGAACCATGGCCAGTATTAAAAATTTACGCATACACTGATTAATAATATTTTATGTTTTCCATAACTGATCACATGGAATTCATGCATACATAGAACCTTACCTAAATTTACGCACACATTTATAATGGCATTATAATACTTGTTAAACGCATATTAACATTATTACAAGAAAAAAAAAATACATAACCTACAATTAAAGCTTATTTACTAACAAAATTAATGTATAACTAGTACATGTTATTGTGTAATATGAAATGTTATTTGCACTAAATATCAGTTATATACTAAATATGTATTTATCCGATTTAAAGAAAAAAATTATCATCCCTCCTCCTCCTACTCTGGTCATACTTAATTTCACTTTCCGACAAGTTCCATTATATATTAACGAGTTGCTTATACATATATATGTACATTATGTCTATGCATTATCATTTCTTTTTAACTGTCTATAGTCTATCTATATAATACACTCTTTCACAAGTTATTGTAAATTCTTGAATATGTACTTCTTCGCCTAAAACATTGAAATGAAGTACATATTAACTTCTAATACTATCCTTCTTTATATACATAACATTATGCATTATAGAAAATACTTATAAATATTATTAAAATGTTATAAAAAATATTTCACATTATGTGTTTATTTTAATATAAAATATCACACGACATAATAACATACATATTCCAGAATTACATTCATACATGCATTTGAAATGAGTCAAAATTGATTGTTTCCTAATAGGAGTCGTTATAAATTGAAAACAAATAAATAAATAATTATCTCTTAATTAGAGATTAAACAAAAGAAAATCATAATTAATGAATTGAGAAATTATTGCTACTAATATCATCATCTAAATATTATGTGTTGTGTAATCAAAAAAATAATATATACTGAGTTAAATAAAGGAGGAATTTTTAAAATTACTAAACGAGTGGTATTTCTTTGGAAGTTTCATGAATTGGGACACTGGCTGCGGCGTTAGGCAATAACGCCCAAGGAAAAAACGCCCAAATCGATTCGGAAATAGCGCCGAAAAAAATTTCCAACGCCCAAAAAATAAACAAGAAGATCGAAATAAAGCCCAAAATGATTTTGCCTAACGCCCAAAACTCAATATCACCCAAGTTATAAAAAGGTAATATCGCCCAAAAATGTTCAATGGAAATTGTTTTTGTAAAAATTGGGCGACATTTCCAGATTTTTGGGCGTTATTTACAATTCATATTAGTAGATGCGAGGTTGGGTATATGTTAGGTTTCTTTATATGCATGTGGAAACATGCGAAACAGGGATATAAAGAAACTACATATCTTCTACATATATATATGTATGTTATAATTCCTTCGGCGTGAAACTTGATGACGTTATAACTCGATAACCGCTGGGCCGACATTCATGATTCTTGTTTTGATTTTATTTTTCGTATTGCAAATTGTAATTGAGACTGTTTTAGTACGAAACAATACTTTGCAACCATTGCGTATGTTTTTCCCAAATTAGTGAATAATAAACTACGCGGCGGGGTGGGGGTGTCCCGCGTACCGTTCACGTCACACGCCGACATGGAGCGCCGCGCCGACGGCCACGGTACGCGGTCGCCGCGGGGATTATTTAGTTTGGTACAATCGTTCTTGTTGTTTGTTTTAAAAAAGCAATCAAAGTAATTGTGAAGTCCAGTTTATTCAATACTGCGAAGAGGCTTGCAATATCTGTCATCGATCTTTGAGTGGGTTGCATTTTACATTCTACATTCTTAGTAGAAATTACTCAACAATATTGCCATTTGGGCAATTCTTAATTTTATTAAGGCGTTCTTTCATGTTGTCTTAATTGTTTTGGGTGATATTTCCTTTTTCGGGCATTATTTCCTTTTCATATATTTCCACTTGTTATTTTGGGCTTTACTGCCTATTATAAAATGAACCCTGACTAGGAAATTAAACCCAAATTGACTAAAAAAAAATTACAGCAACAAATTGTTCGAGATTTTCTTGGGCGTTGTTTCCAAATCGATTTGGGCGTTTTTTCCTCGGGCTTTATTGCCTAACAACGCTGGCTGCTTTGTATTGGGATTCGAGTGTGTAAGTATACGAATTCGCTAATTTTCTTTACAAAGTACGAAAAAAGAATACGTAAGGCTGTGGTTACATCTCACGCTTGTTCACGCGTTTGCGCTTGTAAATCAAATAGTACGGCTACTGAATGTATTGATCACGTTTCACGCTTGTAGCTTGTACGCTTGTAGGAGTGCTAGCGCTTGTAAACTTGTAGATCAAAATCATTTCATACTTAACCCAGATTCTCTCGAGACTTTTTTTTTATCAGAAATTGATGAATTTTATTGATGTACCAAATACAGTAATGTCTCGCTAATCCGAATTGATTATTGCAAGGGGGTATTCGGATTATCGAATTATACGGATTGGGGAGTACATAGTATGTTATAGGGTAGAAAAAATTAAAGAAAATAAATCATATATATTATTCCTTTACATACAAAAATTAAATTAAATTAATGAATTAAATATTTTTTAGAAATTTTTCCACAAAAACTAAAAGAGCAATCTGGTGGAATAGAAACGCACATGGGTTTAACCAACGAGAAGAGATAGATACTGCACGTATGAACATGTTCAGATGTATTTTGCATATCCAGTATGCTGTATGCATATAGAAAGAGTAATGTGACAAAATAACTGTAAAAGTCATCTGTATTCTTAGGTAATTTTTGTAGAATTCGGATTGTAGAATACAAAAATTGAGAAGGTTCGGACTGTAGAATACATAATGGGAAAAAAAGGTCGTTCGGATTAGCGTGGTATTCGGATTAAAGGTGATTCGGATTAGCGAGACTTTACTGTATTGGTCTAAATAACATAAAAAATACAAAAAACATGTTTTTGGGAACAACTACAGATAATGGAATGTCGTCGTCATTATCAAATCCGTCATCATTATGCAACTTCAGCGCCCGCAAGTAATTGACTGCGTGGTAAGTTGGATAAAGCCACTTCATTTTCTTCCCCCGAATCTTCATCCGTCATATCTCCACACGCATTATTTGGCGGTATTGAATTGCTGAATTGAATTGGTGCTGAATTAGATTCGACTTCTCTCAATGAAATTACGATTTCGTCAAAATTTACTCACCTACAAAAAAGGCAGATATGAACTCTAATCTCCTACTGTCCCATATTATGGGACACCAATAAAAAAATCTTTATTTTGCCAAAAACAAGAGTATTTTCATAAATCTTACAAAGGCAATCAATAACTTGATATTCTAACATTGAATTATTTAAATATTATGTTCACACTGTTTTTGTAAAAATGGTGTTAAACTTACCTTTTTGAAGACATTGTCCCATCAGTTTACTTCACTTCACTCACAAGTCACAAACAGTAAATAAAAATTAAGTTAGGGAACTATCGCTGGTTTTTTCTGTTGGTTACTAGGCGACATATTCAAATGAATGAAATACATTATATTTCAAACATTTTTTGAATCTGGCCTGCTAACATAATAAAAAAAATTAAAAGCATAGGTGTCCCACATATGGGACAGTAGGAGAATCTGGGTGCTTACAAGCGCAAACGTTATTCTTTGGTTTATTAAATTACTGAAGGCGTTTTCGAAATAAATAACGCATTTTGGTTAACTATGTAGGTACTAGGTACAGATGTATATTGAATTTTGAGCAAAGAATTTATTATATTGGAACTATGAGCTTCAGTGCTCAGGGTGTTCTTGGCTGGTGGTAAGCATAACTTTGCCCTTGACGCGTGAAACCAAATACAGAAAAACTTGTGAATAGTGGAATCTGCGAATAAAAGAATCTTGCAATACCTGGATAGCAGACATTTTCGTAGGCTAATTTTGATTTTCTTCATACAAACTCAATCTTATATAGTAGAAACCTGCGAAATCTGAATACTGGAACATTTTTCAATGAAATTTGTTTTTTTCCCCATGCAAATTCACTCTTCATTAGCAGAATCAAGATATGAATTCATTAACATTTTGTCGGCTTCGTTTTTTATTCATAGAATTTTGACATTTCAATTGTTTCTTCTCGAGTGTCTCATTCTGCTAGCTGGTACATTCAGCAAGTACACATTCTGAACTCCGATATAAAAATTGATCGAAAAATAATAAAATAAATTAGGTTGCCGATTGTGGACGAAATTGCGAATAGTGGAAATGTTGCGAGTAGTAGAAAACAAATGTGCACCGAAACAAATCATACAGACCAATCTCGCTTCTTCCAGTCGTATCCAAAATTTTCGAGAGGATATTACTAAGGCGTCTACAACCGGTTATAGAAGAAAATAATCTAATCTCTGACCACCAGTTTGGGTTCAGAAGTAAGCATTCGACGATTGACCAGGTGCATAGAATTACTAACGTAATCGAAAGAGCACTAGAAGAAAAAAAAATATGCTCAACCGTATTTCTTGACGTCTCGCAAGCCGATGACTTGAAATGCAAATTACGACAAGTACTCCCCGTATACCTATACGAGATTCTGAATTAATTTCTCGGGAATAGACTCTTCCGTGTTAGAAATGGAAACGAATACTCAGAGCTCAAAGAAATTTTAGCTGGCGTACCACAAGGAAGCGTTCTGCGGCCGCTTCTCTATCTGTTATATACTCGTGATATACCGAAAGAAGATGGCACTATCCTTGCTACGTTTGCCGACGACACCGCTATCCTAGCAGTAGGTAAAACAATCGAGGAAACGACTGCCAAACTACAAAGCGCATTAAATAAAGTAACTGAATGGACAAGTGACTGGCGGATCGCCTTTAACGGAACTAAATCTGTTCACGTGAATTTCACTTATAGGAAAATTAAAGACTTGCCAATTTTTATAAATTTGGCCCGAATACCATTTGCAAATGAAGCCAAATACCCGGGAATGACACTCGACGCAAGGCTGAAGTGGAATTTGCACGTGAAAATGAAACGTAAAGAACTAGATATCAAATATAGAGAAATGTACTGGTTGATCGGGAAACATTCCCACCTCAGTACGGAGAACAAACTGCTTTTATACAAGCAAGTGCTAAAGCCGGTGTGGACCTACGGTATACAACTTTGGGGTTGTACCATGAAAACAAATGCCAATATTTTACAGACTATAAAAATAAAGTGCTTAGAGAAATTGTCCAAGCACCGTGGTATGCTAGAAACGACGATATCCACAGGGATCTCGGAATTCCGACAATCGAAACAGAAACTAGAAGCTTCGCGCGAAAACATAGAAACCGACTAATCGGACATGTTAATAATACAGTCCTACTTATTTTGGATGAGAGCAATTTATTGCGCCGACCACAAAGGACAAAACCTTTCGACTTGGCGAGATAAGGATTAACCGCATCTAAATTGCGGAATATGCAGGATCTTTCATTGGAAAGTAACCTGCCAAACGTTTATATTTCGTGATAGAAAAATTGCTTGATAAGTAGTATAACTTAGTGGCAGTATCTAACAAATTTATATCGAAGGGTGGTGTTTTTGGTCAGTAAAAATCTGACACTACTATGAGCACGCGCTTGATATTCTCATAGTGGAAGATTTTCACCTACCCTCGGAAAAAAAAGAAAAAAAACCGAAGCATTCCACTATTCACAAGTTTTACTGTACATCCGTTAGTAGATATATACATATCTACGAAGACGATTCGTTCGGCTAAAAAGAAGCGGATTCGATTTGAAATACTCTTTACCTGTTTTCAAACATGGGGGTGGATCAATCAACGCCTGGGGATGCTTCTCATGGAATGGTGTTGTACCAGTCCATTGGATTGATTGCACCTTGACAAAGAAACATACTTATCACACTAATAATACAATACTATTGTGACTGAACATTTTTAAAATTTGAGATAACATCATATCCCAACGTAAAATTCAATTCCCTGCGCAAAAATAAGACAAAATAAGAGATGGCACTGAAAGTCATTGTTCATGATTGACTCACTGTATAACAGAGTTATTATTGAAGTTATTTAAGATCAGCGTCCGCACAATAACCCGTTCTTCAAATCAATACGATGTTGTAGTTTTGACGCCTACACTCGTGGAGACAGTTAGGTTAGGTTAGGTTATGGGGTGGCGGCTTAGCCTCACATAGACCAGTCCATAGTGATACCAGACTGAGTAATTACTTCTCAGAGTAATCACTTAATTTCTGTTACTTTATTTGAACAGAATGAGTTTGTCTGTTGAGCAAATTTAATGAGAAGGTGGAGTTTTATGTCTGCCACTTCTGCGAGTGAGTTGAAATAGAGTTTTCCCATTAGTTTGTGCCTTCTTTTTGCAAGTGCAGGACAAGCGCACAGGAGGTGCTCTAATGTTTCTACAATCCCCGGTTCATTGCAGCTTATGCATATGTCCGATAAGACTAGTTTGAGCCTGCGAGCGTGATAATCTATAAGGCAATGCCCTGTGATGACGCCTAGTAGTAAGTTGCATTCCACTCTTGATAGCGAGCGGATGTATTTAGTTTTATGGCCACTGCAGTGCGGCCAGAATATTTTCGTTATCCTGCAAGAAGTGGATTGATTCCACTTATTGTCAGCTATGCTTTGTAACTTAGCATCAATTTTCGAGAAGTAATGCTGGATCGGTGCTACGATGATTTTGGGTTCTGAGCTAATTAGAACTCCCTGTTTAGTCTATTCATCGCGACCCTTTCATTGCCTATGATACCTTGATGACCAGGAACCCAATTTAAGCAGACTGTGTTGCTTCTGCTGAGTTCCTGAAGTAAAGCGTATAGCAGTTCAGAACTGTTTTCGATTTTATCACATTACTTTTTAGTGCTTTGAGCTATCAGCATAAATGTAGATGTAGGAGCCTTCTTCGCAATTCATTAGATGCTCTGCGGCTTTTTGAATTGCCAAAAGTTCAGCCTGAAAGATGCTGCAACTATCTGGCAGTTTGAAGCATTGTTTGTAGTTAGATCTTGGATTGAAGACTCCAGCGCCCACGCCTTCGTCCGTCCGTGTAAATATTAATCCTGTCGATTGGATCAGCTGTACGCTGTATCCAATATTCTCAAGAGCGAATTTTTATAGAAAAGTTTCGGTCAAACAGGGTTAATGGCTTGAGATAATCTGTATTAATATTAGCAATATTGATTACGTTACCATGTCCAAATAGTCTAAACTTGAAACCATTAGACTCTTTAAGGCTTACCACTGTTTTAAAAACGACACTCTTAGCAAATAGGTCTATTGGTAACAAGTTCTGTATGGTGTTTAGTGACATCGATGATGTTGTTTTAAGTGCTCCAGTGATTCCAATATACATCAGACGTTGAAGTCTCTCTAGTTGTTTTAGATTGTGTGCTTTCTCCAGTGCTCTCCACCATACCACAACTCCGTATAGTAAGATCGGTCTTACTATGGAAGTGTAGATCCAGTGAGTCACTTTAGGTTGTAATCCCCATTTTATTCCAAACATTTTCTTGCAAGCGTAGTAAGCATTTTGGGCCTTTTTAATGCGTTCTTCGATATTAGGTTTCCAGTTGAGTTTTCCGTCAAAGATAACTCCAAGAAACTTAGCCTGGTTTGAATACGGTAAAGTCAAGTTGTTCATCTTGATGCCTCTAAATTTAGGAATCTTGTATTTCCTAGAAAATATCATAAGCTCCATTTTTTGCGAATTAATTTTCAACCCTTTTTGAAGCGCCCAGTTGTTAAGAGAAGAAGGTGCTCTTTCCATTAGCTCACTCATAGTGTCTAGAAATTTGCCTGACACAAGTAAAACTATGTCATCAGCATACGCGAATATTTTAATACCCTGTTCGCTGAGGATGTGGAGTATCGAGTCGACCGTGAGGATCCATAGGAGAGGTGACAGAACACCCCCCTGCGGTGTGCCCCTGGTTGCAAACTTTTTAGCCCGAGCCAAGCCCCATTCCACAGTTATGGTGCGGTTGCTTAGCAACTCGTAAATCCATCTGCGGAGATGTGGATTAATTCCGGCTCTTGAAAGCGCACTGATAATTATTGAGTCATTAGTGACATTGTTAAAGACGCCTTCAATGTTGAGAAAGGCACCAAGTGTGTATTCTTTATAGTGAATAAGTTTTTGATAGGCGTGCTGAGCAGGTGACATAAAGTTTAATGGAATAGACTCTCTTATACAGGAATCTAGAGGCATGACCACTAAAAGCGTACAAGCGTAGACGCGCGAACAAGTGCAAAATGCTTAAACGCTTACAAGTGTGAGACGTGACCACATAGCCAACGCTGAGTTGATAAGCTTCCTGACAAATGATACTCTTTGACAGCTTGTGGCGGTACCGTAAAAAACGGTATTGCGTAGCATACCAACGCAGTTACCACTATACCACGGTGCACGACCAAAGCTTGCATTAGCCTCGACAAAAAGAAACTCCGTATTCTGATTGCGTTCCTTACGGGGCATTGTAAGCTCAAAGGACATCTCAGACTCATAGACTCATTCAGATTTTGCAATGAGTTCACCACCATATCACGGTGCTAACATTCATCGCTCGGTTCCTGTTACTTTTAATTTTACATTGCAACTCTTGTAATATTGTAATATTAAATGCCTAATGTCCCTGTGATCATTTCTGGGCTGCAGGAATAGGTTTTCATCTGCATTTTACATAGGAAATGGTTGAAAGGTTTCCTGCAGGTGATCTGCGAAGAGATTAGCCATTTTCTTCTTTATTGGGCGGCGTTTTTCTGCTGGTTTTAAGGATTTGACAGCTTTCCATAACGAATATCCTGCATTCTAATTTTTAATGAAACTTTTTATTCTGGTATCAATACATGGGAATATTTAATTCGATTTGCGTCGTGTTTTTCTGGTCCCAAATTATCGACGCAAATCGGGGTTTTGGTGTACACTCAGCGCCTTTTCACGCACCAAACTGTCATACTTCTTTCCAAAGTTTTTATGATTTGCTAAATGTTACTAAATTTAAAACGGAATACAGTCGAGAATGGAGAAGCGGAAAACGGATAAGCGGAAAATTCGCATAAGTGCAACGACTTTAGAAACCCCTAGCCATTTCACGCGATTTCTATACAAATTTGTTCGTATAAGTGCAAAACGTATAAGCGCAAATTTCTCATAAGTGAACAATTTTTCAAATCCCCGAACAAAGTTTTCCATTGTTTTTTAAACGTGCACATGCAAATATTTAATCTTTGCAATTGCAATTCAGGACAAAAATATTAGAGAGCTTATAATTATCAGAAATTGATGCTCCAGGCCACTCGGAAGAGGTTGTCATTACTCGCAGAGAAGTTCTTCCTTCTCTTGATACTGTAAAAAATTATTTGGATACAAATAAAATGAGTTGTGTTAATGAAGACGAAACTGAAAATCAAGTTTTAGTTTCGTTTAGTTCGTTAATTCAAACCTAAATTAACCCTCAACGACCCATAAGTGCAGGGCCCGCTCTAGGGGCGGACAACCCGGACATTTGTCCGCGGCGTCAAGATTAAGGGGCGGCATTTTGGCTATAAGTGAGAGAAAATATTGATATTTTAAATAGGTATTAATAGATAATTTCACATATCGATTTTTTCGTTTACCAAACATTTACAGTGCGTAGCGTATTTATGCTACTTATGTTATGTATGTCCAAAAGCTGAAAATATGTACAATTCTAGATTTTAAAGATAACAATCATAAAAGAGGAATGTTTAGTTAAATAAATACAAAGTAGACTTTGAAAGTCACACGTCTGAAATAGATGCTTTTTTGAATTTTCGGTTTGGAATAAATTGTTTTTTAAAGTAGAACAAAACGAAAATATCTCTATTGATACTTTCAAATACAGCCAAAGAAAATTTTAAGAAAATCCTGAATTTCACCGAAAAATCATCTACAGCGATGTACATAGCTCATTTTTGGGTTAGTGGCGTTATTGAACAGCAACAACGAATTTGCTCCAAAGAATCGATCGCTGAAAACGTGATCGCAGTGGTCATATGAACGAGTTCGAATTCCATATTTGGATTTAATATGTGTACTACACCTAGAGTGAATTTCAGCCTGATATCTTAATTATTCTGTATTTTATTTAAATACAAAATTGTTATGTTCTTATTGAAAAATCCTTTACTTCTCGCATGCGAGCAGAGCTTGGCTACAACTTGTGACTTTTTGTGATTTTAGCATAGTTATTGCTACATTGTTTTGTTTTCAAAATAAGGGCATTTTGATTGACTGTTCAATAATACACATTTTTAATAGGATTTACAAATGAAAAAATTATGCGGCTAACAATTTTTGGCTAGGTATCTGTAGATATATTTCTTAATTAATTTCTACTGTTTTGTACTACATACTTGATTGTCAATATTTGTTATGTTATCTACAAGTTTCTTTCCAATATCCCTTGCTTAACATATTTCCGCCGGCCACCAGTTTCCCTAGAGCTGGAAACTTGAAATTGTGGCTATTTTTGGTCTACCTAATTAGAAGAAATCAAAAATTTTTGTTTAGAAAAGCTTAAAATTTTCCAAAAATTAACGTTAACGCTCCCTGAAGAAATTAGTAAAATTCTTCAATTTAGATTTTCACCGTATATTTAAAGTTACTAAAATGTATGGAAATATTTTTCTGCACAAATTTAGTTCGCATTTATTGAATTCATTGCAAAAACCCATAACAAAAATTATTTTTTAGATTAGATTTTTAGATACTGTACATTAACATTTTACCAAAAAAAAATAAATTTAAAAACAATTTCTGAACTCTTAAAATCAATAAGTCTGTCTCTCGTTCTTGTTGTTGTCCTTCATGTGCTCGCGCTGTGTGTAAACCTTATAAAAAAAATTAAAACTCTTCATCAGATAAGATTTAATGCCAAAATTTATCACGTTGGGTTTTCGCAAATTTAGCCGGAAATGGATTAATAACAATTTATATTAAATGACTTTTTATTGAAAATAAAAAATATGTACTACGTTTATTTAAGAAATATGCTTAAGGAGCGCCAATTTATCTTTTTGTCCGGGGCGACGTAACCGCTAGAGCGGGCGCTGATAAGTGGTACCCGGGAACGTTTTGGACATTCAAACCTAAATATTTTTTTTGCTCTGTTCCGATTTTTTTGAGATTCCTAGAAAATCATTTTTACGCAATAAAAACTAAAAGTTGTTGAAAAAAGGGGAAAAAAACAGACGTAATATGCAGGTCGTAAACAGTATTACAACAATTTTGGCAACGTTTTCGATACTTTCTTTTGATTCGGTCACCATTATCGCATTTCTTGCAAATGTCTGGCACCTTCAAACGACCGGTGCTATCTCGTTCTTCGATTGGTTGTGGTAGCGAAATGGAAGTGCATACCTGAGATTTTCGAGCGGAGTACGCTTCCCATGGCTGCTTTGGTAAATAGAATCGCGTTGTCAGCGAATCTAAGCTCCGAACTTTAATCGATGGCAATCATATGTCTCGAGCCAGTTATTTCAGGAAAAGTTTGCGAAGCTCTTTTCGGACATTTTCTGGATCATGATCTCAAGAAGCAACATCAATTATATCTTAGAATAACGCCAAAGGCCAACAATTAGTTCTACGTTTAATCGTATAACTCCATTATGCTCTACTCCACCGTTAGTCGAGTTATAATCGAATATGATTTGTGATTTTATAGGTGCAGTTGTCGTATCGATTGCCCCATCGTAATGCATGTAGCCATGCTGGATATCAAAATTACGGCTTTCTTCTTCTTCGAAACATACGAACATATCGTTGCTTCGGCTCTAAAACTGAACAAAATTGAATATATTTCGCGGTCTTTTGATGGCTGCATCGCCATTGGGATATACGGCTCATTTTTCCGAAGCGTCCTCAGCAATGTCACTCCATTGCTCTTGAGATTATTTAGCAGAGGTAATAACGTGAAGACGTTCTCTGTGGTGACATTCCGGGCAAAAAATTGTTACAATTCACAAACTTGTTCTTCGTCACTTATAGACAATACAAACACGAAAGAAAATAAGAAATCTCTTACCCCAACACTGCAATCAATTCAAAACAAAGACTTGACCTTGACTCTCACACTGTGATCATTGATCACTACAAAAATTAAGCCGAGAAAAGTACTCAGACGTTATAATAATTAGTTATTTTCGTTACTACGTACGCTTTCTACAAACAAGATCGAATGATTTCTATGTAAACCGCACCGAAATATATGGTGGTACCACGGTACCACCAATATGCACTTTAGTGTGTAAATTTGTATGGGGTCGGGAAGGGTTAAAAATGTTTCTCTTAATTTAAATACATACTTTAAAACTGCAAGTATAGTATGTAGTATGTAGTATTAATAATATTATTTTAGAAATAATATCTACATGGACGTACATATGTGCAAATGTATACACATATATAAACAGATATGCAATTAATAATTAACGCAAAATAATATGTGATTTTTTTGTCGTTGTGTTGTTTTTGTAATTTTCTATTTTTCACCCTTTTTTGTTTAATAAAATAATTAAAAATAGGATTAATATACATGTGTAATTTCGTTTTTTTGAGTATGTATGTACGGTGCACCTTACTAAATAAGCACGTATTATGTAAGTGCAAAAATGTTCACTTACGGATAAGTGCACAGACCGGATAAGTGCACAAAAAATTGATGCCCGGACGTTGTGCACTTATCCGTTCTCGACTGTAGCTACTTACAATTCATTTCACCGTTGATTTTGCAATTAGAACTTCGCCATTCAAATCAACACCGAACAGATGGCAACCATATCGAGTAGATTTCCATTAAGAGTCCGTATTGACTCATCACTTTTCATTTCATATCTTCCGCAAATAATTCGCCAGAAGATCTATCAACGTTGACATTCGTAAATGCATCTGTTTCTACCTGCAACAGCACAAATCCATGCACTTACCTGATCCCTTGAAGCGAAAAATGCACCAACGTTTGCCTTCAAATTGCTCATGCATTCAAATTACCTGTACGCAGAACAATTTCGAGGAAAGGCAACAAAAACTGGAAACACGACTCACTAATCCCCAAAATCGACCACGTACATGGCGCGACAATACTGCGTAGACTTAGGAGTTCCGTCAAACAATGTATCTTTCGCTTTTGTGCTCATCGAGCCTTGGCATTGTAGTATCTTGTTACGGTGTGTCTTCAGGTATACAAAACCATTAGTTGCCAAAGAAAATTATCGTTCATCGGCGGTACTTTAACACGAACATTAAGTACTACCTGCATAAAAGAAGCAAGGACGTATTTGTAATGTCAGTGGGTTTTCGAACTGGTAACAGCGAGGTCTCTACTATTGTAGTCTAATAAGTCGGCACCAACATGTACAACATCGTCAAGTGTATCGTTATGTATCTAATTGTGAGTGGAATAAGTGCAAATGAGAATGTGGAAAACAAAGTTATCGAACGCAATAGTGGATGGCTAAAAAGTGCTGAAACTGTTCTCGCCGGTCCAGCGGGACATATCGTAGTGGAGGTTGCCAAAGATCTGCTCAGTCGATCGGTTGGAAATAGCCAAGTGCTCAGTTTGAATCTCACCAACTTGCTGGTGATTGTCCTTTTGAAAGTGTTAATTTTTGCAGCTGGCCTCTTAGGCGCTGGTCATTGGAGTCACAATGCTCGGGGTAGAAGCCTGTCGCAATGTATGTGCAGCAGCAGTTCTATATCCAGGTCTCTGTTATTAATTTCAATTCCTTTTGACAGCCTCTACAGTACTTCAGGACGGCGAGGGATATTTAATCACAGGATTTTTGGCAGCACAAGGATCTGCGAATGACGGATGTTTATATCAGGCAGCGTGTCGTTCTCCAGCCACCGCCTATGAATATAGTCGCGCTGCTAAGGCTCTTCTTAATGGAATTGAAAAATTCGAAGGGTATGTCGTTATCACTGACTGTCACTTGATTGCTTTTATGTGTTTTTAATTTCCTTATAGTAATGCTCGTGACAATCCCCGCTACAGTGATTTAATTGTTCTGGTTGAGAAGGCAGCATTTGATGGGTACAAGGGAACACCGTGCGATTTAGCATACAAATGCCACATTTATTAGACGCGCCAAGTGTTTGTTTTTTTTTTATTTTTACGTAAATAATTTATTTTCATTATAGAGTAGTAAAAATGGCGTTTTTTTTATAAATATAAGTAAACATCAACAAAATTAAAAGACTAATGGACTACCTATAAAATATTAGTGTCAACATCTTTGCTTTCGGATACAGCCTTCATGTACTCAGGATAGTGTAGGTATCCGTCTTTATTGGTATCAGCAATCAGTAGAAATTCATCGATTACTTCTGGAAATGAAAATGTTTATGAGATTTCAACTTATTCATACGTGGGTGTTGTGTTAACATACCAACAATGTGATTCAGTTCATCGGATGCATTTTGCAAGTAAGTGTCTCTGTCGAGTTTTGTAAATGAGTCGTCCTGGTGAAGAGCCGCTTGAAGCATCTCCAGTCCATCCAGTGCGTTGTTTTTATCATTATCGTGGATCTTAAATACAGAATATAAAAAGAAATGAGCATTTCTTCAAGATGATTCCTGTTTTACATCGACCGTTATTTTATCTAACTAATGATCCCACCAGCGTTGTGCTGAAGTACTCAATTGGGTAATTCGGCTCAAGTATTCCTGAATTGGCTCAATGCTCCGAGCCACAGAGCTCATATTTGGCTCATTTGGCTCAACACTTTTTTCTCTTAAAAAAACTATTAAAAAGCAATAAAAACGAAATCAGGAAATAAGAATTCACTCTATATAACATTGAGACAAAATAATCACAACCCCTTGAAATATGAAGTACACTCACTTCTGAGTTTTAAGGAGCCTTTAAAAGGATCAACAAGAACATTGTGGGAATTTTTGTTTCCTTTCTTGGTTACTTTGTTTTCGTCTTTATTTATGTATGTACATATATGCTATGTTATGCTTTATTATCCTTCTGGGACTGACGTGGTAGTATGACAGACACCACAAAATCGAAAAACTGGCGTTGCGTCGATATTTGGCATATCAATAAATGTTTATGTTTAACTTTTATGTATGTCTTATTAAGTTTAATAATGCATACTTTAATAATGCATACCCTCAACTTTCAAATATAATAGTTAAAAGTAGGAATATAAAACGAATTTTGAAAATACAAGCTGCCAAAATGGTGGTGTCTGGTATACTACCACGTCAGTGTAATTGTGAAAATTAGGACACGTCAGTCCCAGAGGGTTATGGTTAGCTAACCTGAATCGAATGTTTGAATTTTCGCATATATCGCATTTTACCAAATTTGTGACGTAAAAAGCGAATATAATTTTTGCAATTTCCAAGCCGTAATACCAAATTATTGCAGTCGTCCTTAAGCACTTTAAGAAATAAAATTATGGTATGCTGTGATATTGGGCCGCAATTCCCCCTCCCCAACGGTCATTCATATTCAGTTTTTCAGAAATTTTACTAATTTGGCTTAACCTGATGTGAAATGGCTCGGAAAATGACTCAACTCCAACATTTATCCGGAACAACGCTGGATTCCACCAATGTATTTATTACAAGAAAAGAGAAATCAATTCACATAGATAAAATAACAGCAGTAGCGATAAATGCACCAAAATTACAAACTATTTTATCTCTAAGCAGAAACTGTTGGTGGCGTGGCGTAGTGGTAGTCGTCGTCACTGTCACACTGAAAACTTACGGTTCAAATCCAGATGTCGCTGAAACATTTATTTCTCACAAATTAAAAAAAAATAAGTTGATCGCACAAACTAATAATAGGAAATATCTGGAAAAAAACTTCTGTGAATCATAAGCAATGGCATAACTTTCAATAATACACAACTCTCCAGTTATCCTGGACACCACCCATTGAGTTAGTGGAAACCTAACATCTGAGTTTCCTATCACTACGTCGATCTGTCTGTCTCTCGTTCTTGTCATTCATGTACTCGCGCTGTGTGTAAACATTATAAGGGTATTCATATCCGATATCCCCTTTAGCGTGTGTAGATTATAAAAAAAAACTGTAAAGCATTCGTTAAACCGAGTGGACATAATTTGCATCATTCGTAAAATAAATGCATCAATGGAAAAAATCTGATTCGTTATATTGGAAATTCGTTAAATTGGACGTCCACTGTACATAATGTATGTATGCATGTATATATGTATGGGAGTACGCACAAACTCTATAATGAGACAAAACCCACTAAAAATCGCCTTGTACAGCTTACATCTATATAAAAAATAGTTAACTGACTGACTGTCAGAAAACGCACAGACCAAACCGCTGGACCTAAAGGGCTGAAATTTCGACGGTATCGGATTTTTTTTTAAATCCATCTATAAAGTGGGTGAATTCGGAAAAATAATTCGGCACTCAGCTCCAATACAATTTGTTTTGCATTAACAGAGGCAGCGGGCGAAGCAAGGCGAGCACTGGTCAGCTAGTTCGTTTATATAAATTAATACAAAACAAAAAATTATTAGCAAAATAAATATAAAAAATATATAATGTACATATATAGCTGTAAACGAGCTAATTATCAGCAACTGTCTGAAAGAATAAGGTGCTCCAATTTACAAAACATTAATATTTCACCTAATATTGAGGATGCAGTAAAATGCTTTTATAGTATCCTAAATGACTGTATAAGTAGTTGCATACCAACAAAATTATCGAAAAATGCAATATCAAACCATCCTTGGTACACTAAGGATCTGAAAACTCTACGAAATAAAAGAAATAGAGCATGGAAAAATTATATTAAAAGTCTCAGCCCAAAGGACTTTAATATTTACATTGCATTTTTCGATGAATTCAAACTGCTTTCAAGCAGCTTATACAATGACTATATAAGCACAATGGAAACCTCACTTAGGAATAACCCGAAACAATTTTGGTGCTTGGTTCATTCCAAGAAAAGGTCTGACGGATATCCAGCAGAGTTTTCTTATAATAACAGCGTTTTTAATGACCCTGTTGATATTTGCAACTCTTTCGCGGATAATTTTCGTAAATCTTTTAACGATGTGCCGCTTAGTATTGATGATGATTACTTTGAGCATCTCAAAGATGTTCCTCAAGTTGGCTTTACCAACATTGCCTTAGACTTGCAGACTATTTCGAAATTTATTTCATTTCTGAAAGATGATTACTCTTCAGGTCCTGACGGCGTACCTCCAATAGTCCTGAAAAAATGCAGTGATGTCCTTGCTCTGCCGTTGAAGTCTCTTTTTGAGATCTCCATATCAACTGGCCATTTCCCTAGCTTCTGGAAGCAATCGTTTATTACGCCCGTCTTTAAGAAAGGCGATAGAAATATTATTACGAACTACAGACCGATTTCAAAGTTGTCATGCATACCAAAATTATTTGAGCAAGTTTTGTGTGAAAGCCTTACTTTTCTTTGTCGGGGTGTTATTTGTACAGAACAACATGGATTCGTTAGAAACAGGTCTACTGTCACAAACCTATTAACATTCTCCCATAACTGTTCCAATGCCTTAGAAAGTGGTCATGAGGTGGACTGTGTGTACACTGACTTCTCCAAAGTTTTCGATCAGCTTTCTCATGATATTATTATCTACAAACTCGAGGCGTTAGGTTTTCCCCCAATATTTATTTCGTGGGTTGGCTCTTACCTCAAGCAGAGGTCATATCAGGTTAAATTTAGAGGTTGTCTTTCAGACTCCTTCTTAGCAGGATCCGGCGTCCCTCAAGGGAGCCACCTAGGTCCACTTTTATTTATTCTTGCTATCAATGATGTTCCATCAATCATAAAACATAGCAACATTCTAATATTTGCCGACGATATGAAGATCAGTAAAGCAATTACAACCAAAAATGATTGTAGACTTCTGCGATCAGATATTGATAGTTTCAGTACCTGGTGCTCTAAAAATGGTTTAGTCCTTAACCCACTCAAGTGTCAGTCCATGACTTTCTCTAGGAAACTGGTACCGACTATATTCAACTACTTAATATCGAATCACTCTCTCAGTCGGGTTTATAGTTTACTTTAGCCCTGAACTTGATTTTAAAGAGCATATAAACCACATTGTGAATAAATCAAATTCAATGTTAGGTTTCGTTAAAAGATGGTGTAAAGAATTTAAAAATCCTTATGTCACTCTCTCACTATTTAACAGTCTTGTCCGTCCTCACCTCGAATATGCTTCGCAAGTATGGACACCTTATCAGAAAAATCTCAATACTCGTATTGAAGCTGTCCAGCGACGCTTCATTCGATTCGCATTGAAAGGTCTTCCCTGGGACGATCCTTTTAACCTCCCCCCATATTTGCATCGGATAAAACTGTTGCAAATGCAGCCTTTGGCTCAAAGAAGGGTCAATAATGATATCATTTTTATGCATCAACTGATCTCAGGTCTGATTGATGCACCTGACTTATTATCCTGTTTAGGATTAAACTTTCGTGGGGGATCGCATCACCTGCGTAGTATAGAGTTACTGCATGTTCCTCATCACAGAACAAATTACGGGATGCATGAGCCTATTAGCCGCATGAGTAAAATCTATAACTTAAATGTAAACATTCTTGACTTTAATCTTAACAAAATTACACTTAAAAATGTCTTGCGTAATGTAGTTCCTCGAACATAAACTCTAATTATGTATATTTGTTCTTATATTTGTTTATTTATTGCTAGTGGTAGTGTTGAAATGTAGCGTAGCCAAACCACTAACACCAGCACTAAATGATGAGCCTGTTGATGCATATTTTGCCCTGGCAAATTTCTGCTTATGGCTGTTGCTTGTATTAAGCACACCATGACACAGATCTGATAGTGTTTAAAAGAGAGTCTCTTAGAATATATGATGTCACCAAAAAAATTCAATATGGCGGCCGAACCAATATGGCGGATAACCGTTATCTTCACAACCTCAATCAGATGGATATCAAATGAAAGGGTTTGACAAGAAAAATACAATAAGCTGAGTGACGTCATTCGAAATTTAACATGGCGAACGTACCAAGGTGGCGGATTACCTTTTCATCACAACCTTATTGTTTTTGAAATCAAAGTAAAGAATTTCAGGAGTAGAATACGACAAACACGTTCAGACACGAAAAAATCATCAAATGTCCTTTTAATAAGCGGATCGGAACCTGCAAAGTTACTAAGCAATCGATAATAACTCATTAAAATAATTAGATCGATTGCACTGCGCAACCTACATGATTGACCTAATGCGCATACATGTATGTTTGTACATATGTGTGTTCTGAAATTAAAAATTTATAAATAAAAATTGTTATTTTAGGTAAACTGCCTAATCTTAATAAAATAAAAAATAAAAATAGTCTTTCTACACTGAATGTGGGGCTTTCAGCACGTTGATCGTAGACTTAGCAAAGTTTTTTTGAAAGCCACATTGACAACATTTTGGTAAAATAAAGCATGAACTCTTATGGACTGTGATGAAAGCCATTAGATATTTTTTTCAATTTTAAGAAGTTCCATGGAGTTATTATTTAAATAAAATAGTTGATACTACTAGCGGTGCCATCATCTACCACAAATATTTTAGCCATTATGTAATCAAGAAAATTAATATTTACATTTGGAATGAACCAACGGATTCAGAGCAAAACTAGGTCTACAATCATTACAGTAGAGTATCAGAGTATGATTAACAATAATTATCAGAAATGCAGGTTTTTCGCCTTTCTCTTTTCTAATCATAATCCACTCTATAGCTAATAATGTATCTAATATCTAATGACAATACTCTGTGTTTTTCTTTTTTATTTATAAACTTAACGACAAGAGAGTGGGCACCGTAGCGCAAGTGGTTAGTGCGTCGGACTACTGAGCCAGCGGTCTTGGGTTCGAATACCGCCGCAAACACCTAATTGTTTTTCACAGTGCCCACCTCTTTCGAATGTCTGACAAGCATCAAAGAGTATCATTTGTCACGATTGAGCTTCTCAACTCGCCGTTCGGAGTCGGCAAAAATACTGTAGGTCCCTTCTATTCGTGCAAAAATATAACACGCACACACAAATGGTTGCGAGAAGCAGGCCCAGGTTCACCTCGAGCTGTAGCGCCAACTAAGTAAGTAAGTAACGACAAGAGCCAGAAGACGTTGATTGTGAGCAATACCTAGTAGTACCAACTTTAGGTTTAAAATACCAAAAGATCAGAACATTCGAAACTGATAGTGGTATATAAATTCCACTCTTACGAATGACACTTTTTACCGAAATGTCAATCATGCAAAATACAAATACAATCGACACTTATTTTGTGGATTGTATTTCATGGTTGTTTTCAAAAAAACCTTAGGGTGCATCGCAAGAATTGTTTGCGCTAGATGGCGCCACATAAAATGATCTCGTGCTTTAATAAGCTTTGTTCAATAAGGAAAAACCAGAACAGAAAATCACAGATTAATGAAAAATGTCAGAAAGTTAGCACAGAAAAGTAAAGCCCATATGTTAGTTGTCAAAAATGACAGATTCATTGTCGATTATTATAAGTAACATGACTGTTTTAGTCCACGGGCAACGCGCGCCGGGCGGACAACAGCTGGTACAATATAAATGTATAAATAAAATCCTGTCGACTGAGTGGTAAATAGGTAGGACCAAATATATATCGTTCGTTGCGAATATCCCACAAAAGACAGAGTACACCATATATGCAATCAGCGTCACAACACCCTTGGCCTTAACGCATCTCTAGGACAATGAATAGTATGTTGCATGTCCATTGTCAATGGGACACCTTTACAAGTGAAATGAACTGGGAAGTTTATACCTTTCAATTCCATCTGCTATCATCATATATATTATTTCTGTAGTATAGGTACCATTTGCGGCTCTCATACTTAACCAATTTTAACAAATGATGTGTCAAAAGAAAGAGAATTCAGAAAGCACTGACGAATTGGACTTTCAATTTATACATATTAACAAATTAAAAAACCGATCAAAATAAATATTTTACCCAAAATGAGCTCCCCAAAAATAAATACTTTCCGTATGATTTCCCTGGGATTTCCATGAATTGACAGATGGAAATCATAAGGGAAGTTTGGATGGGGTGTTTGGATTTTGGGGGTTGGATTTTCTCTTGGGAGAGTTCTCGCATGGGCATACTTGTTTTATTTATTACGATATTCATAGTAGAAAACAGGACTTACATATATATAAATGTATCTCAAGCATTGTTATTTCATAATAGTACTTTGACAAATAATTTGTAAAGACCAAACACCGTTGAACTGCTTTGAAACAAAAGAAGATACCCGAGGTATATAGTGAAAAAGGCACACTGTCTCGTATCAGTATTCTAAATTGTCATCAAACCACTTACTTTGAAATAGTAGAAATGTTTTTCATCTTCCGTCATATCGTCCAGGTTCACATTGATGCCCATGTCATGTAAATCATCTTCGATTCGACTAAAATATAACAATCGATTAGTAGAAGTTGTATTTCCAAAATTAACCCCAACACTCTTACTGTTCTTCATGCGTTAAATGTTGATCCACCTTTCTGCTGGTAGACTGTTCACTCCGCGGATGATGAGGTCCTCTTTTAAGTGCGCTACTCAAATGTATCTCAGCCAAGACAGCTAGCCATAGCGAAATCCATGGCCAGATAACTTTTCTACCCATATTCGTGTTTTAAAACTCAACACATTATGCGAAGAAAAGATAACTTCCCGTTTCGGGTTGTTTCGGTATGAGCGCCATTATTCATTAGTTTGGTACTTTGGTACTGCACTATGGAAAATCAATTTTACGAGTGTCAACTGCGCAAGGACAGCATAGTTATATATGCAAATGCAATAGATGGCGACATTGGCGCTTGAAATTCAAATTAATCACTTGGCAACGTTTTTACAGAATAGCTATCGCCTCGGGTTTTGTCAATAAAACAAAATAAAATTCATCACACGTAGGTTGATTTTCTTAATTGAGAAATAAACCCTATTTTTTAAACTTTAAACAAATTAAGATGTGTGACAAGTTTTGCGACCAATTCGAAACATTTAATCCTGAAAAGGAATATGAGAAGTTCTTGAAGACAAAGCCCATCGTCAATACTGCAAAACTCTACGAGAATTTGCATGTTTCAGAACGAATGAAATGTCCTTGTAAGTGAATTTAGAAACTATTTTTACATTAGAATTCCAATTGGGTATGGTATTTCTTTTTTGCAGATTTATTCAAAGGTTATGGAATCGAAATTGACGAGAACCCAATGTACCGCACGGTTAACTCCGAGTATGGATACTTTTCACCAAATGCGTACACGATTCCGACACGCAACTTTCCACTGCCACAGAAATTCTCGAACGATATTTACAAGTACGGGATGTATAGGAATTTCTCACTTAATACGCAAATGGATATGAATCTTTGCTGAGCCGAAGACAGGCTTAGGCATTTTTGGCAGAAATTAAACAAATTGCAGCACCAACCCGAAGTCGAGAAATGAACATGTGACGGCAAAGAAATTACCTATTCGTTTTTATTTATATTTTTTATGTCTGTATCTGCAAATGTATGAGTACATCAGGACTCTTTAATAATACAATTAAAATGTTTTACACCGAAGTAACAGTGGTTTCCATATTAAGTTAGCTAGAGCATTTTTACGTATAGAAAGAAGGCGCCCTCCGCAACTGGCGGGTCAGAACTCCTTTAATTACGGTATTAATAACCAGCCGAAAAACTATAGCTTTCTTATTTTCAGGTAGGCCACCAAACCAACAGACCAAAGGAAGCAATCAAATATCTTAGAGTAATTATTGATAATAAACTGCAGTTCAAAGCGCATGTTGATAACATTACATTACAAAAGTTATCACAACTACAAGGAGCCCTCTCTGGCAGCCTACCAAACGTCGCGTCGGTGAGCATCTTACTCTCCAAAGTAACAACATCAGTCTTACTATATGCCGCTCCAGTATGGGCGCATATATTAAAGACGAAGGAAACAAAGAGGAAGATGTCGTCAGTATACAGACTCTGTGCCCTACGAAAGATCAGCGGCTTTAGAACCATCTCAGACAAAGCCGTCATTGTTGTTGTTGGGATGATCCCCATCGACATCTTCGCAGACGAAACGAGGAGAATATATAACAGAAGAGTTTTGGGCCAACATGACGCAAATGAAATCATGATAATAAACTATGCTATGTGGCCAGCCCGGTGGGATAACACACAAAAAGGCAGGTGGGCCTAGAAGTTGATCCCGACAATCAAGGATAGGTCGGAAACACGGAAACTGCAACTATCATCTTACTCAGTTCCTGTCTGGCCATGGCGGTTACCGGAAATACCTGCACAGATTTGGACACGACAGCTCACTATTCTATCTGGAATGTCCAAACGAAGAAAAAGACATAGAGTACGCGGTATTTCCCAGCGGAATTTTATCTTTACATTCAGCAAGGACAAATTTTGTATGGACGGTTTAGTTTAGCGCGACCACCGTACTAGCCTTAACTTACACTAAGTCCCAATAAAACTGGACTCTGGACTATAATCCGTTCATGTTCTTAGCCGAACCATCATACTTGGACAATTGCCTTTTGAGTAGTAGTATTGAATTTATTGTATCACTAGCGGGCCCGGCAGACGCTGTTCTGCCCTTTCCTGTAAGTGGCGCGATGAGATTGATTTCTTAGTAACATTTAGTTTATTGGTTAAGATCTAGAAAATATGAAATGTGAAAAATGTGCCCATACCGAGAGCTAAGATGTTTACACATCAAAAATACATGTTCGCCATTACCGCAGCCCGTCAACACTTCCGCTTCTACCAGATTTCGTTGCTGAGTTGAAACTCTAAGTCGGGTGCCATTACACAACTTAGGTGGACTCAAGTTTCTTAGAAGAATAATAGGTACACCCACTTTTAGTTTGAATTTTTGTGATGGAAGCCCTGCAAAAGATAAAGAATTTGAAAATTCGCCCAAATAGCTGGTACTTCTTGGTCCATAACCAGGTTGATTGATATATACTCTGCACTTTGACCATCAACACGTGCCAATATCTCGCGATTAATTGCTGCAGCTTGATCATTCCGAGGAGACAAAATAGCTCGCTCATAAAGCCGAGAATTCTCACGGTTTATTAGTTGCGATATATCAGCGTAACGGATGAGATAAGTTCTTCGGTAGAAGACACTGTTTGGCACAAATAATGTGATAAATTTGCCTTTTCATTTTCATAGCACTGTAATGCCGCCCATCAGTCTATCATTTTGTCGTATATCCTGTTGGGTTCTGTTAACGGCTTCCACTACCTTACGGTGTGCCATAGCGCATTCGTCCCACACAATTAGATAACAGTCACGTGAAACTCGAGTTTTATCACTATTTCGGGAAATGCTGCAAGCTGGACTTTCAGTGGTCTAATTGTATGGGCATTAACATTGCCAGAAACGTAGCTACTATCCCTGACGACGTCAAAGCCAAGAGCAGTATTACATTGGATTCGTACTAATGAACAACAAATGCTTCCCAGATGACTTCCATATAGCAAATACATATACATACATACTCGTACATACATATATGAACCAAAATTAACTCTTAAAACAACAGTCTAGTAATTTTCGGGGTAGAATATTTGTTTTTGGTATTTTTTTTTTTAAATTTGTTAAAAATATTTATAAACTGAAAATGCAATTGCTCTAGAAAATGTTCTTTCTTTTGATACCTCATTTGTTAAAATTGGTTGAGTATGAGAGCCGCAAATGCTTGTGCTGATTGTAGCACATTGAAGTGCAAAAAAATGATCACGTCAGAGCCCGCACATAATACTCACACACACACTATTGCAACGATACCCACTGCTGCTCGACTGCTGGCAGTGGTCTCCACTGAAAGAAAATTGTTGGCGATGCTTTGAGTATTTGTTTTGAACATTGCTTAGCTTCAGGACAACGCAGAAGGATGTTTTATACATCAAATGAATCAGGGGAAAATTTACTAAATTCACCAGTTTTTTTGTTTTTCAATCCAGTAAGCCATTATTGAGTTAGGGCTCAATAATTATAATTTTCCTTTCAAATGTGCAGTTTTTTCAATATTTTCTTAAAACCATGTCATTTTCCGGGATAAAAAGTATAAATGATATGGTCCAAGAACATAAGCAATCACTATGTCATTGTTTCACCAAAATCCGTCCAGTCGTTCTAACGTGATGCGCGAACAAACAGTTTTTAATCTACAGATTTATTATATGTATATAGATTAATCGCAAAAACGGTCTGCCATATTGACAATTTCATGCGTGGATATAATTTTGCAGTTAAATTCCTTTTTTTTAAAATACAATTATTAGAGAATAAGATGGATGAGGAAGCAATTCAAGCAATTCAGCTAATTTAGCTGTGGCTACTGCGGACGAATGAGCCGGTACATTGTCGTGATGAAAGAGCACTTTTTTCTTCTTCAAATGAGGCCGTTATTCCATCAATTCTGCATTAAATTTATCTAATAAAATGGCATAGTAATGTCCGGTAATTTTTTTCCCCATTTACAAGTAAGCTTACTCTCCAAAGTAAGTAGCTACTGTCTCAGCTATCTCACGAATCTTGACTCGCAATCATCCAACACAATATCGTGGATTTGTTTTACCATTTCTTCCGTTGTGACGTCATTTGGACGTCCTGGGCGCTCAATGTCTTTTATGCTCGTACGAAATTCACTGAACCAGTTTTGTACCATTCCATGCAAGGGAGCAGAGTCTCCACAATACAGTCGAACTTCGATAACTCAAACCATCACTTGCTACAAAAAAAATTCGAGTTATCAAGACGTCGAGTATAATACAAAATTAATATAAATATGTATAAATATGTAATTTTTCAACAAGAGATTAACGTACGCTTTTCCTCTTTGTGTTATTTTAGGCGCCTACTATTTTTTTTTTTTGTTTTTCAAAAATAAAAACAGCTTTGAGTTCGTATCGACCAATATGTGTGTTCTAACCTACTAACAAGAAATTTGACAATTCGTACTCACACATAGGTAGCGAAATCACGATTTTCTACACACGATATTCAGAAATAAAATTACACTCAATGCAAATGACATTTTGATAAACCACGGAACTATCCTAAATTTTGAGGCTATAATCTCAAGACTTGAGTTCGCATACGCAGACAAATGCCCAATACATATAATTGAATAGGAACTCAGTAACCTCAGACAGGGATCCTCATCCCTAATAGATTATTATAATCTAATCAATCAGAAATTGACTCTTTTAACCAACAAGACGATCATGACGCACGGGTCAAAGTGATGCATTATAAAATGAACTTGTAAAAATACGCAGAATTATGGGAATTCCCCTTCAGAATTCGACTTATCGAAGGTGACGCCAAATAATCTCTTCGAGTTATCAAAACATTCGGGTAATAGAAGGTCGAGCTATCAAATAAAAATTATATGTAAATTTCAGTCTTCATTGGAGTTATTAAATATTCGAGTTATCGAAGTTCGACTTATCGAAGTTCGAATGTATTTTAAAACGGATCTAATGCATTTTTGAACTCAGCCATATTTTAGATAATATCGAATAAGAATCGCAATTATTATCATTAAGGCCCAATACACACGGGGCAACTGAAAAACAACTAAACTGGTTGGCAACTCGAGTTGCAAACCAGTTACGGACTCAGCGGCGACTCGACTCCACACACGAGGAAACCCATTAGCAATCAAAATCTCTAGTTCGTTCAGTGTCGTCATGAATACCGGGCGTCAAATGTCTTTGGAAGACTCCGGCGATGATGAAACCATCATGTTGTATTACAACCTTAGGAGGAGGAGAAGAATAGTAAGAAGGTTTTGGGTACACCCATACCTTGAAAACAATTTTCAGAACATTAGTGACTTCTATCCACGGCTTCTCTGTTTCATTTTTCTTCGAATAGCCGGGAAGGTGATGATTGTACAAAATAGGATGTTTTCCAACCTCCCCCACCAGTCACAGGTTGGCCTGTTGTACGCTCATAATCGTTTTCGTGAATCGCAAATGAGTTTGCAACCAGTTGCCTCGTGTGCGGCGTCCTATTTGATTTACTGGCCGAACACAATGGTGACGCTGTAGTGTAAGTATGACGCGCTGTCAAAGTTTAAACACACGTAAACCCTATAGCGCGAACACAATGCGAAGCTGATGCTGTAGTATGAATTGTATAGTGAAGCGGAAAGTTCAGCCAACTTCAACTTTCTACTACCACTACAGCGTCACCATTGTGTTCGGCCAGTTACGACTCAAAGCAAACTAGTTGCCAACTCGAATCGCTTACTTACTTACTTAGTTGGCGCTACAGCTCGAGGTGAACCTGGGTCTGCTTCTCGCAACCATTTGTGTGTGCGTGTTATATTTTTGCACGCATGGAAGGGACCTACAGTTTTTTGCCGACTCCGAACGGCGAGTTGAGAAGCTCAATCGTGACAAATGATACTCTTTGATGCTTGTCAGACATTCGAAAGAGGTGGGCACTGTGAAAAACTTTTAGGTGTTTGCGGCGGGATTCGAACCCAAGACCGCTGGCTCGGTAGTCCGACGCACTAACCACTTGCGCTACGGTGCCCACGACCGTATCGAATCGCTAATCAGATTTTTTTCAGTTGCTCCGTGTGTATTGGGCCTTAGTTGCAAGGATTTAGGAAAAACGAAAAACTTTCTCTTTACTTGTAATTCTTTTTTTTTATTATTATTTTTTTTATTAGTATTAATAATACATTGTATTTCACATAAGGGGATACAATTTACAAATTTATAAAGAGTAAACAAATTTATTTAGTTAAAATTTTATTTTCTTCGTTATATATGTGCAGTACGTAGATCTATCATACTACATTATAATAAAGCAGTAACACTCATTCTGTAAACACGGCTGTATCTCGAACTGGAGCCTAAACGGCTGGGCAGATTTGCTTGCAACTTCATATCTGGGGTCTGTGGGACTATACCACAAGGCCAATTTGGAATTTTCATTCTAGCCCCAAAATTTAATGTACCTATAGCTATACTTCATTTGGGACCGATTTTATAAAAAGCGGATTTTCTCGAAAACGGCTCCAACGATTTTGTTAAAATTTCATATTTGGGTTAGTTTAGATACATGCTATCAAATGTAATGCCAGGTTTTTGCCTAAAAAGTTGTACAGCGGTACTTGACTTTTTAACTGATTTTCTAACATTTGGTATTTTTCGGATATTGCTCAGTCGATCGGTATTACCGATTTTCATATAGTAACTGTTTAAAAGTGTAATAGCAATAAGAACTATGATGTAACATGTACATATGTATAATGTATATCCCTCGCAACAATCCATCTTATAAATAAATTTGAGGAAAAAATTTAAAATTATTCAAAAGTGCAACGAAGTTTTCAAAAATATATTTTTTGACCTACAGCAAATAATGGGGCTGAAAGTGGGGGTACATAAGATAAATAAATCTGCCGCGCATGCAACGATAGCATGATTTGCATCTAAAGGAAATCTCGAAAAAAAAGAACATGGTAAAGTTGTGGGGCTAACGGATGATGGTGCTGTTGTTGTCTTTTTCTTTCTTTCATTTCTCCCACTTCAATTCTGGGTTATAGCTTATTCTATGAATTCAAAGTCAGTTTATACGGCGCGGCGCTTAAAAGCACGCGAAAGGAATATTCGAGTACATATGAATAGCAAATTATTTATCTTCAGAGATAGGCATTGAATCTTCTAACTACGCTGAGCTTTTATTGGTAAATATAATTCACACAGTTATTTTCTTAACCTACATACATATATTTTTGACCATTAAGCTCTCTAAAAATGTTCGTCGTTTTCGACGGGGTTCAGCTAGTTATTATATGTATGTATAATGTATATTAATTATTATTGTAGATTTCATTTTTCATTTATGTTATTATGTTATTATTTATTTGAGGTTATTGTATTGTATTGGACTCATTTATAAAGTGTTTTTTGACCTCCTGCTGTTGTCTGTCTTTGCAATCTAAAATCGTGCTGATTCCTGAGTTGGTACGATTGGACTTCGCTCACTAGACTGACCTTACTAGTGAGGTACTTCGGTGCTCCTTATCCCCTGTCTGATCTTGAAAAGAACTATAAGTGTATTTAACTCCAGTCTTTGCTTTATGTTTAACCACTTCAAAGCCTCTAGCATTATGCGAATCGGGGTAGAGCGGAGAATACTCCTCATTGCTTTATTTTGTAGTTTCTGCGATCTTTCTATTTGCAATTGGTTGCAGCATGAATACAAAATAGTGGCACAATATTCTAAATGTGGTTTTATTATACTATAATAGACGTCCTGTCATCCATCCTTTTCCTCATGTGCTTAAAGAAACCTATTTTTTGCCAATTTCCTCGAATTATAGGTTTTATGGATGATCACTAATATGGTTGACGTTCTGACCAAAATAGCTTACTCGACGCGGATTTTCATTAGCTATGCAGTAATCCAAAACAATGGGAGTTAAATTGCTACTGAAAGTTAGAAGAAATACACACCTACTCGTACATACTATGTACTAAATACATAGATATACATATGTACATACTTCTTGATAACATAGAAATCGTATAATTTTCTGTTTTGTAAATAAATAAATAGCTTCCTGTCAATTTGTTTTTGTTTTTTTTTTTTTGTTTTAATTTGAATTTGAAAGATAACAACAATTAACATTTTCAAAGGTCACAATGGGGTAAGGCTAAGAAATTTTATCCACCTTTGTTAGTTCTTGTTTACCCATGCAAGTGTTGACAACACTTTTTTTTTTTTTGGTTGCGCCTGGAGGTGCAGGAATCTTCAAAAGATACCAATGGTCCCGTACAACACTTTGAAATCATTTTTCTTTTTAGTGAAATAAAACGTCTGCTAAATTCGCTTCTTTGGGAAATCTATGGCCTAATCCCATCAAGTATTTCACGAAAACATCGCAGGGCTCGTCAAATGAAAATGCATCCAAGACTCTATGAACCACGCTTGCTAGAGAAACTAAGTAAGTGTGTGATTTAGATAACGCGTTTGTTATGTAGCAACATGTAAACTTCTTTCAGATATTAACGTCATCGCCGATGTGTGTGCAATTCTTAAGCTGGAAATCCAACTCATGAGTAAGTACCTGGAACGTGTACTAATTAGCCGTGACAAGAACCGAACGCAACAAACCATTCTCTATGGATTTCTGGATGTCATTGTGTCCTCAAGATTCGGTAAGTTTTCTGGCTATCAACAAACGAACTGCGCATGTCGCCTACCTGCCAAAATAGCCCCCATACAATCATGATTTCTTTAAAAACAAACTCATGTACTAGCGCATAGGGAAGTGCAACCTATTCGCAACGAAATTTCATTGACGATTCAGTCAGTGTTCCCTTGTTCTTTCAGTGAACTTCAAAACTTTCAATCCTCCACTTGTCGTTGTTCGCATTTCGCAGTGTCTATGTACATAAAAGCTTAGATTTCCCTTTTGTTTTTCCACTTTAGTTTCACCTCTAAAGGTATTTAATTTTTTCAATTTCACATTACCATACGCATTACCTAATCATTTTGTCCTCAACGCGATTGAAAAACAGTGCGTAACCTTCGATAAAATTCCTCCAGATACGGAAATTTCATATTGTTCGCGTTCGAAATATCGATCGACTAAAAAAATATCAATACAGTGCGAGTACATGGTGAAAAAAAAAATCATAAAATTCCGACTTTACTTCCACATACCTACATAACTACTGTGTACACTGTGATTTTGATTTGAGTGTGTAAATGGAGTTATGTATACAATTTTACGATGGAACTCGATTTGATTGATAAAAGTGATGAAAAGTGAATAAAGGACGTGTTTACCAATTCCATCTTTTTTCGGTTTAAGTTGAAAGCTTAGAGTTGTCCGACTTTAAAAGTGGGTCAAGTCGATTGTTTTTTTTTCTTTGGTCTTGAATTCATTGCCATTTATAAATACATACATACATGTATGGTATATGTTATATTTGCACGTAGATGCAGTATACTCGTGCATAATCATAAACAAAGTAGCAAAGTTGAAGGTAGTATATGTAAGATGTATATTTTACATATTGAAGGATGCGATATATTCGTACGTTAAAAGGATCGAATGAAAAGGCCCGTTGCAACTAAAATTAAAAAATGGGTGATTGTTCTCGTTTAAATTTGTATCTTAATGTCGTGTGTAAATCCTTCTCTATCTCTATATAGTCCTGTTGCATGGTTATTGTAAAGTTGCTGTCGGAATGAGTTTGATGTTTGTTTTTTTTTATAGGTATGTACAGTATTGTGCAAAACACTTGTAGGTTTTTTATTCTCTGAAGTTTTGTTTGATTAACTTTACAAAAAAAAAAGAATCTATATAAATACATATACATATCTTTATACAGTGCTGATGAAAATAATAGGTAACAGGGTTGTTATAAACTGGGAACGTTTACAATGTGTTGTTTGTTTTGGATGCAATATGCACCGTTACTTTCCTATCGATGTTACCGATCTTTCGACATGCGGTTTGCTCTTTCATTTCCTATCAGCCGAGTGTAACAGGTCAAAAAGTTAAATTACCTCAGTTTAGCGTTGATCGAAATAATAGGTAATTTTAGTTTTTGAAGTGAAACTTCTTTAGCCGCGGTAGGGCAAATTTGCCTGAATCAGACGAAAAAGTGAAACGCTTCCCCTTCTCCAGCTTCAACAGGCAGTAATATAAATTCTAAAAAAAATACATATACATACATATCGAGCCACAAAATATCAAAAGTACAAGCAAGCGAAGAAAACAACCAAAACAAGCGAAGAAAATAAAATTCTCATTTTCAACCCCACCACACCATGCAAAAATTGGGCCAACGCGACGAGATGATTTTTGCCAGCAGAAAATCGGTTTTGTTGGCGAAGGGACTGAGCTCTGCGGTAAGAAACGACTGAAAATCTTCTACCGATTTTGAGCGGTTGAATGGTGTAGGAAACTAATGCATGCCTACACAACTTTCAAAAGATTTTGCTCCGATAAAATACTACCACAGTGAAAAGGTATTTATGTATACAATTTCTTTTGCCGGTAAAAATGTTTTCATACAAAAATAATTTTATATGAGATGAGACTTCTTGAGCTTGTATATTCTTTTGTATTAACATATATTTGTGTATTGTCTGATAATATTTTAACATGTATATATAAATATAAGTTAACAATTTCCATTGTGTGTGTGAAATGGATATAATGACAAGTACAAAAAGAGTGCGAGCCTCCTCCATATAAAGTAACTCTATGTATACGGGTATTGCTCTCCGATTTGCGGCGATTTGCATTGCATACTACGGTAACCCAGTAAGAGTTTAAAAGGGGGACAGATTTATACAATCTTTTGTAACAAGACTGAGAGGCAAATATCATATCTTCACTGTACTGACAAACTATTATGGACCAGAGTATAGCACCTAAGAAGTTTCACTTCTAACGCGCGAGAGTCTCACGCACTTTTTTTGTAAAATTTTTCATTAAAATTAAGAAAAAAGTTAAACTTTTTGATCCCTTAGCAAAAGTAAGTAAAAGTAAATTTAAAATACATTTATATCAATATATAAAGTGAGATTAATTCAGAGGGTCGAAACAAGCATTGCACTGTTGAAGAACATCATATGCTAGCGTTGCCAGATGTCTCGGTTTACCCGGATTTTAGACATGATTTCGATTGTCCCGCCGCCCGGACAGCTTTTGTCCCAAGTTGCGAAAAAATATTAAACACAAATAATTTGAGACTTAATATGAAATCATTTTTTTTATTGAATTTTATTTTATCACGTATTCTTTTGAAGTAAATATATGTATATGACCTGTAATGACACCAATAATCGTGAAGTCTTTTTAGGGACAGAAGGCATTTAGAGCGGTTTACATCCTGCCTGTCTGGTAGCAAGGCACGTAGTTCCACCTTCCTATCTAGAATTGGGTTTATTGACTGTGTCAAGTTTGAGTTTACAATTCACTAGAATATCTCTGTACCCCGGCACACAGCAAATGTGAATATTAAACTTACTATAAAAACTCTTTAAGAGATGAACGGCAGTTGAGGTGGTCTTAGAAGTGGATAAGACTGATTCCAGAGATTCCAAAACCGCCTGGCTATCCGAGAAGATTCTATTATCGTTAGTGGATATCCTCTTGATCCAGGACAGTGCTTCCGATATCGCCATAATCTCAGCTTGAAACAGGCTACAGTGATCAGGGAGGCGAAAGGAGAGATGGTGTAAATCTTAGGGCTACACTAATACACACACCCTAAACTTTTTACTTTCCCCAGGCGGTCGCGATGTATAGCTTTGTCTAAGGCGGTCCAGCAGACAACTACGCCATTCATCAGAATCGGTCTGATAACAGACACATATAGCCAATGGAATTATTGAATTGAATTGAATTGAAATTGAAATTGGAACCTTATCATCTGAGTTTCCTACCACTACGTCGATCTGTCTGTCTCTCGTTCTCGTCCTTCGTGTGCTCGCGCTGTGTGTAAACATTAAAAGGGTATTCATATCCCCTTTAGCGTGTGTAGATTATAAAAAAATAAAATAAAAAATAAAAAAAGAAATGTATCGTGATATTCTTCAAAATCACATGTTGCCATATGCCGACGGAATATCGCTTTGATATGGCACTTTCAACAGGACAATGATCCCAACGACTCATCAAAACTGGTGAGTGCTTAGTTGAGAGAACAGGAGGTTTCTGTGTTATCATGGCCTTCTCAGTCCCCGATTGCAATTCTATTGAGAATTTGTGGGGGGAACTTAAGAAGTCGTTGGCAGGAGAAACATTCAAAACAAAACCGTCCTTTGGGCGGCGATCCAGAGGCACTGGAATGCTATTCCTAGCGCCCCAAGCTTTAATTAATAGTCACATATTGGTGAGACGGAAAAAAATATTTTTTTACTTTTAAGTTCATTAAAGCTTGTTTTTTAAAATTATTTTTATTCTTTATATATGTATTTTCTACTTTTTAGTCGATATACGTATGTATATTAGCTTGGATGTTATATGAGAAAGTTAACTGAGAATGTTTGAGATTCTACTCGCCCTTTCATTTGAAAGAAAAAGGTAATTCGCCATCTTGGGGCGTCCACCATATTGAGTTTAGAATGACGTCACTTAGCTAGTCTAATTCAGCTTGTCAATCCCTTTAATTTGATACCCATATTAAGGAGGTCGTGAAGATAATGGTAATCCACCATCTTAGAGCGTCCGCCATATTAGATTTACGTCATAAAATATCCTATATTGTATTGTGACTGAACTCATATACGTGTGCAAAATTTCAAGATGATCGGATATCTGGAAGTGGGTAAAATCAATTCCCGGATTTGGCACTCACAGAAATTGAAGTTAAAAAATCGTCCGCCATATTGGATTTACAACGTTATCAAATAACCCATATTGTATTGTCTCCGGACTTATACACGTGTGCGAAATTTCAGCATGATCGGATATCTGAAAATGGGTGTGAATTCGATTCCCAGATTTGGCCCTCACAGAAAGTGAAGTTAATATAAAGCTTGTAAAAAGATTACCTGGATTCCTATGCAAAATCTTTCCAAAAAAAACCTTATTTTCTTTGTATTACCTATTATTCAATAGTTATCCGGTAGAAACATGCCACGAAAATTCGCTGCGGGTATAACACTTTTGCCATCAATTATTCAATTTTTACTCTCGTATCTACTTTTAGGCGTTGTGATATTTTTCTGGATATGTAAACAGTAGGGTAGTTGAAATTAAAAAATTAATTTAAAAAAAACGGTTAAAGTAGGGCAGTCGTAATAATTATGGTTCCATCTACACTTTATTCTCAATGTTTGTGATTTTATTCAGATTTTTCTGAGCGATATTTTCGGAGAAAAAGCTCGGGACAGCAAGTTGTAACGTTTTGTGAAAAATTGTTAAGAAACTACCCCCCAAAGTCGAAATTCAGCTTTTTAAGTTCTGGTCTGTATTTAGGCCACTAATTGCTACAACTGTTCCAAATTTCAATAGTCTAGGTTAAGTAGTCTCTGAGAAAAAGGCCTGTGACAGACAGACAGACAGACAGACAGACACCGAACTGATTCCATTAGTGTTCCGTTTTGGTACGGACGGAACACTAAAAAGGCTGGCAGTAAAGATGAGTCCCAAACTGTTGAGAAAGTTTCTGGGATTTTCGCCAGAAAATTAGAAGTACAATTCAGTTTGTATACTTCAATTTATTGTGCTAAAAAATGCCTGAAAACCGTTTTGACAATATTTATAAGAAAGTTAATTAAATTAAATTCTCCTTCTCCGTGCTGTCGATGTTCCAAGATCCGCCAAAAACTTCGTGTTTCAGAAAATGTCCGAACAAACACGAAACAGATTTGCTTTCTTTGACGTTATTTATTCGGATGCGCTCAGATTTTTGACAGCTCGCAATGGCGTTGCCAGATCTGTAGCACCACCAAACAAATTAGCTGGTAAACGAGGCTTTTGAAAACGGATTGAAGAAAAGGGAGATTCCCGAACAATTCAAGAATCTCACTAATCAAGTGCCCCAAGAATAATTGTAAGCTTTCGACAAAATTCATTCATTGCAAGTGCAACGCTTCATTCTGATTGCCATCACCGAAGATCAGACGGACCACTTGACAAGAAAATCATTAATTTAGTTCCGGTCTTTAGTTTAAATTTTTGAGGATCTCAACTTATCGATCGATGAGAGTACAGTGCATAGGCCTGTAATAAAAAGTCATTTTAAGGCATACAAAACAGTTAAGAAGCCTCTACTAACATTAAAACACCGCCAAAAAGACAGCCTCTCTGTTTGATTAAAATTTTATAATATTTGGACTTTAATTGGCTTACAAATATTCAAATAATGACACAATGGAAAATAGTTTTGTTTAGTAATTAGAGCAAGTTCAATATTTGGTCTTTAGATGGAATTGGCTATGTTTATCAAGAGTGAGGTACCCGCTTGTATTCTGAGTATGTACATGCTACTAAATAACGTCTGGATTCAATTGAACGAATCAATAAATTTGAAGTTGAATGTAAGACCTATTACTTTGGAACTCTCGTGTGAATCTTTACCCACGGAAATAGAACTTCACCTGCTTCATACTGATATATGCAGCGCAAGTCTGGGGATACCAAAAACATAAAGAAGTTGAAAAACTACTACGATATTATGTAAAGAGATACTTTCATTTACCCAAAAATACGCCCAACTACATGATAGGTAATAATCGAAACGGGATTGTCGCCACTTTTTGTCAAAACCCTTAAATTTCATGTGGACTACGTAGCAAAAGTTCTAGAAATGTCAGACGAGAGACTCCCAAATATAATTGCGTTGTATACGATAGAAAAGGAACCACCGTATGGTATGAGAAATTAATGAACCTAGCAAGCTACTGCGGATGTGAGTTCCATTTGTTGGACAGAGACAGATTTTGCATAAAAAATATGGTATGCGACCTAGTATCTAGAATAGATGAAAAAGACAAGACTGCATCAACCAGGCTACTTGTCTGTCCATAGGTCAAAATATAACCGCCTTAGCCACAATCTATATGAAAAGAACTACTTTCGCAGTGAGCATAACCAAGAAATAATCTCAGCAATCTTCAAAAGGAAGGGTGAACTGGTAAAATTGAATTACATACCACACCGTGAAGACCTACCCATTTTCTGCAGTGTGTGCTGTGCAGCCTTACGGGGAGAGAAGATGTAATTCATTTTCTTGGAAAATATCCGATCCTGAGGGAAATAAGAAGAGATCTCCTAGGCAGTGACTTCAAATCTGAAGCCGAAGTATTGGCGCTCTTAAACTGCGAAGACGATATAGTCAACTTTTCCGCTATTTCCAAATGGCAATGTCTTATCGGAATACGGAATACAAAACGAGGCCTCTTAACCCTAATCAGCCCAGGTCAATTATTTCCTTAATCCACCCAGGTGGTGACTCAAAGTCACCATATTAAGAAATTAGTTTAAAACATTAAAATGTAATTATTTAAACTGATGTATTTATTTATACTAATAGAAAGATTACTTTTGTTGTGCATCTGTATTTTGATTGACCTGCATTTAATTTTAAAAGTAAAATGCTAGTGTGGCACATTATTTTGATTGCTCAGAATGCTATCGTAGCAAATATTCTGCTCGTATTTGAAACTATTTTTGTATACTTTTTCAGCGAATAAAAATCACGCAAAAAAATATATACGCACCTTGAATAAGATATTCACAAATACTGCAAAGGTATACCAATATCCTTTCTTAAATCACAAAAAACTCCGAAAGAATATAATGGAACTATTTCTTCCTGTTTGTTGAAACTTACAGGTTTGGTAACTATGAGTCACCACTTGGGTGGATTAGAGAAAAATTTAAAAATAGCAGTATATTTTTGATATGACAATGCCTTGTAAAATATTTTTTTCCGTTTTTACATAGTATTTTCTTACGGAACCAAAGTCAGGGAACCTGGGTGCAGTAACTTGCTAAACTTAAGTGAGGAGTTCTATTAAAACTGCAAGGGTGACTGAGAGTCACCGGCCGGGCAGATTAGGGTTAAATCTATTTTTTTTATTAATGTATGTACCAAACTTTACTGTTATCTATTATTTTTATATACATTTTTTTTTTCCTTTTTGTTTGTTTTTTTGCAACAAATCTTAAATAATTATTACTAAGAACAAATGCTCGCAAAGCATATGCGGACGATATGCGACCTCCAGTTCGCAAACCAATTTGCGACATTTCCGCATATCGTGTGAACACTTTCGCATTATCATTTGTGACAATTTGCGAGCATATGCGATCATTTGCAAGCGTCCCAACCATATGCGACCGGACGAAAACCTTACATTGCATATGACCGCATATTTGCGAACAAATCCGAGATCTCAAAAGTTTGAAAATTTAGTTTGGTGTAGGTACTTTTTTTTATTTTTATCTTACATTTTGCTTTGGTTGGGTTGTGTTGTGAGGTGTGACAGTTAAATTGTGAAGATAATTATTCGCCCCTGTGATGAATTCCGACCGGTTTGAAAACGGACGAAATTACAAGGGATGAATTCGGAAAAATCCGTTAATTTTGAATTCTTCCCTTGTAATTCCGTCCGTTTTCAAACCGGTCGGAATTCATCACAGGGGTGATTAGGTCTGTTTGGTAACACGTTACTTTTCGTAATACTTTGTAAAATTACATAGAATCACATGAATCTGTGTTTGTTAACTCGAAAAAATCGCGGTACATCGCAAGCTGAGAGCGAAATGAGAGCGTAAAAAATAAAGAGCGATGAAATTGTACGCAACATCTTTTTCTTGTGATGAGCTGGACATCTGTCAAATCAGGCCATCTGACAGTTTGTGAAATTTCATAAATCTTCATAGTTGGTGAAAAACAAAAACAAACCGAAAGGTTTGACCAAAACTGTGTTTGTTTACTTTTGTGCAAGTCTTTGAGTTGTGTTCGCTTGTGCACAAAAAAGATACCAAACAGGCCTATTATATGTAATTGTGTAAGTAATCAATCCGTAGGCTATCTAGCGGTACACGAAAAGAGTATGTGTCGCCATGTAATTATAGTCGAAATAGTAGGTCTCTTTGGTAAATTTTTTTTGCACTCTCAAAGATAGAGAACTTGAACAAAAGTTACCAATCGCTTTTGAAACAACACTTGGTAAAAAGAATTGATAACCATGAAACTGTCATGATTCTATGATAGTTTACATAGTAGGTTCGCGTACTTTTTGCACTTAATAGGTGTGTTTGGTATCTTTTTTGGCACACGGAATTGAGATCTGTCAAATAGTAGAATCTTCTCAAAGAGAGAGAACTCCTCTCAAAGACAGAAAACTTGCACAAAAGTAAACAAACGCTTTTCAAACAACACTTGGTCAAACGTATCAAATTGTTTTTGTTTTCCACTAACAATGTAGATTATGATATTTCACAAACTGTCAGATGGCTGGTTTGACAGAGTTGGCTCGGCCCACCCCAAGGAATTGGTCTTGCAGATAATTCATCGCAAAGAGAGGCCCAAATGAGAGTAAAAAAAATTGAGAGCCATGAAACTGTCAGATTCTATGTAGTTTACGTAGAACTTTCGAAAACTAGCATGTTACCAAACAGACCTTATATGGGTTTTCTATCAAATCTCGAAGAGTGGGGTTAAAATTCTGTCAAAGACAGAAAAATCACGAAAAAGTAATCGAACGCGTTAAGCACCAAGAAAAATTAAGAATGTATGTGATTTGACAGTTTTCATAATATACCCCAAAGAAATTTCTTGGACTAAAATTCGTAACATGGGGAAATTTCTTACTCTCTCGTGAGCATTCTCTTCTACGAAAAACTACTAAATTTTTGCGTACGCGAACGGGTTTTCGTTGTTTTTCGTGGATTTTCGTTGTTTCGGGAGTGTACGCGAACGGACCTAGTATTTCGAAAATAAGCGTGTTACCAAACAGACCTAGTATCCACTGGAATACGAAAATGGTATTGCAAAGACCAAACATTTTCCTCAGTGGACAAGAAGCGCAGCATCAGCAACAGGCCGTCTGACGCGGAAATGCTTAATCGCATGTTCCCGTCCGCTTTTTGAATTCGCGGTTTAACCAAACTTAGTAGATGACCAAATTGGTCGGTCGACATGTGAACGAAACCGTGATATAATTCCGGTTTATCGTCACGCTGTTCTAGCAACAATTTTGCGCAAAAGCCTTCAGTCCCGCGAAGTCGTACCCAATCTTTGGCCCATTCACGACGAATCCTTTGCACTTGCGCACTCGCTTCTTCGCGGCTTCCATCTTCGTCGTCACTTTCCATCATATCTATTGCCAAAATAGCAATAGCAGCCCATTTTCTTTTTGACATTTTTAATATATTTCCACACTTTAAATTGTCACAAATCACCAACACAATATAGAAAATACAAAATGTCAAAAGATTGACAATGCTCGCAAATCTGCATATGATTGAAAATATGTGATCTGCAAATTGTGTCGCATATCGTGTGAACACCTCGCATATAGGCCACAACATGTGTGGCCCCATTTGCGAACATATCATATGCGAACACCATGTTCGCAAATGCATTTGCGAGTTTTGGGAAAAAAGTCGCATATCGTGTGAACACGTCTATATGCGAGTTTGCAAGCAATGCCTACTTTATAGCATTTGCGATAAATTTGCGAGTTTTATCGTGACGTCAGCACTCGCATATATATGCGACTTTTGCATATCGTCTGCTCGTAGCTTAACTCCCAAATCCCAATCTTTCTCTATGAAAAACATTTTTTTGTTTCAATTTCTTCCTAACTTCGTGCTGTATATATTCAAGCATTTGATGCAAACAAAATTCGATCCTATAAGCTCTCAGTGCGCATTGAGCACTCGTGCAGGAAAATCCTCCAAACTAATATTGATTTTTTTTACAGTAGATAATTTTTATTATTTATTTTTTATTTAGATAATCGTCGAATTAATTAACATTTTTGATGTCATTTTGTAGATAGATAATGGACGCACAGTTTTAAAATTAAAATAATCGCATAAGTTAATTCTAGTAAATTTGACATCATTTTTCTGTTTTTAGGACATCATTTCCAAAAACCACTTTAGAACTAAAATTTAACAAAAATTGTTTTTCATCCTTGTTAGTATAAGCCTCTGTTACAATACAAAGAAAACAAATAATGTTTAACCCTTAAAACAAAAAGGTTTCACTGAAAGGGTTAAATTCGGTTTGACGTCGACTCGCCCGGTTGTTCTCCACTTACTAGCGCACCAACCCAAAGGAAATATCCATATGAAAAAAAAGTTCTACCACATTCAAAGTCCCAACAATCGTCTGTAAAAAAACATGAATTTGGGTTCTCCAGCAAACTGCGCACACAGCCAACATACATATATACAACATATTTTCTACCCTTTTCTCTAGCGATGAAGATGTTAGTTGTGGCTTGTGGGTATGACCTTGCTTCTCATATTTAGTTTTGTTTCGCATCAATTTGAGTTCTCCAGCAAACTGCGCACGCACGCAGGCTCGATACAAACATTTTCTACCCTGTTCTTTAGAGAGGAAGATGTTAGCTGTCCTGTGGGTATTTTGTTGCTTTTCATATTCTGTTTTGTTTCGCATGTTAACGTTTGATTGGTTGAATTTTGCTCGATTCTCTTCTCTTGGCCTTGATATTAGTTATTAGGCGTGTTTTTTTTTTAGCCTACATAGAATAAAAATAAAAATTTCAATACATAATACAACAAAACCTTAGCCTCGATAATTATCCAGGCTAAGGTTTTGTTGTATTTTATATTGAAAACATGTTGCTGAAACATGTTTTTATTCTATATAGGCTTAAAAAAACACGCCTATTGTTCGATTTCGATGTGCTCTATATTTGTAGAACTCCATATCGACTGAAGCCGAAGCGAAAGCAAAAAGCAATACATACAACAATAGGCGTGTTTTTTTTTTCAAATCTTTACATTGAAAACATGTTGCGGAAACATGTTTATTCTAAATAGGCTACTAATAAAACACGACTAATAAATCATTGATCATTCGCATTTTGGCAGTAGTTAGATATGCATGTCGTTCTTTTAAGCCAAATCATATAAGAGAAAAATATGACCTGTCGATGCATTATTGAAAATTTATTGAAGAAACCATTTTCTCAATTAAATTCGAAAGAAAGACTGGAAATAATTAGTTCTGGAAGGCCAATACCGTCTCTTCCGGATTTGATTTGTAAGGTGGTAAATAAAAGTAAATCTTTTAGTTGACATTTTTAGATTTCTAACTATGAAACAAAATTTTGGTTGTGTGGTTGCCCCGTTCTTAATAAATTATTTTATTGGCCTTGTTTACTTAACGTCCTTATCGTGGTCCTGGAGAAAACTGAGTACATACATATGTACGTTGTTATCTAACAAAATAAAAGTAGAACACCCTGCTTAGAACATCACGGCACGTCCCTGCTTAGAGCCCCCGAAGACTTTCTATCGGGCGATAGTTTGGTTGGGCTCTTAATCAGTATGCAAATGTATGAAAGTACGCACACTACAGCAATTCGATATCGGCTGATAAAAAAAATTATGTGCGACACAATTGCCTTCATACTAAAGTATCGGCAAAATATCGGCCAACTACCTAATCAGTATGGAGCTCTTTCACGCGTGTACACTACCGATTATAAAGTCGGCCGATTTTGTCGATAGCTCGTCCTGATTTTTAAAGTAGGTCTTCTCCTTCGCTATTACTGGTCCAATTAATTTCGAAAGTTCATTGAAGCTGGTCATGCTCATCCGATAAAAGGCGAACCATTTTTCGGGGTAATCCTGTAATTTAAAATGCATCGCGCAAAATTTTCCATTCAATCCATACAATAGTTGATAGGATCTACCTAATACTCTCTGTTTTTCATCGTAGGCCTTCTCCTCCGCTGTTAAAAAACCATCGATTGCATCTCTGGACATTGTTAAAACCAGTTTATCGACTAGCAATAGCAAATCGTTCGAGAACAGTTGGTCGACTGTTGTCTAGTGTGCGCACTCACTACCAACCCGACTATTTAATCGGCCCAGTGTGCGCACTAATCCGCCCAACCCGACCAAACTATCGGCCGATAGAAAGTCTGTAGTGTGCGGTGGCTCTTAGAGCTATTAAAAATCAATATAACTGTAGGTATATGAAAAAACAAGCTTGCAAATGTTTTGCACAATTCTATTTATGTATGGTAAAGGAACAATTTAGTTAGGCAACGAATTGAATAGGTTATCAAACACCAACAGGTGTATCGTACATGTATGTATGTATGTGTATGTACTTCTATTGAAATTGAACAGAAAAATTGAATGAAATCAGTCAGCGGTAATAAGTTTTCGAGATTTTATTCCCGATAAGGATTTATTTCAAAATCCACTGAAGCAAGTAATGAGCAAGTACATCCCAAAGGAAATGAATTAACCTTTAACCTTTAATATCTTAACTACCCGGGACTAGGAAGTATACATATACATACATACCGAGCGGGAGATATGGACCTTTGACCTTTGAGATTCGTGGGATGTGAAAACGTGTTCTTACTTAAAAATTATATTAGGCACCGGAATTTATTAAAACTTACCCTTTTCGCAAATACCGACCGCGTATTTGAGGTTTATTTGAGGTATAAGGTCAAGACGTGCGTCGTCGTGGTGACAAAATGTCTTGTCAAATGGGAAGTATTGCTTCCGATTACAGTCCTATTCTCCTAAATAAAAAACATTTCACAATTTCCGGCCGATTAAATGCTGTAAATGTTATTCCAGGTGTACGAACAACCTTGCAATCGATTATGGTGGTAACAAGCCGACGACTTTGGGTGAATATCCCGCCCAAAATAATCCACTTTTGGTTTCATCCCACAATGATGAGCTGACAGTAAGAAATACTTTTCGACGAATTCCGATTCAACAGTACATAATAAATCCCTAGGCTCATGAAGTGACATAGAAAGTGAAAGTGGTGTCCTCTCCGCAACAACAAGGATTTTCTTAACATTACTTTCATGGCATACATATACATACATACAAACAAATGTATTTACGAGTATAAAAGGTCATTTCTACTAGTGAAGATATGTACTGATTTATTAGTCTTATTAGTCTTTTACGGAAGTTGGTCGGATCAGGTGTCTAATGGTGTAATAGCAGAGTGACCTGAGTGTCACTGTTAAGTGAACTTTATATCGGTTTTATCTTTTCCTGAGAGTTTTGCGCGAAGCGAAATATGTATGTAAATAACCGGTAAATAGGGTAACCGATAATGTTGAAAGTTGACAAGGATTGTCCGCAATGATGAGTTGGTGTTTGTTTGAATCCCCTACACGCAAAGGTGCAATAATAAGCATTTATGATCTCAACTATGATTCATCTCTGTTCTAACTGCAGTTGATTTTGTGCAGATAGAACTTGTAATATTATACAGCTACGAGCAACTAATTCGATATTAGTTAGTTTTCACCTAAAGAACCTTTTTAATTCATGGAAATATATGTATAGTGTATCAATCTCATATTCGTACACCAGCAATTAAGAAAAACATTGAATTCCTGATCAAAAACGACTTGAGATATTAAGTTAAATATAGTATAGCATTTTTACTGGATATTGAACAATTGCATTCCATTTAGTTTTGACATTAGTTAACATTCCCTTTGGTTTTGAAATAGATAAAAGTAAAAAAATAGACAAAAAGGAGCTCAATTTCGTATTCGTACACCGCTCGTTTATTCACAAAAAAATAAAAATTTCTAATCTGTTCCTTGTCAAAGTTGTTTTTTGCATTGAATTATTATCTTTCAAAGTGAGATAATGAAAAAAAGTTACTTTGTAAGGTTATTCGAAATTTCTTGGAAAAATGGGTAGAATGTAAGGTGAGATATCAAATTAACTGCGGGAACAGATAATCAGATATAACGGAGCAGGAAAATCTTATAGTGTGATATCAAGTTTGGTAGGTCGGCCAAGATCAAGCATCCAAACAATCATTATTCGGTTGAAACATGAAAACCACATCGAAAATAAACCAAAAAATACGTCTAAAAATGTATTAAGTGCACATGACATGAGAATATTTATACGGTAAATTCGAAAAAAACCTACATATAGTGCATCAAAACTGGCAGAAAACTTTGTCGAACTTTTAATAAAGGTTTCTGAACAGAAATGCCAAGAAATTGCATCCGAAAACAAGGGTACAATTGAAGAGTTATGCATAAATTAATAGTTTAATGAACAGAAGCAAGAGATTAGAATTCACTTAACAGCACCAATTTAAAGATTTTGACTTTTGAAACACAGTAGTATTTACAGACGAGTCTAAATTTAATGATTATGGGTCGGATGGCGAACAAATGGTTTGCCGAAAAACAACTACCGGATATCTTCCACATACCAAGGCGGACAGTCAAACATGATGATGGTTCGGTAATGGTGTGGGAGTGTTTTTCCGCGGCTAGAGTGGGATGACCGCATATAATTTAACGAATAAATGGACTATAAGCAATATATTGAGATATCTAAGCCAAATCTGAAGAAAAGTGCTGTTCAAAAGGGGCTCTGGAACAATTTTACCCTTTACCAGCATAATGACCCCAAACATAAAGCTTATCTATTTTGAATGTGGCTTCTTTATCACTCTCGAAAAGTGTTGGAAACACTTCCACAGTCATCGGATATTAATGCCGTAAAGAATTTGTGCGACGAGTTGGGCCACAGAGTAAGAAAATTTGGTATAAGGTACAAAAATGATCTCAAAGAAAGGCTTATTGAAGAGTGGGTAAAAATTACCCTTGAAATTACAGAAATATTAGCTGAATCCATGCCCAGCCATCTTTAATAGGTCTTAGCTAACAAAGACTTTGGTTCAAAGTATTAGTTTTTAGATAAAATGTGAAAAAATTGACTTAATATCAAAGTGTACGAATACGAAATTGACCATATTTTTCTTAATATTATGTTTTTTATGAAAAAATTTTAATACTTTATTTGAAATATTTGAATTAATTGAAGTTATTTTTTTCATTTTAATGTGTTCTTACTGAAATCAATAAAATTTTGCAGTATCTGTTCAATTTGTTTGGATTTTTCCTTAAATAAATATTACCACATCAGGTGTACGAATATAAGATTGATACACTGTACATAGGCACTTCATTGAGTTAGATGTTGATATTTAATGTAACAATCAAAATTCTAGTGGAGCACATATTCGTACAGTTGCGGACACAAAAATTGCACTAGGTGAAATATAAGCTAAATAATGATATACTTTTTAAAGTGTTATTTATTTAAGAACATCAAACGAGAAGGTATTTTATAAGACAACAAATTTAAGTCATTCATTTATTTGCAGCGATGGAATGCGCAAATATAAAAATATAAAGACAAAAAGTAATTTTTAAAAACAAGCAAAGTCCCGATCGGTATCATATTACATTTGTAGCAAAGGAACTCAAGAACCGCTGAATATATTTTAACGATTCTTTTGGTATAAGATTACTAATTTCTCGGAAAAGGTTTATCAATTAGCTTTGAATTAGATAAATTTTTAGTTTTAGAGTTTAAGGGACTTCAAATGAGAAAACGAAATTTCAATGCTTTCAACAAAAGGGGACGTTTTAAACAAACGGATATTACTTCAGAACAGCTCCTCCCATGTGATTGATATTCATTCTCAACTTAATTACATTCAATACACAGATTTAAAGACCAAAATCATATCTGTGCAATTACTAGAAGCTGAATAATAGTACAAAATGCATTCCAAAGTAATTTTTTTTTTTTCATTTTTGTTTTCAATCAGAAGCTGAATCACAGCACTCAGTGGCAATCGTGTGGAGTTGATGATAATTTTTGTTTGTAAGTCACACTGCTCCGAAACGGTTCGACAGATTTTCATGAAATATTTTGTGTATACATATTCGCTATGTTGCGCTGGAGTCAAGTTATTACTTACTTCTATATTTATGGATCAGAAAGGCTCATATTCACAATATATGTTGGTTCAGTGCCAAAAGAGAAAATTCTATAATATTGGGCCATATGCATAAAACTGAAGTACATACTAGAAGTAAAAAGTAAAAGTAAATACTAGTACTAGTAGTAGAAGCCAAGATTTATAGTATTTACTTCATTTGATATGCATAAAATTAAGTTTATACTGGTAACCTTATACTTGTAGTAAATACTGGATTCATCCAAGTAAATACTACCAATTCATCCGCAATCGCCAGTAAATACTATAACAAATGTGTTTACGTGAATTAGAATCGTTATCAACCGTTAAATCTAGCTCTTTTTTATAAACAGTTTTGAATGTCTAGCTGCTATTTACATGTGAATTGGTATAGCTGTAATTCTTTCTTTCATTTTCTTCTTTTGTAAACACTTTTGCTTTGGAGTTATAAGAGTTAAAGTAATTTCGTATACTAAGAAGGGTCAAAATTAAAGAGTCATGTCAAAGCACGAAGTTTCGACAGTTTTGGATTTTGTGAAGGTTCTTGGGACCCATAAGGTTTTAATGAGCAAGTCTCAACAGCCTCACTCTGCAAATTCATTTCTCCGTACACTTTCCCAATCTTCGGATTTCAAGTCCACTGGTAGTGTTTTCTGGATAGTAGGCTGGACTCCCATCTATTCCATCTTCTGATACTTCAAAGTTGTCGGTATCGTTTAAATGCTTTGCAATATTTTGCAATACAAAACATGCAGTAATCAAAGTAGGTACATTTTTCAATTCAACTCGCATACGGTTTTGAAGAATCGGAAATCGGCTCTTCAGTTGACCAAAACAACGCTCTATAATAACCCTCTCTTTCGTATGCAACCTGTTGTATGATTTTTCGGTGTTGCTAATTGGATTTTTGAAAGGTGTCATCAACCATGGTGTAATTCCATATCCCTGGTATGCCAATAAAATGGCATCGGTTGAATTTCTCGTGATTGGTTCTAGAAAACTTGTTTTCCAAATCCTTCAATCATGGACTGAACCCGGCCATTCACAAACAACACTTGTAAAACATTCCCTTGCATTACATGTTGCTTGAATGTTGATGGATGCGTATCCCTTACGATTGATATATTCTTCAGAATGTAAGTGGGGCTTAGTTATTTCTACATGGGTGCAGTCCAAGGCTCCTTACATGATGGAAAACTGTATTTTAAAAGCCAATCCTGTTTAGTAGTTAATAGTTCTTCGTAAATCGATGGAAACTTAATCCAATGGGAAGATTTCTAGACTATAAGTTTTGATACATAATGTACAGTTGTACAAACAGTATTCTGATGAAACCCTGTGTCTTCGCCAACGCCAACTTGAAATCCTGGATCTCCAATATATCTCAAAAAGATGCGCATCTTTTCTTCAGTTTGAGTACCTAGTGTCTTAATAGTCAGTATGGATATATAATTCCATTGTTATAATAATTTTTAAATAAATTTCTTACCGATAAAATATTCAGTTAACCACCTAACGTTTTCTCTTTCCAGACGGTAAAGCATTTTAAAATTATTACTTCGCTCCTTGTAAACTTTTCCTGAGTTAGTAGGTAAAAACGCTGCCATTAACAATTATTAAAGTGGACCGATTGCTTTGAAATTAGACTCAAGAATGCGAATATGCTGCTTTTAAACTTACAGAAGTATTTACTACAAAATATTCAAGTTGGTTTTTACTAACTTGCAAAATTTGCAGTAAATACTTGAAAGAAACAGTTTTTATGCATACCCTTTTAAGCATTTACTAGAAAAATTCATCCGAAGCTAGTAAATACTATTCCTTATAGTAAATACTAGATTTCAAGTTTTTACTTTGATTTTATGCATATGGCAATAAGTAAGTACTATGGAAATTTACCAGTAAAAGCATTTACTATCGTTTATGCATATGGCCCAATATCTTGACCCGATAGGTGGCGCCGTGGTGGTCGCCGTAGCCGTGGTGGGTAGTGCGTTGGACTACTACGCAGTGGCGCCCGGGTTCAATCCCAGACCGGGTCTAACACCTAAAGAGTTTTTTCACGGTACCACCTCTTTCAAATGTTTGACAAGCATCAAAGAGTATCATTTGCCACGATTGAGCTTCTCAACTCGCCGTTCGGAGTCGGCAAAAAGCTGTAGGTCCCTTCCATGCGTGCAAAAATATAACACGCACACACAAATGGTTGCGAAAATCAGGCCCAGGTTCACCTCGAGCTGAAGCGCCAACTAAGTAAGTAAGATAGGTGGCGCAGGAGTTATGTTATTAGATCTATATACATATATAAAAATGAATGTATGTAGGGGAAGGTAGTGTACTTCGGAACGATTTTAACATATCCTTTTTTGACATTTTTATCTTCTGACTTACGATAAAAACGAGCTCGTATTTAGCAAGAGTGTGGTTTTTCCTTAAAAAATATGGGAAGATCTCATCGGATGAGTCAATATTTTTGTATGTTTGAACTAAGAATATGACAGGTGTCTAACCGTTTCAAGGTACATGAAGTACACGAAGTATACCTTGGAACAAAGTGAGGTGCACCTTGGAACATTGACAAAAGGAGCAAATTAGCATATGACACGATCCATGTACCTTGGAACGTGCCAAAGTACACGAAAAATTTTATTCCAAGGTACACGACACAGCCATTTTGTGCTCAAGCAGTTGAAACTTTTTTTTTTTTATGAATTGGAACTAACTTTCTGCAGAACACTGCAACAATATTTCACTTTATCGGAAAAAATTAGAAACACCCCAGTTGAACTATTTGTATTCTCACAACAGACTTCAGAACATTTAAGAAAAAATAACTTTGAGGACGCAAAAACCGTTTTTGGCGTATTTTGCTTACGTCCGACTTACAAGGAATTCGTTTGCCCATGATATGTAGCGGGACTTTATTACTTTAATGAATTCAAAGTATGAAAAAAGACTGTCGTTCCTAGGTACAAGCGTTCCAAGGTACACTACTTTCCCTTACAATGTACATATTTATGTTTGCCTTTTACAGACTCGCAGACTACCCAACCGATTTTGATACATAACAACATAGATAGAATACAACATAGCATCAGTGCGGTTACTCAACAACCGGCGGTTTTAGTACCTGTCATACAAATATTCGTAATTTCAGGTGAAATGTGAGTAAGAAACATTTTGGTCAATTAATATAGACAGACAGACAGACAGACAGACAGACAGACAGACAGACAGACAGATAGACAGCCAGAAAGATAGATAAAAAGATTGACAGATAGATAGATTGCCAGACAGACAGGCAAACAGACAGACAGACAGACAGAGCGTCCGATTCTTCGAACTAAATGACAATGTATGTATTGTACTTGTAAGTAAGATTATATTTTTTCGACACGGGCGAAGCCGGGCGGGACAGCTAGTCTATACAATAAAAATGAAATGATGATCGTTGTCGTTGGTAACCGCATAACTTGAGAACGGCTAGACCGATTTGGCTCATTTTTTTCTTTTAAATGTTCGTTATAGTCCGAGTGAGGTTCTTACAGAAAAAATCGATAGGTGGCGCTGGAGTAAAGTTATTAACAAATTCTCTGTTTATTGACCAAATGGACTCATATTCAGAACATATGTTGGTTTGATGCTAAAAGAGAAAACCACAAAATCTGGACTCCATAGGTGGCTCTGTAGTCAAGTTATTAGCAAATTCTATATTTATTGACCAAAATGACTCATATTCACAACATACATATGTACATAATATGTAACTCATCGCGCAACATGCAGGAAAGGGCAGAACAACGTCTGTCATCGGGCCAACTAGTACATAATAATTTTTTCCGAGTCACCAATATGCAATATCTTACTATTAATTTAAGCTTGACCTCCTGATGATTGTCCATCGCGTGATCCTCCTTGTTTTTCTTTTTCCACCCCTAGTTTCCGGTATTTTCACATATTTTATGGCATTTGTTATCATTTTGGTCGAACAAATAAGCTGTATTTCTGTACAAAGTTTGCACTTTTCTTGGCAGCGCTACGATCAATTTTCCGTGTTCGTTGGTGCAATGACTTTGACGGTAAAAAGGAAGAAATATGTGCGTACTTACTTAGGTAGCGCTATAGTTCGGGCTGAACCAAGGCCTCAACCAACAACCCCTTCCAGTTAGCCCGGTCCTTAGCTAACTGTCTCTAGTTGCGCACTCCAAGTTGGTTGAGGTCTTTTTTTATCAGTGCGCGCCACCTTGGACCATTTAAAACGCCCAATGCGCAGTTTTTTTGACCAGGTCGATGCCGCTGTACAGCTCGTATAGTTCGTGGTTGAATCTTCTCATTCAGAGCCCGTCAACGCAAATGGGACCGAATATCTTACGAAGGATATTTCTCTCGAAGCGACCAAGGATATCTTCATCCGCTTTCGATAAAGTTCGTGCTGCAGCTCTATATAGCAAGACTGGGATGATAAGGGTCTTTGGCTGTACTTCTCAAATTGCCTTCTTAGCCCAAAGAAACAGCGATTGGCAAGAGTAATCCCTCGTTTGATTTCCTATGAGATGTCATTTTTAGATGTTATGGATGAATAAGAAGTGTTTGATGCATACTAATGGATATATTTTGGTGCTCATAAACATTACTGAGCCTGTGGAGGTCTCTTTTTTTGGTCTCTTATTTTAAACTTCAACCGCCTGATTTCAAAATCAAAAATAACAAAGAAACCATTATATTGAACTGTAAAGACGTCCATATTTGACTTCACCATAGAATGAACCATTGTCCTCAGGATATATTTTGCATAAAATCAAATGGATGAATTATTCATATATGTACATACAATATAAACATTTTTGTCTCCTAATTCATATTTCTATCTTAATTATTTGCAAAGCAATACTTGAAGTATTGCCTTTCCATTAAAGTTTAAATGTATTCTGCGAAAAATTTCTTGAGAACTAGAAACATCATAATTGCATAAATTACTTTCAAACTAAGATATTCAGTTTTTAATGCTGAAAGATGATTTTATTTACAACTCATTTAACAATTTTATGAATTACTAAATGAGGCGCTCAGCGCCAGAACGGCCTAGCCCCAAAAATGTCGTACTGAGTAAATTCAGTTTAAAGAAAACCACTTATTTTAAATATTTTTATTTTTTTATTATTAATAGTAAACATTTTTTGTCTTAAGTTAATATAGGGTCCTCCTTTAATAATACAAAGGCTATTTTAAATGATAAATAAAAAAAAAGTGGCTTAGGCCATTTTGGAATCCTTTAGAAAGTTTTAAATCGCTATCAACTGTGGGATAGGTCAATTTGTCTGCAAAAAAACAATCATGTTTCAATAGTAATATTTTTAGCTGAATTTTATATTACTCAGGGATGTTTTATTTATTACAAGAATTTGAGTATATTCTGGCAAACTTGATAAATATTTTTTAATTTTCTAAAATGAACTCTTCTGCTTGCTTGAAGGTTCAGATGCACTTTTGGCCTAACCCACACATATTTTTTTTTATTTCTGAAATTTTATTTGGCATAAGCTGCTTAGGCTTCGAAGATTTTTTTAAATTCGCTTAGAGCAAAAAAAGTTTTCCCTAATAATAACAAAGCAGTTCCATCTACAGTTCAGTTTTTTTTTTATATATAATACATTTTAAAATGTTGGTTCGATCTGTGTAGTCAGTTTATTTTTTTTTTGAAAATGTGGGTTAGGCCGTTCTGGCGCTGAGCACCTCAAATGTACTCGTACCGATTTCAAAGAATATAAAGCCGCCTTTAGGTTTCGATCACTGATACTCCAAAATTCTGTATAAGATTATAATTTGACATGTAGATCACATGTATATATAGGTAAAGTAAACTACACCACACACTATCATTTTTAAATGGGATTCTTGCTGGGAGGATATAAAATATTTGAATGAAAAATCTGGCCTGGAATGAGTTCAAACTGTTGGTGATTTTGGTGGGATGAATGAGAGACATTGGGAATGAAAATATGTCCAAGCCACTTTCGTCATTTTGTATATGTGGAGTGAGGATCGCTTTGCAAGATAAAAATAATGGGTCCGACTAAACCAACATTTGGACGATTTTGCAAGTTGCTATAGCAGTCATAGCGCTCTTGGGGACACAACAAACAAGTATTAAGTCGAAAATAAATGTAATAAACAACATAAAAAATTGAAGAGCTGAAATACTTCAAAACCATAAGAAAGATGCCAGTTTAGAAGAAGCAAAAAAAAGAATTAATACACATACGCCTGAAATGAAATGTTGAGAAATGACAGTCTAGAAATATGAGTTCAAAAATGATAGTGCCTACTTATTAAGGAGCGCCACGATTGACCGCAAACCAAAATCATACATACATAATATGTAGGTTGCTCGTCTTACTCTTATCCATGAGTTTGCTAATCCAAGTGCACAGCAGACTATGCACTTTTTTTTAATATCTGGATCCTGCCCCAAAGCTTATACTGCGGCCTAAAAGATCTAGTATCATAGGATTTTGTTTAGTCCAAGAGACATATCACCTTTCGGGTATGTCTATTTCCCACCTTCAGTGAGAAATAACCTCACATCAAAAATGTGCATTTGTTTCCCACTCGAGGTGAAGTTATTTCCCATGTGAAATTATTGCCCGTGAAGTTATTTCCCCACAGTTGACGCAATTTAAGGTTCATGAGATCTAAAGATTTCTTTATGTAGGGAACGTCGCGTCGTCTGACCCCAAAAAGAGCCCGGCAGTCACAAAAGACGTGCTCGGCAAGCTCGACCTCCTCTAAACAGAGTCGACAATCGGTCTCGCTAGACAGGCCTAACTTGTTCAGGTGGTATCATAATTTTGTTAAAAGGTCGCATTTATCGTTGGTATCTTGTTTTGTACTATTGAATGGAATGGCTTAAAAGCTGTATAAGAGATTTTTTTTTTTTTTTTTTTTTTTTTTTTTTTTTTTTCCCCGAGGGTAGGTGAAAATCTTCCATAGACACTATGAGAATAGCAAGCGCGTGCTCATAGTAGTGTCAGATTCTTACTGACCAAAAACACCTCCCTTCGATATAAATTTGTTAGATACTGCAACTAAGTTATACTACTTATCAAGCAATTTTTCTATCACGAAATATAAACGTTTGGCAGGTTACTTTCCAATGAAAGATCCTGCATATTCCGCAATTTAGATGCGGTTAATCCTTATCTCGCCAAGTCGAAAGGTTTTGTCCTTTGTAGTCGGCGCAATAAATTGCTCTCATCCAAAATAAGTAGGACTGTATTATTAACATGTCCGATTAGTCGGTTTCTATGTTTTCGCGCGAAGCTTCTAGTTTCAGCTTCGATTGTCGGAATTCCGAGATCCCTGTGGATATCGTCGTTTCTAGCATACCACGGTGCTTGGACAATTTCTCTAAGCACTTTATTTTGAAAGGTCTGTAAAATATTGGCATTTGTTTTCTTGGTACAACCCCAAAGTTGTATACCGTAGGACCACACCGGCCTTAGCACTTGCTTGTATAAAAGCAGTTTGTTCTCGGTACTGAGGTGGGAATGTTTCCCGATCAGCCAGTACATTTCTCTATATTTGATTTCTAATTCTTTACGTTTCATTTTCACGTGCGAATTCCACTTCAGCTTTGCGTCAAGTGTCATTCCCAGGTATTTGGCTTCATTTGCAATAGGAATTCGGGCCAAATTTATAAAAATTGGCAAGTCATTAATTTTTCTATAAGTGAAATTCACGTGAACAGATTTAGTTCCGTTAAGGGCGATCCGCCAGTCCCTCGTCCATTCATTTACTTTATTCAATGCGTTTTGCAGTTTGGCAGTCGTTTCCTCGATTGTTTTACCTACTGCTAGGATAGCGGTGTCGTCGGCAAACGTAGCAAGCATAGTGCCATCTTCTTTCGGTATATCACGAGTATATAACAGATAAAGAAGCGGCCCCAGAACGCTTCCTTGCGGTACGCCGGCCGAAATTGTTTTGAGCTCTGAGTATTCGTTTCCATTTCTAACACGGAAGAGTCTATTTCCGAGATATGAATCCAAAATCTCGTATAGGTACATGGGGAGTACTTGTCGTAATTTGCATTTCAAGCCATCGTGCCACACCTTATCAAAGGCTTGCGAGACGTCAAGAAATACGGCTGAGCATATCTTTTTTTCTTCTAGTGCTTTTTCGATTACGTTAGTAATTCTATGCACCTGGTCAATTGTCGAATGCTTACTTCTGAACCCAAACTGGTGGTCAGGGATTAGATTATTTTCTTCTATAACCGGTTGGAGACGCCTTAGTAATATCCTCTCGAAAATTTTTGATACGACTGGAAGAAGCGAGATTGGTCTGTATGATTTTACTTCATATGACGATTTTCCTGGTTTTAAAACCATAATGACTTCCGCAACTTTCCATTGGCTCGGCACGTGTTTTAATCTAAGCGCAGCATTTATAATATGGAGAAGCTTAATTAATGCTTTTCTAGGTAAGGCTTTGAGAATTTCTCCGGTAATCAAATCATAACCAGGAGCTTTCTTAGGTTTTAGTTTCGCGATCTCACATTCGAGTTCTCTAAGCGTCGCAGATGTGAGCGTTAAATCGTCAGATGGTGGAACTACCATCCTCGTGATGTTGATGTTGTCATGAACCACTTGACCATCGTTGGGTTTAAAGGTTTCTTCCAAATGTGCGGCAAAAATATCCGCTTTTGCTTTATCTTCCCTTGCCCATTCATTTTGATTTATTTTAAGTGGCGGCGCGGGGATTTTGGGCCTTTTGGTGCCTTTTACGGCTTTCCAAAGGGAATAATTGGAATCTTTTTTCGCTGTTAAACTTTCAAGGTAAGAGCCTATCGCACGATTTTTAAAATCCTTAATGCTATTCTTTAACAAATTGCAAAGACGATTCAGATATGTTTTATGCTGTGGAGCACGACTCTGTTGCCATCTTTTACGCGCTTTTCTTTTTTCCCTGATTAATTCTTTTATTTCAGAAGGATATCGTAGACCGTATTTGTCCGGCGTTTTTCTTGGATTGGGCGTATTATTCCAAGAGGCGAGCTGTACTATCTGAACGAAGCGATCGACTTCAACCTCAAGTTCATAGGGTGTCGTAAGCTTATTTGGCATAAGCTGCTTAGGCTTCGAAGATTTTTTTAAATTCGCTTAGAGCAAAAAAAGTTTTCCCTAATAATAACAAAGCAGTTCCATCTACAGTTCAGTTTTTTTTTTATATATAATACATTTTAAAATGTTGGTTCGATCTGTGTAGTCAGTTTATTTTTTTTTTGAAAATGTGGGTTAGGCCGTTCTGGCGCTGAGCACCTCAAATGTACTCGTACCGATTTCAAAGAATATAAAGCCGCCTTTAGGTTTCGATCACTGATACTCCAAAATTCTGTATAAGATTATAATTTGACATGTAGATCACATGTATATATAGGTAAAGTAAACTACACCACACACTATCATTTTTAAATGGGATTCTTGCTGGGAGGATATAAAATATTTGAATGAAAAATCTGGCCTGGAATGAGTTCAAACTGTTGGTGATTTTGGTGGGATGAATGAGAGACATTGGGAATGAAAATATGTCCAAGCCACTTTCGTCATTTTGTATATGTGGAGTGAGGATCGCTTTGCAAGATAAAAATAATGGGTCCGACTAAACCAACATTTGGACGATTTTGCAAGTTGCTATAGCAGTCATAGCGCTCTTGGGGACACAACAAACAAGTATTAAGTCGAAAATAAATGTAATAAACAACATAAAAAATTGAAGAGCTGAAATACTTCAAAACCATAAGAAAGATGCCAGTTTAGAAGAAGCAAAAAAAAGAATTAATACACATACGCCTGAAATGAAATGTTGAGAAATGACAGTCTAGAAATATGAGTTCAAAAATGATAGTGCCTACTTATTAAGGAGCGCCACGATTGACCGCAAACCAAAATCATACATACATAATATGTAGGTTGCTCGTCTTACTCTTATCCATGAGTTTGCTAATCCAAGTGCACAGCAGACTATGCACTTTTTTTTAATATCTGGATCCTGCCCCAAAGCTTATACTGCGGCCTAAAAGATCTAGTATCATAGGATTTTGTTTAGTCCAAGAGACATATCACCTTTCGGGTATGTCTATTTCCCACCTTCAGTGAGAAATAACCTCACATCAAAAATGTGCATTTGTTTCCCACTCGAGGTGAAGTTATTTCCCATGTGAAATTATTGCCCGTGAAGTTATTTCCCCACAGTTGACGCAATTTAAGGTTCATGAGATCTAAAGATTTCTTTATGTAGGGAACGTCGCGTCGTCTGACCCCAAAAAGAGCCCGGCAGTCACAAAAGACGTGCTCGGCAAGCTCGACCTCCTCTAAACAGAGTCGACAATCGGTCTCGCTAGACAGGCCTAACTTGTTCAGGTGGTATCATAATTTTGTTAAAAGGTCGCATTTATCGTTGGTATCTTGTTTTGTACTATTGAATGGAATGGCTTAAAAGCTGTATAAGAGATTTTTTTTTTTTTTTTTTTTTTTTTTTTTTTTTTTTCCCCGAGGGTAGGTGAAAATCTTCCATAGACACTATGAGAATAGCAAGCGCGTGCTCATAGTAGTGTCAGATTCTTACTGACCAAAAACACCTCCCTTCGATATAAATTTGTTAGATACTGCAACTAAGTTATACTACTTATCAAGCAATTTTTCTATCACGAAATATAAACGTTTGGCAGGTTACTTTCCAATGAAAGATCCTGCATATTCCGCAATTTAGATGCGGTTAATCCTTATCTCGCCAAGTCGAAAGGTTTTGTCCTTTGTAGTCGGCGCAATAAATTGCTCTCATCCAAAATAAGTAGGACTGTATTATTAACATGTCCGATTAGTCGGTTTCTATGTTTTCGCGCGAAGCTTCTAGTTTCAGCTTCGATTGTCGGAATTCCGAGATCCCTGTGGATATCGTCGTTTCTAGCATACCACGGTGCTTGGACAATTTCTCTAAGCACTTTATTTTGAAAGGTCTGTAAAATATTGGCATTTGTTTTCTTGGTACAACCCCAAAGTTGTATACCGTAGGACCACACCGGCCTTAGCACTTGCTTGTATAAAAGCAGTTTGTTCTCGGTACTGAGGTGGGAATGTTTCCCGATCAGCCAGTACATTTCTCTATATTTGATTTCTAATTCTTTACGTTTCATTTTCACGTGCGAATTCCACTTCAGCTTTGCGTCAAGTGTCATTCCCAGGTATTTGGCTTCATTTGCAATAGGAATTCGGGCCAAATTTATAAAAATTGGCAAGTCATTAATTTTTCTATAAGTGAAATTCACGTGAACAGATTTAGTTCCGTTAAGGGCGATCCGCCAGTCCCTCGTCCATTCATTTACTTTATTCAATGCGTTTTGCAGTTTGGCAGTCGTTTCCTCGATTGTTTTACCTACTGCTAGGATAGCGGTGTCGTCGGCAAACGTAGCAAGCATAGTGCCATCTTCTTTCGGTATATCACGAGTATATAACAGATAAAGAAGCGGCCCCAGAACGCTTCCTTGCGGTACGCCGGCCGAAATTGTTTTGAGCTCTGAGTATTCGTTTCCATTTCTAACACGGAAGAGTCTATTTCCGAGATATGAATCCAAAATCTCGTATAGGTACATGGGGAGTACTTGTCGTAATTTGCATTTCAAGCCATCGTGCCACACCTTATCAAAGGCTTGCGAGACGTCAAGAAATACGGCTGAGCATATCTTTTTTTCTTCTAGTGCTTTTTCGATTACGTTAGTAATTCTATGCACCTGGTCAATTGTCGAATGCTTACTTCTGAACCCAAACTGGTGGTCAGGGATTAGATTATTTTCTTCTATAACCGGTTGGAGACGCCTTAGTAATATCCTCTCGAAAATTTTTGATACGACTGGAAGAAGCGAGATTGGTCTGTATGATTTTACTTCATATGACGGTTTTCCTGGTTTTAAAACCATAATGACTTCCGCAACTTTCCATTGGCTCGGCACGTGTTTTAATCTAAGCGCAGCATTTATAATATGGAGAAGCTTAATTAATGCTTTTCTAGGTAAGGCTTTGAGAATTTCTCCGGTAATCAAATCATAACCAGGAGCTTTCTTAGGTTTTAGTTTCGCGATCTCACATTCGAGTTCTCTAAGCGTCGCAGATGTGAGCGTTAAATCGTCAGATGGTGGAACTACCATCCTCGTGATGTTGATGTTGTCATGAACCACTTGACCATCGTTGGGTTTAAAGGTTTCTTCCAAATGTGCGGCAAAAATATCCGCTTTTGCTTTATCTTCCCTTGCCCATTCATTTTGATTTATTTTAAGTGGCGGCGCGGGGATTTTGGGCCTTTTGGTGCCTTTTACGGCTTTCCAAAGGGAATAATTGGAATCTTTTTTCGCTGTTAAACTTTCAAGGTAAGAGCCTATCGCACGATTTTTAAAATCCTTAATGCTATTCTTTAACAAATTGCAAAGACGATTCAGATATGTTTTATGCTGTGGAGCACGACTCTGTTGCCATCTTTTACGCGCTTTTCTTTTTTCCCTGATTAATTCTTTTATTTCAGAAGGATATCTTAGACCGTATTTGTCCGGCGTTTTTCTTGGATTGGGCGTATTATTCCAAGAGGCGAGCTGTACTATCTGAACGAAGCGATCGACTTCAACCTCAAGTTCATAGGGTGTCGTAAGCGGTACGCTCAGTTCAACATTTACTTCGATTTCATTCCTAAAGCCTTCCCAGTTAGTTGTTCTACCAGTTAATTTCGCTGGCTCTCGGTTATATACTAGTTTTTCGCTCAATGTCAAAATAACTGGGGAATGATCAGACGACAGATCAAAGCTCTCTTCAACTTTTATGTGGTTGTTAGATATTCCTTTCACCACGAAGAAATCGATCAGGTCAGGTATTTTCAAAGTATCAGCTGGCCAGTAAGTCGGTTTGCCCGTCGAATGAAAATCACAACTGTACTCCATACCTGCCCCATAGAGCATTCTACCTTTTTGCGAGATGTATCTAGAGCCCCAGAACGTATGTTTCGCGTTAAAATCGCCGCCAATAATGAAATTAGGTTTCAGCGATTTAAATAAGTTAGTAAAATCACTTTTTTCAAGCGCGGAACGCGGTGGACAGTAGATAGATGAGATTTTAATAGTACGCTGACTATTTTTAACTCGAATTGTGCACATTTGCAGAGTTTCAAGCTCTATCTTTAGGTCTTCGCATTGTTCAATGCAGTCTTTAATAAACAAGGAAGATCCGCCTCTCGCTTTGTCCGAAGGGTGACAAGCGTGGTAATCAGTATAGCCTTTTATTTTTAAATGCGATTCCTTTTTCACGTGAGTTTCAGAAATCAAGCAAATGTCAATATCTTTTTCTCGCATGAATATTTCCAATTCGTCAAGTTTTTGCAAAAGTCCGTTTGCATTCCAAGTACATATTTTTAACATTCTTTTTTCATTCATATTCTAGGTGAAGTACGCGTTTTCCGTGAATAACTCTCAAGCTTAACCAACCTATCGAGAATAATTTTATTTATTTTGCTTTGCTCTTCAAGTTTCGCGAGAATAATTGAGAAAACTTGAGAAGCAGGGTCCGTCGGGATTTCGATGTTTTTTGATTTTTCGGATGCTGCAGCCTGGGCGTAGGTCTGCACTCCTGCTGTCCGAGGGCTATTACTTGATGTCTTTTCTAATGGCTTTTCATTACCATTTCTCTTAAGGCCAGAAGTCGAGGGCTTTTCTCCTGTCACCAACTTTTTCCGCTCTGAACCCGGTGGTTTTTGTTTGCCTACGTTCCCCTGACCGATCTTACTATTTGCATTAGTTAGCGGTCTTGTTATTTTATTTTGAGGCTTATGGAGTGCATCTCTCCGTTTTTGCAACTCCTTAGCTACTTCACAGCCTCTATAATTTGCCGGGTGCTTTCCCTTACAATTAGCACAGATTGCGGAGGCTTGTTTGTTCACTCCACAGTCTTGGGAGAGGTGATTTCCGGCGCATTTCACACAACGCGGTTCTTTTTTGCAGTACGTTTGCGTATGATTAAATCCTTGGCAACGTTTGCACTGCGGAATTATTTTTAAATTTCTACGCATGGGCTCGATTTTGACCACGATATTCAATATGGTTTTAATTCGGTAGATATCGTCGATGCTGTCAGATTTATCGAATGTTAGCATAAAAAGTGGAAGTCCACGCCTAACCAATACGTCTGTATCTATTTCAGATTGTTGCTTTTCCTTCTTGATGATATTAATGGCATCAAGAATTTTAAAGCCTTTGACTTGAAGGTCGCTCATAACCTCTTCTTTGGTGCATGAGGGGTGAAGACCCCTTGCTACAACACGATGTGGCCTTTCTGACTTGATTTCGAAAGTATACCACTGAATCTTATCCACATTAAGTTTTTGGGACACTGCTCGGTAGTCATCGTGGTCGTCGACGTTAATCCTCCACGCATTATTCCTCAAAGATGTGACCTTAAATTTCGATGTAATCGTTCCTTTAAGGAGGCTATGCAACTTATTATATTCCGTTATCCCGACGATGTTTATTGGTGGCGGTAAACGAAATTGCGTTTTACGTTGATTTTCTTGCAGTTCTTTACGCTTTTCTTCATTTAAGGGCACGACTTCGGGCGAAGAACCGGCTCTCCGTTTTTTAGAAGGTCTTTTCTTAGGGACCCGATTCGTTTCGCGTGCCAGCTCTTCTTCATCGGTGTGGTACTCCCGACTATCTAATAGTGCTGGAGCACATTCGCGCTCTTTCTGCGAGTGTGTGTTCTTTAGAACCTTATTCTCTTCTTTTAATAGATCTATCTCTTTCTTAAGATCTTGATAGAGTAGATCCATTTCGTTAAGCTTTATTCGGAGTACTTTATTTTCTTCCTCAAAGCTTTTATATTTCGCTAAGTCCTGGTTTTCGCGCTGCGGCGCTCCCGGCGGACTTTTTTTCCCGGAGTTATTCGATCTTGATGGAGGAGATCGAGATACCCTTGCACTTCTTGTGAAAGGGTCATTGGATTGCAATAAATGGCTCTCCCCAGAATCCGTAGAGCCGACCTCCGAAGAGGGTGGATTTTCCAGTAAAGCTGGACTGCCACCTGGGGTAATCAATCTTTTTGTTTTGTCCATTGCATTTTTGTATACACTATGCACTCGGTATACGGAGATTGGATTTTAGTCGCCTCTTACGACAGGCATGCCTACCTCGGGTATATTCTAACCCCTACCCGAAGGGTATTATTAACAGAATAAAAAAAACACTGGAAAAAACTGGTGGGATGACACAAGGCCAGTGAAGATATTGAAATAAGATCCATGACGTTATGTTCATTTAAAAGAGCCATGATATCTGTGGACCTTACGTCATCCCACCAAAGAAATTACACATTACATTGCATTACATTCGAAAGTGCTTTTGTTGCATAACTGAGAAGTTTGCAGCTTCATTTCATAGACTTATGCTTTTATTTCAAAAATAAGAAATACCTAAATCGCAGCCTTCTTGTACTCCGAAGTTTCATCTTATTATAAGTGTATCAGTTCCTTCATTGCAATATAAACAAAACAGGAGTGGAAGTAAATAAGAAAAAAACACCTTGTGCCCATAATTCTAAGCCACTCAGTACATACTTAACCTTTCCCTAACGCAAATTGTTATGACTTCAGGGAAATCTCCTCTTCCATCCTCCCTAAATTTCCCTTGGCCCGCGCTGTGCCAGAAATTTTAAGGGTATTCGCGCGCGTGTACTATACAAAAAAAAAATTATATCTCTTAAAATATTCAGCGGGACTTTTCACTTCGAAAATCGTTTCATTTCGTGGAAGCCAACGCTTTTTATTCTTATCAACGCATTTTTTTATATCATTTTCGAAATGACAGTATATAGATTGATTTGCATTTCATCACCATGTGGGATCTTGCTGACGTATCGCTTCGACAATGCTATCAAATTATATATTTATGAACGACGGCTTTATTTTATTAAAATCGAATTTTGTGACATTCGAATAATGTTTTAATACTAAATCAAGGCGAAATGTATGTGTAATAATATTCTCTCTCTTTCTTTCCACAAAAATACTATTTTTTTATAAAGCACAGCTTCATAATTAAATTGATCATTAAATGATGCTCATCTATAGAATGTTGAGTGTGATGAGGCAATGTGTGCTCGCTTTACACAATTGAATAGTAAAAAGGAATCATCTTCCTCTAACAACGAATACGAACATATATAATGATGTTCAGAAGAGCACCGACATACAAACACCTACAATATCGCTTGATATGAGCCACCTCTTCAACTCGTTTAAGAACTTAGCTGGTAGCTACATTCAAAAGGATTCGAATGAATCTGCAGGTAATTAAGTATTTTAAAATAAATAATATAAATAATTTAGTTTTTATATACATATTGCTTGTAACATATATTACTTTTTGGTCATGTGCTCAATCATGCTTGAAATTTATTTACATTTTTAAATTTTTATGACTATATCATGTTTGCACTGAAATCAGAGAACTGCAGCTAAGGCGGGGTCTTTTTTTTTGGTAATACTCTCAAGCATTGCATTGTAAATAGATTTGCACCAGAAATTTGTATCTACAAAAAAAATACGATGCTTGCTACCTAAGTTTTGAGATAGACAGGTAAAAATAAATATTTATAGTCAAAAATGGCTTTATTGTTTTTTAAAATATTCTCCATTAAGATCAATACACTTTTGCCTGCGTTTGAACCAATCTTCGAAGCATTTTTTCCACTCCGATTGAGGTACAGTAATATATGGATATATATAAACTCCATAAAAGAAAAAAAAACGCTTATAAGATACGCAAACGAATTCCCCATGTCCTTTCCTATATTAATCCATACAAAATAAAACTAATATAAGAAAAACGTTTAAAAGAAAAAACTGATATGTAAAGGGTGATTTTTTAGCTGGTTTGGTTTTGGCAACACTGGTTTTGACAGCTGACGTGTGATTAGTACCTTGTGTCACTGTCAAACAGCTTCAGTTTGGTTTGCAATTTAACCATGGATCGTCTTACAAATGAACAACGCTTGCAAATTATTGAATTTTACTATCAAAGTTCGTGCTCGGTTCGAAATGTTCATCGCGCGCTGCTTCCATTTTATGATCGGCATTCTCGACCTTCTTTTTGGTTGAATGGGTACGTAAATAAGCAAAATTGCCGCATTTGGAGTGAAGATCAGCCAGAAGCATTGCAACAGCTACCAATGCATCCCGAAAAAGCCACTGTTTGGTGCGGTTTATGGGCCGGCGGCATTATTGGGCCATATTTCTTCAAAGATGATGCGAATCGCAGCGTTACTGTCAATGGTGAACGCTACCGAGCGATGATAACAAACTTTTTTTTGCCCGAAATGGAAGTTCTTGACTTGCATGATATGTGGTTTCAACAAGACGGTGCCACATGCCACACAGCACGCGAAACAATGGCGCAATTGCGAGGCGAGTTTGGTGAACAGTTAATTTCACGTTTCGGGCCGGTCAATTGGCCGCCTAGATCGTGCGATTTGACACCATTAGATTATTTTTTGTGGGGGTATGTCAAGGCTAATGTCTATAGGGACAAGCCCGCTTCGATTGACGCACTGGAAGCCAACATCCATGCATTCATTCGTGAGATACCGGCCGATATGTGTGAAAGAGTATGCCAAAATTGGACTCAGCGGATGGGCTACCTGAGACGCAGCCGCGGTCAACATTTGCATGACATTATCTTTAAACATTAAATTGCAAGGTTCAAACTATCGATTCAAATAAATATTTCATTCATTTTTTCGAATTTTTTGTGTTTTTTTTTTAAAAAAAGTTCTCAACCTCATAAGAAACTGTTTCCAAACACCAAAATCTGTAAATACATAGAAAACATATCGCTTTTAAGAAATTTTCCCATAACAATAATTTTTGTTCAAACATCAAATGTGTGTGTAGCCATTTAGACATTTGCGAATCTATGTTTTAATTTTCTATCGTCCGTGCTAGCGTTTTCTTGTCTTAGATGTTTTTCCATTCGGCCCCAATGTCCAAAACTCAGAGAAACACGAGATACATAGTCTCGCTTAAGATTAAAATTGAAATTTTAGGAGAGGTAAATTGTGTGTAAAATATAAATTCAAAATTTCAAAAAGCACTTTATTGAAAATAATCAAAAATGCTGAAAACATAGAGAAAAAACCGAACGTTCGGCTTCTGCTTTGGCTTCGGCCACCTTCGGCTAAAAATTCAACCTTCGGCTAAACATTCGGCTTCGGCTAAATGAGGCCGAAGATTTTGCCGAAGCCGAATGTTGAATTTATTGTTTTCTGTAAAAAGAACATGTATGTTTCGCTTCGCGAAATTTGTTAATGCGTCGACAAAAATTCTGTTGTAGAAGTGCAGTTACAAGCTGATGTGTACCTATTTATATTGAAGCTACAGTATTTTGAGAGTGCGAAGTTGCAACAATATCCTTAATAGAGAAAAGAGTTTAGATGGTGTCTTAAAAATTGAAGTGGAAAATAGTCTAGTTTCAAAAACGAAAGATATTGTTAACAACTTTAACAATTATTTCGTTCGTACTTTCCAAATTAATAGTTTAGCTTCTAAGCCTGTAACCGCGCTTGAAATTTTATAAGCGAATAAACATGTACTCATGTACATCGGACGGTATCACAATCGACATTTAAAAATACATAATAAATAAAAATGTCAGCTGTGGCGTTTTACTGTCTACGCTGAAAGTTGCCGAAGTTAAACATGTATGTATGTATTTAAAAAAGGTAATCAAACATCCTCAAAACTTTTTGGAAAAATTATGAAGGATCGATTAATAACACTGTACCTTTTTTTAAAAATATTACCGAATTACTCCTTTAACATTTGAATACATACTTAACATAAAATACCGTTAATTATATAAAAAGGAAAAGCCAATTTAGTGGAAACTATTTCAGCCGAGAAGAGACGTGCTGTTACGTTAAGATATTCTTGCGCTTGAAAATGCAATTCAACCCCCCGCAGAAAATTTAAAATAGCCTTATTCATCGGATTCGGCTTTGGCCGAAGGTGATAAAAAAAGCCGAAGTTCGGCTTCGGTTTCGACTTAGACCAAAAAATGGCCTTCGGTCGGACTCTACTTCCAAGCACTTGGGCTTGTGAACTTTGCTTTCGCGCTAAATGTTTATGTCTTAGCTAAAAGCTGTATAATAAAACGGCAATTTCGCGCTAAAGGTTTGTGTCTGAGCTAAAGGTTGTGTAATAAAACGGCTACTTCGCGCTAAATGTATGTATCTGAGCTAAAAAGGTATGTGTCTGAGCTAAAAAGAAGGTGTGCAATGTAATCCAGTTTGTTTTATTTTCATTGCGTGATCCTTATAGATCATAAGTGATAATAAAATACGGCTAATGTTCTGTACAAATTTTGCAATCCATTTTTGTTGGTTCCCACCAACAAACATTCACGGAAAACACAAAACAAACATAGTTCAAACACAAAAAAAAACCCCAAAATTCGCGACACCACAACCTACCGATCACAACAAACCGAAAGCTGAAAGCCAAACGTCAAATCATGCAAAGACCAATCGCTGATGCTAAGTCGGTCTCTCTCCCCATCATGCGAGGCTTACATCAAATCAGGAGGTGTAATATCCTACCTAGTCGCACCAACTAGGACGCAAGGCATGCGAAACAGCGTGGGAGGCAGATCGCACCTAGTCATCAACGGCATGCTATCTCACTCTGGCACATGACGATAAGGCGAACTGGTCTAATTCAAGATGTATAAGTTAGTCACAACGTACATACCCAAGTAATCATAATAATTTCTATGTACATCAAACTAATACTAGACCAAACATTTTCACGGTCAATGTCAATGACCATATGCTTTACAGCTGAGCATATTACATAAGAAACCGAGGTTTCCTCACCAGCTGATTCGAAATTGTAACTTTGAATTTTAAACAAGAAATTAAACCGAATTTTATAACGTTCTTCAAACGCATTGTGTTAAATTGACTAATGAATTAGTAGTCCCCGTTGATATTTGTCCTAAACCCTTTACGTTGGCAAATGCCCTTTGCTTCTTTAAGCTAAGAAGCTGTGCCACATTTTCAGTCACGAATGTGGCTTCTGACCCCGGATCTATTAATGCTCTCACAACGTGCTGCTTCCATTTGCAGCTAAAACCTTAACTAATGCGGTTGCTAGCAAAACTTTGGATTGCATTTGGTTGAAGTATAGATTTATATTGTTATTTGTAGAGGTTGAAGCATTATTTTGCCCATTGTTCGAAATACTCTGACTCGAGTTCTGAATTTGAATATTTGAAAAGGTTGGAACCCCATTTTGTCCATTGCTCCATTGATTCGGAGTTTGAATCTGATAAGGTTGTGTTGTGTAGTTTGGTGTTAGTGTAGCAATGTGTCCATTGTTCCACGAGGGTTGTGGTATGTAGTTTGGTGTTGGTGTACCAATCTGTCCATTGTTCCAAACATTTGGTGGACTGAACTGATTCGCGTTTTGAATCAGGTGCGTATTGTTCTCTGCATAGTTTTGCCCATGCAACGCTTCTGCATAAGGGTAATGATGAACCCTTTGGGCCTCAAAATGCAAGAGCGTGTGGTGTTTTTGACCACATTTTTAGCAACGATTGCTGCTCTTACAATTTGACGAATGGTGATCGTAACCGAAACAATTTGAGCAGATAGAGTTTCTCTTTACTGCTTCAGCTCGAATCTTCACGTCCATTTTTAAAAACAGTTTGCATTGTCGTATTCCATGCGATGCCTTGCATAGGCGACAGAGAAATTGCTGTGTTTCATAAGACGATTTACTATGAAAGGTCGTTGGAGTGACTTTTTCAATTAAATTTGTCGTGTTTTGTGGCCTTGCAGCCTCATTTGACTCCATTATATTTTCTAGGGAGCTGAATCTCCCCTCAATAAACTTGGCGAATGTGGTCCAATCTGGGATAGATTTGGAACTGCCAAGCTTTTCTTCCCAATCCTTTGGCGTTTGGAGTGGAAGTTTGTGGTAAATCACATATATGAGAATGACATCCCAAGTTTCAACAGCCATTCCCAGATTGGATAGTGCATGAATACAGTTAGTACTTGTATCATGCAAAGATTTTAAGTCTTCTGCGGATTCATGGGTGAGTTTTTTTTGCTCCATTAAAACCCTTAACTGTTTATTGACTAATTTGCGTTTATTTTGGTAACGCTCATTCAATATTTCCCATGCCGCAGCGTAGTTTTTTCCATCAGCTTCAACTAATAAATGCTGAATCAGCAGCGCAGCATTATCTGTTACATGTGTTTTGAGAAACTGAAGCTTTTGTGTCTCAGATAACTCAATGTTTTGATCAATCAAGCTCTCGAACAAATTATGAAATTCATTCCATTCATCCAATGCGCCCGAGAAATTCTTGATTTGAATTGGTGGTAACCGAATGTCACACACCGAAGTTTTAGTAGTGTTTAATCGTGAAACCTCTAAATTCGCATTGGTTTGTTGTGCAAACTTATCAAGCTGGTCTTTTAAAAGTCCCATAAATGGAAAGTAAGCCCGTTTGATTTTTGCAAATGTTTCTGCTTCGAAGTACGCGTCTTTAAGCTCATCAGCTGAACTATTTACGATTGCCTCGTGATCCTTTTTTGCTCGTTTGAAGCATTCTTCACAATCGCTAATACACGCGTTCACATAACCCCTTGATTTTCGCGCTTCAGTATCTCTTTTAAATTCTTGGAAATCGGTTTCAATTTCCTTTAAAATTATTTCCTGTCGTTCGATAAGTTTGGCAAGTTTCGCGTTAGCCATTTTAATTTGTTAAGATATGACTTTATTTTGATTGATTAAAATTGGATTTTCACTTTTTATTATGTTGTGTTGGAGTAAATATTCTTAGTGTGAATATAGTGCAAGAAAAGGCGTGAAAGAATATATAAAATTCTTACCTTAGTTTGCTTTTGCAACTGCAACTTCAGTATATTAAACTATCAGTTACAGTTGCAGAAGGCTTTGTGTTTGCACAGTTCCTGTTGTGATTGCTGACTGTTATGCCGTTGGCTATAGCTTATCGAAACTGTTTCCTTCCGTATTGTATGAAGTACCGCTTCACTGCACCTCCGTTGGATCCGTTTATTACGAACTATTCGAACTCGTTGGGTACTGTGGCCGATTGACTGTCCGTCGTTGATCGGATGTGATCTTAATTGGATTAATGATCCAACTACACTCTCTCCACAGTACACTTTTATAATATATTGTGCACTTTTTGCACATCCGGCTCGAAGGACCACATGTTCTAACGTAGGGGACGTTAGAAATTTGAATTTCGCTTGAGAAGTCGTCTCAGCAAAATGGTGGTGGAATTTCACTTAGTTCAAATGAAACACAATGCGTTTGAAGAACGTTATAAAATTCGGTTTAATTTCTTGTTTAAAATTCAAAGTTACAATTTCGAATGCGCCAAAATGCGCTATCAGCTGGTGAGGAAACCTCGGTTTCTTATGTAATATGCTCAGCTGTAAAGCATATGGTCATTGACATTGACCGTGAAAATGTTTTGTCTAGTATTAGTTTGATGTACATAGAAATTATTATGATTACTTGGGTATGTACGTTGTGACTAACTTATACATCTTGAATTAGACCAGTTCGCCTTATCGTCATGTGCCAGAGTGAGATAGCATGCCGTTGATGACTAGGTGCGATCTGCCTCCCACGCTGTTTCGCCTGCCTTGCGTCCTAGTTGGTGCGACTAGGTAGGATATTACACCTCCTGATTTGATGTAAGCCTTGCATGATTTGACGTTTGGCTTTCAGCTTTCGGTTTGTTGTGATCGGTAGGTTGTGGTGTCGCGAATTTTGGGGTTTTTTTTTTTTGTGTTTGAACTATGTTTGTTTTGTGTTTTCCGTGAATGTTTGTTGGTGGGAACCAAATAAATACACTTTTATAAAATACGATACAATTTGCGCTGTAGATTTTTTCTTTAACAAAATATGTTTTAAAAAATCAAAACATCGCATTTTGCTTTTGCTACTAAAAATCGAATTTATATCAATTTCACTGAACATACCTATTTGTTGTCAGTTCACAATCACTGTTTTTTATCCGACTACGCAGAGGAAGGGTTATGATTTTAACAGGCTGGGTTTGTTTGGATGTCACCTCGTACAGCCTAAACTATGGAATCGATTTCAACAAATGAGGTGTCGTTGGATTCGTCTTGATGCGGGTCCTAGGCTATGTGACGTCTAAGGAAAATTCAATATGTTTGAACCGATATAATGTGTGAGAGCTTGCATTGTCGTGGTGGAGAATGATTCATCTTCTGCGATTGGTTTCTCTTATTTTTCCGTACACTTCTGGCAAACAAATGGTGAGGTACCAATGTACCATTCAGAATTGTCCGCACTACGCTGTTCTAATGGCACGGTGGCGACATGTCCAATTATTCCGAAAAAACAGGCACGACCATTTGCTACGAAGTGCTTCATGCGCGAACAACTTTTGTTGGATTTGGCTCGTCTTGAGAGAACCATATAGTCGTTCGAGGCAAGAGTGCGCATTTTGGACTTCGGGCTTAAATTCTGAAAAATGTACAATAGGTAACAAACAAAAGAGCCTATTATTTACTTAGTTGGCGCTACAGCTCGAGGTGAACCGGGGCCTGCTTCTCGCAACTATTTGTGTGTGCGTGTTATATTTTTTGCACGAATGGAAGGGACCTACAGTTTTTTGCCGACTCCGAACGGCGAGTTGAGAAGCTTAATCGTGACAAATGATACTCTTTGATGCTTGTCAGGTATTCGAAAGACCCGGCCAGGAGTTGAACCCGGGCAGCATTGCGTGGTAGTCCAACGCACTAACCACCACGGCCACGGCGACCACAGCCTATTATTTGGTAGCTCTATATTTTACGAACAAATTTATAAAAAAAATATTCTACGTTTTTTTTTAGTGTTTCATATGTTTTGATCAAAAAACAAAAGGAAGTCAAGTTGCGCACTCTTGCCCCGAAGTCAAGGTAAGAGTGCGCAGAGGTATGGGTAAGAGTGCGCAACTATTTTAAGTCACAGTTTTCGTAGTTTTAATGGTTTGAAACTGTGCTTTCACACAAACTAAATTCTCCGGCAGCCTTTCAAGGGCTGCTTCCATTTTAAATCAGCTCCCAAGCCTCGCAGATTTGCTTTTGGGATATCAATTTCATTTCCGTTTGCCTTAAGTAGATACGATGCATTTTTCAGGACAAACAAAAACAGCAAGATGGAGCTGCAGCTTACCACCTACGACTATGATGTGCTTGTTGCACCTTATGACAGAACGTAATAGCCCAAAAATTGTTATTATTATAAAAAGTTAAATACTGAGTAAGAAAACACTGCGCACTCTTACCCGCAGAACGACTGCGTACTCTTTCCCTAGACGCTACTATTTTTTCATTGTATGAAAAATCTAAGAAGGAATAATATTATCCACTAAAATTGTATCCTAAATCTAACACACATATACACTGTTTATGCCTACATACTACTTATGCTTATGGGGTATCGAGTTGCCACGCTTTCCTGACACACTTTTAAAAATTAACTTTTTTTTTAACAAAATCCGGCTTTTTATTCCTTGTTGATTTTCTTTGTATTGTTAATTGGAAAATTTTCATAAAAGTTGGTTATCATTGGCGGTTAGTGAAGCACACATTTTCTCATTTAGCGATTGCTGCTAATTATTTCACAGAAGGAGAAAATGGCACTGCGTACTCTTACCCGCTGCGCTCTCTTACCCCGAACGACTCTACAGTCGATTGTTGTTTAGTTTCGAGTTCATATGCATATATCCATGAATCGTCTTATAGACGTCTTTTGAAGTACCATGATTGAATTTTTTCAACATTTCTTTGCGCCAATCGATATGAGCCATTTTTGAACGATTGTCAAATCATGCGGTATCCAATTGAATTCGGAAAACCAGCGAAACACGGTGGCAAAGCGAGTTGATCGGCAACATGTTGTTGCTTTGATCCACGTCGAGAATCATAGTAAATCATCGCATTTTTTATTTAGCGATTGCTGCTAATTATTTCACAGAAGGAGAAAATGGCACTGCGTACTCTTACCCGCTGCGCCCTCTTACCCCGAACGACTCTACAGTCGATTGTTGTTTAGTTTCGAGTTCATATGCATATATCCATGAATCGTCTTATAGACGTCTTTTGAAGTACCATGATTGAATTTTTTCAACATTTCTTTGCGCCAATCGATATGAGCCATTTTTGAACGATTGTCAAATCATGCGGTATCCAATTGAATTCGGAAAACCAGCGAAACACGGTGGCAAAGCGAGTTGATCGGCAACATGTTGTTGGTTTGATCCACGTCGAGAATCATAGTAAATCATCGCATTTTTTATCGTACCCGTGTTACTCATTGTGTTCGAATAGATTGCTTAAAAAAAGACCTAAACTAAGTCTCTTTTGGTAAAAAAAAATTACGTAAAGCAAAGTGAAATCAACTGTGGGACTCGTGACCATTCCCCACGTAGCGCTGACTTTCATATTTTTTGTTATTGATACCTTAGCTTCCAAAATCGGTCGTAGTATGGAAAAGTTCATCAGATCTTAGTCTGGCGAGTATGTAGGCCACTGCTGTGAAGAAATGAGCTGCGGAACGTGGTCATGTAAAAATGGTTGTGCCTGACGAGGTTTTCTCGGATAGTCAGGCGGCTTGGAAATCTCTGGAATTAGTCTCATCTATGTTACTTTAAAAACCACCTCCAACTGTCGTTCATCTCTGATATGTACATATAACTAGATGGCCAAGATGGCCACCTGTACTGGGTGCCGGCGTACAGAGACATTCCATGGAATTCTGAAGCGGACGACCTCGCTAAACTGATCCATATAGATCATAAGTGATAATAAAATACGGCTAATGTTCTGTACAAATTTTGCAATCCATTTTACACAAACTTACCGATGAGCTAGAGATTTGATTTCTTGTCTTGTTGTTTTTATAGTTATTCCAAATTCAAAAAAAATCAAAATTTTATCTGGGTTGCAAAAGTCGATACAATTGTACTGTTTTCGATACAATTGACCTTGCTTCAGTACATAAATACACTTTTATAAAATACGATACAATTTGCACTGTAGGTTTTTTCTTTAACAAAATATGTTTTAAAAAATCAAAACATCGCATAGTTTGCTTTTGCTACTAAAAATCGAATTTATATCAATTTCACTGTTGTCAGTTCACAATCACTGTTTTTTATCCGACTACGCAGAGGAAGGGTTATGATTTTAACAGGCTGGGTTTGTTTGGATGTCACCTCGTACAGCCTAAACTATGGAATCGATTTCAACAAATGAGGTGTCGTTGGATTCGTCTTGATGCGGGTCCTAGGCTATGTGACGTCTAAGGAAAATTCAATATGTTTGAACCGATATAATGTGTGAGAGCTTGCATTGTCGTGGTGGAGAATTATTCATCTTCTGCGATTGGTTTCTCTTATTTTTCCGTACACTTCTGGCAAACAAATGGTGAGGTACCAATGTACCATTCAGAATTGTCCGCACTACGCTGTTCTAATGGCACGGTGGCGACATGTCCAATTATTCCGAAAAAAACAGGCACGACCATTTGCTACGAAGTGCTTCATGCGCGAACAACTTTTGTTGGATTTGGCTCGTCTTGAAAGAACCATATAGTCGTTCAAGGCAAGAGTGCGCATTTTGGACTTCGGGCTTAAATTCTGAAAAATTTACAATAGGTAACAAACAAAAGAGCCTATTATTTACTTAGTTGGCGCTACAGCTCGAGGTGAACCGGGGCCTGCTTCTCGCAACTATTTGTGTGCGCGTGTTATATTTTTTGCACGAATGGAAGGGACCTACAGTTTTTTGCCGACTCCGAACGGCGAGTTGAGAAGCTTAATCGTGACAAATGATACTCTTTGATGCTTGTCAGGTATTCGAAAGACCCGGCCAGGAGTTGAACCCGGGCAGCATTGCGTGGTAGTCCAACGCACTAACCACCACGGCCACGGCGACCACAGCCTATTATTTGGTAGCTCTATATTTTACGAACAAATTTATAAAAAAAATATTCTACGTTTTTTTTTAGTGTTTCATATGTTTTGATCAAAAAACAAAAGGAAGTCAAGTTGCGCACTCTTGCCCCGAAGTCAAGGTAAGAGTGCGCAGAGGTATGGGTAAGAGTGCGCAACTATTTTAAGTCACAGTTTTCGTAGTTTTAATGGTTTGAAACTGTGCTTTCACACAAACTAAATTCTCCGGCAGCCTTTCAAGGGCTGCTTCCATTTTAAATCAGCTCCCAAGCCTCGCAGATTTGCTTTTGGGATATCAATTTCATTTCCGTTTGCCTTAAGTAGATACGATGCATTTTTCAGGACAAACAAAAACAGCAAGATGGAGCTGCAGCTTACCACCTACGACTATGATGTGCTTGTTGCACCTTATGACAGAACGTAATAGCCCAAAAATTGTTATTATTATAAAAAGTTAAATACTGAGTAAGAAAACACTGCGCACTCTTACCCGCAGAACGACTGCGTACTCTTTCCCTAGACGCTACTATTTTTTCATTGTATGGAAAATCTAAGAAGGAATAATATTATCCACTAAAATTGTATCCTAAATCTAACACACATATACACTGTTTATGCCTACATACTACTTATGCTTATGGGGTATCGAGTTGCCACGCTTTCCTGACACACTTTTAAAAATTAACTTTTTTTTTAACAAAATCCGGCTTTTTATTCCTTGTTGATTTTCTTTGTATTGTTAATTGGAAAATTTTCATAAAAGTTGGTTATCATTGGCGGTTAGTGAAGCACATATTTTCTCATTTAGCGATTGCTGCTAATTATTTCACAGAAGGAGAAAATGGCACTGCGTACTCTTACCCGCTGCGCTCTCTTACCCCGAACGACTCTACAGTCGATTGTTGTTTAGTTTCGAGTTCATATGCATATATCCATGAATCGTCTTATAGACGTCTTTTGAAGTACCATGATTGAATTTTTTCAACATTTCTTTGCGCCAATCGATATGAGCCATTTTTGAACGATTGTCAAATCATGCGGTATCCAATTGAATTCGGAAAACCAGCGAAACACGGTGGCAAAGCGAGTTGATCGGCAACATGTTGTTGGTTTGATCCACGTCGAGAATCATAGTAAATCATCGCATTTTTTATCGTACCCGTGTTACTCATTGTGTTCGAATAGATTGCTTAAAAAAAGACCTAAACTAAGTCTCTTTTGGTAAAAAAAATTACGTAAAGCAAAGTGAAATCAACTGTGGGACTCGTGACCATTCCCCACGAAGCGCTGACTTTCATATTTTTTGTTATTGATACCTTAGCTTCCAAAATCGGCCGTAGTATGGAAAAGTTCATCGGATCTTAGTCTGGCGAGTATGTAGGCCACTGCTGTGAAGAAATGAGCTGCGGAACGTGGTCAAGTAAAAATGGTTGTGCCTGACGAGGTTTTCTCGGATAGTCAGGCGGCTTGGAAATCTCTGGAATTAGTCTCATCTATGTTACTTTAAAAACCACCTCCAACTGTCGTTCATCTCTTATATGTACATATAACTAGATGGCCAAGATGGCCACCTGTACTGGGTGCCGGGGTACAGAGACATTCCATGGAATTCTGAAGCGGACGACCTCGCTAAACTACCGAAAAGGAACATTGGTATGCCGCTTGCCACTTATAAGCTATCACTTAAGCTTGATACAGTCAATAAAACCAATGTCAGATGGGGAAGTGGGCACATTCGCCTTGCCACCAGTCAGATCTGGCTTATGCTAAATTTTAACCGCTCTAACTACCTTCAGTCCCCTCAGAAACACAATGCAACTAGGCTTGTCGTCCTTTCAAATGACTTCTGCAGAATTTTAATGGCTTTTACACTTGCGCCTGATTTGACGCGCGTGTTTTGGTTATTTTCCTTTGGACTCTTATTCTGTGAAGCGCGCATTTTTACACTAAGCCTATTTTTCATTCTTTAGTTTCGCGTGTTTTTGACAGCTATCTCTAATTTAATCTTTGGTGCTCATTTTTAAATTTTATAACCAAATGAATTAAAAAATCTAAAATGACACTTGAAGACCTAAATCATTTATTAGACTCTGCAGAAATGATTCTTGAATGCATGGATACCAAATTGGGTGAATTTTATAATTAAAATTTAGTTAGCTGGTTAATTCTTTGCTCCATTTCAATTCATCCGCCATATTAAAATTGAATACTCATATCAACAGCCAAAGAAGTAGTAGAGTAGAAAACTACACCTAGGAGAATACTTCTTCAATGATTTCAGTGACGTAACGCAAAAAGACATGGGAAGCCTATCTCGCTTTATAGCTCCAAATGGTACTCATGAGTAGCGGGGATAAGCTGCTACCTAACCTAACCAACCTCGATCTCACTTCGATTTCTCGCTGACTTAAGAACCAGACTGTTTAGCGTTCAGTTAGTCAAAAAAAAATGTTTTTCATCTATCCGTTTTACGAAATGAATGCATTGCTATTCAAAAGTTTAGCCTCAACAAATGTCAACACAATGTAAATGTACGTATGTTGTATGTATAGTATTTATATATGTATTGTAACTTTATATTACGTATGTATAACAGAAAAATGCTTTCAGCATCGAGAGCATCCTCCTGGCCACGTGAATTTTACTCGTTGCTTATGATTATGAATGACACTCACGTTTCCCTTTATAAAATTTTCGAATATTTTTTTGCGGTTTATTTCAAAAATTCTTGTGAGAATTAAATATACATACATACATACAATATGAATGTACTTAACATCCATAAAACATTGTTGCCTTTGGCCAATGATTCAAGTGTCAAAAGTAACTTTGTTTTATGATTTGCATGCGTTGCGGCTTACGGTGCACGAAACATGAGCGCCGATTAGGCGTAAGTGAATTTTTATTTGTTTTAAACCTCATAAAAAATGTGAATTTAAATCAGTTATTACTAAAAAGGCAAAATTAGAAGTAAATGCTCTTACATATATTTACTGAATGACATGGGGTCTTTTTAATCTGATTTACAAAATTCGCAACTTCTGTTAGTTAGTGAATAATTTTGGGAGCAGTTGAAAGACCAATCAATGTCCAATAACCGGTAACTCGGCCCCCTATTCATCGTTACCAACCTTTTCAAACTACATACTCAGAAATAATTATTTCAATTCAACCAATAAACCCCTCCACTCGGCCTGAGCCTTCTTGGCCAACTGTCACCAGTTGTACATGGTTACTTTCGCAGACCACAAAAGAAGAGGTTGTTCTTTTCTACAATCCTCAGTGGGTAAAAGTGGTCGTTTGGATGAAAGAAAACCCAAATAGCGCATAGAGGGCGCCGTTTTGATACCACAACCTCAGGTGACCCGTTTAGTCGGATGTAATGTTGCGACATTTATATCCACAATTTGGAATTTAGGAAGAGGGTCAGCTCTCCAATCCCTTTTGGATATCTCTTTAAGTTCATCAAAGATAAGTTTGCAGAGTAAGCATTGCCTTGCTGAATAAGTGACTCTTTTTCATTTTCATCTTTGCAGCTACGGCAAAACTGTTGTGAGGGATCGCTAGTTTGGCTGCATGGTCCCCTATTGGCCAGTCCCCTTTAGATACTAACTGCCATTTATCTAGCAATATCTACGCGGGTTCTTTCTAGCAGTTCTAGAGAGGGCACATTCTGTCAAACTGGTCCACCTGAGACCAGCTAGTTTTAAGAAGTGTGAGAGTATATTGCCCTTAACAACACCTATAGGAATATGAACGTTTTCCGCTAGTGAGCCTCGTCTGGCAAGTTCGTCAACTCTCTCGTTCCCTTCAATAGTGCTATGTGGAATTCAGAGAAGCGTGGCTCTAGCCTGGTTGCACAAGCGATTGAGTTTTTCCTACCATCGATGTACTAGTTTCGATGAGGTGATTGCCGACTTGTGGTTGGGTGTTGGGTCGTTTATTAAGCTGTGACAGGCCTCGAGAATCGCTGGTAGCTCCACCTGAAAATCGCTAGCGAAATTCGGAAGGCGATAGGAATTCGATATGCCAAGTTTTTCCGAGAAAACGCCCGCACCTACCCCGCAGTCCATCTTTGACCCATCGGTAAATACCGTTGTATATAAATCTGTCACTACTCTCCCTCGCTGCTTGGAAAGCTTGCAGCGAAGAGCTTCTTGAAGTTAAGCTTGGAGATATTGTAATCCGTTGGAGACATGACCAGACCGTTTGGTAGTGTGTCCTGGATTTTACTGTAACAATATATCTTAGCAGTCCAGCATTCAGATTCCTTTAGTCGGACTCCCTGCACAGCGCTGTGCTTCTGATATGGTGATCAAGTGGCAGGAGTTGCAAAAGCACAGTGAGAGCATCAGTTAGGCGCATGAGCTCATTGCAGCTGTAATCCAATACTTGCCGTTCTTTGGACTTTTTTTTTACAATTTACACACGCTAAAGGGGATATGAATACCCTTATAATGCTTACTCACACCGCGAGTACATGAAAAACAATAACGAGACACAGATAGATCGGCGTATTGATAGGAAACTCAGATGTTTTAATTTTCAACTAACTCTATGGTGTCCAGGATAACTGAAGAGCTGTGTATTATTGAAAGTTATGCCATTGCTTATGATTCACAGAAGTTTTTTCTAAATGTTTCCAATTATTAGGTTGTGCAATAAATTTCTTCAGCCATACCACCATCCTACTGCCAGTGTTATGCCTTCGCAGTAGGTTTTGATATTAGCTTTTGAAACTGATCAACTTATTTTTATTTCGTGAGAAATAAATGTTTCGGCGACATCTCGATTTGAACCGTGAACCTTCAGCGTAACAAGCGACGACGACTACCACTACGCCACAGCCACCGACACTCTTCTGTTGACGTTATAATTTTAGCTTAGGGCGGGCCACCACATTCTAGATGCATATAGATGAGAATTGGACGCACTAAGGCTGTATGCATCCATAGTGTCATCCTATGATCCAGTCCCCACTTTTTGCCAGCGGTTTTGTTGCAAGCTATGCATGCTTTCTTGACCCGTAGTTCTTATTCTTCTTCCAGCTAAGTTTAGAAACAAGGACGATGCCCAAATACTTAGCACTGGAGGATAATAAACGTGTTTGTCCATTTAGTTTGGGAAGATCAAAGGTTTGTACCTTAGTTTTTGTGGTAGAAAGTATCATTTCGGTTTTGCCGCAGGCCGCAGAAGCTAACTTTATGATTTCGCTAGTCACGGAGTGCAATTTTCCTAACACTAAAATTACCACGTCATCCGCGTGCGCTACTGCCTTGACTCCGTCATTGTCTAGGCGCACCCAGATCTTGTTCATCACCATCAATCATAGCAGAGGCGAGATAACACCACCCTGTAGCGTTTCTCTGCTTACGAATTTGATTAGGTTGCTGCTTTCTAGGGATGCCTGAATAATTCTGGTTTTTAGCACATTGGATACTATCCATAGGCCAATGAACCCCTCTACGCCAAGCTCAGTGAGAGATTGTTGGATTGATTCAATGTGTACATTATTGAACGCTCCTTCTACATCTAAGAAAGTAGCGAGGGTGTAATCTTTATAATGGATTGTATTATTTGTCTTGTTCTTTATATATATGTATGTTACAAAATTTCATTACAAAAGATCATAAAGCATGGCTGCGCCGTCTGCGCGAAATGGATTTTATGTTTTATTGTACATTGTACGCATTACCTCGTGGAGAGCAGTATATGGGGGCGTACGCTTGAGGTACGCGTGCTGAGAGTTAGGAAGTGGAGATTCTTCTAAAATCTTCCGAATATGGATAATGAGGATTCGTTCCAGGGTTTTTTAGCACAAAAGGGGTGAGGCTAATAGGCCTGAAATTCTTCGCAGATTCATGACCTCGCCTTCCAACTTTTGGGATGAAAACCACCCGAACAAGCCTCCACGACTGTGGGACATAATTAAGGAATATGCATCCTCTAAATATAGGGACTAGCCACAGTACTGGATTCAAAAATCCTTCTACCTGGGGTATCGGTGTCCATCCGCTCTGCATTACTTAGCATATAAACGTAGTACGTAGGCATGGTACATATTTTGTTTTAACTACAATAGATGTCCATACATAGTTTGTGAAGATCAGAACATATAATACTTATGAATTTTTATCAAAGAACTTTTCTCTCGAAAAATCCAAGTGCACTTTCAACCGATTGTGGAAGCGTCCATACTGTATCATACAGCGGGACGTACCTCAACGTTTAAGTTGTCCTTAGAAATGTTTTAGCCAAGACGTCGATGCTGTGGCCTGTTTGAATATCATTTTCTATAAATCTCTACACCTTTCGATGTAATATTTGCGAAGGCGCCAATTGGGTGCGCATTATTTACGAATTATTTACAATAGGTTAGCTTAGGTTAAGAAGGGTGTTTGATTGAACGAGCAATCATTTCCACTAGGATACCCGAAGGTCTATTGTGAATCCCCTCATAGTTTGGGAGTAAATTCCTTTTCTAACAACTCGTAAACCAGTTGCTCTTGATGAATCGTAGAAGATCTGATATCTTAGAATTTCCGAGTTCTGTTATGTCTTCCAAGAATCTATTACCTAAAGTACGGAGGCAGAGTAGATGTTTGATCGATTGGCTTTCTTCCTCATCTTCGCAGCTCCACAGATATAGTTGAACTCAGGTAGCCACTTGCTTGTCATGTGACCTATGGCACAGTGTCCTGTGATTATTCCTGTCATTAAGCGTATGGAGGATTTATCCAGATGTCACATCGTCTTTGTCCTATTGAGATCAAGTTTCGGCCATAAAGAGCAAGATGTGATGCAGTCGGTTCGTGCGAGCCACAGAGCGTTGGTCTCTTTTTCGATTATATGGTCGATTGTGCTGAACAGTGTTTTAATCGGTGGCAGTACGGAGGTGACCGCATCACAATTGCTCAAGGCTGATCCAGCTTTAGCTAGTTTGTCTGCTATCTCGTTCCTTTCAATATTGCTATGTTCGGGTACCCAGTACAGTCTAACATTGTGGTGCCTTATGGCATTTAGTGCATTGCGACATTTTTGGACTGCCTTTGATTTTATTGTGTTTGATCCTATTGCTTTCAGAGCTGGCTGACTATCCACCAGAATAGCTATCTTCGACGGATGGAGGTCGCTTTCTTTTATAAATATTGCGGCCTTTTCGATAGTAATTCCGCCTGGGACATACTGCATGTATCCGGTAGTCTGAAGGATTCCAGTTTATCTAGTGTAGCTGAGTCGGTGAAGAGTGCTATTTCCCGGTCTCTGATCGCCTTGTTTGACAGCCAGTCTTCCCTACTGGGGAATAGGATCTGAGGTCTGAGGTCTGAGGTCTTGGTTAGAATTTCAGGATTGCATCTCCTCAGTTCCTGTATTTTTCCGAGTATCGCCGCCTGTCCATACGTGGTTTGCTTTAGCAAATCAGATTCACTTAGTCTGAGGACTCCCTTTGCTGCTGCGCCTTTGATGAACATGTCAATGCGAAGGTAATGAAGAATCATATATAATTCCGCCTGTGGCGTACTTCTTATTGCTCCTGTTTCGCCAAGTGCTGGAAATCTGCGAGTTTGTTTATGTAGCTTTTTACTTTTGTAGCAGTCCACCATACAGTGGATCCATAGGTGATGATGGGCCTGATGATTGCGGTGTACATCCAGTTAAAAATGTAGGGTTGCAGTCCCCGTTTTTTCCCGAAGGTCCTTTTACAGGCGTAAAAAGTATTTAATCCTTTCTTCATTATCATTTTAATAGCTTGTCTCCACGAAAGCTTAGAGTCTAAAATAATGCCTAAATATTTCGCCTCCTTTGAGAGGTTGATAGCGATTCTTGCGATTTGTGGTAGGGGAAAGTCTGTGATCTTGTTTCTCCTGGTGAAGAGGACAAGCTCGATCTTGTCTACAATAAGTTTGCAGGGTTCCAGCATTAAACCAGATATAAACTTATATGCCATAACCCATAACCCTATGAATATAGGACAAAATCATCACCTGTAGCCTTGAGTAAATGAGGTTCGAGGTCGTCTAGAACTGCGGCTTTGTAGGATTAAAGCCTAATTATGACAGCGTGTACTTCTTTCCGGTCCAATAGTTGAAAGGAATAATTATCCTTCAATTTAAGACTACCAGGCTGCTTGGGTGTCATCAATGTCTAACAGTCCGTATTAGCACTGTTTCTTAGGCCGGTATTCACCGACCGATATTAATTCGATTTTGAAATTAAGTGGCTCTTAGTTTTTTATATTTTTGGTTCGTATTCACCGAGTTTGTGAGACTTGATCCGTAGGAGGATGACAAACTATTTATTTGGCGCGTAATGACCAGGTACTTAACATATGATCCATTCGTTCACTTTATTTTGTGCTTCGTTATTTCGGTGTTTTATTTATTTTATTCTCAATTGATTGCACGCATTTAATATTCTTATAAAATATCTTTTACATTTTTCAGTATTTATCTAAACGTTAAGTTGTAATTCCAAAAACAAAAAAAAATAAAAAATACTTATATAACTTTTTGCACTCTCTATCTATTAGGAGAATCGAGCAGAGAAATGCGTTTTAGTCTCTCACCACCATCTGGCACAGTGCAAGGACGTGGTGATCCAAGTCGGCCAGTAATTACGGATGAAACAAATTCTTCATCAGATTTCAATCAATGGCTGCATGCAATGAAACTAGTTGCCCGTTTGCCGGGTGGCATGCCACCAGAGTTTAGGCGCAAGGTAAATACGAACTGCTAGCTGTACACAAAGGCAATACGTTAGTGGCAATTAAAATGTAATTGAATTCAATTTTTAATCAATTTGCAGCTGTGGCTAGCCTTGGCAGACAAGTATTTGAAATCAAAAAATGTTGACTGGGAAAAGGAGGAAATCAAGTGTTTTAGTGAACAATGGAGGGAAGATGACGAAGAGTTGGGAATTCAAATAGTTAAAGTAAAGAACTTCGCTAGAACACACATTTGCTGAACATTAATATTTATCGAATCTATTTAAAGGATCTTCACCGAACGGGCTCCAGTCTGTGCTCTGGTCCAGCGGGCACTATAAATCAAGCAAAATTGAAACGAATTTTACTAGGATACGCGCGTTATAATCCAGAAGTTGGATATTGTCAGGTAAGTGCATACAAATAAGATCCCGTCAGGTGTGAATGTATGTTCACATTCGACTGGGAGAAGACACAATTTACTTATTTTCCGTCAACTACTAAACCCTTGCCCGTGGCGGCCGTGGCCGTGGTGGTTAGTGCGTTAGACTACTACGCAATGCTGCCCGGGTTCAATCCCAGGCCGGGTCAAACACCTAAAGAGTTTTTTCACGGTGCCACCTCTTTCGAATGTCTGACAAACATCAAAGAGTATCATATGTCACGATCGAGCTTCTCAACTCGCCGTTCGGAGTTGGCAAAAAACTGTAGGTCCCTTCCATTCGTGGAAAAAGTAACACGCACACACAAATGGTTGCGAGAAGCTAGGCTTGGTTCTGTATAGGACTGCTGACGCCGTATATTTATTTTTCATTTTTACTAAACCCTTGAATATGGATTAAATGTTTTCATTTTTGTGTTTCTAATTGGTGTCGTTCAATTGTTTAATCTATCTACATACATATGTACATATATCCATCTATCGATGCCTGTGAATGTGTTCTCTATAGGCTTCTATACTGTTCATCCGATTGCGAAGAAACTTTGTCAAGTGTTTATTTAGATGACGGGGATGGTTAAGTGGTAGTCGTCGTCGCTTGTCATGCGAAAGGTTCACGGTTCGAATCCAGATGTCTTCGAAGCATTTATTTCACACGAAATAAAAATAAGTTGATCAGTTTCAGAAGTTAATATCGAAACCTACTGCGAAGGCATAACACTGGCAGTAGGATGTTGGATATGGCTGAAGAAATTGATCGCACAAACTATAATAAGAAACATCTGGAAAAAACTCCTGTGAATCATAAGCAAGTACAAAAAAAAAAAAAAAAAATAATACACAACTCTCCAGTTATCCTGGACACCACCCATAGAGTTAGTTGAAATTGAAACCTATCATCTGAGTTTCCTACCACTACGTCGATCTGTCTGTCTCTCGTTCTCGTCCTTCATGTGCTCGCGCTGTGTGTAAACATTAAAAGGGTATTCATATCCCCTTTAGCGTGTGTAGATTATAAAAAAAAAAAATAAATTGCAGCTAGCTCAATGCTACCAGATTGCGATTTGCCTGCGCCGTACTTGAGACGAATCCACTTTCGCATTCGTACAGCTGCTAGCGTACTCAAAGATCGTAACATTCAGAAATCCGCCACGCCGGTCCAGACGCTATATCTCCCATAGTTCTGAAGCGGTATTCATCATCGCTGGCAAAACCATTGCGTAAGCTTTTCTATCTTTTCTACTCCCCTTTGGCCATTTTCTAGTTATCCAGAATCAGCCAATAAAAATGGCCAAAATTGATTCAACATTTTTTTTTAAAACTGCAGGCTTAGCTTCAAATTGGCTAAGAGATATTTGTGATCTTTTATTGTCTTGTCTGTTTTTTTTTTTTTTATCAATTTGGTCAAAATTGGCCAATACAAAATATTCCAAAATAGCAAAAAAAAAAATTTTAATGCGCCAATATATTCTTTGGCCAGTTCGAAGACTTATTTTTTGACCTTTCTTTCTCAAAAGTGCACCGTATTCGATTAAAAATGCCCTGACATTTTGGCCCCGATGCGACGTTTTGTATCCGAGTTCAATAGCGGATTGTCCATAGTGGGACAATTATCCAGACACATCGCGTGCACGCTCCTAATAGGTTTTGGAGATAAATCTTTACGACAACGGTTTAAAAAGAAAGTTCAACATTAAAATCGAGAAAAAAGACAAAAAAGTTGGCAATAGGTTCATCAACCGACCGATGATTTGTTTTCAAAAGAAAAGGAAAGAGGGCAACCGTTGGATTTTATTTTATTGACGAATTGGAAAAAAGATTTAGAGTCATTTATTAAATTGGCATGGGCATTATTTATGTAACGCTGATAGAGATAGTTATAAATCGCTTGAAGCATTATGAATTATGATAAATCTGGGGTACGGTGTCTGCTAGCACTGCGACCAAAGATGGTCTATTTTGCCCCCTTAAGTCTAGGAAATATACAGCATTTTTAGAGATTTGATAACCCATTTGACTGGAATACGTTTGTAGTCTTCTTCCGTTAGTATGTATTTGCCTAGTGTCTAGGATGCTCCGTAGTTTCTTTTGTTTGTTGACAGAATCTGCAGGTGTCTGTGTTGCTGGTTTTTATCTTATACATAGAAGTGGCTGCTGCAGATTAAATGTCTCGTTAGGCCTGCGCAAACAATTTTTTAATGTCCTTTGTTTAGTTTTAGGATTTCATTTGTTCTTTTGTTATTGTGATTAGGGAACTTTTCTGAGTGCTAAATGTTGTTCCGGTAACTTTTTAGTTGGTATGTTGTGCATTCTGCAATGACTTTGTTAGTGTCTTCTCTTGTGAAGCCATAGTGGGGGCCTGGTCCAATAATTGGGTTCACTTTTGGCCACTTTCAGCCTTTTCGTTGCCCACCTAACCTTAGGTTTGAGTGGCACACGAATGTGGCTTTTGATTTACAGTTGTGGTTTCTCAGTTCCTTTAGTACAGCTTGGCTATCAGACATTAAATTTATCTTTGTTTTTTTTTAAGTTTCTTCCCAGTAGGATTTGGAAATTTGTGGCATTTTTGTGGAGGGATATGTGTGGGAGACATCTTGGACCCAACGCAATATTCCGACGGCATTCTCTGCTTTCGACTCATCTGACTACCATTATTGGGTATTGCTCTTGGTGCACTTTGGATTGTTATTCCATTTGGGAAGAATGTTTCCTAGTTTTTAACGAGGTTCGCTGGCACTGGTCTTTTCTTTAGTTAGATAGATCTTGAAGCACTAAATCTGACTTTTGAATATTAAAAAGGAGGCGAGCAACCATTTAGTGGAGCACTCATTTTATTAGCTAAAGATTTTAGACAGACCTTACCAATAAATATACAACAAAGTCTATTGTCTTTGGCGTTTCAGAACAGATCTTGGATATTGTATGTACCAGTTAATAACGACACAAAATATGTATGTAGGTACATGTAGCGTCAGCACAGACTTTGTGAGGAAAGTGGTCCATAACGCGTTTGCCGTTGTTGGTTTTAATGCCATTACACGTCGTTTGATGATGACCCACAAATTTGCTATTGGATTGATATACGAGCTTTGTGCGGCCAAGTCAGAGCGGTAATATTGTTTGCATCAAACCACTCCTTAACTGTGCGAGACGTATGGCATGGGTCATTGTCTTGCTGAAACACAATGGTACATAAGCCCATCCATTATTCTTTTAACTTGGACTATTGGCCCGACAGCATTCGCGGTAAAGCAGCCCCATCACATCACGCTGCCACCTCCATACTTAACTGACTTCGTAGTGTTCTTTGGGTCCAACTCCTTGTTGGGAGGGTTTCGTACGTACATAGGTTCTGCCATCAGGTCCACACAGATTAAATTTGGATTCATCACTCCAGATGACAAAATTTCAGAAAAACTGACTTTTGGAGATATGGCGAAAAAATAGGCCTTTTTAGGATTTTTTTTCAGAAATACTAAAAATAAATCGAGATTCCAATAAAGAGTATTTATTACTAGTGATGAGCATAAAATCACTACCAGTGAATTATTCACCGTGAACGAAAAATAACTGTTAACGTCTGTTAACGACTTGGAAATAAACAGTGAATCGCTAAATAGTGAATAGTTTCACGTCACAGTTTGGAATTCGCAAATAACGATTTCACAACAAAAGTCGCGGTCGTGAGTATAAACGTGAGGTGCGAGGCAGTGAATGATACCTAGAACAAAGCAGAACGCGGTGAACGATATTGTGTATACTATACTGAATAATGCTGCCTTGCGCACACAAACATGTATGTATAGTGTGTTATGTATATTGTTCGCTGGGTTGCATTGAGAATTGCCGCTGAAAAAAGGGATGAAGGTTGGACTTCTTAGCGGTTCTAAGAATTTGTGTTAGCGAGTTTAGTTCTGTGCATGCGAATATGTGATTTTAAGGAAATTTACATTCATTTGTTTGTTTGGTGTTTAGGACTACGTATTTACAAAAAAAAAATACTTTTAAGATGCCGCCAATAACAAAGCGAAGAAAAACTTGTTTTATGTGGAATTTCTTTGAATTGACGAAAGTTTCGTAAAATGTAATATGTGCAATTTGAAAAGGCATATGGAAATCAAGCATCCGTTAATATCATTAGTTTCTGGGGTAAGTTTATTTTTGAATTATTGCGTCGAAATGATTTTAACGGCTAGTACGGCTAGTATACATGCAAACGTATGTACATGCATATTTACACATTACATAGTCAATAATTAATTGTATGTAAATTATATGTAGTTTTATAGTAGTTTATGTAGTTTCATAGTTGCATCGTCGTGAATTCACGTTCACTGGTTATATTCACAGTGAATAAAAAATCACGTTCACAGTTATACCAGTGAAAATAAACTCACGACTTAGCCCAACTCTATTTATTACACATATCAGTGGCTGTGCAGCGTTTTTCCGATGACGTCTCCGTTTTTTCAGTGTCCACGGCCGGACAAACAGCTCTTGTAATTTTTGAATTATAAAAAGCCAAATTCTTTTTTTTGATTTTATATAATAACTACTATAGAAAGAAGTACGTAGGTTTTTTTCGATATATTAATTTTTGACCAAATGGCGCACTTCCAAAGTGGAAAGTGAAAAATTTGCATAAAAAATCATCAGATAATTGATAATAACAAATGAACTATGTAATATAAAAAAAATCCTACGTACCTACTTCCATAGACAATGTATTTTTCAAGATACATATATTCAATATTATAAGTAAATCGGTTACAAATTGTCTGAGTGTTTCCGCCAAACTTAAAAAATGCAGTGTATCTCAAATACACGCGTTTGAAGTTTTGAGTAGTAGAAACTCATGAGGAAATTTTGCAATACCTTTAATCTGCGATGCTTGCACTGAGTACTTAGAGATTTTTCCCGACCTAATCTTTTGGGACATAATTTTTGAGGTCTTAGGGGACAATTTAAAAGAAAAATCGATTTTTTGAAAATTCTAGAGTGGCCTTACCGCTTAAGCATTTGTTCGCTTCTAACTAAAAGAAATTACAGAAAAAAACATAAGTTTGAATTTTATAGAGGTGTGCTAATTAGCTTGCCAGCGCTGTATGTACATTATTTTACAATTAAGTGCAGCGCTAGCTGCCATTTTCAAGAACATTTTTGTGTCGTCCTGTCATCTTCTGAAGAATTTATCGCAAAAGTCTTCGCTTTCAATTCCCACAACCATGACTGACTGTGCGAACGAGCTATTTTGGTAGCAAAAAATAACGACATTAATGTAATTAACAACGTTATACAAGGGAAAATTATCGACGATACACAGTAAAGTACAATGTCCTTCTGCACACTATGAAGGCTTGAGTGACTATGTCTACATGTTTGTTCCAAATGAGTTATTTTTTCTACTCTTAAACGGTATTAGTTAACCCATTAGTGCATGAAGTTAATTTGAAGTTTTTTTTTACATTTTGTGTTTGTTTGCAGTAAAACACTCTTTATTTTTAAAAAAAAAAAATACGAAATCAGAACATTTTGTGTTTTTATGAGTAGATAGAGTGTGTCCGTTTAAACGGACTCTATGCAGAGAAAACATTGCAAGTTTACATTTAGATAACGTCCGTTTAAACGGACCATATGCACTAATGGGTTAAGGTGCATCGGATCTTCTTTGTCAGCGTTATTACGGTGGAGTTGATATACATACAGTGCCGTTCGAAAAATGTTGCTCAAACAATTTTTTTCGAATTTTGGCGAATTGGTTGCAATAACTACATATTTTTTAATGAGGTTTTGTTTTATTAAGCATTTCAAACGTTTCATGATACATTTAGAGTGTAAGAATTTTTTACCTGCAGTCAAGGGAACAAACTGGTGTTAGACCGAAAAATGTGTGTTTTCGATACTTGCGTCAATTTTAGTAATAAATGAAAAATGCTTAATTATTGCAAATTTTTTATTTTTATATTGCTTCCTAGAAATATTGTCCATTTAATAAGTACTTTGTTGGACCTCCTTTTTTTTATTACTGCTGCACATCTGCGATTCATTGACTCAGATATGTGTATTTTTTAGTTTATATGTCAATTTTTTAGGATGTCAATTGACTCTGGACGCTTTCTCGCAGTCTTAAGTTTCATGATTGACTAGATATCCTCAATTGGATTGAGGTCTGGGCTGTAGGGAGGCCAGCTTAGCACATCAACATTATTTTTTTCGAAGCACTTTTTAGATTAAGAAATACAAAGAAAAAATACAAATGTAGTTCTCAGTCATAAGAATTGTAGGTTATTTTAAAGCTACAAAGTAATCTTTTATTTTTTAGAACAAAACAAGTTCATATTTACAATTTTGGCCATATGGCAGGGAGCATTGTCCAGTTGAAAAATGAACCTGCATGTGTCACCAAAAGGCTGTGACGCGGAGAGCTCTAATTCACATTCTAGGACTCGTAGATAATCTGCTTTAGTGTTTATCGATTACTGAGAGGCCATTCTATCTTCTTCATCTCCAGAGAAGCATCCCTAGACCATCACACCTTGAGTTTTGCAGGCATCCGTAAGAGGCATTCAGAGCTCGACTTTTGTTCACTAATAGAACGATTTTTTGCTATCCAGTTCAAAAAACATCGTAGCTCTAATAAATTCAAAGAACTGCCATCCGAAAGAGTAAGAAAATGTTTGAGCAAAATTTTTCGAACAGTACTGTATGTGTACATAGGGCTGGATTGCAAGGAGTTCCCCGGCACTTTTTGCTGTGGGTTAAGGGATGCTCTACCGATATAAAGTCTTCAGCATTGACAGCAGGAGTCTTGTTAGTTGTATCTTAATTTTTATGTTTATTTTTTATCATAATATTGTCAAACTAATATAAAAAAATCTTTTATTTCACAGGGCTTCAACATGTTGGGAGCGCTTATTCTGCAAGTTATGGATAAGGAAGAAATCGAATCGATAAAAGTGATGATATATCTCGTCGAAGGTATTCTCCCTAGAGGATATTTTAGTGGATCTTTAGGTGGCCTTCAAGCCGATATGGCAGTATTTCGGGAATTGATGACCTGTAAGCTTCCTAGACTAGCGAAACATTTGCAAAAGCTGCAAGGACCCGTTGAGAATGCCTTCGAACCACCGCTGACAAATGTTTTCACAATGCAGTGGTTCCTTACAATGTTCTGTACCTGTTTGCCAATGACATGTGTCTTGAGAGTGTGGGATTTAGTCCTAATTGAAGGCAGTGATGTACTTTTACGAACCGCCTTAGTCTTATGGAGTCTTTTAGAAGAGTAAGAGTTTCTTGTTACAATATAAATGTAAGGTTTTACATTAAATCTTTCAAAGACGGATTCTAAATACAAGGACAGCTGATGATTTCTATTGTAAAATGGGATCTTTCTCGAGTGAACTACTCAACGGACACCTGATAGATTCCAATGGGCTGATAGAAAAAGTCGTCGACTTGGGCCCCATACCAGAGCTGCAAAAACTTAGAGATAAACATCTATATAATATATCACCGTTTAGAGATAAAGATGGTCTACAGTAAGCTATTTTTAAATCAAAAAAAAAACCTATACCTATATTAATAAAAATTTGTTCTCATCTAGGCTTTATTATTCAGATGAAGAGGGCGATTCCGATGAAGATTCCAGAATGGCAGTGGCTACCGCTTGGGGCCTTCGTCTAAACCGAAGAGGCTCGGCAGGATTAGGTAATAAAACCGATGGCAAAGATCGAATTGCGCTTGATATCTCATTGCTGAAGAAACAGTACGATCGCTTGCGTGAAAGACAGCGTCAAGCACATATTATTTTAACTTCCGCTGTAGCTCGTCAAGGGTCAAATCCAAATCAATCGTCCATTCAAATGAATCAATTGCTCATTGGTCGCAATGCTATTGTAACAAATAATGGTAGACGTTTAGGACCACCTCAAGGAGCCATACCACCGGCCAGAAAGCCATCGCTGCCAACTGCAAAATCACCAAAACTTACACAAACCAAATCGCTTCGACGTGGAGAAACTCTCCACTGGCGGGATACAGAGCTGTCGAAGCGACGAAGAGGAAGTCTTAAGTGGAAAGATATAAAATCCGATAGTTCGCAATCAGGTCAAGATGACCGAACTCCCCAATTAACGGAAAGTGCACCATCGTCAAGAAGTAGTTCGTCGGAGCCAAAATCCCAAAGAGCTTCCATGAAAACACATCAACGCAGCGATTCGTCTTCCTACAGCGAAGATAGCGATGGGAATTCCAGTACCAGTACAAGTCTCTGTGATGAAGACGACCATGAAAATGTGTCCTCTCTAGAAGTTAGTCCAATGAAGAAGTCCAAACTAAGTAGAAAACATTCGGAAGTGCCTCAAAAAAAATGCCTCGAAGATGTTCTCAATAGTGACGAGAAGCAGCACACTGTAGATAGCCAAATACCGTTCATTCAATTAACGACAATCGATTCGCCAGTGCTAAATGCCAATAAGACTGATATTGATTCAATTGAATTTAGCAAGGAGGATAGCGAAACCGAATCCAATCGTCTGGACTATGCGGGCTTTGTCGATGAATACAGTTGGCCCGACATGATGGAAGCAACGAGCAGCGTTGCATTAGAAGATATTACAATCGATGTGACCTCTGATGAACAGGAATTCCTTTCTCTTACGAATGCAATTACTAGCACGAGTCAGCTGTCTCCAATACCCGACATTACAACTTACATTAACAACTCGAACATCAGTCCCTTGCGTACTCCAATATCAGCATTTGATTATACCAACCTTGTGGTCGACATTGATGAGTCAAAGAAGTTCGATGTGAACGATGAAGGTGTCACCAATGAATATTTCGAAAGGATAAACATCGTGGAGAGACCAACAAAGCTGGATCTTCTTTACTCTTTGAATGAGGAAGACAGCATACGAAACGCATATCAGAGTTGTCAACCCTCACCTGAGTCTGCATACGATGACTCTTTAAAAGAAAAGTCCACACTGGAATCCTCCACATTCCAAGCATTTGAAAGCAGCACTAAGAGTCCAGCTCCTTCCATGGAGGAATCTGATAGGAAAATGAAAGTGCTCTTAGAATACTCCAATCAGTCTTCGTTGTCGTTCATTGCTGAGGCAAAACATGAGATATCCACGGGAAAGTTCAAAGAAAAAGAGTTTGATGCGATGTCTTTAAAATACCAACCCTCAGTACTGGTTCCTTCTAAAAAAGCGCTTCCTGTGGATATACCCACCACTGATGAAACTATTGAGAACATATTTCTTGTACCGTCAGTTGCTGTGAAAAGCAGTACAACTTTGCACTCAAGTGAAACCCTCAAAGGTTCAGCACAGGCCATTGATTCAATTGGCATGGATGAAAACTCCAAAACTGTCCTTACTCACGATATAAAGATAACAGAAGCAAGTGGGTCATTTAAATCTCTAACTAAAGCAGACGACTTGAGAGAGGCTAGTGAAAGTCAAATCGATTCCAAACCAAATGAAATATGTAGAGAAGAAAAACCTTCAGAAACCGGTCAAAACCGTGAAAATACCGCTATTCATGCAACTATTAAGGGAGGTGAAATTGTTAAGGATAGCTTATGCCACATTCCATCTACAGAGGACCTAGAAACCAGGTTCAGGGCTCTTGAAATTAACTTTAGCGTTAGAAGGGGTTCATCTTCAGAAGTAACAGATGCCAAAAATGACAACAAACTTCCAGCTAACAATCAAACAGAATTTACTAATAATGAAACAGAAAACTTACAAAAATGTATTCATTCAGACGAATCCGCACAACGCTTAAGTCTTTCTGATGCTTCCACTTTAGCACCTGCCAATCGTGTAAATAATCTTCCAGAGGCTTCAATCTCAAACGCGGACATAATAACTTTAGACAAAGAAGATGTATTAGAAATTGAAAACCAAGACTCTAATCATCTGGCACCAACAAATCTAGACAAAGACGATGGGATTATAATCGATAGCATTTCAACTTCAGCTAAAGAACTTCCATCGCAAGATGAAACACAAGCTATGGCCGCAAGTCTTGTGGTGGTCTTGAGTACTGAAACACCAGTCAATGGGAAACCATCATTTCCAACACAAGCCACAATACTGGAAGGAGAAAAGGGAAACGATGCCAAGTATCAGTCAATTGTTGAACAAACATCCAAAGATAACCAGCCTCAAGTGCTTAAAGAAGAAAATCTCCTTCTCGGCCTTACATATTCTCCCAAGTCCGTAGTCGAGGCTAATTCAGGTAAAGTAGCCCTAGAACCTTACTCCAAGATAGATCGACTACAGTATTCAGTAGACGTATCAGATGAAGACAATAACCTCATGTCTAATAAGCCTGATCAATCAGTAAAAGAATCAGAAGTAGTGAACCTAGAAATTGAACAGCTACCCAGCCTAGACATGTCCAAAATGAGTTCTACGAAAGAGGTGTTAGAAGTAGATCCAATGAAACCACAGCTTCCAGCAGATAACTCAGCAAGATCCGAAACACAATCAGATGAAAATTTACCAACATCTTCTTTGTCCTACTGCCGAGATCACTTCGGTGATGAAATTACCTCACAGTCAAAATTTGGAAACTCAGATATTCCGTTATGTTCCCCAATTTTCCAAAAACAACGGGAATTAACAACTTCTAGCGACATAGCTCATTCAAAGTTCACAACCCAGAATAGTGATGAAAAGACAGAATTCGTCGAAAAACAAAGTAACCGTTACTTAGAAGAAAACTTGATTAAACGGCCAAAATTAGAAAACTTAAATGCAGAACAAAAACAGTTTAACACTGAAAGTACCATTAACAAAGGTCTTCATACTTCAGGCTTAGAACCGGTAAAATTACCGCTATCACCTTTGATCTATTCCGAAAATCACTTTGATAAAAAACACACCACACAACCTACATTAGAGAATTTAGTTATTGAGCAAAAGCCAGAAATCAAAAAACCCGAATCCTTACCCCAATTCCTTAAAGATCATGATGAAAAGTTCCAAAGCTTAGAAAAACCGCCAAGTGTAGGTGAAATCTCAAATCAGCTTGATGATGAAAAATCCCCAAATATTGACAAAATATCCACACAGTTGAGATTTGAGAATTCCGTAGAACCAGATGCTAGTGCAGACAAAAAACATAAATCGAGAATTCCATCTACGGAAGACTTAGAGTCTAGATATATGGCACTGGAACGAAAATTCAGCGAAAAGGCCATAACACTCCCCGAGGACATAATTGACGATCAACCCAACGCTAAAGAAAAAATTCCCAAAAAGGAGTCAGTTGATAATTCTGACTCGACAGCCAAAACTGTAACACCTGTTGCACCAGATACGAAAACCACCAAAACTATTCCTTCAACGGCTGATTTAGAACACCGTTTCAGAGAGCTTGAAAGGAAGTTAAGCGCAACAAGTATCAATTCATCCAAAACCACAGTACCTCAGCAAGATGATTTGAAAGCCTTAAAACAAAGCAATATTGTTAAAAACCCTTCAATAGTATTACCAAACACCGAAGATAGATCGGCCGCAAATACTACTTCAAAAAGCCATGAACCTAATGATCAACCTCCTTTTATACGTAAAAGGATTCCATCTACTGAAGATTTAGAAACTAGATTCAAAGCTTTGGAAATTCAAAAATCGCTCAAGTCTCCAACAGCGCTCACTTTAAATTTGTTGTCTCCTTCGAAAATGAACGCAGAGTTTTCAATTTCGTCACCTGAAATGGATATTGCATCGAAAAGAAAATCCGAAATACCATCTATTGAAGATCTAGAGAATAGATTCGAAGCTTTAGAGCAGAGTAAACTTGTGCAAAAGCCTTCAAACGAAACACCAGCCGATAGAAAGGAGGAAATACCTAAATCTGATGGTATCATACCTTCTACTAAGGACTTGGAGACACGATTCGAGGCTTTAGAGCAACGTAAGTTAGAAACACCATCAATGGTGGAGAAAAAAATGGAACAGGTATCGAAAAAGGTTCCATCCACACGGGACTTGGAAGCTAGATTTGAGGCTTTAGAACAGCCAGTAGCTGCGAATAATAGTGTTAAGAAAAGAAATTGTTCTGAATCGGATATTACTAGGGACGGATCGAAAACCAAAGCCCTCGACAACAAAATAGTTCCATCAACAGAAGATTTGGAGATCAGATATGAAGCTCTAGAGCAAAAGAAACCAACCACTGACGCGAAAGATAACGAAACAATTTCCAGCACTTCCGGAGGCTTATCGGAAAGGAAATCCAATGACGGAGAGAAAATAGTTCCTTCAACGCTGGATTTGGAGAACAGGTTCAACGTTTTGGAACAGCAAAAGTCAACAAGAGCAAATCAAATCACTTCAAGAACTTCGCAGGAAGTTCAAAGCAACAAAAAGCCACCTCCTACTCAGGATTTGGAGACTAGATTTGAAACCCTAGATACGGATTGCTGTTTAAAAGAGCAAACCTTACAGGAAAATAAGAACATAAAATTGTCAGACTCATTGTTGAGTGGCAAGGAAGCTGGAATTGCAGTAAAGTCTTCTTTAAGAATAGAACAGCAGAAATGCAAGGAATCAGAATTTGAACCTAAACAACTTCAAAAGGAACCGATTTCACCAACTAAAGTTCCTTCACTTCAAGATCTGAAAACTACATTCGATGCTTTAGAACATCAAAAATCGGTGTCAGATTGTTCGACAGATTTAGCAAAATCCAATAAAAAGATATCAAAAGTACCATCAACACATGACCTCGAGAAAAGATTCGACAACATGCAAATTGATACTAAAATGATGCAAACTGAGCCCAAAGATTCAAATGCAGTCACTTCCGAAAGAGTGCAAAAGCAGGATGCACCTACAACAATAGAAGACCCAAAAAAGCGAACAGATCTGTACAAATTAGAATCCCAAAGCGATGACACACTAACCGCAACCGATCAGACTAGCGAATTCGATGCAAAAACCGAATCTCGACCAACATCATGTCCGGAGTACAGTGATTCTTTCGATTCGAACATTGTCACCACCGATAGGGTACTAAAAATTATCGAAGAAAATTCCAAGATTTTACATCGAATTTTAAAAAAGACTCTTGCAGATACCAGTGACTCCCAATCAAAGAAATCCCATCCGGGATTAACTGACTCCCTACTGGCACTCGGAAATATCTTCCCACGATCTAATGAAAGCGTATCACCTAGTCGCATGAAATCACACTCATGGATTCGTCCACCATCTATCAAATTATGTTCAGATGATAACATTTCTGATCGCTTAGCTTCCATTAAGAGCACAATCAAATCAATTGACACCCTCTGTGAGGAGAAATCCTTTCGCAAGGAGAAGTGTCAACGCTATATAGACTCATTATTTGCACGCCCAACAATCACGACCGTTGCACCAGTAAATCCATCGATAAAGGTAGAAGATTTCGAATGCAAGCCATCATCACAGGATCGAATCGCTAAAAGAGAACTGAAAAAAGACACTTCACCGCGCAGAAGACGAGATGAGGACCGCGAAGAATACGAGAGCAGGGTAAGACGAGATATGATGCCAAATAGTTTAGATGCACCTAGTGATTTTAGTTTTAGTTTAGCAAACATTGAACAAGTAGATAGTGAAGTAGATAGAATTAATTCAGAGAAACAAGTGGATACGCAACTAGAGCGACCTCTCTCCCCGTACTATGTCTCTGGCTATGATCTTAACAAAAGATCCATCACACCAGTGGTCTATATCCCCACAAAGCTGGAAATTCGACACACAACAGTCACATCGACTTTCTATGATCGCTATCTTACTGAAAAGCACATGGAAAGAACATTCCCAAGGAGTAAAAAATCACCAGTGTCGCCGACAGTTACGAAAAGCTATTTAGACATTTCCAAAATAAATTTCACTGATCGAAGTTCTAAATCTGCCGAAAACTCACCCTCTAGACGAAGAATCGACAGTGGCCTGTCACCCAATAAAACTACGAATATCTCATCAGCAATCAATAAGCGCGACTTGGTCTCAACACTCGAGGCTGCCCAAAAAGATTTACACATTCGAAGCTGTGATAATATCCTCCTTCAGCTGCGAACATCAACCCACAACAATGATATCGTTCCATCCATAATGGTATACAATCCCCTTCCCACAAAGATAAGAAAACCACCAGAGCTTGGCATAAGTTTGGGCCTTTACAAGGACTATGGCAGCGATGAGTCTTCGAAAAGCTGAAACTCTTACAAAAAATGTGAATGTATTTCAGTGGCCGGTTATTTATGTTAATTTAGAATAAAGGATTTTCCAGATGTCTCCAATTACAATACAGATAATTATTTCTGGAGACTATCGAATCGAGAGAATCAATTTCAGGAATATTTAAGCATAAAACTGTAATAAACAAAAGCAATATGATAAATAATACTATTTTCAAAGTGAAAATAATTTAGATGCAAACTATTTTCGTCAGGTATTTATTAAAATATAAAACAAAAACAGCATAACAAAAATAAAATCTATTCTAATACACATTAAAAAAGAAATAAATAATCAATTACAACAATCATCAATTACCCTTTTCTATGGCTTCGAATTAAAAAAAAAAGTAAAACAAAAATCAAAATTGTCGTTGTTTTCTTTATCTTGTTTTTTTTTTCTGCACTGGATTGTGCCGAACTTCTTTCTACGTACACATTCTGTATAAACATTATACGTACTCGAACTTATTCATTGTTAAACAGTAAACTATTTTAAACTTATATTGTTGATGACGACTGATAAATAATACTATTACAGTGCGAAACGAAACATTTTAAAACTAATTCAATTTAGTGTCAATGCAATTATTATCAGTAATTTATTAAAAAAAAAAAAAAACAAAATAATATGTTATCTGTTTGTCGTTTACTTATATCATTAATTGAATTATATCAATTTAATTGAACATTAGGGATTGTCAATATTGCATAAAATGATTGTTATTATTATTATTAATTTGAGTATTATTATGTTTGGATTTACAAAAACAAAATAAAATAAAATGAAATGAAGTTAATAAGAAATAAATGTTTCCTTTTTTAACAATTAATGACATCAGTTTAGACAGTTTAAGTTTAAGCCTTAAGAAAGACTAGAAAAAGTAACGACGCGCAAAAGTTAAGTATACGGAAAAGTGAAGTAGGTTTCAATCTCAACGGGTGGGTGTCTTGGAGCTAATTTTCAAATTCTCCCAAAATGAAATTAGCATACGATTTTTTCTGAGGGAAATCACCAATATGGTGTTGGAAAATAAACATATTTAGGGTGTTGAAGCACTTACTTAATCAAATATCAGTGGCGCAAATTTATAGTCAACCCCATTTTATCAGTTTAACTCCATACTAGTTATGCGCAACTTTAAACTTAAAAGCATACTTTAATTTTTGTTCAATAATAGACACTTTTTAGTATGCTGCTAAATAATTTCTATTTCGCAACGTTCCTATGAGAAATTTTATTTGAACACACATAAAAGTGACAGTTTCGATAAAAAAAGAACGTAGTAGTCTAGCTCCATATTAAATATTTAATACGAGGTTCGGGTGATTTTAACTTTAATACGATAAAGTGGGCTTTATGACGATTATAATTATGAAAACGCTTAGTTTCGTGCTAAAATAATTTTAAAGTGTACTTTAATCGACTATAAATTTGCGCCAGTCTTTTTTTTTACTGCAAAATACATTTCTTGTAAAGTCTGTTTATTTAACTCTTAACGGCCCAATTTTTTATTTTCTAATGAAATAAATTACTTGAAGATAACATAGCATCTAAAGTGATTCTGCGTACTTAATAATGTATTTCGTTGCGTTGTTTACCTGCGGGGGCGGATATTGTGGTATATATCAAATTCGATCAAACGGGCGCTAGGGCTACTTTTTGAGCTTAACCCTCACACGATCTTTATTAACCGGGGTTAATATGGGCACTTTCATTATATCATATCTTGGAGACTTTTGAACTAAATGTCTTTTTATTCAGACTCAGTGACTAAATATTTGATATTTTTCGAAAAATATAGAAAAAAATAAATTTTGACAGTTTTTCGACTGATTTTTCGTCAAATTGTAGCAAACGTACCTTATTAACCCAGGTTAATATTTTAACTTTTGTATGAAAAAATTCTGAATTTGTCCTATAGTTCTACTTTTTTTTAGGAAAACATAGCTACATACATACATACATACATGCCTACGAGTTTGTATGTATATATATAAACATATAGATATATATGCACATATGTATATACCGATGTTTTTACATATGAGTATGTTGCACATACAGTTTCAGTTGGGTGGTATCTGCAAGCTACATCTTTAAATTTGTGAACGAAAGAAACCAATTTGTTGTTTATTACATTTCAGTACCTCTATGAACATGCATAGGTAAGGTACTATGTACAGTACATTGTACATATTACATTTATAGATTAGTAGTTTCGAACTTCGTCATTGTCAAACTACGCACTTAGGCTTCCTTCACTGTATGCAACTCTTTCGTGCTGCTCTTTTCAATTACTTTTTTATTTTTGCTGATAACATAATATGAAGCAAGAACCTCTAATTTTTTGGCCACCTGAAGATTCTTCCTGAGAAGCATCATCAGGCAAAAATGGCTAGAAGGTCTAGGTATTGTGTTCAATTTGATCAATTGGAATACCTAAAATGCGATTTTTAGTGTTACTTTGCCCACATTTCGAGGAATTCGAGCTCTTCTAGTTATTGTAGGCGTACAAAAATGCTTCCTCAACTCTTCAAGAAACTCTCTGCATTGGCTCGACTGTCTTAGACAATCGTATTATTGGACCAGAAGATTAAGTCAGTTACATATGAATATGTGCGCATGTCCATGTTGTAAAATAGAGCCAGCGGTTTGTTTTCATCTAAGTTGTGTTTTGACCAAGAATTTGATTAATCACATCCACACCTCCTTTTGTTAAAGACTGTATGATATCTTCTTCATCATCAGAATGAAGTGTATCAAGAATCGATTTCAAGTATTGTTGTTGTACTTCGTGTGCCAATCTTGAAGAAAAATCATATCATGTATCAAATTGCACACCCTAAATCTACCTATCTAATTGTATGTGATGTGTTAATACTTTACATGGATAATGCCCACACTTGAAAGAAATTTAAATTTTATTTTGATCCATTTTCACACAAATGAAATTCACAAGTGTACTGATTGAATATTATTGTCAAACAAATTTGATAAGGAAATTCGCTCAATTCACATAAAATTTAATTTTCCAATGTAAATTGTACTAATGGGGGATTTCCCTTGTTATTTTCCAGGTGTGCAAAAAATATAATTTGCAAAATTTATTCAAAAAACAAAAAAGAACAATTAAAAGGAAGGCAGGAAGTAAGAATTCTGTTTTTGTAGACCATAGAGCCCATAGAAAGAGGAAGGGAATAAAAATATTAACCTGGGTTAATAAGGACTGATTGAGGGGCAAAAATTGTCGCCCGTGTGAGGGTTAAATACGAGATGTAAGGTATATTACGAAAGAAAAAATATTGTGAAAATGAAAACAAGTATTTAGTATATTTGTTGTTTTCTCGCCTCCGAAACCCGTAATAGACCAAGAGCCCACAGCAAATTTTGTGTGTGAAATATAACCGAAAAAATAGTAGATGAGATGAAAGCTGGTGTAAGGCTAATGCTATAAACGAAAGTCTTGCAGTTCATGGTCGCGGCTTTAGTGAGTAATACTATGTTGAAAATCCACGTTTTTCCAAAATTGAGATAATTGATATAACCAGTCAATGCTTTTTTTATTGTATAGAGTACTGTTATCTCATCTCAAAAATGTAGGTCCAAGACGTTTCAAACGTGTCAAGACTTATGCCAGACTGTTTCAAAATTCAAAAAAATCACTTTTCGAGATAATTGATATAACCGAAATTGGCTAACGCCGCGACACTGGTCATACTCCCCAGATTACAGATCTGTGGGTCCAAAACCATTTGAACGTGGCTAACACCTTGCCAGTCAGTTTAAAAATTCTAAACAAACCTTCTCGAAATAATTATTACACCCATTAAAATACGTCTATATATTAAAAAAAATATCTCTGAGGTCACAAATATATGTACATATATATGTGTGTGTGTATATTGTTTATACATATGTTTAAATAGCCGTGTTTTATTATTTGCATGATCCCATCCGGATCATCGTTTTACACGCATTACAAAAACAAAAGAAGATCTTCCTTTTTATCGGGATCTCTTTACGTGATCTGGTTTTTAGTTCACACTATTCACCACTAGGTTTAATTTTGTTTTGTGAGGGTTGGTATGCTGTCAAAACTTGGTGAAACATGGGTATTGCCAGATCAGAAATTAAAATGTAAATAGAATGCAAAATGCTATTTAATATTCAATCAGTTTATAAATTGTTGGGCTGTGCTTTCCAATAGGTCAACCTGAATTTTCACCTTTTTTATTATTTCTAATAAATATATGTTAATCTAAGATGTTCTGTATATGAATTAATGTGAGGAAACATTTGTTTATGTGTTTAAACAATAGTAAATTTTTCACAAACCCATACAAATCTGCACAAAAACCGTACAAATGTCAGCAAATTTGACATAAAAATGACTTGATAGGCTGTTTTTATTGCGTTCCGCCCGGCGTTAGTCTGTGCTGAACAACTTATGAAAAAATGCAATGAATTTATGGCAGCTACAAGTTTATTTCTTTGTAATTATTTCACCATAAAATATTTTGCATTTACTGTTTTGCTTTATTTTATTTGGCAATATATTATTTTGTATTAATTTGTTTGCTTTTCATTTTATCACATGTAAAAAAATTCGCGCGAACGCAGAATATTTTATGGTGAAATAATTACAAACCTAAATGAAAGTTTGCCAAATAAATAAGAAAATGATACTTTTCAGTTTTTCGAGGTTAGAATTTCGAAAATTTAAACATTTTTTTTGAATATATTTGTTATTTCCTCACATTAATTTTATTTTTTTTTTTAGAAGTCATATATAAAATAAAACAAAATTGTTTAAATAGGTCAACTATTGGAAAGCGACCCCAAATATACGAAACTTAATTTATTAAATACATCAAAAAAATATTTTTGGAGATTCGCAAATTACAAATGGTAGCTCCGCATTTTTCTTTAACTTTGCGCCAAACACGAAAGTGTAAAATGCAAAAAAAAAAAAAAAAACATCTTCAGAAGTAAACAATGGAAAACGACCGAAAATCCTAAGTTCAGATAAGAAAATTACAACATCCGAATATGTACATACATGCAAATATACATAAAACATTTTTTCAGGTCAATTTCAGGGTGGACGAAGCTGAAGAAGCCAAAGAAACGAAAAATCAAATTCTGCTTCTTCGTTCATTGTTTTAATTTGTGACAAATGTCAATTGTCAAACATGTTCATGTCTGTTTATGTCGAAAATGTATCTTGCACAGCTGTTGTATGCAACATTCAGCTTTCGGTGGCACTCAGAGTCCATGTTTGAAAAAATCTCACATCCATATAGAATTATAGGTACAATAAATGACTTGACTAGCTTAACCCTCTACTTCCCAATTTAATTATTGAAATTCTTGATGGTTCTAAAATAAGAACCCCTATAACCGAACTTTAAAGTGAAAAACACGAATGCAATATTAAGAATTCAAAACAAAATTTAATAAGTTGTTTTTTAAATAAAATAATGAAACCATGCCAAAAGGCTGTATTGGGCATAAACGGATAAAAACTATTAAAATATTTTTTACAGAAGCGTGCCTAGAGGCACTCTTGGGCACTAGAGGGTTAAGCTTAACATCTGTTGGAAGATACTTTTGTGTGGGACTGAGACCACGAAGTGCACCGTAAACTTTTGCGACAGTCTTATTTATGTGATATTTCCACGTGAAGTTATGTGTGATATAAACACCCAAGTTTTTTATATTTTGGACCCATTCAATAGGAGAGTGGTTAAGGTAAAGTTGAGGCGCATCGCAATTTATATTGGTTCTACTAATAAACAAAGCTTTCGTTTTGGTTGAATTTAGCTGAAGTTTGTTTAATTTGGACCAGGAATAAACTTTTTCGAGCTCTTGATTTACTGTTGCGATGCCTAGATTAATTTGTGCTCGTGGAAACATCGCATATAGCTGAACATCGTCTGCATAGATGTGATGGCTACATACCGCGCAACTGTCCGAGATATCATTAATGAAACATGTAAATAACAACGGTCCCAGGACAGAACCTTGGGGAACACCGGAGTGGAGGGGGAGGGGAGCGGAACATTCATTTTTGTTTGTTACGTATTGATATCGGTTGGTAAGATATGACATTAACAACGTACACAGAGTTTCATCGAGACCAAATTGGATCCTAAGCTTGTGCAGTAAAATATTGTGATCTACGCAATCGAAGGCTTTAGAAAAGTCCAAAAAGACAATGCAACCCATCATATTTTTGTCCAAACCTTCCCTAATATCCTCGCATACCTTAAGTAAGGCTGTTGTGCAGCTATGGTTTGCACGAAAACCTGACTGTAGCTTTGTAATAAGCTTTTTTTCATTAAAATATTTTTTTATTTGCCTACTAACAACAGCCTCAAACGCTTTGCTAAGGAAGGGAAGTATAGCAATAGGGCGGAAATCACTGCTATTAGCTTTCGGCAGAGGAATAATTTTGGCAATCTTCCAGCTATTAGGGTATATGGATGTAGTTATAATTGTGTTAAAAATATGTGTGATTTGAGGCAGAATTACAGGAAGAAGTATTTTTATAAAATCTGGGTGAATTTTATCGGGGCCTATAGCTTTAGACTTGATTTTTAAGACTGCTTCACCTACACATACATCATTAACACCTGATAATGAAAATCCACTACCTATATTTCTCGTGGGAGCACTTATATCGAAAGCAGATACGGAGTTAATTGGTTGTATGAATCGTGCATTTAGTTCATCAAGATTTATATTGCTAGGAAGATCATGCTTTTCATTATTGATTCCGATGTGGCGGATATTTTTCCAGAATTGGGAGCTAGAGTTGCTAGATCTGAATATATTTTCATAATAAATCTTTTTGTTCTTGCGAATCAGATCAGTTACTTTATTACGAGTACGTTTAAACTCATCATAAATGCTTGCGCATTTGTATCTACGCCACCTAGAAAAAAGTCGATTTCGGGATTGGATGAGTTCACAGACTTCTGTTGTGAACCACGGAAGATTTTGTTTACAAACCTTTTTTGTTTTAATAGGCACATGTTTATTGAAAAGATATATAATATTTGAATTAAAGTATTCGACTTGTCTGGATGTTTCGTTTGTTGTGTAGAGTGGTGCCCAATTTAAGTTAACGCATTCGTTGAAGAGGTTGTCTATATTAGTTTTAGAGAAGTCATAAAATGTTACTGGCTCATTCGCTGTAGCTGATGGTAACAAGTTGAGTTTCAGTATTATCATATCGTGATGAGAAAAGTCAAGTGCTAGAAGTTGGTCATAGCGCTTAATTAAACTAGAGTGAGACACAAGAAAGACATCAATAAGAGACGGTGTTTTATTTGGCATAAAATGCGTTGGTTGATTGTAATTAGGTAGAACAAAATTAAGCGAGTCTACCATTTCTATAAAATCTTTGTTTTTATTACCTAAGATATTTAGATTAAGGTCACCACAAAGCACAATATCAGTATAAAGTGGATTTATTTGTTCGATTAAATTCCTAACTAAAACGTGGTTGGCTGCTTGAGGAGGCATGTATATGCATCCTACCAGAAATTTACCTAGATTGTGCATTATTTCTACAAATGCGTATTCTATTAAGTCGTTTGGAGTAGATTTTTTAATAATTCGAAAATTGTAGGAACTTTTAATATATAATGCAACTCCACCTCCAATTTTGCTCTCTCTATTAGCCCGGATAAGATTATAATTTTTCAGACTGAACAAGTTACTACACATTTCCGGCTTCAACCAGGTTTCTGAGATACATAAAATATCAACCAAACCATCCTGAAATAAAATGCGCAAGTCATCAGATTTGTGTTTCAGACTTTGCGCGTTTAGATGGCATATGTTTATTCCGTGTTTTTGCTTACAGACAATGTTAAGTAATGTCTTGAGTTTACAAGTGGAATGACACCCCTGTGAATTGTAATTCATTTTGACAAAAGAGAATGACAACTAAGCCAACCGCGAACATATGGAATCAACACGTACGTAACCTTTGGGTTAATATAACCAGTGCTTATGTTTATGTGATAGGACAACAGAGAAATTCCTATAACATTGCATGACGTTCGGTATAGATTAAGTAAAAGAGAAAAAGAAATATAATATGTATCTTTAGGAGTTGGTAAATTAGTATAAAAATATGAAATAAAAATTATATCGAAAAGAATTAAAGAAAAATTGTGTAATACATAGCTTGTTCCTGCATAGAGCTTAAGAGATATCATTGTTGTTGCTGCTGTTGTCATCTGTTGCTGTTTGACATCTCGCGGTAATCTCTTTTAGGATTTTTTCGTCGTCTACTTGGATATGCTGGCCGTTTCCATGCTCCCTAACAAAAACAGAGCCGAATCTCGTGCTTACGGAGAAAAGTTGCTTACGCCGCTTCATACGAGCAGCTTGTTGCAGTAGCCAGCGATTTCTCTCGGTTAGACTTTCATTCAAGTAAATGATTTGGTTGGAGTCCATACCTACATCTTGAAGACAAAGCTGTTTCTTTTCTCTTTGCCGGTACTCAGCTATAGCTTTAAAGATTTCATTCCACTCCTGTGCTGACATAAATTTAATTATGACGGGGGGGTCGTTGGTCCTATCTCTTCGGCTTGTGCGAAAAATAGCTTTTAACACCGGTGGCTTACATGCAATAGAATGGCAGATGTGATGGAAGATCGACTTTAAGTTCTCTTCTGGCAGTTGGGGTACTCCGAACAAAATAGCATCAGCTGCAAGTTCTCTTCTTTCGAGGGTATCACATCTCTTTCTAAGCTCGACGAGGTCACCTTCGTGTGCATTGGGTTTAGATGTGAGTGTCTCGATTTTTTCCACTCGCAACTGCAACTCGGTTAGAGACTGATCAAATTTTTTGGTGTACGCTGACCATTTTTGCTCTATCTGCGTCATTTGCAACATGATGCTATCATGTAGATTGTTAATTTCAGTTGAGAGCTGATTCGTGAGAGTCTTGGTTAATTTGTCAAGCCTCTCTTCCAGATCGGCAACGGTTAGGGCTGGAGGTAGACACTTTGATGTTGGTGTGCTATTTTGCTTGGGTGTCGATGTGGAGAGCGATGAAGATGTGCCCGCTGGGACACCTCTCTTGGAACGGGTAGGCATTGCGTTGGTGTTAGTTTCAAGAGGCATGGAACCGGTTTGCGCTTGAGTGGTAAAATGAGCTTAAAGAGAGCTCGCGAAAAACAAGAATTCAGAAAAATAAATTAATTTTTATTGGATGTCTTTCTAGGGTAATGCTTATTAAACTTGTTTCCGTTTACAGTAGATCACGAAACTCTCCGAATTCGCGCACTTTTTTAAAATAGTATGTTAATTTAAAAGGCTAAGTTAAGAGGTTTTACCGGGGAGGATGAAAAACACGTCCGATATATTACTCGTACATTCTACATTTCCTATAAAATAAATGCTTCTCCAGAAGGGTTATAGGAAGGCCTACTTTTAAAACTTCCTGGTAACCCCTGAAAGAAGGCCTGCAAAAGGAAGCGAGATGGTAAGCGCTTGCTCCCTATGACATCGCAGTCAAGCTCAGCCAGAATTCATTCAAAATTAAATATTTTGAACAAATGAAAAAATAAAGATAAATTGTTAAAATTGAAAGTGACTAAGAACCAGCTAACTGCAATTCCTGGATTGACATGCCTGCCTCAGAGATAGATTTTTTTTTAAATATTTAGACACATTTCAATGGGTATAATAATTATTTCGAGAAGGTTTTTTTAGAATTTTAAAACTGTCTGGCAGGGTGTTAGCCACGTTGAAATGGTCTTGGACCCACAGATCTGTAATCTGGGGAGTATGACCAGTGTCGCGGCATTAGCCAATTTCGGTTATAACAATTATCTCGAAAACTAATTTTTTTTGAATTTTGAAACAGTCTGGCATAAGTCTTGCCACACTTGAAACGTCTTGGACCAACATTTTTGAGATGAGTAGCAGTACTCTATACAATAAAACTAGCATTGACTGGTTACATCAATTATCTCAATTTTGGAAAAACATGGATTTTCAACATAGTATTACTCACTAAAGCCGCGACCATGAACTGCAAGACTTTCGTTTATAGCATTAGCCTTACACCAGCTTTCATCTCATCTACTATTTTTTCGGTTATATTTCACACACAAAATTTGCTGTTGGACTCCAGTTCCAGTCGGAAGTTGAGGTGGGTCAGGAAGCTAAATCGGCATTTCTCCGTTGGTTGACCTGCTGTTGCGAAACTGAACAATATTGCTGCGTAAGCGAAACAATGTTATTGCAGTGAGCAATAACATAATTAATACACAGCAATATTGTTTGTACCATAATGCAACGACTTGCAAGGTGAACAAACGGAGACACGCGCCGGTGCCAAAACTGGGGCACAAGATATTTTTGAAACTGGATTCATAAAATTTAATCAAATAACATTTTAAAGTAATTTCTGGTCTTTGTCGAATCTGCTTATACGACGCGACCAACTTTCAAAATGTTGGTATTATTTGAATTTTAACGTGAAATTGCATATTCTTAGGCACATTTATATTGCAGAGGCTTGTATTAAATATGATACAATGGCCAATTATGATAAAATATGAAGTTTTTCGTATTTACAGCATTTTTACTAATATGTATCAAATTTGATACATTGGGCCGTTAAGGGTTAAATTATCAAGTCAGCAAGTAAAACAAATTAACAGTATGAGATCCGCAACGTTTGAGCTGCGGATGAGAAATGTCATATTTTGTATGGAGAGACACGATTCGAACGTTTTCCACAATGCTGTGAAACTGATTCACATTGCCGACAAGGGAATGATTCACTTCGCCGGATTCAACGATACTGATTATGATTATATGCACACTTTATCGATTGTACCAAATTGAATTAATAAAAGAAAACGAGAACGAGATTTAAAGTGTGCACATGCGAAATACAATTTATTAATGCAAAAAAAAGGGTTGAAATCAATTTTCTATTACAACAGGTACTTAGCTTCGTTGGGTCAAGATGTGGTGTCTGCTGCGATTGAGATCCAAGTGGCAGAGATCATGCACGATCGAATATACGAGACAGCGTTACCCTTCTGCGACTTTTTTGACTGACCTGCGACTTTGCTACGACTTTTCCAAAAAACTCCAAATTTGCGACTTTTCATAGAAACATTGAGACTTTTTATGGTTTTCTCGACTTTTGCGACTTTTTTGTCAAAATGTATTTATTTTCATTTAAATCTTTTAAATGCATCAGTTTGCAGATTTTTCTTGGATCTATTTCTGTGCACAGTTTACTGAGGACAAAGTTTGGTATACTAGACAGTATTGGCAATGTTAAAAACTACCTCAGGAACCAATTATTTTCAAATTTATATAAATTTGTTGCAAATATTTTTACACTACCGCATAGTAGTTCTTGTGCGGAAAGGGTTTTTCCAAAGCTTATAACATTAATGCAAAATAAGCAAACAAACCTTCAACATATGAAAACATTGTAATAATGTTATCTGCACTGAACCTTCCCGAAAAAAATTAAATTGAGGCTTTGGTGCCTAATAACAACCTCATCGATAAATACCAGAAAGAAGGGACTGGGAAGTAATTTATTGAACCTTTTGTTTTATTATAAGCTTTGCAGACTGAATTATTTAATATTGACTGGCTTAATACTAAGTGACCTACTGTATTTTTTTTTTTTGAAATTTTTAATGTAACCTACATATTTAGCTTTTGAAAACTGAATTGTAATTCTATATTCTACCTCGAGACAGAGCATATACAAATAACATATGTAATTATGTATGTATCTGAAAGCTCGCTCATCAATGACATTTTTGGATTATCTGGTATCATGACGGGCCTACATACATATATATGTTCAGTATGTTTAAATGGAGGAAATCACATTAGGCCCATCTGTGGCCGCAGTGATAAGGTGACACGGTTCCACCTCTACCAACAATTCACAAGGCTGTAAAAAAAACGTAAGCGCCCCAAACTTTAATTAATATTCACATATTGGTGACTCAGAAAAAAATGTTTATAAGCTCTATATTTTAGTTTTTAGGTTTACGAATGAAAAAAAAGAAAACGTAGACATAGGTAATAATGTTTTTTCGTAATAACTTTTTTTTCAAAATTTGTTTATACTGATGAACAAAGTCAGTTGATAAACATTCGATCAGTGAAAATAAACTCTCAGGAGGAATCACAAGCTCTTGCGCTAGCGATTTAATTACACTGGTCCCTCGCTTTGCGCTGTTTCACTTTTGAGCGAAAATTCGATTTGCGCGGCTTAAATAAATGCTTACATTTCATTTTTGAGGGACGCAACACCCATTACATGAAATTCATACTTCGCTTTGCGCGGTTTCGCTTTGCGTGATTTCGCATTGCGCGAGACTTTTCATTCCCCTAACCCCGGCGCAAAGCGAGGGACCAGTGTATATAGATAGATAGATAGATATACTACATGGGGTGAAAAGTCTCCGGATTTGAAATGAAAAAAACATTTTTTGGGAAATTTTTTTTGTATTCTTCAACGTAGTCCTCTCCATGAGCAATACAATTTTTTCTTCGTTCCTCCAACATTTCTACACCTTTGGTATATTAGGATTTGTCGAGCGCCTCAAAATAAGGATCTGTTCCCTGTTTGACCTCTTCATTCGAATAAAATCTCTTACCCTGGACCCATCAAGCCTCGAAACAAAATATAGTCACTCGGTACCATGTCTGCGGAGTACGGTGGATAAGAAAGAATTTCGTACTTCAGGTCATTCAATTTGGTCATTGCTTTTCAAGATGTGTGAGCGGGTGCATTGCCGTGGTGGTAGAGCAATGTTTTTCTTCAAGTGCGGTCATTTTTTCCTGCTCTCATCATTCAATCGGTCCAATAATGCAATGTAATATTATCCTGTGATTGTTTTACCTTTTTCAAGATAATCTATGAAAATGATTCCATGTGCGTCCCAAAAAGTAATGGCGAAAACTTCCAGCTATTTTTTCCGTCTTCGGCCCTTTTGGGCGGCTTTTCCCTGGTTCTAACCACTGCGCTGGTATGTAGTGGTGAGTCCATGTTTTGTCCATTGTCACATACCGATGCACGAATTCTTTTAGATTACGCTGGAACAGCTTTAAGCAGCGCTCTGAATCATCCACACTTCGTGGTTTTTGATCGGTTGTTAGAGATCGCGGCACCCATCGCGAACCAAGTGTTTTCGTATGCAAATGTTCATGCAAGATATTCCGCACATGATCTGTTGACATCTTTAATACGTCAGCTATCTCACGCACTTTTACTTTTCGGTCGTTTTAAACTATGCGGTGGATTTTCTCGATGTTTTCTGAAGTTGTTACCTCACTCGGCGCCGTCCAGAAAGTTCAGCATCAGGAATGCTTGTACGACCACGTTTAAATTCACTGAGCCACAAGCAAATCATTGGTTTTAAAGGTGCAGACTCGCCGTAATACTTTTCAAGCCATTTTTTTGGCTTTGGTAGTGTTTTTCCCATTAAAAAGCAATGTTTGAATAACATACGAAACTCCTTGTTGCCCTTGTTTTTTACATTAACAAGAGTGGCGCCACGCAATCGAGTATAAATTTGGAACTAATCGACACAATGTTAATAAATTTTATAAAAAAACTTTTAAAGGTTGTCACTATTGGAATATCACCCCATGTAATATGTACCTAGTGTCATATTAATAATTAAAATAAATATGGATTTGTTAATTTGTTATTAATTAATGTTTTAATTAAATAAAACCACTGCCGTACTGAATACCCCCAAGAAAAGGTCCCCCAGCCAAGAACATTTCAATTTATATGTTGAGACTTTTTTGAAGTCTCTGAGACTTTATTTGCGACTTTTTTTTTAAGTCTGTGCGACTTTTTGAAAATTCTCGGCGGTAACACTGATACGAGACCACCATTGTTCTCTCGCCCACGCACAAGTTTCGCACAAGCAACAGCATTGTTGTTGCAGATCAGAGTGCGTTTGGCGACCGAACAATTGATCTGCATGAATGAGTAATTATGTAATTTATGTATGTATGTATATGCATGCAGACACGACATCGAAGACCACTAGTTATTAGAAGTGAGAGCAAAAATTATATGAACTTACAATAGCAATGAATGGAAAGCAAAGAGATGATAAAATATGTATTGGAAAGCAAAGAGATAGCAAAATATGTATTGGAAAGTAAGAGATTACAAAATATGTATCGGGAAGTTAAGTTAAGTTAAGTTAAGAAAAAATGATAATTAAATTTGAAAGAACAAATGAAGCTAATGGTAATTTAGTTTTAGGTTGACATTCTATTGAACGTTTTAATCACAAACAGATACCGATGCTCAAATTACAGTGAATCTTTCCCCCGGCGGATTCCACGATAGGGCTTACAAATTTCATGGGAATGGAAAAATGCAATTGGATGCAATGACAATAAACTTTGATTACATATGATTTGGGTTCTATTGGGTTAACGTACTGGGAGTGTAGAAGGTTTGCTGTTACGCACACGTAACTCGCGCAACAGCTAATCTATAATCTATAAATATTATAAAACTGTAGGTGTTTTTTTTTTTTGTTGGTTACCTAATTGCGTGAAAACCGCTGGACAGATTTCGATGAAACTTTTTTTGAAATGTTTCTTGAGTATCAGGGAAGCACATAGGCTATATCGTTTTTTTTTTCTCAATCTACTGGTTCTTACATAATATTTAAGAAAACTGCATATCCATAAGGAACATTATGATTATACAGCCCTAACTCAATAATGGCTTATCGGATTTAAAATCAAAATAAATATATGAAATTAGTAACTTTGTCACTGATCCACATGAGATATGAAAACATCCTCCTCCGTTGTACTGAAGTTGAGTAATGTTTAAAACAAATTACATATTCAAATCATCGCCCAGGATTTTTCTTCAGTAGAGACCACTGCCGGCAGTCGTACACCAGTGGGCATCGTTACAATAGGGTATGTGTGACTATGTATGTATATGTGCGCGCTTTAACATGATCGTATGTTATGCACTTCAATGTGCTGTTCGTCTCTTTTCAGGGCACACATTCAGGTTGAACACATTTTCAGCTTATCTATCTATATACATATGTACATATGTATATACTGACTGACAGACAACAACGCACAAACCAAACCGCTGGACCTAACGTTAAAATTTGGACAGTACATTCCTATAATGGCATAGACAATTTTTGAAAATCCATCGCTAAGTCTGCTTTTACACTTAGACTGGTGAGTCTAGACTCACATGGGTGCAAAAGAGTAAGAAAGTTCGAAGAGATGAGAAGGAAAATATTTTGCCCTGTGAGTCGAGGGTAAAGTTTTTGGCGACTCTTTTTGACGTTTTCCTTTTCTCTTCTTCGTTTTATCATTGTGTTGCTTCCCACCTAGTCATCTGCACAATACAAGAACTGCAAAATAAAAGAGGAATGTCAAATTTGAGTCAAGGAAAAAAGTCTGAAGTGTAAAAGCGCAAGACTCACGGATGTAAATAACAAAGAGAAATTCGAAAAAAGTCTAGACTCACAAGTCTTAAGTGTAAAAGCAGTCTAAGGGGATTAAATTGCGAAAAATACATTTCCCTAACTCCTTTATTCGAATATCCAGGAAATAAAAATATATTTCACCAAACCGGGTGCATTGCGTAGAACAGTGGGGTCGATCACACAGCCAATTCGCTCTTCAGCCGAAAGTACTGCAATAGCAGTATTATACCCCTATTATGGTTAGTGAATCGAACGTTCGATATGAAGCGAACTCTTTTGCGAATCACCCGTATCATGGTATTATGTTCGCAACTGTCATTTAATTTATGTATTTGTTTATTTTATAAACATTAACAATAAATAAAAAATCTATCGCTAACAGAAAAATAAGAACACTCGCATCGGAGGCTTTCGGTTCTTATGGTGAGAGGTATATAATATTAAATAGAATTTTATGTTAGTAATTTATTATAATTTATTAGGTTTTTATTTTATGTATGCTTAGTAGACTATTTATAAGTTCAATATTTTTTGTACTCGGATCTTGGAGGAGTTGCTCTATCTTACGCTGACTGTTGTTGGTGTGTTGAAGAGAATTATTTGAGAGGTAGCATGGTCCTAGAAGGTGAGAGATGGCTGTGGTATTGTTGCATTTTGGGCATATTGGTGGTAAGTCTTTTTGAACCAGGTATTGGTGTGTGTGTTGTGTGTGCCCGAGGCGAAAGCGATCAAAGTTTTTAATTTTTAGTTTGTTTTTTGTTGTTGTTGTTGCAGCAGTTGTTTCACAGGCGAATGACACATTCGCTAACCATAATACCACGATACGGGTAATTAGCAAAAGAGTTCGCTTCATATGAAAAAAAAGTTTCATCATATGGAACGTTTGATTCGCTAACCATAATAGGGCTGTTATACAGCTATTTTATCATCCAGTACTCCTCCGTACTGCCTAAGATTAAGTTATACTGCTCAAAGTTCATAACTTAACTTCCAATGCGAGTTCAAATAAAATCGTAATAAATGATAAATGCTTGCTATTCATGTTTTTAAAATATTGGCGCAGATTCATTGACCAAAGCTATAGATTTGTTCATTAGGAAGTTTAATTTTCAACTGCACGGAACTTTTGCAAACTGGATACATTTTATTAACTTATTTATTAGTTTCTTTAAAAAAAAAATTCCATGAAAACTTTATATCCTAAAGTTAGTAACTTTTCAATACAGAAATACATGTAAATATTATTATTTGTAAAGAGTTCCTGTCTTGGATGTTTGAAAGGGTCTCCCTATTGAATTGAGTCTATTTACCGCTTCCATTCCCGACGTAAGGCTTTTATTTGCTATTGAATTGAAATTGTCAACAGCCGTTTGCTCTTTCCGTTCATGTCTATCTTTTCGTACGCCTTCGCGTACCACTTGAAGAATTTTCCAGGTGGTGTCCTCATAATTATCTTCTGATTGAATGAGCTTTAGCTGTTCGCATAAATATTTTGTGAAAATATCTTCTTTCGTTTCAGGTTTTCGTTTAACTCGATTTTGCAAAATATCTTCCGCATATGATTTTGCGAATTCAAAAGCCTTTGTGGCTTCTTCTCTAAAATTATTTGGGCGTTTCCTTGAAACGGGAATCTATAAAAAAAACTATTTTAGCAAGTTAAGGGTATTAAATTTTCATTTTACCTCCGCTGTACTTTTGAAACTTTTTTCTGAGGCATCCTCTTCATAAGCCTGGCCAACGAACAAAAAAAAACAATTCATTTAATCTCATAAACTAATAAACAGCAGGAGAATTTATTTTACTTCAATTGGTTCAGTATCCGAAGCATCAGGAGGTTCATCGCATATACTATCATCGAGAAATTTAATGTGCTGATATGACCATAGCGTAGGTGCATATTCTTCTTTCGGCGATATCCTCTGAGACATCTGAATAGTTTTATTTTCCTTTCGAAGTTGTGAGCGTAGTGTTTTAATTTTTACTTTTATTTCTTCAACTGTAATATCTTTCTTAACTTTTTTCAATTCATCGCAAATTTCATCCAGCTTTTGCCTTCTCAAAGCCTTATTCATGTAGTTTCGGTCTGTACTTTTATACAAAAATGGAAATTGCTCATATAATGTAAGCAGCAGTAAAGTTTCAGATTTATTCCATTTCGCCATATTCTGAAAAGAAAGTTAATCGCCACTGTGATCAATTCCTACCGGATTGCAAACGGCCGGAATTACAAGGGATGAATTCGGAACAATCCGTTAATTTCGAGTTCTTCCCTTGTAATTCCGTAGGTTTTAAAACCGGACGGAATTGATCACAGGGGTGAATACAGTGAACTCTCTCATAACCGGACACTGACGGTACCGAGAAATTTGTCCGGTTATGAGAGGTGTCCGGTTAGGAGAGGTGTTCGGTTATAGGGGAAAAAAATTAATTGACATCAACGAAACACAATTAATAGTCATATGGTATTAGTTTTATTTTATAAATGAATTCATTTTTATGTGATAAACACAAATTACCGAAAAATTCTATGGAAATCAAGCTTGAAATTACACATACATACATACATACACATAATATACAAAGCTATTTAAAAAGGGCAACGGGATTTATAAATGCACATAGTTCTTGGATGTTCGCGGACAAGACGGCATATGCCCTCATTGGTTAAGGAAATTAGCGGGTCATGATGGCATATGCCGTCAAAGAATTTTAGGTATGTTAGGACAAGACGGGATACCCCGACAGGAAATACAGTTTCTATACTTCCATATTCCGGCATTATTTTATTCTACCAGAGACAAATTTTCACTTCACTGTGACCAGCGGAATCCTTTTTATCTTTATACAAAATTTGCATAAAATAATATAAAATATCTCTCAAAATGTCGGAGATATGCGTGTGTTATTCTAGCGTTCTCCACCGAAAATTATGTGTTTTGTCCACTTAAGAGAGAGCGGCATTCTACGGCGGTTACGAAAATTGGTGTCCGTGTCCGGTTATGAGAGAGTCCGGTTATGGGAGAGTTTTTTATATGAAAAATCGGGTTTTTATTTCCGTTCTTTGAAATCTGTCCGGTTATAAGAGGTGTCCGGTTATGAGAGGTGTCCGTAAGGAGAGAGTACACTGTATATGTATTATCAACAACGAAGGAGGGACATAAGTAGGTTTGTTTAAGCATAATTCAATTATCAAATCAGGTTCACGTGAAATATGTTGGCAAAGAAGAGACAATAGCAAAGAGATCTATTGGAAAAATTAAGTTTTTTTTTTAACTTAGAAAATGTGAGATCTAACTAAGAACGGAAAGAAAAAATTGTCAAAAAAAACATGTAATGAAAACTAAAAACTTTTCTAATTTTAAGTTATCTGGGTTAACGGATTTAAATGTTTGCTATCAAAAATACACGATAATCCTATTTTCGGACCAAGTTTAAACAATTTTTTGAAACAGGAAATAGTGATCACCAGGCGATTGCGATTAAAGCGGCAAATACACGCTCCAATTGTTGTACAACGGTTGTGACCAACTTGCAGACGTATGCGATGATTGAATAGTGTGCTACCAAGCTTACGACGGTTGTAACGATATCGCACGATCGAACGCTCTGAATCGAAAACCTGCGGTTATATGAGCAATGCCTTCACTTTTATGCCTGTTGGGCAGACGTTACCCATGAATCAAGACGTTACCTACTTGTTATTTAAATCAGATTGAGGTATCTAGAGATGAAATTATTCTAGCTAGTCACTGACATAGTAGATCGTGGTCGTCGGTTTAACTTTAAGTAAATAAGTTTACTTATTTTTTCTAAAATATTCTCATTCTACACACAAATAAATTTAAACATATCATCAACACGCGATCAAATGCTTTTCAGTTTCGATTAATTAACAGTACATACTTACTTATAAAAATTCCACACTTGTTACAAGACAAGTAGCTCTTGTTTAGTTGTTATTTATTTTCCACTAGTGGATTTTTGCGTTGAAGAAATTTAATAAATCCTAACATAGGACACCAGACAGATGGCAGACTGAAAACTCCAAGTTGTTATCTACTTGCTAAAATAAACCTAGACTTCCTTCTCACTTTCATTTCATAAGCATTTAGATAACAAAACTTGCTGTCCTCTTCTAAAATTGCAGCTTCCAATCTGCTGCTGGCTTTGTAGACGAGTCTTTTTCTTTTTGCTTTAGGTAGTCTTTATCAAGTACACATACATAATTTCGTTTTCTTTTTCTTATAAAATAATCAAATCAAAAATCCGTAGTATAAAAATATAATTTCTCAAGAATATACTTTACAAAAACTACCAAACTAAACAACAACTCAACCCCACAAAAATGTTCCAATTCCAACTTCCAAAACAAAAGAATCTGACGTTTATTTTTAAGAGAATACAATACTCATACGAAAATAAATATTCTTCTCTTTCTATTAGTTTGAATTTGATACAGTGCTGCCAGGCTCTTTAACTGTTAACATTCTTCCGAATGTACACATTTTTGTATGTAACATTTTTATAGGTAAAGTGAAAAAAATGGATGGTATGGAATTGTTTGTTCTGTTATTTTGTTTCGAATTTTAATACAAAATTTGGCCAAACATCTAAATATTGAGGAAGGTCAACGAAAAACTCCTTTATTTTACACCCTAAAATTAATAAAAAAATATTAGGTGTCAGCAGTCCTATGTAGAATTCAGCCTAGATGGTCGCAACCATTTGTGAATGGGTGGGTGGTAAATTCACCCCAATTCTAAAAGTCGAACTTGCGAGTCGCATACGACCATACTCGTATTTTGTAATAGAGTAATAAATATGTACATACATTACAAAATACGAAATACGTATGTGATTCAAAAATACGAATTTCAGAATTGGGGTGATTATTTGCACGAATGGTAGGGACCTACAGTTTTACCGTCTACAAACGGTGAGTTGCGAACCTCTTCACGAGAAATGAAACTCTTGGATGTTCGTCAGACATGTCAGGTGGGATTGATCCCAGACAGTAATTGTGTAGCAGTCCAGTGCACTAACCACGTCGCCCATTTATAAATACAAAATAGGTATACCCATTTTCTAACATTTGCAAGATTTAAACAAACTTAAATATGGAATGAAACTCGTTTAATAGTTTAATGAACTGATCATACAATAAAAATAAGAAATTAACCTCAAAAAAACGTCCGGTTCAGCAATAAATTACATCATATACTTGTTATTCTTTTCTGAAAGATGTTTTGAAGAACGTTTTGCGTCGAGGAACAGTGAATGGACATCGTTTATATCATCCTTAGATATTAAAGATCGACCATTTACTTTACTCATCTGGTGTGCAGGTGTTAGCAATTGAACAGCATATCGCAGCGTTGAACCGCTTCCAATTTCGCTGAGTTGAGCAAATGCAGTATCTTCCAACTGCAATCCTTCGGTCTGTGCACGCAACTTAATGATTTGCTCCATCTCAGAAGTACTATAGGGCAGCGTTCGGATAATTAAAAGCCTGTCTATCAAATCCAATGGAATACCATGGGGGGCAATGATATCTGTAGTGCCTCTGAAAAATAAAACAATTCAATTTTTTTTCTTACATTTGCATGTTTATTCCATCTTCCACTTACCGGATAACACAACGACCACGATTTGTGGCAAAAATTACAATCGGTGCAATTGGTGATTCAAGCGACTTGTGGAGATAAGTAAACGTTTCCAAATCCAACATGTGTATTTCATCGATAAAGAGTACGCCAGGTACAAGTTCAGCAATTCCTTGATCGATATATTTGTTTACAACTTTGTTTATCTCCATTCGAAGCTTATCTGGAAGAAACCAAGCATCAATATAACAAACCAACAGCGGACTACCACCAAAATTTACCAGTAATTTCTGTCTTTTTGGGTTTCATTAACTGTCCCATCATCGAGAGAACATCTTGCCCTCCTTGTGGTCTCGCATTTGCTACATCTAAATCGTGCAATGTAACATCTTGAATGACTTCCTTTTTCTTGTGCACTTCACCCTTTGGAAGTGGCACATACTCTTCAGTTTCTAAATCAAACTCTGTTGCGAATGTATCGCTACGACCTTGTCGCTTAACTGCGCCACTGTTTGCTTCAATGTAAATGACATCGCCCACTTCCACTTTCTCCTTTTGCAGAGATTCGAAGATACTCGGATCGAGTTTCAATTGTTTGGTACCCTTAGCTGTTTTGAGTCCAATTACCACATTGCTAATGGTTTTGCCATATCCTCCCATGGGATTTTCTGTCTCTACTGGTGTCAACTCGATCACTTCACCTTCGTAAACTTCTTTCGTTTCGCGGATTCGCAAACCAATGGAACGCCTAAAGTTCTCCATAAGCACTTCCGTCTTTTTGATTTCACTGCTGAATACTTCAGATCCTACCATTGGGCAGAATGGGACTTTGTTTCCAAGTTCTTGTGCGATAGCTAAAGCAATAGCAGTTTTTCCCGTACCAGGAGGCCCGGCGAGAAGAAGAGCTCGCCCTGCCATCTTTTTGGATTTAATTAAATCTACGACAATACCCGCAGCCTAAAAGAATGATTATTTGGTTGGAGTGAGTCGATGTATTGTATGTTGACATTAGTATAAATTACCTCGCGCGCGGCTTTTTGACCAACAAGGCCGGCTGCAATAGCGATTGGCATACCATTCTCATCCAGTCCTAATCCTTTAACATGACTGTGGGCAGCAATTCGTTGAGTACGAACAGTGCTTTTAACTTCTTCAATCTTCATTTCTCAATTAATATTGGCTATTATTTTCTTATTATTGATCAAACAAATGCTAATTTCTTCTAGAATAACGTCTCAACGCAACCGAACCGGAGCACACTTTTCTATTTTCGTTTTGCCGAATTAAAAGTGACAACTGCAAATAAAGTTTTCTTACATAGCAGCCTATTGACTTGATGAAAATGGTATCGTAGATTACAGATATGTCAACTACAAAAAGATATAAATTAAACGTTTTAAAATGCCATTTTATTAAGTAAATATTTTACTAACAAAATATTAAGTAAACAATTGTGATTAATCGCTTAGTTTAGGAGATATCGAGGTTTATAAATTCATTTTTTCCTGCGGAAATCCCATTGAAATTAATTATTTTTACTTCGGTACAAACAGAAGTGTTGCATACATCTAGGCGTGAAACTTAGAAATCGATTTTTAACAATTTAACCCTCACACGGGCGACAATTTTTGCTCCTCAATCAGTACCTTACTAACCCAGGTTAATATTTTTATTCCCTTCCTCTTTCTATGGGCTCTATGGTCTACAAAAACAAAATTCTTACTTCCTGCCTTCCTTTTAATTGTTCTTTGTTGTTTTTTGAATAAATTTTGCAAATTATATTTTTTGCGCATCTGGAAAATAACAAGGGAAATCCCCCATTAGTACAATTTACATTGGAAAATTAAATTTTATGTGAATTGAGCGAATTTCCTTATCAAATTTGTTTGACAATCATATTCAATCAGTACACTTGTGAATTTCATTTGTGTGAAAATGGATCAAAATAAAATTTAAATTTCTTTCAAGTGTGGGCATTATCCATGTAAAGTATTAACACATCACATACAATTAGATAGGTAGATTTAGGGTGTGCAATTTGATACATGATATGATTTTTCTTCAAGATTGGCACACGAAGTACAACAACAATACTTGAAATCGATTCTTGATACACTTCATTCTGATGATGAAGAAGATAGCATACAGTCTTTAACAAAAGGAGGTGTGGATGTGATTAATCAAATGCTTAGTCAAAACACAACTAAGATGAAAACAAACCGCTGGCTCTATTTTACAACATCATGGACATGCACACATATTCATATGTAGCTGACTTATGCCCCTATTCCATAACACAACTCAATTTATTCGAGTTGGCTGTCATTCAACTCCACTTTCGCGCAACTCAACGAATTTTTCATATTACATAAAACAACCTTTTTCAGTTGTGATTGTAAAAAAAATTGCATACTTTTAGATGCGAATAACAACTACAAATTGACTATTTAACGTAAATCTGACCTCTGGTGGTCGAAGTAGAAAATAATTTTGCCAACAGAAACTCAATATTCAATAAAAACAGAATGAAAAGAAGTTTTGATTTGGTATTTTTAATGATAATAATGATGAAGATAATATTGTTATTGTTGTGCGCATATGAAAATCTATCCGTGACATATTCCAATTCCAACTAGAAAAAATGCTAAGTAAAGAATATGCATTTGCAATGTGTAAATTACTTCTGTTATTTTTAAATATTTACAAGTGTTTTTGTACTGAACACAGAAGCATTTTGCTTCGTTCAAATCGAAACCAAAGATTTGTTAAAATTGCATGGACGCTCGATTGCAATTGCAATACCACTACCACTACCAGTTCCGAGTGCTGAAGATGTAAAACTATTTTCTCCAACTAATGTGGACTATATGCTTTTAAGCTGCACACATTGTTTAATGACGTTATTAATAATATTGCATTATTTCATTTGTCCGATATACGTCTTTTTGTTCATTTTCCATCTTTCGTATCTCAACATTTACTCTCAAACAACTGCTTAAACCCAGTTGTTAGTTTTTGACAGCTCTATCAACCAAAACATAACTGCGTTGTCTACCATAATACCAGAAAAATTCCCACACAACTCTAGAGAGGATTCGCCATCTTGGTTTTATGTTGACAGGCAACTCTTTTTCTCAGAGTTGTGTTCAGTAATACCGAATTTCAAATTTCAACCAAATTTCAACTCAACTTAACAAAAGTTGTCTTACGGAATAGGGGCATTAATCTTCTGGTCCAATAATACGATTGTCTTAGACAGTCGAGCCAACGCAGAGAGTTTTTTGAAGAGTTGAGGAAGCATTTTTGTATGCCTACAATAACTAGAAGAGCTCGAATTCCTCGAAATGTGGGCAAAGTAACACTAAAAATCGCATTTTAGGTATTCCAATTGATCAAATTGAACACAATACCTAGACCTTCTAGCCATTTTTGCCTGATGATGCTTCTCAGGAAGAATCTTCAGGTGGCCAAAAAATTAGAGGTTCTTGCTTCATATTATGTTATCAGCAAAAATAAAAAAATAATTGAAAAGAGCAACACGAAAGAGTTGCATACAGTGAAGGAAGCCTAAGTGCGTAGTTTGACAATGACGAAGTTCGAAACTACTAATCTATAAATGTAATATGTTCAATGTACTGTACATAGTACCTTACCTATGCATGTTCATAGAGGTACTGAAATTTAATAAACAACAAATTGGTTTCTTTCGTTCACAAATTTGAAGATGTAATAATGATAATGATAATTTAAATTTGAAATGACAACAGGGTTCGAATTATTTCGAAGTTATCTAAGATAATTACCGGATACAATAATAATTGTCTCTGATATTAGCGCTCGTAACTTAAGCTCATAAGTCTTATGAGCGCTCGTAAATACGCACTAATAGCGGATGGTGAATAGGTTTATGAGGCTCTTAACTTATGAGCCGTCGACAACTACCGGCCTTAGTTCAAAAGTATCCAAGATATGATATAATGAAAGTGCCCATATTAACCCCGGTTAATAAAGAACGTGTGAGGGATAATAAAATATTTTTTTAAAATTTCTTTACTCAAATTTTAAACCTCGATATCTCCTAAACTAAGCGATTAATCAATATTCTATGCTTGTTTCACCGAGATCTACAAAATGGCATTTTCAAACCTTTGCGCCAGGTAATCGCAATCGTGCAAAAAAAACTATTTTAATAGCGATGCTTAAATCCTTGTGTTTCAAAATATGTTTCCAATGAAAAAAAGTTTCATTTCACTACTATTTCATATTAACTGTAGCTTTTAAGGACAGCTAATTGAAATATGTAGTTGATTATTTATTTACAAAATTACTAAAATCATCCTCTAAGTCGTCCATTAATATCCGGAAGATTGTTTTTGTTCTTATTTTCCTTAAAAAATTAATTTTTTGTGCTGCAATCTTTAAATTACGTTTTTGACATTTGAACTGTCGACTAAATTAATTTGTCGCGGGGCGTTTCGAAACTTAGATTATTGCATTTGCAAGTATCTAACTTTCGGAATGAGCCCAATTATATTATAAATAAAATTATATAAAAATCAATAAAAAAAAACATTTTTGAAGTGAATACTCTTCTTTATGGACGTATTTGTTTTCAAAATATGTAGCGTTACAATAAATGTTTTTGCTAAAGGGGAAATGATACCATACAGCGGAAATATGTATACAGAAAACATCATCTGTCTGTCTGTCTGTCTATCTACCTTTTCACATCTAAACCGCTGAACCAATCATAATGTAATTTGGCATAGAGATAGTCTGTGACCTAAGGAAGGACATATGCAAAAAAAACTGCCCGCTAGGTCAAGAATTTACAACTTCTATATTAATTGCCAAAATGATTCATATTCACAGTTTATGTTGGTATAGTCCCAAAAGAGGAAATTACAAAATGTGGACTCGATAGGTGGCGCAGGATTCTATATTAATTGACCAAAATGAATAACAGCTGTATATCATTATAATGTATACATATTCACTAAATTTTATTACACATTTTCTATCGATTGTACTAGACACCTTTCTTCTTCTCCTCATTACACATACAAAACTGAATTTAGTGACATTTATGAAAGTTTGCCCGAATTGTGGTAAGTGAAGGGTGAGTCATATGAGGAACACGCATGCATGCATGCATGCTAGTGGATAGCAAAATGAATTTGCGCAAACCGAAAATTTGCTCATTCTTGCATGCCTGTGGATACCCACCTTAAGAGACTGTCAACTTAGTTGTAATTTTCTTTTTTTGTCAGCATTAGAAAATAGCTTTGTTTGATGTCCCCAGCCCTGGGGTGTCCTGTAGTGAATTTTCCTGGTTGTCAAAAAACCCAGTGCAACCCCTGTTTCATCAAACACAAATAGCTTGTCTGGCAACTGTCATTCTTAAATAGCATAACATAATTCTGCCTATCCGGAGTATGATGTCAAAATTATACGCGGGGACTCCTCCACGTAACGACCACAGACAATGGCTCGTAGTACGATACTCGTAGCCAAACGTCGACTATGACCATTATCTTATTGCAGCTAAATTCAATGTTGGAAGCCTTAGCACGAATGGAGTAGCCAGAGAGAGGGCCTAAGCAAGACCTCACCATCAACAAATGCCAACAATCCACCCAAAATGAACCCTTGGTATGATGATGAATGCGTGCGTCGGAAAAAACAGAAAATGCACACGTGCAAGTGCTGCAGCGCAAAACAAGAGCAGCAAGAGAAGAGTATCGAGCCAGAAGAAGGGAGGAGAAGAAGATCCTGCGTAAGAAGAAAATGGCCCACGCAGTCTTCCAGCTCAAGGATATCGAAGAGTCCCGTGATAGGAACAACATCCGGATGTTTTATAGGAAAGCCAAGCAACTGGCAGCAGGCTTCAAGCTCGGAAAGCAGGCTCTTCGAAACAGTGAAGGAAACCTAGTCACCGAAGCGCAGGGAATAGTAGATGTGTTTAAGCAGTACTTCCAGCAGCTACTTAATGAGTATCAGGTAGTGAGGGTGATAGGGCAAGAAGAGAACCCGCATCCAGTCAGTGAAGAGTCCCAGTTTGAAGAGGTCGGCTAAGCCATCAGAAAGCTGAAGAACAACAAGACCGCCGGCTCTAATGGTTTACCAGGGGCTTTTGCGGCAATTGAAGAACAGGCGAAACGAATTTGCCTTGAAGTCTACAAACAATGAAACGTCTGTCCACCGCCTAGGACGAAACTTCGAAGTGGTTAAGGAGTTTACCTACTTCGGAGTAAACATCAACTTCATGAATGACACCTTAGTGGAGATTCGACGAAGACTTATCCTAGGAAACCGCTGCTTTTTCGGTTTGCAAAACAAATGGGTTCAAAACTCCTAACTCGGAAGACGAAATGAATGCTATACAAAACATTGATCCTGCCAGTTCTGCTGTATGGAGCCGAGTGTTGGACGATAAGCAGGAAAGCAGAACAAATTTTGATTCCCTTCGAGAGAAGAATTCTTGGTCGGATATTCGGTCCCGTATGCGAGGAGGGCGAATGGAGGAGAAGATATAACCGCGAACTCCATGAGCTGTACCAAGATGTGGATGCAGTCCGAAAAACCAAAACACGTGGACTACACTGGCTGGGCCATATCGTGCGAATGGACAACAATGCTCTAGCAAAGGGGATCTTCGAATCACAGCCCACAGGTTCGAGACAACAAGCACTGAACCTCCGGTTTAAGGATCAAGCTACCACGGATGCCAGTGCACTTGGACAACTGGAAGCAGCGTGCCCGGGATCGAAGAGAGTGGAAGGCTACCGTGTCTCAAGCAGAGACTCTTCACATGTCGGGACCCCGTTAAGTAAGTAAGTAAGTAATTCAATTTTTGCTAATTTTTGTATGCTTTTGCACTTGTTAAGTTCGTTTATATTTCTTAATTTTCCTATTTCCTATTTTAATTTATTCATTAAAAGTCCAAATTAAGACTAGAATTCCGGAAGTATTGGAGGGCATGTACACACCAAATGCTTATCACCATACGCATCATCTATTCTTCCAACAGTTGGCCACATTTTGGAATCTGCTTTCACGAATGGCTGACAATAGAACAAAAACAATATTACAATTCGAAACACTGAACTTTACAATTACTTACCGCTGGAAATGCAGCTACTTCTCTACTGTATGGTCTGTTCCATTTATCTGACACTACTTGAGCCTGAGTATGCGGTGACATTTTCAACGGATTCATAATTTTATCCATTCGTCCCTCTTCGATGTCTTTGATTTCATAGCGAATTGATATCATTGCCTCGCAAAATTTATCCAACTCCTGCTTGTCTTCAGATTCAGTTGGTTCGATCATAAGTGTTCCCCCTACAGGCCATGACATAGTTGGTGCATGGAAGCCGTAGTCCATTAGACGCTTTGCAATATCAACCGCTTCAATATTGGCAGTTTTCTTAAAGTCCCGCACATCCAAAATGAATTCATGTGCCACCAAGCCATTCTTGGGATCCTTGAAAAGGGTCTTGTACTCATCTTCTAGACGCTTCGACATGTAGTTGGCATTAAGAATCGCAACTTGTGTTGCACGCCTTAAGCCCCGACTTCCCATCAGCTTGATGTAGGACCACGAAATTGGCAAAATTGCTGAGCTACCAAATGGCGCCGCGCTCACAACGCCAAAACTATTGTCCTCACTTTCAAGCGGACTGATAACAGGGTGTCCAGGAAGATATGGAGCGAGGTGAGACTTTACTCCGATAGGTCCCATTCCCGGACCACCTCCTCCATGGGGTATACAAAACGTTTTATGTAAATTCAAATGCGACACGTCACTGCCATAGTCTCCAGGACGACATAAGCCCACCTGAGCATTCATGTTGGCTCCATCCAAGTACACTTGCCCACCGTGCTTGTGGATCAGCTGACAAATTTCGGCCACAGTCTCGTCGAACACACCCATGGTTGAGGGGTAGGTGATCATAAGGCAAGACAGCTCATTTTCGTGTTCGGATACCTTGTCCCTCAAATGATTCATATCTATACTTCCATCAGACATTATGCGAATGGGTTCCACCCTCATGCCTGCCATTTGCGCAGAGGCAGGATTCGTTCCATGGGCACTGATTGGAATTAGGCATATATTGCGATGACCTTCATTGCGATGCTCGTGGTAAGAGCGAATCGTGCGCAAGCCAGCGTATTCACCCTGCGCTCCACTATTGGGCTGGAAGGATATTCTATCATAGCCAGTGATCTCGCACAGATCCTTTTCAAGTTCTCTGAACATCAGATGATAGCCCTTAGCCTGTTCTACCGGCGCAAATGGATGAATTTCTGTGAAATGACGGAATGAGCATGGCATCATTTCAGTTGTAGAATTCAGTTTCATTGTGCAGGAACCCAGCGGAATCATTGAGTGTACTAAAGAGATATCCTTATTCTCCAGCATTTTCATATATCGAACCATTCTTGATTCACTGTGATGAGTGCTGAAGATTGGATGAGTCAAATAGGCTGAAGTCCGTAGGAATTTTGTGTTCTCAATGGAATGCTGAGTGATATCAGTTTGGGCAAGCACTTCGTGGATGGGCTTACACTTGAACACCCATAACAGATCGGATATATCGTTGGGTGCGACTGTTTCATCAAGAGCTACACTAATGGAGCCATCTGGGAAGTATCTGAAGTTAATTTGCTTTTGCTCAGCTCGAGAACGAATTTCTGCAGCCGTCATTTCATCCGAAGGGAATATGTGAAGAGTGTCAAAGAATCGCTTATTACTTACAGTATGTCCAGCTTCAATAAGCCCTGCGTATAACGTGAGAGCAGAATGGTGAATGCGTTTAGCGATTTCCTTTAGTCCATCCGGACCGTGATAAACTGCAAACATAGCGGACATGTTCGCTAATAATGCTTGTGCCGTACAAATATTACTGGTCGCTCTATCACGCCTGATGTGCTGCTCACGCGTCTGCAAGGCTAACCTGTATGCGTCATGGCCGTCCGAATCGCGAGTGACACCAATCATTCGACCTGGCATTAGCCGTACCAAACTTTGTTTGCAAGCGAAGAATCCTGCATGCGGTCCTCCATATCCCAGCGGTACTCCCAAACGTTGTGACGTCCCGATAGCAATATCCGCTCCAAATTCAGCTGGAGGTCTTAACAGAGTCAAGGCTAAAAGGTCCGTTGCTACTACTATTAAAGTCTGTGAAGGTATATATGGATTAGTTTATTTTTTAACATTAAACTTTAAGAGCACTAACTCCATTACTTCGTGCTAGCGCTGAAATGTTTTCAAAATCCTTAACATCACCATAAGTGTCGGGGTATTGCAAAAGCATACCAGATAATTCACGACTTACTAAATCCGCACTCTCGATTGGACCCACTTCAATATCAAGTTCCAGCGCAGAGGCACGAGTTCGAACCACTGATATGGTTTGGGGGTGGACTTTATTAGACACATACAGCTTCTTTCGTTTGTTATGTCTACGGGAAAATTAAAGGTTGATTTCCTTTCTAGATAAACTTAAATCTGTCTATAGAAAAAAAATACCTGGCACACAAGCACATCGCTTCTGCTGCTGCTGTTCCTTCATCCAGAAGAGAAGCGTTCGCAACGTCTAGTCCTGTCATTTCTGAAACAAGCGTTTGGTAGTTTAGTAACGATTCCAGCCGCCCCTGTGCAATTTCCGGTTGATATGGAGTATATTGAGTCGTCCTGTATTGAAAATAATACAATAATGAACCAGCTGAACACAACTACATACATTTTCAATAACAATTACCATCCGGGATTTTCGAAAATATTTCGCTGTATAGTGTGTGGCACATAGCAGTTGTGGTAACCCATTCCAATGTACGATCTCCAGATTTCATTTTTGCTCGCAATAGAACGAATTCTTTGGATCAATTCATTTTCGCCTGAAATATTTTAGGTTAACGAGGTATTAAGACAAGATTTGAAGTAGTTAAAAAAAAAAATTGTGTGTCAAGCCTACGCACGACAGAAGTGAAACTCCTAGTATTCCTCTCTCTCTCTTTTCATTTCATTCTCTCTTTTTTCTGTCTTAGGTTAGTTTGAAGATTATAGGTTAAATAATTCAACGACGAAGCATAGATTTTTTTTTTTTAATACTTTCTTATACCTCACCTCAGTAAGCGGATACGATAAGAGAGCGACAGTGACAGTCCCGTACCCCCACCACCTCATGATGACGTTTTTTCGTGACATTTTTTTTTTTAAATGCTATTGGAAGTCGCCTTGAACATTGGGTTCAGGCTCTTTAAAACAGTGTCTACCAACTATCTTATAGCAGATTCTATTTCTTCTTATCCTATCGTATTCTGCGACTCCGACGAGATTCAAAGTTAAGCCTTTCGTATAAGTATTTTCGAGGTATTTTCAACGTAACTTTACGTAGTTTTGCACGAATAGAAGAGACCTACAGTTTGTTGCCTTTTCTGAACGGCGCGAGTTGAGAAGCTCCTCAATACAAATGATACTGTTGAATGCTTGTCAGACATTTTAGGTGAAATTTGCTGGAAAAATAATTAGAAACAGTAATCGAATATTGATATAGTAGTGAAATATTACGATAAATCTTAACAGTTTCAATTATTTCATGTAAGCTTATGTTATCTTCACTAGTTAGTATAAAAAAAAATAAGAAAAATCAAGAGTTGAACACCAGAAATGAGAAGACTTATCGTATAGTGGTACTGCAGCTGGAAAGGATCTGCCGTACTCCAAAAGAATGGTCTACTCTTCTATAATGGTGTACAATAAAACTGGCATCATGGGATACCCCAAAAAACAACAGCGATTCCAAAAGAGGACAGACTTACTTGTCGACAGAGTAAGGCAAATCCTTATTGCACTGGCAAGGACACTCACTCTGCCATGTTGACCCATTTAAGTGCACACATTGCACCAAAGACTATAAGGAACCGATTTTGGAAGCAGGTTTGCAGGGGTCCACTGCTCGCAAAAATCCACACGATTTAAAAAAAAAACAGGAAACTGTCAAATGCAATTTGCTAAGAAGCATCCACCATCCACAAACATCTCGCATTTTGGAAAATATTATTCTAGAGTGATGAATCGAAGTTTAAAATATTCTGCTCCGATGCCGAAAAATATGGGAGATGGGAAATTAATAAAAAAAAACTTCATCATATGTAAATACTATACCATATCATACCACGAAAAGGTTTGGGGGTGTTGGTCGTAATGTGAAAATAAACGGACGCATGGATCAATATGTATACAAGGACATACTGGAAAATACAATGGATCGAATATATTTTAACAGAAAAATGATCTTAAACACACTTCATGCCTAGTGAAGTCCAGAAACTCCGCGGAACTCTTTAAAAATATTGAGAAAGTATGGAAGAGTTAGAGTATCCTTCTAAAAAGATGCCAGACTTGATAGGTAGTTTACCGAGACGCTGTTCTATTGAATAAAGGCTACCCCACCAAGGGTAAAGACACTAGTGGTCGGCCACTTAACTTTTTTTTCAATTTGCGCTTCTCCAGTTACTAAAGTATTTGATGAAAAACGTTTAAACAGAATTTCATTGAATGTCGAAACAAATATTAATCGATAAAAAAGAGAATTTTTAATTAAACCCTCATTGTTCTCTGGAAATTACCAAAATGATGAAAAAAAAAACGAATTTTAATGGCCGGCCATAAAAGTTTTAATGGTCGGCCAGGTCCAATAAATCAATCAAAAGAATATATTCAATGATCATTTAAGGGTTTATTTGAATGCAAAACATTTAATAAATAATATTTTATTATTTTTAATAGCATAGAATAAACAAAAAAGCACTAAGTTGGCAACAGTTTGTTGAAATCAGTTTTGTTGTATCCAATCATATTACCTATACTTTTTTTTTTATAATTCACGCGCGCTAAAGGGGTTATGAATACCCTTAAAATGTCTTACACAGCGCGGGCCAAGGGAAATTTAGGGAGGATGAAAGAGGAGATACCGATGCGCATTGGTCTTAAATGCATGTAGATCGTAACGGGAGGGAAAAATCGTGTTTGGTAAAGCATTCCACATTCGTGTTGAGCGGTTAAAGAAAGTATCTCTATATTTTACTGTACGTCCGAAGTTGGGCTTAAGGGTAAACTGATGAGCATTCCTTGCGAGACGTGTGTTGCGGGAAAATTGTTGAAGGGGAGGAATGCAGCTGGCTATTTCGCTGGAGCACTGTTTGTGGAAAAAGAGATACTTATTTTTCTTTTTTCTTATTTATAAATAAGTTATATACACCCCTGTGATGAATTCCGACCGGTTTGAAAACGGACGGAATTACAAGGGAAGAATTCGAAATTAACGGAGTTTTCCGAATTCATCCCTTGTAATTCCGTTCGTTTTCAAACCGGTCGGAATTCATCACAGCGGCGATAGTTGCTATTAATCTAAAAAAAGTTATTTAATAGCTTAAGAGATTAACAAGGTTTAACAACAAAAGAACAAAAAATACATAGTTAAGGAACTCCAAAAATGTTTGCATAGACCGTATTTATTGCTTCGGTTATTTCTTAAGCAAGTACAGGACTTCGTTTTGAAAATAAGGAAAACCAGGCCTGCAATCTTTGAAGGGTGTTTTCCTTTTACTGTCTTTAATTATCTTCTGAACAGTGTATTAGTAAATTATACAAATAGGTCGATACCAATCGAATTAGCTTGGTAATTTCAATAGTCGGCCGGCAGTGCGCCGACCCGGCCGAGCACTAAATTTTCTCAAACCATGGTATGCTTAACGGTGAAATCAGAGCAATTCATTAAAAAACTTCCAATATTGTACGTCAAAAGATAAATTTAAGCTATATAGTGCATTTCTTTAGTGCTCGGCCATACCGGACTGAAATTCGCATTAAATTGGGATGCTAGTGGTCGGCCACCCCATTATTTACACTGATATTAATATTTTGTAATCTTTGCACAAATAAATACATTCCTTATGCTTTTAAGAACAGTACAAATTCATTAAAATGTTATCTTTCAAACAAGTTATAATATAAATTAACACTTATGTAAATACGCACAGCTAAAAAAAAACAAACAATCACCACAATCAGCTGCAGTATTTGCGTAATAATATCAAATTTGAGGATAGATGTGTAGGACATGTATCTGCTTGTATCTGCATCTTCACATTAACCCTCCGTTTAGCGTTGTAGTCTGTCAGACCATTTTGAAACTTATTGTGTCGTAATTTTTTTTTTTCTATAAATATTTCGGTAAATGCTGCCATGACTTTGTCAAACTCGATGCAGCGAGTCGAATGCGATATATTTTCAAACAGTTGTTGATATTTCGTAGAACAAAAATACAGTTGGAGTAAAATTTTAACGTTGTTTCGCGTTGTGGTCTGTCAGACAACAAAAATAAAAACGATTTTTCTTGAAACTGAGAGTGGGATTGTGTGTCTATACGGTGTCAAGGTAGCGTAGCCTAACCACTAACACCAGCACTAAATGATGAGCCTGTTGATGCATATTTTGCCCTGGCAAATTTCTGCTTATGGCTGTTGCTTGTATTAAGCACACCATGACACAGATCTGATAGTGTTAAAAAAGGTGTGGTGGGCTTATGAGATGACTCTAATACGCAGTATCCATTGCAGGGTCTAATTTACTCAGGTAAACTTACACATGAAGATAGAGAGGTGAATCAGGGCCAACGATAGGTAATGGATATGGTTAAAGCGTTTTGGCACAGGACGAACAATATACGCTGACTGACAACTTCTTTTCCACACTCAACTTAGCCAGTGCCTTGATGTCCAAGAGCCTTGCTTAAGTTGAAACTGTTCGTAAGAACAAACAATTTCTTCCATCAGAACTGCTGGCCTCCTCTACTCGCCCATGGAATAGCAGCATTTTTTGTTTCCATTACAACAAATTCTCATTGTGTTGCTTGCCAAAAAACAGTTGGTCAGTTATTCTTATTTCAACCGAACACTTAACGTGTAACGTTGATGGAAAGGCTAGTAAAGCCCATCAAATATTGGACTACAACATTGCCTGAGATGTGAGGACCCGGTTTGCGGCTTACACTCAAAATTGATATGACAAAAATATGTTACAGAAAAAGAATCATCAGTTAACTAAATAATATACTCCTTCACAGTATACCTACATACATTATATCTATCTTTATTTAATTTATAGAATAACTAGTGTACCAGTGCGAGGAGTCTCGCATATAGAAACCCTATACCCGTAGGTAAAAGTAATAATGTTTTTTCGTAATAACTTTACTAATATACACTTTTTCAAAACTGATGAACAAAGTTCAGTTGATGAGCTTCCTATCAGTGTTAGAATCATTGAAATCGGTGTAGAAATAAACTCTCGGGAGGAATCACAAGTCTATTTAAGCCAAAAATGATTTTTTTACATTTTCAAACCCTTTAAAAAATAACCTTTTTTCGGTCTTATCAGCGTGTTTCTATTCCATCTAGAAGTCCTTTTTTTGGTGATAACAAAACCGATTAATTCAAAAAAATTCATACATTTGCATCATTTTTCAAAGTTTAAAATTGCTCTCCTGAAAAATGCTTAAAATAGACTTTAGCCTCTTTGCCTTTTGATTAAAGAAATAAAAATGTAAATTCTACCAGTAGGGACTTAAAAACGTCTTTGTTTGCTGTTCTTCCTTTCTATCCAATAAAGGTAAGAATCTATAAACACAAGTGTATGTTTGTTTGCTTTAAAAACTTTACTATACATCGTTTCTACACCTAATCTTACACATGGAATAGACCGTACAGCGATTTTAAAGGCCACAACTGCATAATGGATTATGTGGTCTGTCAGACCACAAAGTATGACTTACCGTCTTTTGGGTCACCGCTAAACGGAGGGTTAAGAAAATTCCTAACGGTATTTATATTGCACTAGCTGACCCGCCCGGCTTCGCCCGTGTACGCAATCAGACGTTACTCACATGGCAGATAATTGATCTGGTAATCTGGTTTAAAATAGAAATGATAGCCGCCAAAGTAAACTAGGTAGAAAAAATTATTTTTTTATGTTTCCTACAACAAAAAAAAAAAATAGCCTATAGCCCTTCGGGATAGTGTAGCTTTCTATTAGAAAAATAATTTTTTAAATCGGTTCAGTAGATCCAGAGATAACCACTGATATACAAACTTTTCCCCTTTATAATAATAGTATAGATGAGGAAAAGGGTTAAAGTGGCCGACCACTAGAGAGTGGCCGACCACTAGTGCCTTTACCCTACTAGCTCTAAAATAAAGATATGAATTTGACTTTATTTTATTGAGTTTTATGAGTTTAAAAGATAGAAACATTTTTGTTTCTAATTATAATTCTACATGAAAACGCACTTAATTCTTCATTAAAATTTGATTATATTTACGGTATACATATGTCCTTGTTTTTTTTTCCACCAAAAATAACGTTTAAACTTTAAATAATAGTACCTATATCTATATGTATGATAAATTGCGTGAAAATACGAATTAATTTTAGTTGCATATGCAAAACAACCAGAATAAAGTTTAAAGAACTGCATTCGATTGGCACGAGCGACAATCATTTGCTGTATTATTCCATGCATTATTTTTATAAACAAAATAATCAATAAATAAAAAATTAAAATAATTGTGTCTCAATTCATATTTGGTTTAAAAAACCACATCGGCCTGGAACATGAAAACACCATAAATTACCGTTGCATCTGCTTGCGTTGGTTTTAGAAAAACAAGAAAAATTCTCAAGTGTACTATGCTACAAGTAGTAGCTGGGAACTAAAGAATTTTAAACGAACATTTTGTCATTGATACATCATAACCAGTCAAACATCAAATGGCTGCCCAAAATATGTACCTACGTAAAATTAAAGTGTAAATAATTCAATTTCACGATGACAAAACCTTAACAAACGTAATCAGCTAAAGAGTCATCTTCTCAGCATCTCGTACATAATGATAATACATAGTTGAACTTGTGTTTCTGTTCGTTTTTGAGTGAAAAAAGTCATCGACCTTTTATTATAATTACCGCAGTTCTCAGAGATAACCTCGGTGTTCCGCATCGATAACAAAAGTGCCAAAAGTTAGTTTAGCATATGAACATAAACAAAACAAACATATGCTGCTACCAAACAAAAATATAAAAGCACAACACCGGTAGCTCAGACAACAACCCAATAGAGAAGAGAACTAACGGATTATTCTGTTCCCGTACCTATTCAAAACAGAAGAGAGCGCTAACAAGAGAGTAAGAAATCTTCCCATGCTACGAATTTCAGGCCAAGAATTTTCTTTGTGCAGCTTTACGAAAACTTTTAAATTTGTCAAATATCATACATTTTCCATTTTGTATTGTTCAATGCGTTCCTGTACTTTTAGCTCACTCTGACGGATTTTGACCCCCACTCCTTGAAATTTAAGAATCTGTGAATTTTGGTGCAGAAAGTAAGAGGACAGACCTATTTAGAGGTACATTTTTCAGTACGGATTTTATGACAGATCACGCGTGAGGCGTGTCAAACTGTAATGATATTTTTGTTCAGTATTGTTGCTTGTTGGACATCATGACAAGACTTATGCCTAAAATACAAGTGCAGAATTAAGCATGCAGCGAAATTAGAATACACACGTTTATATGAGAGCGATTACATGTGAATTCTACATACATGCGGCACAGCGCTGCATCAAGTCTCTATTTCTAATTTTGCCGCGCAGCGCCGGTACTACATCGCGAAAATAGTTCAGCTCTATTACGAAAATCAGCGTTTTACGAGAAATGTGTTTCGTGCGCTTAGAGCGAAATTTCAGTAAGTTCAGCGATGAAGCCCATTTCTGGCTTAACGGCTATTTCAACAAGTGCCACTTGCCACACAATCCGTGAAACTATGGCTTTATTACGAGAACAATTCGCTTAACCGTTAGGCCCTTATTGTGATTGTCGATCAGAGGATAGGGGACTTGATTATTGTGAATAAAAATGTAAATATTAGGCGTTTTTTTTGTTTCAAATTGGATAATTATCCAGTCCAAGGTTTTGTTGTATTTTACATTGCAAACATATTCCTGAGACATTTTTAGTCTATATAGGTTAAAAAATAAAACACGCCTATTGTGAATAGATCACCTGGCTAACTGGAAGGGGTTGGAAGCGGAAGGGGTGGTTGGTTGAGGGCTAGGTCCATCCCGGACGGTAGTGCCACCTAAGTAAGTACTGTGAATACATAAAACTCTCTGGTACAGGGTAACTCAACCGATGTGCAGGGGTTTTTATGGCATTTTTTTAAAAAACCTTTCCACCTATTTTGAAAGAACGTTTGTATAAGGTCTGTTCGCGTACTTTCCCGAGCCTACGAGAATCTACAAGCAGCTACGAAACCCTGTTCGGGTACGCAACAATTTCGTAGTTTTTCGTTAACGAGAGTACTCATAAGAGAGTACGAAATGTTCCCATGCTGAGAATTTTAACCCAAGAAATTTCTTTGGGCAGATATACGTATGTATGAAATCTGTCAGATCGCCTACATTTTTGGTTTTTTGTTGTTCAACGCGTTCGTTCACTCTTTCGTGATTTTCCTATCGCAGGGAGAATTCTTCTCCCACTCTCCAAAATTTGACAGAATACGACAGAATATTTAGTGCAAAAAGTACGTGAACAGACCTCGTATTCTGTCAAATTTTGGAGAGTGGGAGAAGAATTCTCCCTGCGATAGGAAAATCACGAAAGAGTGAACGAACGCGTTGAACAACAAAAATATATGTCAATTTTCGAAGAGTGGGGATTAAATTCTCTCTAAGACAGAAAAATTACGAGAAAGTAAACGAACGCATTGTTTTCGTATATTACACCAAAGAAATTTCTTGTGGTAAAATTCGTAGCATGGGGAAATTTCTTACTCTCTCGTGAGCACTCTCTTCTACGAAAAACTGCGAAATTTTTGCATAAGCGAACGGGTTTTCGTTGCCTTTCGTTATTTTTCGTAGATTTTCGAACGGACCTACGAATATTTGATGCAAAAAGTACTGTCCAAAACAGCCTAAAACTACGCATAACTACGCTCTCTTCTGTCAAAAACTAAAATATTCGTACGGGAACAGGATTTGACTGATTTTCGTAGCTTTGTGCTGTTTTGGACAGGTACCGGAAGCGGAACAGACCTTTATTGTTTACATTGTGTTTTTCGGTAACATATTGGAAACGTGAAAGTGGTCCTTTCCAGCAACCATTCAATAATGCCTGAGGCACAATGTCGAAAGACGACAAGAATCTAGTGCAACCTCACAACGCGCTGAAATACGTTTAAAGATATCCAAATTATTATGTGAAATAATTATGTTTTTCTGCAAAAACAAATCCGAGCAAAAAAGGCGATCTTCATTCAAATAAAATAAGAACAACCCAGATTATCAGTATTTTTCTTGACTCCATTGGGGGTCTAACGATTAACACACTCCATGTATCACTAAGAGCGCCGACTAAAATGTTATGACCCCACTGATAAGATGACACCTACTGCTAGATTAAAATCACCATTTTATACGCATTAAATTAATAATAATAAAAAACACATACTTAGCGGTTTGTCTAGATTCAAATCCCTGTTAAGCTGAATGTTCTTTGGTACTGCTTTCTCTGTTAGCTCATTGAGTGACTACAAGAGGATAAAATACAATAATTTAATTATTTATTTAAAGATCGACTTTATTTTTTTCCTACCTTATATCCCAAGGTATCAAGCATGGCGACGACATCTGTCTTACGAGGCCCTATATGGCGACCAGGAAAGTCCGACTTTTTAGGAAATAAAATCTCGTCGGCTGTTGCGAATTGTCGAATTTTATTCATTAAAACATTTCCACTCAGATTTTTGCTGTACACAAGATATGAGTAAGCCGAGTTTAAAGTAAATCGCTGCATTTTCTTTTTTTTTTAATTTATCACAAACAACAAAGGTAAACAATGAAATTCACACACAGGACTTAATCAGATCCGCGTTCTACCAACTAATCGTGTCGAATGATTGAAATAATCTCTTAAAATAAGACACTAGCCCAGACCCAGACCCAGAGCCAGAGGAGAGACTTTTCTTTTTCTTATCAGAACTCAACTCAGGCGTCAGACATAGTACGTATGTATAGGCACATGTGTAAGTGTGTACACATGTATTCAATTGATTCATTCATAAATAAGGTGAGACAGTGGAAAAAACAGTTAAGAAAAAAACAAGAGAAATATAAATGGCTAACGAAATGTCTTTCACGTTATCTTAAGCAACAGTCAAGTTCAAGTATAACTTCCGCGTTATTAGGTCTGTTTGGTTACTTTTTATACTCAAGTGGGTAAAACCTGTCAAATAAATTGGAAAGGAAATTCTCTCAGACAGTGGAAAACTTGCAAGAAAGTAACCAAACGCGTTGGACCACGTTTTGAAATTTTGTGGGTATAAACCGTCAATTTGTTTTTGTTTTTCACCTTACAATAACTTATGACAATTATTCACCGACAGATGGTTGTTTTGACAGGTTTTACCCACTTTACCCAAAGAAAAAGTTGGCTGATAGAATTCGTAACAATTCGTAAAAATTCGTACAAATTTGTACAAATTCGCAAGTTAAAATAAGAGAAACAGACAGATCAACGTGGTGATAGGAAACTCAGATGTTAGGCTTCAACTAACTCTACGCGTGATGTCCAGGATAACTGGAGAGTTGTATACTACTGAAAGTTTTGTCGTTGCTTATGGTTCACAGAAGTTTTTTCCAAATATTTCTTACTATTCATTATTTGTGTGATCAATTTCTTCTCCTTCGGAGTAGATTTTTGATATAAACTTATTTTTATTTTGTGAGAAATAATTTAGGGAGCACCGTGGTGTTGTGGTAAGTGCGTTGGACTTCTAAGCAATGCTGCCCGGTTTCAATCCCAGACAGCGTTTAACACCTCGGTGCCACCTCTTTCGAATGTCTGACAAGCAATTATCATTTGTCAATGAGCTTCTCAACTCGTCATTCGGAGTCGACAAGGAACTGTATGTCCCTTCCATTCGTGCAAAAATATTACACGCACACACAAATGGTTCCGCCACCTAAAGTAAAAGTAAAACATAACAAGGTTAAGGTTATTTCATAACTGTTTAGTCTAACACGATAAAACTTCTTCAGACTTTTAAGTCTTAAGACCGTGTGCCGTTAAATATGTAACCACTGGCTAATTTTTGACATTTGTACAATGGTGGATAATATTTAGCTTTTTGTTGTGTCAATTTCATTTAATGTAAATTTTTGAACACTAGAATTGAAAAGCTTCATAAAAAATAACATAAAAATAATATTATGTACTAATAATAATTTTTGGAGTTAACGTTTTTGTTTGCAAATTATATGTTATTTGTGTACATTTTTGAAGAACAAACATCGTACGTTGTTCATAAAAAATACAAATACAAATTCATAATAAGCAGTAAAATCAGAGCCACCTTTTGACATTTTTAGTTTACTTGTGTTGTTCCAAACATTATACAGGTAAAACGAAAATTAAAACCTCGCATAATATTTCCCGCCCAAAAATTAAGCAGAAATATTGACAGTTCATGCTTATCGGTGCAAAAAAAAATATTTTTTAAAAGAAAGTTTTTTGTGATTTCTGCATAACATGCGAAAAGTTCTTACGAGGTCCAGCATTTTAACCCTCGCTATATAAATTACATTTATTTTATAAAAAAAAAAAACTGTTGGACTAATTTTAACATAAACAAACAGTGTGCTAGGAAATCTTTCCGTGCCATTTTAATGAACGGATATCATAGGCACAATCGTGCCTCATCGGTAACGTTGCTGCATTCGCAAGAAAAAAGAAAGTTAATACTAATAGTAATAGTAGTATGCTCTTTCAATATCTAATACAAAAATATTTCTATCGTTTTCTAAACATATGGCAGCCCTACATTACACACAATAGAGAAAACTACATTAATTCCTCCATCTCTTCTACTCTCGCAGCCGCAAACGCACGCTTTTTCTCTCATATACACAAGAGAAGGAGATATGTAGTTGGAGTACAATGTACTCATTCACGGTGTAGAATTTTTCCAAATGTCAGAAATCTAAAAGATGGCGAACTGCTGAGAGCAAGAGGTGTTTCTCTGCGGTGCATCGCGAACTGCAAACATAAGAAGAAAAAATATTAATGGAATAAAACTCCCGCAATATCTGTTCTGTATAATTTTTGACAATTACGTGACCAAGGAAAAGATAATCAATTTTATATCTAATTAAAAAAGTGCCAATGGCAAATGAAGATGAACGCGAATAAGTGCAGTGAAGTGAACATCTGTGCTGCCTGAGTCTTTCCAAAGTAGAATATTTTGTTTTGTCCGGAGTAACGGCGGCAGGGGGAGTTTTTCATTCGAATTTTCTACTTTTTTTTGCATTGCTTGTGTTGTGTTTTATTGCTGGTGTTGTTTTTGCTGGTTAGCTTTTATCCACCTGATCGTTGTCCTCCACCTCCACCGCCTAAATGTACTCCACCTTTACGAAATCAAGAAAATAAAAGAAAAAATCCGCGGTCGACGCGTTGTGAAAAAATTCCAAGGAACCAAATAAAAATAAAAGATTGAATCATATAAATATTGTTGGTGGTGTCTTGTTCTCTGGGGAATTAGTATCCAAGCAGATCTAATTTTTTGAATGCTTGATTTCCTATCTATGTTTTATTCAACCCAAAATTGTTAATTTTAGTTGCGTGCGTATATTAAAAAAAAAAAAACGAAAATTCTTGGTTCTCTGTTATAAAAATAAGTAAAACTGGGTGCGGATAGCGGCTCTTCTTTACTGGCTGTAGTATTCGTAGAAGTTTCTTCGACGAACAATAATTGTGTGAGCAATCACTAAGATTCTCCGCAGGAAACAGGAATTACCTTCGTAATTTTTGCTGGATAAAACAAGAAACCTTGAATGCTTTCCTAAAGGTAAGTGGGTTAAGTTTATATCGGGGATGAAAAACTAATGCAATTATATAATCCAACCCCGAAAAATGTTATCCCAATGCAGAGTGGAATAACTGAAAATTGAAAACTAAAAACTTTGCTCTGCCTCAAGAAAAAAATGTTTATAGTTGCAAGAGGGAGTGGTACCACAGACGATACACATACAAGATAAAACTTACCTTCTATATAAACTCAATAAATATAAAAAAAAACTATTGAACAGTACATAATGTAGCGTTGGTTCTATAAAATACAAGTAAACAGGAAAAAAAAAAAAATATTCCAAATGAAAAACTAGTGGGCTAAATATAAACACCCACGCTGTGGCTGCGCTTGTTCAGTCAACGCTGTTGTGTTGTGGTGATCATTTCAATTACCGAAATTCGACGAAATCATTGTCAGGTCTTATTTCCAGCGTAAAAGCCGCAATCCTAACATGTTCCCCGGCAGGTCCATCACTATAAAATTTGCACCTTCTCTGTACATTAGCTGGAAATATGGTATAATTCTTCTTTTTACACCACAGTGTCAGCTGTTTATACATACATACATATACTGAATTTATTAAAGTTTTTAATCACACAGTTCGTATTCGTATAATATGTAGCGTTCATGAGTAAAAAGAGTCTTACTTGATTCCATTCCACTGACTCACTCAGCGCGAAAGAGGTGCAAATGGTGGGAGAAGTAGGTATTGCCTTTAAAATTCAAGAAGATGCATATGTAGGTGTAAGATAAGAAGCAGCTCATGTATTTGTATTGCATGGTGTGGGCCTAAGAGAAGTTAGCAAAGCACCCAATTGCGTTTGCTTCTAATCACTACCATTTCTACGTACCTACATATATTGTATACAGGTGTGAGTAGGGTGGCTATTTCATAAGAAGACTACAACTACTGCTTGGGTTATCAGTTTTTAAAGAATATTTTTCTGAATTAAATTAGAGGTGTGTAAACAAAAGATAAACTTATCGAATATCAAATCTTGTTTTGAGTGACTAGACTGATATAGTGCAACCACCGCCAATGACGGTTGTGTGCGGTAAAAAGACCGGCGATGATTAACTAGGTTTACTAATACTGATCGATTTACGATTAAATATACCTCAAGTTGTTTATGGTTTTTTGTTGTGTATATTCTTTTGATGTTGATATTATGCAATAATTCTTTGTTATATTTTGTATTCATAACCTTAGGCCATTGGAATATATTGAATTATGAATACCTAATAGGCTTGCCCATCCGCATGCAGAGTGTAACATGTAGCAGACAGGTCTTTAAATATCAGGAATTATATTTACATATCATTGACGATTCAATCTTTACCTTTAAAAATAATATCTTGGGAAATTCTCTTATAATTACGTACTTTTAAAGATTAATACTTTTTGAAAAAAGCTCAAGATATAATTATAGTATTGTTACATTAATGCTCCCAAATCCATATACATACATATGAATGTACATACATAAATGGATAGCAAAGCGTAAGAATTGAATCAGATTAAGCTCCAAAAGATTATCATCTTTAAGAAGATTTTCTTGATCCGATCTCAGGTAAAACAGGGACAAGATTCTGTTTCCATTTTGTGCGTCTCTTAACATTTTTGCCTGACCTAACTTAAGGTGTGTTTGGTAACCTGTTAATTTACGTAAATTTACATCCAACTGTCAAAAATCAAGAGAAGAGAGAGCCAAATGACAGTGTCAAAAAATGTATCCTCCTGCAAATTCGTGCTAGATCTTTTTCATGGAGTCACCGAGGCACATCCTTCAAACAGCAATCTGGCAATTCGATAATCGTCAATCATTTCTTGTAAATAAAAGAAAATTAGTTTTTTGTGAAAATATTTAATAGTTAAAAAGGAAGAAGAGAGGATTTTCCCCCACTTTTACTATTTGACAGATGTGCCATTTGTGTTAATAAAACTTAACAAACACACCTTTAGTTGTAATGTTAAAGTCCTATCAGTTCATTCTTTTCTATGTTTATAAATAAAAAAACAAATACCTTGGGACAGCAAGCTCACTAGTCCCCGTCCACTATGTTTATAGTAGATACAAATGCAGTAAATTGTAAAAAAAGAGCTGATCCTCCTCTGGTAAGGGCTCTTATTTTTTCAGTTTCCGGTATCCCTGGGTGACCAGCACAACCGTTTTACATCGGTTCAACTTATTAATGGATTCCCCAACTAATATCGAATACATCGTCGCCAGAGATGATACATATCTATGTATGTATATGTACATTATGTATATCCCAGAGGGAAATGTTGTAGCTGCTTCCATGGTAAGTGCATATTTCTTTAAAGAAAATATTGAAAATGTAAGATCTTACCAAAAGTAACGCCTAGTAAGCGAGTATGTAACGCATCGAAAATCTTATTTTAAATATTATTGAAACTTTACATCGATGCCATTACTTATTCGCTTACCAGACGTTACATTTGTAAGATGTTTTTATCTCAAACGCATTCCTGGAATGAAAATACAGTTATTCGACTCAGACAAATGCAACTGACCTCATGACCAACTCCGTCAGGAATTTTTTCGTTGTTGCATCAATTGAAGTTTGTTATTGAGCGGTGCCAGTACGTTTCAGTATAATTAATAAAACATAATAACAATAATTACCAACCTAGGCTTGGTTCTACCTAGGACTGCTGAAGCCAAATATTTATTTATTTATTTACTTATTTTTAAGTAAATGCTTAAACGCCAGGATGCAGTAACTAATGTTTTCAATAACCACATTCCACTGCTGAATTAACTGATTCCCTGTAAGGCTAATACTAAGTGCTTACCACCCTAGGACGTAATCAATGTTTTCAGTAATTATCATTCACTGCGGAAATAAGTGCTTACCACCCTAGGACATGCCCATGTGAATGTAATCAATTCTGTAATAATAAGGAAAGTAAGCGCTGGTAACTACCAATCAGCACTTACAAAATCGATTCGGTAAGCATTAATTTCCTACTGGGGTATATCTATGGGTCTATACTTCAATCCAACCCTTTCAATACGGGAAACAATTGCAATTTTAAATTGATCTGATTGGGCGAAACTTGTCATTTTTGTCAGAGTTAGTTACCGTTACAGAATGCTTCTAACGACGGAATTTTCATAGCTTATAACCTACATAAAACAAATATACATAAAATCATTTATACTATTTATGCTGTATAGTGTATATACTAGTTCAATTATATTAAATACTTTGAAGTTACCAGTCGAGCTGACGGCTAAGCCAATGCTTTATAATTCATAAAAACTATTGTAAATGTATTGATAAATTGCAATAAATGAATCTTTGAATTGAATTGAAAATAATACTTCAATCTCTTTTTAAAAATACACTTTATTGAGAACAGCTTATATTTTTGCCTAGAAGTTAGATTGTGTATCAGAAAACCATTTACATAGCAGACAACTTTCTAACATGGTTAATCCTATTATATGATCAGAACGTTATTGGCTTTCCTAGTCATTACTTTTTAAGTGTGATAAAACGCTTTTTCGAAAAAAAAACTTCCTTTGCTGTTATATAAGAAATCAAGTACTCCCGTAAGCGATATACCTTACAATTGACGGTACCTGTAACCTAGTAATTTTAAAAATATGTAGTCAATGTCAAGTATAAAGCTTCTGCATCGCAAGAGTTATTGTTCAAGTGACCGATTGAAAACCAATATCTAACATTGAAAGTCGAATATGAAGTTCTAAATCTTCCTGGTCAGTGTAAATGTCACCATTCATGATGTTCATATGAACAAGTCAGTGTAATATGAACTTAATATATAGGTATTGTCCCAATATCGAAATATCCCGGCCGAGTTCTAAAAACAACCGCGCACATGCATTCACAAGAAGTAAGTAAACAATGAATCATCGGATTCTGTTTAAAAATTTCTTTAAGATCATGACTAACTCTTAGCTTAATTAGTCAAGATTTTATGTTAAAAAAATCCAGTGAATGACTCATGGCTTCAAATTGTATATTCCAAGGAGTTGCTAAACCGTATCAAAGTAAATCTGTTACCAAACACTCGTTAATGCCGTCATCAATTTTTTTTTTATTATTTAAACAAATCGATTCAACCGTCTAATCCCCTTTTTGATTACTATTTGAATGGTCACGGCTATCTACTACTTCATACCATGACAGTGGAAACGCTGCATAGCGGTATTATAATAACGTATCACATTGATGGTATAAATTGTTGGCGGCGCCAAGTCTACTATAATAGTTGGTGGAACCCCAAACCAATTTTAAGTAACAACACAAAGCCGAAAGCTACTGCAGAGCTAGTGCTCATGTTTTATGTTAATTAGATATTAATAAATTATGATAGTTATAAAAGCTTGAACGTTATGAAAAGCAGGTGGAAACTCCATTTGAAAGGAAATATTTCGAGTCATAATTTCCGTCGAGGGAATTTACATGGCTCCAAATAGTTTTCATAAGGAAGAACTATCTTAAGTTATTCAATACGCAAGGGAAAAGGAACCTCATGAAACTTGGTATGTGGAAATATAGAACGTTAGTCTAAGGAGAATGAATTGTAACCGAGATTATGAAAAAATTAGATGCACAATAAATAAACATACGCATATACTCTTATACTTATATTGCAGAGAAAAAAAAATATTCAAAGTGGGATGGCCATTTTATTAAATCAATCTTATAGGTACATATATGTATGTGGTTTTCAGTTTTCTTATAGAAAATCGCAAGTGCTAATGAGACACTTCCAACTGCGCTATTTGACTACGAATATAATACAAACGTGTGTACAAGTATATGTGTGTAGTGCTGCTATGTGTATCAGAATATGTACTTTAGAAAATATTCTGTATGCCGTATATCGGTCAGGGTTTGGTAAGAGTTTTAAGAGGGTTGATGACGGTGACAACTACCACGAAGATGATGATAATGATGAAATCACCGAAATGCTGCTTCAGTTTAGGGTCAAGGATTTTGTTTATTTGCGATGTTCAACATAAAAGGATGCGGTTTGTTAGGTTCTCGTTGATTTTATATTTCACATTTTGTTAATTCTCTCATGCAATTATATAAAGCGGATTTATGTTTACGTTCGGAGCTTAGGATTTACGATGATTTATTGAAAAGAAAACTTTTGAGAAGCGTCGAAGGAGATATGATTTGCGTCTAGCCGTACAACCAGTTTTTATAGAATTAAACTGCTATAAAGGAATAATTAGAGGAGCTGTGTAACTTAATTTTTCAAATAAGTCGATTTATTCATTTATTGTGCTAGAGTGGAATGTTAGATCCTTTGGTAACTTTTATAAGACTTATGTCATTTTCCATTTGGCGTCCAGAATCAAAACGAATTCTTCTGAAATCGTTCCTTTGGCATATAAATTTCTCTTCTTACGATTCTGAGAAAAGAATTTCGCTTCTCGATTTCAAGTCAGAATCCACTGAGGAAGCGAAAACACAAAGAAAAAACTTCCAAATTGAGCAGAAGCGGTTTTGTTGTTCCATTTGATTCAGAATGAGTGAAGCTCCGAGAATCTAGTAAACGACATAAGTTGTGTCTTGTGTATCTGTTTCATAAGGATGCAGATCGAGGAAAGGAAGGGATGCGTAATTTTTTTGTTTTCACCAGCATACTTCTGCTTCGTCGTTTTTTGAATGAAAATTGAAACAATTGAATTATTTTTTTATTTCCAACCATGCAGCGGCTTCTTCGTCTTCTTTTTTCCTGATTTTCATTGTTTTTTTAAAGCACTTGACATGGAAATGAAATTCAAATTTCGTGTGACATTTCGTGTTCATTCACAGTGACTTTTTTCTTTAAATGGTTCACCATGACACTCAATACATTACCTAACTAAACCACTGACTGTGAAAACGAAAACTTCTTAAGTGAATTTTTTGTTCAATCCGGAACTTAACTAATCCAACACTTAAGAAATCACTGTGAAATCGGGCATGGGAAAATTAAATCGCAAAATCGCAGAAAACAGTATATTTGGATGCTCTGAAATACTGGCATTCCTAACATAAAACAGTCAAACTTACGTGAGTCGAAATTTGAATAACTCGAAAGTACATATGTTTCGGAACTTACCACGTGTGACCATGCTCTATAACTCGGACATTCCATAACATAGATTCAACTCTACCTACATGTATATTTCCGAACAACGATTTTTTCACGGTACAGCAGTTCATGACTAAAAAAAAAATCAAAATCTTACGTATTTTCAAAAATGTATCTCAGCAGTTGGATAACTATGTATGTATGTAGAAGGTGTCGGTCCAAAGAATGCGGATTTTATTTTTTAAAAATTAAGTCGTCCAAATGCCGACCATTTCGTTGCACACACGTGCAGTAAAATGCTTTTATAGTATCCTAAATGACTGTATAAGTAGTTGTATACCAACAAAATTATCGAAAAATGCAATATCGAACCATCCTTGGTACACTAAAGATCTGAAAACTCTACGAAATAAAAGAAATAGAGCATGGAAAAATTATATTAAAAGTCTCAGCCCAAGGGACTTTAATATTTACATTGCATTTTTCGATGAATTCAAACTGCTTTCAAGCAGCTTATACAATGACTATATAAGCACAATGGAAACCTCACTTAGGAATAACCCGAAACAATTTTGGAGCTTGGTTAATTCCAAGAAAAGGTCTGACGGATATCCAGCAGAGTTTTCTTATAATAACAGCGTTTTTAATGACCCTGTTGATATTTGCAACTCTTTCGCGGATAATTTTCGTAAATCTTTTAACGATGTGCCGCTTAGTATTGATGATGATTACTTTGAGCATCTCAAAGATGTTCCTCAAGTTGGCTTTACCAACATTGCCTTAGACTTGCAGACTATTTCGAAATTTATTTCATTTCTGAAAGATGATTACTCTTCAGGTCCTGACGGCGTACCTCCAATAGTCCTGAAAAAATGCAGTGATGTCCTTGCTCTGCCGTTGTAGTCTCTTTTTGAGATCTCCATATCAACTGGCCATTTCCCTAGCTTCTGGAAGCAATCGTTTATTACGCCCGTCTTTAAGAAAGGCGATAGAAATATTATTACGAACTACAGACCGATTTCAAAGTTGTCATGCATACCAAAATTATTTGAGCAAGTTGTGTGTGAAAGCCTTACTTTTCTTTGTCGGGGTGTTATTTGTACAGAACAACATGGATTCGTTAGAAACAGGTCTACTGTCACAAACCTATTAACATTCTCCCATAACTGTTCCAATGCCTTAGAAAGTGGTCATGAGGTGGACTGTGTGTACACTGACTTCTCCAAAGCTTTCGATCAGCTTTCTCATGATATTATTATCTACAAACTCGAGGCGTTAGGTTTTCCCCCAATATTTATTTCGTGGGTTGGCTCTTACCTCAAGCAGAGGTCATATCAGGTTAAATTTAGAGGTTGTCTTTCAGACTCCTTCTTAGCAGGATCCGGCGTCCCTCAAGGGAGCCACCTAGGTCCACTTTTATTTATTCTTGCTATCAATGATGTTCCATCAATCATAAAACATAGCAACATTCTTATATTTGCCGACGATATGAAGATCAGTAAAGCAATTACAACCATAAATGATTGTAGACTTCTGCAATCAGATATTGATAGTTTCAGTACCTGGTGCTCTAAAAATGGTTTAGTCCTTAACCCACTCAAGTGTCAGTCCATGACTTTCTCTAGGAAACTGGTACCGACTATATTCAACTACTTGATATCGAATCACTCTCTCAGTCGGGTCTATAGTTTTAAGGACCTGGGTGTTTACTTTAGCCCTGAACTTGATTTTAAAGAGCATATAAACCACATTGTGAATAAATCAAATTCAATGTTAGGTTTCGTTAAAAGATGGTGTAAAGAATTTAAAAATCCTTATGTCACCCTCTCACTATTTAACAGTCTTGTCCGTCCTCACCTCGAATATGCTTCGCAAGTATGGACACCTTATCAGAAAAATCTCCATACTCGTATTGAAGCTGTCCAGCGACGCTTCATTCGATTCGCATTGAAAGGTCTTCCCTGGGACGATCCTTTTAACCTCCCCCCATATTTGCATCGGATAAAGCTGTTGCAAATGCAGCCTTTGGCTCAAAGAAGGGTCAATAATGATATAATTTTTATGCATCAACTGATCTCAGGTCTGATTGATGCACCTGACTTATTATCCTGTTTAGGATTAAACTTTCGTGGGGGATCGCATCACCTGCGTAGTATAGAGTTACTGCATGTTCCTCATCACAGAACAAATTACGGGGTGCATGAGCCTATTAGCCGCATGAGTAAAATCTATAACTTAAATGTAAACATTCTTGACTTTAATCTTAACAAAATTACACTTAAAAATGTCTTGCGTAATGTAGTTCCTCGAACATAAACTCTAATTATGTATATTTGTTCTTATATTTGTTTATTTATTGCTAGTGGTAGTGTTGAAATGTAGCGTAGCCTAACCACTAACACCAGCACTAAATGATGAGCCTGTTGATGCATATTTTGCCCTGGCAAATTTCTGCTTATGGCTGTTGCTTGTATTAAGCACACCATGACACAGATCTGATAGTGTTAAAAAAAAAAAACACACTGTTGGAAGCGGGCCATCGTATTTTGTGCCACGCGCTGCAATTGGCTTGGCTGGATGTCGTGAATTTCACTGCGGATATTTTCTTTCAGCTCCGTGACAAACTGCGGGTTATTAGCATAGACTTAACTCTTGAGGTACCTCTAGGGTTCGAAGTATCGGCCCCGGGTATCGATACCGAGTACTTTTTGGTATCGAACCTTTGGGTATCGATACCCAGAAAGTATCGAACTGAAATTATCGATACTACTCAGTATCGAGTACTTTCGAAAAAGATTGAGATATCAATTTTATTTAAATTACCATTATTTTGAGAAAATAATCACAATAAAAAACAAAACATCTTTTAATAAATTCAACTTTTATTTGAAAAAATTGGAGTATGGTATAAACTTGCGACCAATAATTAAGTATATGACTACATATCACCACAATATTCATCTATATATCTGCCTCTTTTCCATGTTCCAAAACTTAAAATATTGAAATTTAACGGCCACATGTTGGTCCAAATTTATTCTGCAATCAAGCAGGCCTGACAAAAAATACGCTTGTTGGATAGAGATAGAAGAAGCTAAAATCTGAAAGCTGAGACCGAGTGTGTAAGGAAATAAAATAATGTTCATAATGTGTACATTCCGAAAATTATTATAAGCCTTTCTCTTTCTCATGCAGTACATCTCGTTATAAGAATACTGACATTTGCGGTTGAAACAAAAGAAAGCAACAAATATATAAACTAAACAGAAATGTTGGCCTACATTTTACCCCTTTGCACGGATTCAGATTCAATCCAACTGAAGTACTCAATACTCGATACTCGACAAACGATACCGATACTACTAAAAGTATCGGGCTAAAGTATCGAGTACTGAGTATCGGGTATCGAAGCGCAAAGTATCGATACCTACTCGGTATCGATACTATCGTTCGAACCCTAGGTACCTCATAGAAAAAGTCCAAGGGGGTTAAGCCTGGTGACCTTGGTGGCCATTGGATGTCTCCAAAGCGGTAGATAAGCTTTTGTGGGAAATGTTTATGGAGGTTCTGGCAATATCCGGAGTCGCTCCATCTTGCTGAAACCACGTGTGTGACGAGTAAGATGGATGTGCTCGGAAATTTGGTAAGAAAAAATCGGTGATCATGCGTCCATAATTTTCACTGTTCACATTTATGGCTGGACCCTGGCTGAGAAGTCTTTAGAGCTGAATAAGTTTCGCGGAATCTTTGCACCCACGACCGAATCAAATTTACACTTGGTCCATCGCTCAATCGTCGAATACTGTAACGTGAGCAAAACGTGTGTGAAATTTCATCACCATCGGTTCAGTAGCTTTCGAGAAATCTTGACAACCGACTTTGAAAATACAGTTTCGAGAACAACGCGTTTTAAGTTTTCAGTGACAATGAAACTGAGCCCAACTGGCGTTGAGCGCGCAACTTCCCAAGGCTCTATCTCCGAAACTATTACTCCGATCGACTTCAAAATTTAGGACAATAGAATTTAATAAGACAACACAAAAAAAATTGTAACCACTTAAAATGAACCGAATGGTCCAGTATTTTATTTCCCCCGGTTCTTTGATGGATTCCTTGAGTCACTTTTATCATCTTGCGTACTATGCTATATTTTTGTAGTCGACCATTGAAATATGTACTTTATGAATCCCAGAATATCGTAGCCATCCCCTTTATGGCCGATTCTGACATCCTAAACTTCATAGGGGATGGGTAACCCTTCTAATGGCATTGCACCCACTTCCGTTTGGGCTCGGGTTCAATGTGATGCACCGAAGTTTTATACCCTACCAGGTTCCTCGTCACATTTTTTGATAATTGAGTTTCGTCGATACCCATCTTGCACTGACTTTGGTCATGCCAAGTTGATCGTGTGGTATCTGATACTCCTGCTAATGCAGAAAGTTGTTTTTTTCACAACTAATTTGTATGCTTTTTCTACGATGTCTAAAGTCTAACATTGTGGCCCCAGTTGGACGTCATCGGCATTGATTACCTCCATCTCAACCATAATGGTTTGGTTTGAGTTGTATTTTCCTTACTTGGAAGCGACCTTTATCACGGTACGATATTCGAAGTCGCAGTTTTATTCCGGATTAACTTTTTTATTGTACCTACGATATCGCATACACGAACGATAGATGTATCTACCTCTACTAAGTTCCTAATTATCCTAATTATAAGTTCTTTACATATAAACGGAGCATAAATAAACTTCTCGCTTCCAATATATTCGGCGAACTTATGGATTTTAATTAAACAAAACGTTCACTTAATTACTTCAAGGAACGCCTTTGTTAAACCAATGCAGTGTAGTCCTACGCATATGTAGAGCATTTAATGACGACATGTAGTCAAAAACTTGTGCAATTAAGTAACAGATATATAATTACCTCGCACAGCAATAGTTTAACTCTGTCGTCTGACAATCCTGACCTACCTACACCTAGAAAACGTTAATTTCCATTATTATATCTGCGCCTAGAAAATTAAAAAAAAAAATGAAAAGGCTTAAATAACTAATATTACTGATGTTATAAATTAAAACCTTAGAAAAGCTATTCTAAAACAAAGCCCACCCTTTTCATTTTTAATTATCGCTGCTGGCGAAAGAGACCAAGACGAAGCAAGATAATTATTTCAGATACATTTTAAAGCATAATTAAGAATTCCATTCACACGTGGGACGCGCTTTCAAGTCCAGGAAATTGCTATAGCATACCTGCTGTAGGCCGTTATGTGTATACAGAGTATAGTACTTCATCGATGCGATGTGTGTGTGCTATGAAAAAAAAAGTGAAACTGCATAATACAGATGGCGTCATACTGTCATCAACCACATAGCTAGAGCTAGTTATGGGCGATACCACCGTGTTTGTATAGAAATTCGCACTGAAAGGTTTAATGAATTGAAGAACCACTGCTCTTTTCATTCATAATTTAGGCCATGTTTTGCTTTCATTGCTGAATAAGACTAGAAAAAGTGAAACTACATTTCAAACGTTTATTGTGTGTTATTAGATGCAAGCAATATTTTAAATTTTCAGACACGAGTGCAAAGGTGATTCATGTTCTAATGGCTGTAGTAATAATTAAATTTATAAGCTGTGTATTTAAGTTAGGCTAACTTAGAAATACGAAAGCGGTAATATAAGCACTTGTGTTAGGAAAAGATACTCGTATTTTTTTTTACCGAATTTTGGTCACCGCAATTGAACAGATTGGATAGTTTGGAAAGTAATAAAAAAAGGGAATACAAATGCAGTGGATCAAAAAAGTATTGGCCATTTTAATATTCCTATTTATCATGTTTTGTTTAACCCATTTTGGGCTAGTGGTCGAGTACTCGACCAGCAACTTTCGAATTTTGCCCAGGTGAGCCGCAGAGCGGTACCACCTGGCACCGCAGCTAATATGTTGGTTTCGTCCTTTGTCAACTCACATAAAATTTGGTTTGGCGCGATTCGGTCAATTACATGGTAGTTCGCGCCTTGACGCGGGGCAATTTTCGCGTTTTTTTTATTCTTTTTTCCCAAAAATTCGGTAAAAATATTTGCGATCGGCCAAAAAAGAAATCCTCTCAATTCCAACTATTATTCAACGTATATTTGATCTCGAAAATACTAGGGGCGCGATCCGCCATTTTTCCCGCGAGCCATATGCACTCAAAGGTAAGTGGTCGAATACTCGACCACCCGCCAGTGCCGATGTCTGAAAATGCAAAACAACTTCAAATTTCAAATTTCAATTTTCATACATGCTAGAAAATTCTTATGAAACTTCTATCGGTTATGTTCAGTCCCTTATGACATAATAATCTTTAAAATTTGATTTTTTTTAAACAATTAACTCATTTTGTGTAGATGCTCAAGGTCATAGATAGCAGTCATACTCATACTCATTAGTATGTTCTGTATTAAAAATCGCGAAATAATTATTTCTTTGTCGAATAATATTATGACATGTGGTCGCCGTGGCCGTGGTGGTTAGTGCATTGGACTACTACGCATGTTGCTCGGGTTCAATCCCAGCAAACACCTAAAAAAGTTTTTTCACGGTACCACCTCTTTCGAATGTCTGACAAACAATCAAAGAGTATCATTTGTCATGAGGAGCTTCTCAACTCGCCGTTCGGAGTCGGCAAAAAGCTGTATGCAGGTCCCTCACATTTCGTGGAAAAAATAACACGCACACACATATGGTTGCGAGAAGCTAGGACTGCTGACGCCTTATACTTATATTTATAATAATATGGCATGAATACGGTCAGCATGATTAACTATGCAAATTTCTTCAAATTCTTAGCTGCTTCTGGTGTTTATGAAACTTCTTTCACTATATCTGCTATTTTACGAGTAACACTAGCGTACAGCATACAGCAACTTCGAGGAAGACCTCGATTCTAAAAGATCATGAATTTTGGCTAGAATTGAGTATTCGCCACAATCATCAAATGATTTTTTTGGTCTTCCTCGCAGATTCCGCGGCTTTCATCAATAATTCTTTAACGATGAAAGATGACTGCAATTCCAGTATAATCTTCTAGAATGATATCGCTCACCTTGAGCTAATCTTTATAATTTGAGAGGAACCTTGTTCTACGATTTTAACCAAAATTTGTCGATATATGTAAGTCGAATTTTTTGTTTAACCGTATCCGTGTCCGCGGAAAGAAATGGTATAGGCCATTGGTGATGAACGCACTTGATGCAGCAGTGGCCAATGCGTGGACATTTCATTGCGTTCTGCGAAAATTCGACGCCAAAAAGCAGAAAGGACGAGAATTGAAAGGTGCCAAAGAAGCCGTTATTGAAAGCACAGGACACCATTGACAGAAAAAAAACAGTCAGCTAAAGGTCTTTTACGTGCTAGGAAGTGTGTGCAGTCTAAAAAATATTAAAAAAAATTTCGCTTAAATCTAGAGAGTTAGATACCAGTGTAAAAAACCAAGCTGCACCCTAGCGCCAACAAGGTTTAACATATAGTGCAATTGGAAACGAACTTACAATTACAATTAGTTTGTTTACAGTGAGAGTGTGGTCAAAAAATATGAAAACACGGGATCGACCAAAAATGCGAGGAGAAAAGGCCGACCACGTGTCTTTTCTGAGAGGAAAACGAGATATCGTTAGAGAGGTAGGAAAGAACCCAAAAATAAGTGCACCAATGTTGGCTGAGCAAATCGCAAATACAACCGAAGAAGGTTTCTGTTTTGCATGAAGCGCACTGGCATCCGCGGTAGCTTGGTCCTTAAACCGGAGGTTCGGTCTTCCTTGTCGTCTCGAACCAGGGGGCTATGATTCGAAGATACTCTTTGCTGGAGCATTGTTGTCCATTCGCTCGATGTGGCCGAGCCAGTGTAGTCGACGTGTTTTGGCTTTTCGGACTACATCCACATCTTGGTACAGCTCATAGAGTTCGCGGTTGTATCTTCTCCTCCATTCGCCCTCCTCGCATACGGGACCGAATATACGACGAAGCATTTTTCTCTCGAAAGTGTTCAAAATCTGCTCTGCTTTCCTGCTTATCGTCCAACGCTCGGCTCCATACAGCAGAACTGGCAGGATCAATGTTTTGTAGAGCATGCATTTTGTTTTTCGAGTTAGGAGTTTTGAACCCATTTGTTTTGCCAAACCGAAGTAGCAGCGGTTTCCTAGGGTAAGTCTTCGTCGAATCTTCACTAAAGTGTCATTCGTGGAGTTGATGTTTACTCCGAGGTAGGTAAACTCCTTAACCACTTCGAAGTTACTGTTGCCAACAGTGACGTTTTGTCCTAGGCGGTGGACAGATGCTTCTTTGTTTGTTGACAACATGTACTTGGGTTTGTCCTCATTCACTTCAAGGCCAACTCGTTTCGCCTGTTCTTCAATTGCCGTATAAGCCTCTAAGACGGCGCGCTGGGAGCGACCGATGATGTCGATGTCGTCCGCGTATCCCAGTAGCTGGACGGATTACACCTGCCCTGCGCACTATCTGTTCCAGCACAAGATTGAAGAAGTCACATGACAGCGCATCTCCTTGCCGAAATCCGCGGCATGTTTGGAATAGTTCGGAGGAACTGTTTCCAAATTGCACGTTGCACCACGTGTTTTCCAGCGTCACGCGGCATAGCTGGATCAGTTTAGCCGGGATCCCGAATTCGGCCATCGCCTTGTAGAGCTGAAGACGATGAATGCTATCATATGCAGCTTTGAAGTCGATGAAGAGATGGTGAGTCTCGACTTGAAATTCGTTGGTCTTTTCCAGGATCTGTCTTAGTGTGAAAATTTGGTCGATCGTCTAGGACGAGGGGCCGGTTTTAAACCGATGTCAGTAACCCGCTTCGGGGATGTGAGCGCTGCCGTTGGCCCAGTGAGGGCTCATCCGCCACCATCTCTTTTCCAAGACCCTGACCAGTACATGGAAATCCTTATCGACCTGAGCTCCAAAAATGTCGGAGTAGCTCAGATAAGGTTTTTTTTCCGTTCTGGAAATCTAGCGCCACCGTTGGTTCCATCGAGGGAACTCGTCCGCTGACGTGATTATAGTACTGCTATTTTCTCTGGATCAGCACTCGCACTTATAAGTTTAGCAAGTCGAGCCCGGTGGGCAGCCACCAGTAACCGATGGCTACCACTTGGAGATAAAATAAGCACAATTGATGTGTGGTAACAGTACAACACTGGGCTTCGCCAAGTTAAAGCCAATCAGTGCCTACCCTATTTCCACAACATCCAGCCATCCAAGCCAAATATTACGGAAGGGAAAGAAGCCATTTATTTCGGAAATCAATCGTAAAAAGCGTCTAGATTTTGCGAAAAAATATTTAAATAAACCTCGAGACTTTTGGGAATTCGCTATTTTTACGGATGAATCAAAATTCAATATTTTTGGTAGCTGTGGTAGACAATTGAAGGTCATATGACAGCTGTCATGTACATTGATATTTTGCGTAATAATTTAGAGGAAAGCGCCGAAAAGCTTGGTCTTGCGGATGCGTTTATCTTTCAGCAAGACAACGATCCCAAGGACACGGCGGGAAAAACACGAGAATGGCTGCTCTATAATGCCCCTTGGCAACTTAAATCTCTTCCGCAATCACCAGATGTTAACCCCATAGAGAATTTATCGAACCATTTGGGGTTAGCTGTAAGAAAACACAAAATTTCATCGAATCCAGAGCTAAAATGAGTAGTCGTTACTGAATGGAATAAAATATCCAGCGACACAACAAAAACTTTAGTTTATTCTATGGACAGACGACTTCAATTAACTGACGGAACGGACTACACACAAAATATTAAAGCTTTTCCTCGTTTATTTTAATCCTCCAAAGTACATAGAGCATCACTAAATTTGCCAATACTTTTTAGATGTATAAATTTTGTTATTAAAACACCCAACTTAAATATGTTTTTGTTCACTTGTTTATATGAAATATTTTTCCGGCTTCGCCCGTGCACTAAAACAGTCGTGTTACTTATTAGGTAAAACGCTGTTCTTGTAATGTGGTTTTGTGTAGAAATAAAGCGTGCCAAATCCGACATTTTAATTTTTAATTTAACTCCCAGCTGTTGTCCCTTTCTCGTATGTTACGCGATGAGTTTGAGTTAAATATGTCTTTGAACATTTTAAGATAAAGTAGGGCTGAGTATGAAAATAACAGCATACAGCGAAGACAAGTGGAGAAAGAAGAATAGTTGAAATATTTTTTTAATAAGAGAGAGAGAGAGAGAGTCTGCTGAGAGTCTGTTGAAAATTGTCATCTTGCCGTGCAGATTGTCGGATTTTAAAAGTCTGCAGCTGGGTTGAAAATCTGCAAAATGCAGACAAATCTGGGGTGGAATCGGCTAACGCGATAGTTGATAGTTGATAATCAAAATCGACACTTTTGCTCTGTGTAAGGTAATTATCAAATCGACAATCATTTTTTTTTGCGTTGATATTAGGTGACAGCTATTTAGGTGTCGTTTTCAAAAACGACAATCAAAAAAGCGACAGTCAAATATTGCGTTAGCCGATTCCACCCCTTGCACTTACGGCAACGCTTCCACTTCAATTTTGTTCAATTCGTCGATCAAATTTTCTGATTCCATTTCGTTTGTATTTTTTTTTTATACGAGATAATGATATGTTGGCATGCCATATGCTGTCAAATGTTAAGCAAATTCCCACTTCGAATTTTCGAACTTGCTCAAGTAAACTTAAGTTTTATTCATACCAATTTCGAGCGAACCGTAATTATGCCTTTACTTTGCTCAGAGATTTTACACGCCGTAATTGCTTGTTTTTTATTAAACGACCAATTAAGCGAGATATTGTGTTGACATTAAGTTAAACTGGTTGTCAAAACCAAATGAAAGGGTATTATTTGATTAGAAATACGTATAGTCGTTAGATTTGTAAAATTTAAAAGAATCTTATCAGCCCCTGATTAACAGACTTAAATAGTGCCGTGTGTAGGCAAGTTTGGTGATGAGTTACAAGATATCGTCGGAAAAACAAACAATTTCGATTTATATTCTTTTTTACGCAACCAAAACAAACGATATCATTCTACAAATTACGGAATGACTTTCAGGTCTATGGAAATTAATTTTCTCAAATCTTTTTTTTTCCTTACCTTCCAAGAAAAGTTAATGATGCCTAACTTCTTCAACGAACACAAATAAACTAGAACTAGTGTACTGGTGCGAGGAATCTCGCATGTAGAAACCCTATACCCGTAAGTATAGGTAATAATGTTTTTTTCGTAATAACTTTACTCGTATGGGTTTTTTCAAAAGTGTTTGAATTCATGAACAAAGTTCAGGTGATGAGCTTTCGATCAGTGTATGAATCATTATAATCGGTGCAGGAATAAACTCTCAGGAGGAATCACAAGCTCTTGCGTTAGCGATTTAAATATAATGATGATGATGATGATGATCATGATGATATACTACCCTTTTTAAACTTCAATATAGTTTTGTTTTTATCTATTTCTTTTATCTCCAAATAAATAATTAACACTAACTAAATCACCCCTGTGATCAATTCCGACCGGATTGAAAACGAACGGAATGAACAAGGGATGAATTCGGAAAAATGCGTTAATTTCGAATTCTGTTCCCTTTGCTCGACGGCTTCTACATATCAAAAAACGAATTGTGCTGCAACTCTTTATTAGTTTCTAAAAGTTCTTCATACCCATTCGCAAATGTATGCGTAAAGCATGGTTTCGTACTCCCTCAAGCTTTAATTATTAATAGTCACATATTGGTGACTCGGAAAAAAATTAAAATAAAATTGCACGGTGTCCAGCTTTAAATCCAAACATAAACCCCACTGAGAACCTGTTGGGGATAGTGGTAAGGGCTGTTTACGATCAAGAAAAGCCGGAAATTCAAACCGCGGAACAACTCAATGAAAGAATTGTTGAACCATGGAATAATGTACCGGACAACAATTTAAACAATCTTATTTCCAGTCTACCACGAAGATTGTTAACTACATTATTATAAGAAATAACGGACAAAACATTCCATATTAAATAAACTATTTCATTCCAAGAAAACTGAAAATTTACGTTTGAGTCTATAATTTTTCACACCACTGTACAGTACAGTACATACACTCTTACATTTGTTGGGGTGTGTGTATGTAGGTACGATACCTTAAGTTTATTCAACTCTCAGCTAAGTCTGCGTGCGTACAAACTTTTTTTTTTTCTTAATTTAAAAAAAAATCTAATATTATACTCGTAATTCGTTGATGTGGTTAAAATGTCAGATCTCCTGACCTTGCTTTAATATGTTTCAGATTTTTGAACTATTTAAACAAATTTTCATATATGCTCGAGTATATATATTATAGTACCTACATAGTACATATGCATGTACATATATCATATTATGTAGGAAGGAACATCTACATATCCAAACGTTGTGTGTCATGATGACCCTAGTGACCTAGCTGATTTCAAATCATCAGCGAAGTGCTAGCTAATTGTTTTGTCGGCTGACTAATCGGCTAAAAAAAAATGACAAATACTCGTATTTGACAAATTATGTTTTATTCTTTGGAACATTTACTTGCGAATACAATCACTTTGACTATATCATCGGACTAGAGAGCGGTACAATATATCTTTAAGGTCGCGGTGCCATCCGCAACTGGCGGCACAGAAAAAAAAACATAAGAGAGATTTCATAGCTTGTAATTTTGACAGCAAATTTGGTTTTGCGAGATAGTTTTATTTATTTTTGTTATTAATAAGCATAGTCCCCTGGGGATTTTGCATATGTACATAATATAGTTGAGCCTTTTTACTTGACTACGCAGAGGAAGGGTTATGATTTTAACAGGCTGGGTTTGTTTGTATGTATGTATGGTATGCATGTAAGGATGTCACCTCGTACAGCCTAACAGGCCGTCTCCGCGAGCTAAAATTTATAGCAAGATAATTAGTATGCTATGAAAATAGCTAATGGAGACGGCAAATAGTAAGATAATTGAGGTAGCGAGCTATCTATAGCAGGATATTTAGCAAGCTAAAGATATCTTGCTATTTTTTGACATTTGAGTGAAAATTGGTTGCATTCGTTGCGTTTGAATAAGAAAAGAATAATTATAGCCGACTGGAAGATGTCACAAGAAGAGATAATTAAATTAATAAAAAAATTTCGGCAGTTTCCATGTTTGTGGAGTTATAGAAGTGCTGAATACAAGCGGTTGGATTTAAAAAAAAAATGAAATATCCAGGTATAAGATCCGTTCGCGTACTTTTTGCACTAAATATGGCTTTTCTGTCAAATCTCGAAGAGTGGGGGTAAAATTCTCTCGAAGACAGAAAAATCAAGAAAAAGTAATCGAACGCATTAGGCATTAAGATTTGACAGTTTTCATAATATACCCCAAAGAAATTTCTTGGACTAAAATTCGTAGCATGGAGAAATTTCTAACTCTCTCGTGAGCACTCTCTTCTACGATAAACAAGGAAATTTTTGCGTACGCGAACGGGTTTTCGTTGTTTTCGTTATTTTTCGTGGATTTTCGTTGTTTTGGGAGGGTACGCGAACCGACCTATAATTTGCCCACACAAATTTGACAGTTCTCTTTTTTTTAGCTTGCTATGAAATCCTGCTATTTGAAAGAGCACACGGAGACGCGGTGTAATCTTTCAGCAAGACAACGATCCCAAGGACACGGCGGGAAAAACACGAGAATGGCTGCTCTATAATGCCCCTTGGCAACTTAAATCTCTTCCGCAATCACCAGATGTTAACCCCATAGAGAATTTATCGAACCATTTGGGGTTAGCTGTAAGAAAACACAAAATTTCATCGAATCCAGAGCTAAAATGAGTAGTCGTTACTGAATGGAATAAAATATCCAGCGACACAACAAAAACTTTAGTTTATTCTATGGACAGACGACTTCAATTAACTGACGGAACGGACTACACACAAAATATTAAAGCTTTTCCTCGTTTATTTTAATCCTCCAAAGTACATAGAGCATCACTAAATTTATTCATTTATTTATTTATTTATTTATTATTATTTATTTATTTATTATTATAATTTATTCTAAGTTTATTCTATGGACAGACGACTTCAATTAACTGACGGAACGGACTACACACAAAATATTAAAGCTTTTCCTCGTTTATTTTAATCCTCCAAAGTACATAGAGCATCACTAAATTTGCCAATACTTTTTAGATGTATAAATTTTGTTATTAAAACACCCAACTTAAATATGTTTTTGTTCACTTGTTTATATGAAATATTTTTCCGGCTTCGCCCGTGCACTAAAACAGTCGTGTTACTTATTAGGTAAAACGCTGTTCTTGTAATGTGGTTTTGTGTAGAAATAAAGCGTGCCAAATCCGACATTTTAATTTTTAATTTAACTCCCAGCTGTTGTCCCTTTCTCGTATGTTACGCGATGAGTTTGAGTTAAATATGTCTTTGAACATTTTAAGATAAAGTAGGGCTGAGTATGAAAATAACAGCATACAGCGAAGACAAGTGGAGAAAGAAGAATAGTTGAAATATTTTTTTAATAAGAGAGAGAGAGAGAGAGTCTGCTGAGAGTCTGTTGAAAATTGTCATCTTGCCGTGCAGATTGTCGGATTTTAAAAGTCTGCAGCTGGGTTGAAAATCTGCAAAATGCAGACAAATCTGGGGTGGAATCGGCTAACGCGATAGTTGATAGTTGATAATCAAAATCGACACTTTTGCTCTGTGTAAGGTAATTATCAAATCGACAATCATTTTTTTTTGCGTTGATATTAGGTGACAGCTATTTAGGTGTCGTTTTCAAAAACGACAATCAAAAAAGCGACAGTCAAATATTGCGTTAGCCGATTCCACCCCTTGCACTTACGGCAACGCTTCCACTTCAATTTTGTTCAATTCGTCGATCAAATTTTCTGATTCCATTTCGTTTGTATTTTTTTTTTATACGAGATAATGATATGTTGGCATGCCATATGCTGTCAAATGTTAAGCAAATTCCCACTTCGAATTTTCGAACTTGCTCAAGTAAACTTAAGTTTTATTCATACCAATTTCGAGCGAACCGTAATTATGCCTTTACTTTGCTCAGAGATTTTACACGCCGTAATTGCTTGTTTTTTATTAAACGACCAATTAAGCGAGATATTGTGTTGACATTAAGTTAAACTGGTTGTCAAAACCAAATGAAAGGGTATTATTTGATTAGAAATACGTATAGTCGTTAGATTTGTAAAATTTAAAAGAATCTTATCAGCCCCTGATTAACAGACTTAAATAGTGCCGTGTGTAGGCAAGTTTGGTGATGAGTTACAAGATATCGTCGGAAAAACAAACAATTTCGATTTATATTCTTTTTTACGCAACCAAAACAAACGATATCATTCTACAAATTACGGAATGACTTTCAGGTCTATGGAAATTAATTTTCTCAAATCTTTTTTTTTCCTTACCTTCCAAGAAAAGTTAATGATGCCTAACTTCTTCAACGAACACAAATAAACTAGAACTAGTGTACTGGTGCGAGGAATCTCGCATGTAGAAACCCTATACCCGTAAGTATAGGTAATAATGTTTTTTTCGTAATAACTTTACTCGTATGGGTTTTTTCAAAAGTGTTTGAATTCATGAACAAAGTTCAGGTGATGAGCTTTCGATCAGTGTATGAATCATTATAATCGGTGCAGGAATAAACTCTCAGGAGGAATCACAAGCTCTTGCGTTAGCGATTTAAATATAATGATGATGATGATGATGATCATGATGATATACTACCCTTTTTAAACTTCAATATAGTTTTGTTTTTATCTATTTCTTTTATCTCCAAATAAATAATTAACACTAACTAAATCACCCCTGTGATCAATTCCGACCGGATTGAAAACGAACGGAATGAACAAGGGATGAATTCGGAAAAATGCGTTAATTTCGAATTCTGTTCCCTTTGCTCGACGGCTTCTACATATCAAAAAACGAATTGTGCTGCAACTCTTTATTAGTTTCTAAAAGTTCTTCATACCCATTCGCAAATGTATGCGTAAAGCATGGTTTCGTACTCCCTCAAGCTTTAATTATTAATAGTCACATATTGGTGACTCGGAAAAAAATTAAAATAAAATTGCACGGTGTCCAGCTTTAAATCCAAACATAAACCCCACTGAGAACCTGTTGGGGATAGTGGTAAGGGCTGTTTACGATCAAGAAAAGCCGGAAATTCAAACCGCGGAACAACTCAATGAAAGAATTGTTGAACCATGGAATAATATACCGGACAACAATTTAAACAATCTTATTTCCAGTCTACCACGAAGATTGTTAACTACATTATTATAAGAAATAACGGACAAAACATTCCATATTAAATAAACTATTTCATTCCAAGAAAACTGAAAATTTACGTTTGAGTCTATAATTTTTCACACCACTGTACAGTACAGTACATACACTCTTACATTTGTTGGGGTGTGTGTATGTAGGTACGATACCTTAAGTTTATTCAACTCTCAGCTAAGTCTGCGTGCGTACAAACTTTTTTTTTTCTTAATTTAAAAAAAAATCTAATATTATACTCGTAATTCGTTGATGTGGTTAAAATGTCAGATCTCCTGACCTTGCTTTAATATGTTTCAGATTTTTGAACTATTTAAACAAATTTTCATATATGCTCGAGTATATATATTATAGTACCTACATAGTACATATGCATGTACATATATCATATTATGTAGGAAGGAACATCTACATATCCAAACGTTGTGTGTCATGATGACCCTAGTGACCTAGCTGATTTCAAATCATCAGCGAAGTGCTAGCTAATTGTTTTGTCGGCTGACTAATCGGCTAAAAAAAAATGACAAATACTCGTATTTGACAAATTATGTTTTATTCTTTGGAACATTTACTTGCGAATACAATCACTTTGACTATATCATCGGACTAGAGAGCGGTACAATATATCTTTAAGGTCGCGGTGCCATCCGCAACTGGCGGCACAGAAAAAAAACATAAGAGAGATTTCATAGCTTGTAATTTTGACAGCAAATTTGGTTTTGCGAGATAGTTTTATTTATTTTTGTTATTAATAAGCATAGTCCCCTGGGGATTTTGCATATGTACATAATATAGTTGAACCTTTTTACTTGACTACGCAGAGGAAGGGTTATGATTTTAACAGGCTGGGTTTGTTTGTATGTATGTATGGTATGCATGTAAGGATGTCACCTCGTACAGCCTAACAGGCCGTCTCCGCGAGCTAAAATTTATAGCAAGATAATTAGTATGCTATGAAAATAGCTAATGGAGACGGCAAATAGTAAGATAATTGAGGTAGCGAGCTATCTATAGCAGGATATTTAGCAAGCTAAAGATATCTTGCTATTTTTTGACATTTGAGTGAAAATTGGTTGCATTCGTTGCGTTTGAATAAGAAAAGAATAATTATAGCCGACTGGAAGATGTCACAAGAAGAGATAATTAAATTAATAAAAAAATTTCGGCAGTTTCCATGTTTGTGGAGTTATAGAAGTGCTGAATACAAGCGGTTGGATTTAAAAAAAAAATGAAATATCCAGGTATAAGATCCGTTCGCGTACTTTTTGCACTAAATATGGCTTTTCTGTCAAATCTCGAAGAGTGGGGGTAAAATTCTCTCGAAGACAGAAAAATCAAGAAAAAGTAATCGAACGCATTAGGCATTAAGATTTGACAGTTTTCATAATATACCCCAAAGAAATTTCTTGGACTAAAATTCGTAGCATGGAGAAATTTCTAACTCTCTCGTGAGCACTCTCTTCTACGATAAACAAGGAAATTTTTGCGTACGCGAACGGGTTTTCGTTGTTTTCGTTATTTTTCGTGGATTTTCGTTGTTTTGGGAGGGTACGCGAACCGACCTATAATTTGCCCACACAAATTTGACAGTTCTCTTTTTTTTAGCTTGCTATGAAATCCTGCTATTTGAAAGAGCACACGGAGACGCGGTGTAAACTATGGAACCGATTTCAACAAATGAGATGTCGTTGGATTCGTCGTTATCCGGACAGTGTCCAAGGCTATGTGACGTCACAGAAAAATTCAGTATGGCGAGCGCACCAAGCAAAATGGCGGACTACCTCTTCTTTTCTTCTTCTTTTTTTTCACCCGACTAGTCTTTACAACGGCATTGATAGTGGTATCAAATGAAAGGGCTTGGCGAGTAGAATACAATACGATATGACGTCATTCTAAATTCAATATGGCGGACGCCCCCCAAGATGGTGGATTTCCGTTATCTTTACCAAATCCCTAATATGGGTATTAAATGACAAGTAGAATACGAGATTGCTTACTTATATTATATATAGACTACATATTTTTTGAAACTTAAAAGTTGTAAATAAGAAATAAAGTTTGAAAAACTAAAACCCGGCTACGGGAAAAACCAACTAAAAAGTACGAAACAATGATTTTCATAGTATAGCCGTGGTCCAGGGCTGCCGAAGTGAGTACTAAGGGAGTATTCGTACTACTCTCTCAAACACTGTACTCCCGTGCTCCCCTCGTCATGATTGTACTCCCCTACAAAATATTTTCAATTTTTAAAACCATTGGTAATTTGAGTACCTTTTTTTCAGTGAATAGTACTTTGGTAAGGTAGTATCTCAATAAAGCTCTTAGAATACGCCTTCCAGGACATGCAATGGGACAACAAGGGCATCAAAGTTGACGGAGAGTCCCTAAGCTACCTTCGCTTCGCGGACGACATTGTCATCATAACCGACAACCTCAAAGAACGGGGGTGGTGGGTTTAAACATCAACTTCGCCTAGACTAAATTCATGACCAACCTAGTTCCAAGTGGGAACCTGAAGACAGCAGACTGCCAAAATTACTGGTCGTCTAAACTGAGCTGTAAAACTCAGCTACTCTTCACTGTCAAATCCCAACTAACAAATGTAATCCAAACTGAAGTAGCAGGGGCAGCCAAACAAAATCGACCTGGAATATAACAAGCACCCTGTACCTATATAGTTCCATCAGCCATATTATTAAAAAACGTTCTTGAGTTTAAACAGGCTAATGCTTGATGTTGATGTTTGATTTGTGTGTTTCTGTTTTGTACTCCTCTCAGACGCAAAGTACTCCCCTGCAAACCTTTGAAATACTCCCATTAGAATTTTCAAAACGGCAGCCCTGCCGTGGTCGTATGCCATTACAATAACGTATTTATATAACTTCATTCATTGGGCAAAGCGGCATGCGACCACAGCTATACTCTGAAAATCATTGTTTCGTTTCATCTTGTTTCGTACTTTTTAGTTGGTTTTTTCCGTAGTCGGGTTTTAGTTTTTCAAACTTTATTTTTTATTAATTAATGTGAACGTGCAGTTCATAATTACAATCATGATGGTTTTCACTGTATGTTAGAGAGAAAGATGAATATTAAATATTACGTTGCTCTCCACTTGTTAAAAGTAAAATATGTAAATGAAACAATATTCATCCTAAATGGAAAAGCCACAGTGACCATACATTTTTGTTTTGCAAAAAGAAAAAAAAAAACTCATTGAGGCGAGAATGTTTTTACGGCAATATTGAAATCCTAGCATAGTAATGTGAAAATGACATTCGCTATTCATTCCTTCAAAATTGCTGCATTTTTTTTTTGTCTACAGTAAAATAGAGACGCAGTCATGCATCTCTGTAAGAAGTATATACATAGAACGAGTGGTTCATACCATTTTCAAAAATAAAAAAAATCAATTTGATCGGGTATTTTTTATTATCATACAAAAGAACTATTCTTAGCATTTCCTTTGTAAAGATATTTTTTTTCTAATGTTGGCAGTAACTGCGACTAACATGGTCCATTTTGAAGTTCCAACTTATTCGCTCATTCATGTAGACTTTGGACTTTACGTAGGTAGCCCCAAAGGAAAAAGTCTAGAGGTGTGATGTCACGTGATCTAGGCGGCCAGTTCACCGGTCCGAAGATGTCGAGATTACGGGCTTCGACTTCAGGGCTTCAGGCAGCAAATAGTCCGTTGTCGTGGATAACAGGCGCCATCCACAGTCCTCATTTTTGAAGAAATATGCACCAATGATTCCACCAGCCCATAAACCACACCAAACCGTTGTTTGTCTGGATGTTATGGAAGCTCTAGCAGCTCTTTGGGTTGTTCTTCATTTTGGAAGTACAGCTGAATGGAGACGTTTTGCCGGGCTAACACTTTCCATGATGGAATGCCAAACAATACTGAACAAAAATACAATGACAGTTTGACACGACTCACACGTGAACTGTCATAAATTCCCTTCTGAAAAAAGTACCTCTAAATGAATCAGCCGTTACATATGGTAAAACTTATCGTGTGTGGTTAGGTTCTTTTTTTTTTCTTATTTATACATAACTACAGATAAAAACCGCAAAGCTATGTTATTAGAGCGATTTTATTCGCTCCACGCATATGCAATTTTGACAGTTGATTGAATTTAAAAATTAAAAAAAAAATGGCAAATTCAGAAAAATTCGAATTTGTTCATATTTTAACTGATACCTGCTTTTATGACAATATTGATGCTTTTTATATCAAAGGGGTGAAGAAGGAAAAGTCATATGAGTAAATGCTTATAACCAACAAGCAAGTGTTGTCAGATTCTGGGATTTAGCCCGTTTTTTGTATTATTAGATTCCCGAATAGGCACGTGGGTTTTTGCACGAAATCTGTTTTTTTTAACCAAATTCAAAAACATAAACTGCAACGGCTCTTGTTAGCCTACAAAAAGACGTTGGGCATTTTCATCTAACTTTTGTCGTGTAAAATCGACAACGGTAATCGTGATTTGGGAATAATAGGTGTGTTTTTGGTAATCTATACAGCCTTGTCGGTTTGGCAGCAGTATGCTAATTGACAGTCGACATTTAAACATCTGTTTTTTTTTTCCAAAAGGCGGGATAAACTATTTAATTTTTTGCTTTAGCAAAACGTCATTTTTATGTATGGTAATACGGAACCATTATAAGTTCGCTCTAACTCAAAAATGTCTGTCACAATAAAAACATCAAGAACCGTTCTTCCTAGCAACTTGAAATTTGGCACACTTATACATACATTACGGTGGTCCACATATAGGTACATGGACAACATATTACTCAAAAATATTGTGAAATAACTATACCCAATGCATGAGTGCTGTCAGTGCGTCCAACGCATCAGAACCGAAAACCAAAGATTCTGTGATATCACAGTACTTAATTATCATAAAAGATACAGTCGGCATCCTCTAACTTAACGTAACGTAAGTCACCTCGATTTGTTCCGCAGTAATAAGCGACTTGAACTTCCTTTCCATAGTCAATGTTCACATTACAAAATCAAACAACACAACGTTAATAAATTTTACCGTAAGCACATGTAATTTTCTCAAAGTTTTGACAGTCAGCATTTTATTCACTTCGCAGCTGTGTGAACTATCGTCATTGCACACACATATGTAGTGTGAACTTATACCGACAGCATACAAATTCTAAAACCAGATTTGTATTAAAAACAAAATGAAGAAAAAGATACACATACGATTCTGGTTAAATCAATGCTTTCTCTGATCTGACCTGCACTGGATTATTTAAAAATATCTACTTCATGGTATATAACCATGCACACTTTGCAAACAACATGGCAGAACGCAAACGCCTGAGCTTATTCAGGAAACAAAATACAAAAATGTAGTCAATTTATAAAACTCTTTATTGATCGTACAGCAGCGCTACATCAATGGGATTATGAATTTTCTTCTCAGAAAACTATATATTTTCTTTTGGGAATATATTCTTTTTCTAGTTTAAAAATGGTTTTATGTTAGTTCTATACTAAACACTATACTTTTGTTTTATTCTAAGACTAATGCAATTCTGTCCACAGTAGTGTAAAAAAGTTTCTTAACATGTCATGTTTTTTTTTAACTAATTATGTATTTACATGAATTTATAAAAATAAAAAAGAGCATTTTGGAAATTAAAAGACAAAGGAAAATTTTGAAATCTCATTTAACAGCGAATGACCCACCAGTTAATTTACAAACAGCTTGAGGAGGATTGACATATGATGTATACATACTGTCATTTGTAAAATGTTTTTATTACTTTCATGTCATATAAATTTAAATAATAATCGCAATTCTTTTGTTTTTTTTTTTTAATTCTATGTACATTCTTACTAAAAATTAAAAGAATACATTCATAGAGTAGATTCATTGGGTGACGATATGCGTTTTTAAAATCCATGCAAATTATAGTCTTTTTAAACAGAAAAAAAGAAAAATTTTCCATATTTGTGTTGAATTATTATTTTATTTCAATTTGCCAAATCTCTTAGATACAGGAAGAACAAAATTATACCCACTCTATGTATTCATACTGTTTCCACGCATACGTTTTAATTTCAAAATGTGTGTAGAAAAATGAGATAGACATTTCTATTGGATGGCGCGGCGTTCACATACTAAATAGTATTTGTGCATACAATTAAAGAAATGTTAAATCTGTGGCCCAAAATAACACATTCCCTTTCTCATTTTATTTTTAGGATTGTATTCAGATTCGTGATTTCGTCTACGCAAAGAAGAGACAGAAAGAAGTGTCAAAAATTTCGGTTCAATTTTCCTAGAATATACTGTGTACATTTTCGGTTCGGACGTTTTCACCACGCGTGTACGGCTGAATATTCATAACTGTAATCGCAAAAATCGGTATTAATTTTAGTTATAACTTAAATACGTGTTTAAAACTTTGGTAAAATAAAAACGGAAAATAATCTACATTAAAAGGAAAAAAAACAAAAAAAAAATAGAAAGAAAGAAAAAATTATGTGCAGCAGCTAAAAGCTATTTTTAAATTACATTCTTATGTAGTAGCTTGCAATGTAGTAAAGTTTTTACGTATTTTTTTTTTTTTTTTTTTAAATCTTAGCACATTAATTTTGTGAAAAAGGATTTAGTTTTTTTTTTTTTTTTTGAAAAAATGTTGAATAACAGTGTTAGAAAGTTAAAAAGTGAAAAACAATTTCCAAGGCGTTATAATTTGTGAATTATCTTTTTTGTGCACCAAAGAATTGAGGTAATATCAACGTTCGTATGAATTATTTAGTTTTTCTTGGAATTTAGAAAAATTTCTCTTTCGGCAAAGAGATAAAAATCGGAGTGCGAATTATTTTTATATTTTGAGCTTCAGTGAAGAATTAACTCAAACATAATTCAGAATGTCAACTTTATTTTTATATATCCTTAGGTATGTATTTGGACGTATGTGCTGTGCATACATATAAAAGACATACATGTACAATAGTGCGCAAATGTGAATAAACACCCGGTTAATCTAGTTTTCTAGGCAAACAACACATGGCAATTTCAATTGAAGTAATAAAAAAAAAAAATCAAAATATTCACAGCTTTTTCCTGAATTCAACATACACTGAGTCCAAAAAGTCTCCGGACATCGGCACATGTCCGCAATTAATGTTTCAATGTTATCCAAATACAATGATTAAATTAAAAAATAAACATTTCTATGAAAGAGAATCTTTTCTTCTTTATTTTTTTTTTACCAAAGTTCATATACCATCGCATTGTAACTTGAAGGTTATGATAGCAAACGTCCTGTACGGCCGTTTTTCTGGAACAAAAAAGTCTCTGGACAGTTACCGTTCCAACAATCTTATGGTGTTTTCTGTATTATAAGTCATGCTAAACGTTGAGTTAAGAAGATTTTCGTTAACGATCAATTGTGTTTTTCCCATTTTTGATTAAAAGAGTTTGTTTTTAATATATAGGAAAGAAAATTATCAAATTCATATCGCAACTAACAAACGTATCGTGAATCTAAAAGAAGAAGGCCAATCTCTAGCTGAAATTTAAAACAAAGTTCTTCGGTGCAATATGTCATCCAACAACTTAAAAAAAACCAAAATTATAATAAATAACCTAAAATCATGGACGACCAGAAAAATTGACCATCGCTTAGAAAGAGAACTATCAAGGTAGTGACTAGGGTTACCAGACGTCCCCCTTTTCATACCAAAATGCTGTTTGTCCCCACTATACAAACCTCTGTCCCCCTTATTAAGTAAAATTCAAAAAGAGAAAACATTCAATTTAAAACTGTTAGAATATTTTCATTAAATATTTTTGAAAAGATTCTCGGTAAACACATCCATTTGAAGTTCAAAATCCTTACAAAGCTGAACGCATCCACTCAATGACCTACATATCACTTCATGCGCAGAAGTTTTCCTTTATCTGTCAGCTATGATTTGTGCTGCTATCTGTACTTTGTCAGATTTGTTTACAAATTATTTACAAATTATTTTCGTTTGCGTTTAAATGTCTGAAAAAGCGAATAAAAAAAGAAAGTGTGCATATAATCAGTGCTGGGAAAAGTGTTTTGAGTGGTTAACAAAAAGCAAAGAAGGTCCTGAATATGCGACATGTTTAATTTGCTTTAACTTTTTTACTTCACTTTTTTTACGCTGGTGTTATATTTTTCAAAAACATATTTTGTCTCGAGATGTCCCCCTTTTTGGTCATTTTTAATCTGGTAACCCTAGTAGTGACTAGTGAACAAGGATCCGAGAACATGTGCCTGTGCTGTGATAGCTGGAAATCTTCAAACAAGTGATGAAATTAACGTTTGTGAATAGACAGTAAGAAATGTGGTCGGGTTAGCAGCAGGAAGCCATTCATCAAGAATTAGAACTAGTAAGCCAGATTGCAGTACGCTATTGAGTTAATATTATCAATAACGGATAATTTATTTTGGGATAGGATTATATCGAGCGAGTATAATAAATTTAACATTTTCGGATCTGGTTGTCGGGTTAAGGTGTGGAGAAAGTACAATACTGAAATACATATCCAACATTTAACGCCCACAGTAAAATACGGATGTGGATACGAAACGGTCTGGAGTTGCATGGCCTCCCCCAATGTGGGAAATTTCGCTTTCTTCGTCGATGGCAAAATGGATAAATGTGCATTTCTGAATATACTCAGAGAAAATCTACATTCAAGCGCAACTAAATTCGGGTCTGGCAACAATTTTCTATTTCCAAGAAGATAATGACCCTAAACACACATCAGGTTTGGTAAAAGATTCGTGACCTGGCAATGTTCAAAGCCAGCTTCAACACCCCATCGGGCATTTGTGGAATTACTTAAACAACAAGTTGCCAGTTTTATTTAAGCAATAAAAATCAGCCAAAACAATTTTAATATATGAATGAACAAAAACTGTCCCAGAAATCACATCCACGCTGATTCATTCCATGTAAAACTGGTTGAAAGACGTTATCCATAATACAGGCGGTTCAACTACGTGTTAATTAAGTATTTATTTCTCATATTTATTTATATTTTTAAGAAAATTTACCACTGTACGGAGACTTTTTTTGCTTTTTCAAGCCATGAATTTATTAGATTATCCGCCCCTGTTCTGCATTTCGGGTGAAAGTGGATTTAAATCGAATTTGGAATTTATTCGAAATGGAATTCAGTGTTCTACATTTTTGGAATCCAATTCGAATTCATTTGTTTGAAATGTCAAAATCAGCTGTTAGATCAGAAGAAAGAGAATTTACTGGATCACTGACGAATTTCATTTTCAGTTTATAAATTTTAACAAATTAAAAAACCGATCAAAACAAATACTCTACCCAAAATGAACTGAATAAGCACTTCCCGTATGATTTCCACGGGTTTTCAAACAGTTGACAGATGGAAATCATATGGGAAACTTGGATTTTGGGGTTGGATTTTCTCCTGCGAGAGTTCTTGCATGGGGACACTAGTATTGTTTTATTTTGTTAATAAAAACTGTTAAATACAATTTGTTATCTTTTTCCATCCAGTCGTTGGAAGACCTTCACTCTTCAACCGTTGTACTAACTTGCTCTATAAATCCCTTTGCAAAATCTTGATTTTCTTCCATGTAATTTAAAAGAATACTCTCTTGTATCTAATTTTTGTGTTTTCCCCTATTAAACAAATCAATTAATTCACTTCACGGCATGTGAATTCAATTCACGTCAAGAAACTCAAGTGAATTCAATTCACTTAAAACAAAAAATTTTCGGAATGCAGAACACGAATTTAGTCATATCGAGTGGAATGTAGAATACCAAAATATTCACTTTCGAACATTCAATCCACAATTTATAATTTCGTTCGAAATACAGAACACCTTATTCCACTTTTGGCGGTTGAATTCACTAAACGTGGAATACAGAACGGCGGATTCGTTTTTTAGTTCGTATTTATTTAAATAAAATATTCTTTATTTGTTAACTTAACTATTTCGTCAGAGGTATTTCATCAAATTAGAGTGGAACCTTTATCACCTTTATCACCGTACTTTGATGATTTTATTAGTTGAGAAGTAAGAAGTGATAACTGTACGCAGACTTTTTGGATTCAGTGTATGCATAAGAATTGATCTTTTTGAATATATAGCCACTATTAGTAGTCTGAATCTTGAGTCAGAAGCACCTTTCAGTTCTTAGAGGACGTCTTAACCTCTTTGTGTATCGCCGCTACTATTTTCACACACGGCCGCATCCGTAGATTTTCCAATAACAGCTGTCAAATGATTTACAAAAGCAAAACAAACGTTTTTATTAACTTCAAAAATATCTAAAGATATTCCGGCTTTCGGAAACCATTTTTAGTGCAGTTGTTTCGAATTCGAATTTCGTATTAGACCTCGTCCTTCCGAAAATAATCCACTGAAGAATTCTGCGTATAAATTTTATCATTTTATTAACGTTATCATTATGTGACATGTGTGGTGATAAAACCGCATAAATCAAAACTTAATTTTCTCTAATAAAACTAATTCAGATGGGTCAAAACCCACGATCTGGGCGGACAATTGATATTTATTCTGAATTTCGATCGTCCAAATGTCGTCATTTGGTTGGCTGTATCGTATGTCGCTCCGTTTGGATGGAACTACATACATTATTCAAAACAAACCATATCAATCAATTGTGGCCATAAACTGTCGTTTTCCTTCGTTTAATAGTATTCACCGCAAACGGTTGGCCGCCTTCCAAATAGTGAAACGTGGCGGAAACATTGCGTTTTCAACGATTTTTAGGGTTTTGTTTTTTTATATTGTTCCTGTTTTTTTTTTGCGAGGATTGTTGCGAGTATAAACTGTTTTGTTTAGAAGTTCTCAATCAATACACGCGCGGCTGTTTTTAGTCCATTGGCTTTACGAGGGCTATTTGAAAAGTTCTCGGCCTAACCTAGATTGAGTGATAATATGTAAATAAATTCATATTCCTTCAATAAGCTTAATATTTAAGCTAGTTGTGTGTCAAGTTTCGTTATAGTTGGTCGCACAATTATTTTTCTACGATTTTTTGTCTGAACGCATCTGCTTGTATTTAAAAATATGGAGAAAATTGAAATCAGAGCCGTGATTAAGTACTTCGTCAAAAAGAATATGACGCCAAGTCAAATAAAAGAGGACTTTGATAACACATTGGGGGAATCTGCACCTTCGTATTCCATGGTAAAAATGTGGCCAGTTTTGTTTAAACATGGCAGAGACAGCGTCGAAGATGATCCGATGAGCGGTAGGCCGTCGACATCCACCACCTAAAAAAACATCGACAAAATCCATAAAATGGTTTTAGAAGATCGAAGATTGAAAGTGCAGGAAATAAGTGACACTATAGGGATCTCAACTGAGCGGGTATTCCATATTTTAACTGACGAATTAGGATTAAAAAAAATTTCAGCAAGATGGATGCCGTGTTTGTTAACCGAAGAACAAAAATTCAATCGGGTTGAAATTTCTAGAGAGAATTTGGCGTTATATCGAAGAAATACTTGCGATTTTTTGAGAAGATATATAACCACTGATGAAACCTGGATTCACCACTATATTCCTGAAACAAAAGAACAAAATAATGGAAACATAGGGGTTCTCCTTCGCCGAAGAAAGCCAAAACATGTGCATCGTCCGGAAAAGTGATGGCGTCAGTGTTCTGGGATTACAAGGGAATTATTTTTATTGATTACCTCCCCAAAGGTCAAACTGTTACAGGTCAATACTATGCTAATCTGTTCGATAAATTAGCTGAAAAAATTCGCGAAAAAATACCGGGTTTGGCCAAAAAGAAAATTCTTTTTCACCAGGATAATGCGCCGGCGCATAAGTCAGGTGTTGCCATGGCTAAGCATGCGGTATATTGTAGGAACTTCATTCACTTTGTAAAACATATTATACCTTATTTTCTTATATTATTCATAATTTGTTAATCTCATTATTTACCCTTACATTTCACATACATATTTCATACTGTACCAATTTTGAATTAATACTGTACATAGTTATATAAATTTCTTAGTGTACATACAATTGTAAGAAGAATTGAAGAGAGACCAATATAATTTATCTTGTAGATGTTAAGAAGGAAAGCTGCGTTTTATTTCCGCTCCTGAAACCAGCAAGGTTATTGCCGACATCTACAATTGGTGACCCCTGACTGTCGAACTCTACAACAAGTTGTTCTTTTAAATAAAATAAAAAGTTTTATTCGCGACAGAGATGACTGAGGAAACCAAGACAACTAATCAACCTACCGGAGATCCACCTGCAAGTACCTCTGGTTTCCGTAGAGCAACGAACGAACCACATGGCAGCGGCGATAACGAGGTTATGCGTGTCTCCAGTAAAAATTTCACCCTTTTGGACAGAAATGCAGGAGATTTGGTTCGCGCAAATCGAGGCGCAGTTTGCAACGTGCCGCATTACATCCATTTTTCCAAATTTAATACGGTCGTAGGATCCATGGACGGCAAAGTCTTATCACAAGTCAGAGATGCTGTCTTACAACCACCACCTTCCGAGAAGTATGAAAACTTAAAAAAGGCATTAATTGATTGTTTTTCAGACTCAGAACATAAGAAGATGAGAAAACTGTTGTCCGAAGTCGACTTAGGCGACAAAAAACCTTCATATTTGTTCAACGAGCTGAAAGGCCTCGCTGGAAATACCATCGGAGAAGATTTCCTAAAGAACATCTGGCTACAGCGCCTCCCATCAGAGGTCCAAGCCATTTTAGCGGCGTTCAAGAGTGACGACGTAAAAAAACTCGTACAAGTAGCAGATACCATCATGGAAACAACATCACACGGTAACGCAATATCCAAAATAGAGCAGCGGGAAACATCGTTTCATTCGGAGCAGGCATTGGAAAAAAAAATCGAAGCACTTTCTCGTCGATTTGACAGATTGGAGAATTCGCACTTTCGCAGCCGTCGCCGAACACCGTCACGCCATCGAGACTCGACCCCATGCTCATCATCTAGTAGACCACATACCACAAAAAATCGTAACGGAATTTGCTGGTTCCACTACAAATTCAAAGATGACGCAATTCGCTGCAAACCACCTTGCAGTTACGCCAATTCAACCGGTCCAAAATACTAGATAGCCTGTTGTCATCACAGATGACAGCAGTTGTCAAACGTATAAACCGTTTGTACGTATCGGATGTGACAACAAAGAAAAAATACCTAATTGATACCGGCGCAGACGTTTCTGTGCTCCCACCAACTATTCGACAAAAATCGCAGAGTTCCAATATTGCCTTGTTCGCCGCCAACGGCTCCCGAATAAGAACGTACTGAAGCCAACATGGTGGGCACCGTAGCGCAAGTGGTTAGTGCGTCGGACTACTGTGCCAGCGGTCTTGGGTTCGAATCCCGCCGCAAACACCTAAAAGTTTTTCACAGTGCCCACCTCTTTCGAATGTCTGACAAGCATCACGATTGAGCTTCTCAACTCGCCGTTCGGAGTCGGTAAAAAACTGTAGGTCCCTTCCATTCGTGCAAAAATATAACACGCACACACAAATGGTTGCGAGAAGCAGGCCCAGGTTCACCTCGAGCTGTAGCGCCAACTAAGTAAGTAAGTAAGAAGCCAACATGGTGAAGTAAATTTGGGTCTGCGGAGACGGTTCAGGTGGACATTCTTGATAGCTGACGTCGCCGTGCCTATCATCGGAGCTGATTTTTTGCAGCATTACGGCCTGCTGGTCGTTATGAAACGGAATTGTCTCATAGACAAGAGCACAACCTTATCAGCTACTGGCATTCCATCACCAGGTAATTACAAAATTAAAGCTTTCAACATTAAATGCCCATTCGCAGGCCTCCTTGAAACGTTCAAGGACTTAACATCGCTGAACAGCGCAGGTAATCCAGTGACGTCCCATACCACTCATTGCATCATCACATCCGGACCAGCTGTTTTTGCAAAACCCCGACGACTGTCCCCGGAAAAGCTAGCCGCTGCAAAAGCCGAATTTGCATATCTCATGGAGCAAGGAATATGCCAACCGTCAAAAAACAACTGGGCCAGCCCTCTCCATATGGTAAAGAAATCTAGTGGTGAGTGGAGACCGTGTGGCGATTACCGTGCTTTGAACGCCGTAACGCAGCCAGACAGATATCCTATCCCGTACATTAGTGACTTCGTTAACATGTTACATGGAAAAACGATATTCTCCACCATCGATTTGCAGCGCGCGTTTCATCAAATACCAGTTCAGCCAGAAGACGTACCTAAAACGGCCATCACAACGCCGTTTGACCTTTTCGAGTTTAGGTACATGACGTTTGGCCTGAGAAACGCGGCACAAACAATGCAGAGGCACATGCACGAGGCATTGAGAGGACTGGACTTTGTATTTTCATACATTGATGACATCGTTATTGCGTCTACTAGTCACGAAGAACACCAGAAGCATCTCCAAGATGTGTTTTTAAGACTCCGTAAGTACAACCTTAAGATTAATACTTCTAAATGTTTTTTCGGTAAACTCAGAAGTACGATTCCTGGGACATTCAGTCGACCAACATGGCATCAAACCCTTGCCAGAAAAGGTTCAGTGTATCATGGAGTATAAAAAACCATCTGTTGCCAAAGACTTAAAAAAGTTCCTGGCAATGATTAACTTTTATAGGAAATTCATCCCACGTGCCGTAATAAATCAAGCCCCATTGCACTTACCTATAAATGGAAATAGAAAAAACGACAACACCCCAATACTCTGGACATTAGAAACCATCGATGCCTTCGAAAAGTGCAAATCTGATCTTGCATCTGCCTCACTTCTCGCTCATCCGGTGCCAAATGCCACCCTTTATCTATTCGCCGATGCTTCAGACGTTGCAGTGGGGGCTGTAGTGAACCAAGTTATTGGCGGCGTTTCTCAGCCACTCGGATTTTACTCGCGAAAGCTAACCGATACGCAAATGAAATATAGCACGTACGATCGGGAGCTACTTGCTATATCTATATTTACGGACCACAAACCCCTGACGTACGCGTTTCAGCAAAAATCCGACAAGGCATCCCCAAGGCAGTTGCGACATTTGGATTTTGTCAGCCAATTTTCAACGACAATTTTGCACATTCCGGGGTCAGAGAATCAAGTAGCCGATTGTCTTTCAAGGATAAATGCCATCGATACATCAACACCTGTTGACTTTCATGCGATGGCGAAGGAACAAAAAGAAGACGACGAGCTAAAAACTTTACTTAAACAAGGTAATACGTCCATTTCATTGCAATTAAAACTTTTGGCTTGAATCAAATTTACAACTGTACTGCGACACATCGACACCAAAAGTTCGTCCGTATGTTCCCTCGCCCAGTAGAGAGATCGTTCTCATGAAGCTTCATAATCTATCTCACCCCGGTATTAAAGCGACGCTCAAACTTCTTCAAGCACGATTTGTTTGGCCCAAGATGAAAGCAGATTGTGCAAAATTTGTGAGAAGATGCTTACAGTGTCAACAATCCAAGGTCAGCCGTCACAACAAAGCACCGCTTGTTCCTTACGCTTTGACATGTAAACGATTCGCTCATATAAACATGGACATAGTTGGTCCATTACCTACATCTTGTGGATACAGATATCTTCTTACCATCATGGACCGATATACACGTTGGCCGGAGGCTTTTGCAATGGAAGACATGAAAGCAGAGACTGTAGCGCAACACTTTCTTCACGGTTGGATTAGTCGGTATGGCGTACCACTCCAAGTCACAACTGATTTAGGACGGCAGTTCCAGTCAACACTTTTTTCCGAACTGAACAGGACTTTGGGAACTAAGCAGTATAGGACAACAGCCTACCACCCGCAATCCAATGGGATTATCGAAAGATGGCATCGTTCTCTCAAAGCAGCAATTATGTGCCACCAAACAACGGATTGGTACAAGGTGCTACCATTAGTACTGCTCGGTTTGAGGTCGTCGTTCAAAAAGGACTTAGATGCCACTCCAGCAGAGCTTTTATATGGAGAAACAATTGAGTCACCAAACAACATAACATCAGAGGATTTCGTAAAAGAGTTGCGAAAGGCAATGTCAACGATGAGACCAACTAATACCACATTCCATAGTACTTCAAAATTTTTCGTGCAGAAGACGTTGGAGAAATGCACACACGTTTTTGTAAGAACTGACAGCGTCCGCAGTCCTCTTCAACAACCGTATGAGGGACCTTATCCAATAGTGAAGAAGCATTCGAAATATTTTTCGGTAAGAATTAAAAACAATGTTAAAAACGTTTCTGTTGACAGATTGAAAGCAGCATTTCTCACTGTTGATGACGCTTCCGAACACATAGTAAATGCCTCTAAGGACTCGACAACAAGTAAAACGGCGAAGGAAACTGAAACTACATTACCTATTCAAGACCAAAGGACAACTCGGTCGGGTCGAAGTATTTTCATTCCATCAAGGTTTCGTTAGTACGGCATACTAACTAACGGGGGAGTATTGTAGGAACTTCATTCACTTTGTAAAGCATATTATACCTTATTTTCTTATATTATTCATAATTTGTTAATCTCATTATTTACCCTTACATTTCACATACATATTTCATACTGTACCAATTTTGAATCAATACTGTACATAGTTATATAAATTTCTTAGTGTACATACAATTGTAAGAAGAATTGAAAAGAGACCAATATAATTTATCTTGTAGATGTTAAGAAGGAAAGCCGCGTTTTATTTCCGCTCCTGAAACCAGCAAGGTTATTGCCGACATCTACAAGTTAATACATATGCGTAACGTCAACAAATGTCGTTCAAATATTTTCATTGTGCCTTACCACCAACCATATTTAACTCTCAATTTAACCTCTCTAAAGTTACTACCAATAACGAATTTAGTAGACAAGTTTTTGTTAACGGAGAGTCATAATGGCGATTATATTTTAATATGCTTAAATTGTCATTAAATATAACCTTGGCCAAAAGTACAACTCACCCTTTGAAAGTCGTCATACATTTCTTTAAAAAGCTGTCAATTAGAAATAATAAAACTATGCAGAGGCGATATAACCTTTGGATTTAATTGCTCTAGTAATTTCATCCAATTTTGCCCCAAAACGATTTTAATGGTTCTTGCCTTAGCTAATATGTGGGCAAATTTCTAGGAATAAGCATTGCATACTTTAAGGAATTAATACCATCAGGCCAGATATGTTTACACTCCAATTACAATCTTTGGAGATGGGATCGTTTCTTTTTAGTGTTCCGTACCAATTTAGCAAAACGGAACACTTATGGAATCACCTCGGTGTCTGTCTGTCTGTCACTTGCGTTTTTCTTAGAGACTATTTGACGTAGACAATTGAAATTTGGAACAGTACTATAATAGTAATTAGTGGCCCAAATACAGAAGTGAACTTAAAAAGTTACATTTTAAACTTTGGTGTGTTAGTTTTGGGCGGTTGAATGTGAAGTTGTCAAAAAAGGGGTCAGTTTCCAAAATGTCATTTTTTTTTATTATCATGAGACACTGGGTTATATTCGTAGTCGCAGTGAAAGCCATAGGGAAATGGGGGACACCCTACGAATCGAAACTCAAATTAACAAAAATTGCTTCGTTCAAAATTGACAAAATCGATAATAATATGAATCCCTCTTCTCACAAACTATTCTTCCTTTTTCCACGATTACAGCTAAGAAGTTTAACTTTTGTCGCGCGTAACTTCCACACGCACTAATATTACTATTTATTTTATTATTATTTACCGCTGTTCGTCCTTCTATCTTTCCTTGAAAAAGTTTGTAATTTGTTTGTATTTATAGTTTATTGATATTTATATTTTGCATTAAAAGCTTAAAGGGAGGAGACGAAATGGTTAGTGTACTATAAAACTCTTGGTATATATATTTAAAATCATAAGAACGTTGTTTAAGGATTGGAAAAAGGTGCCAAGGAAAATGCTTCTAGTGGATATTGAAAACTTGTAGCGCTGTTAGAGTAGGTTAGGTTAGATTAGGTGGCTGTGCCCCGTACTCGGTAGAATTCACAGCCGATTCTTGGAACCATTTTGAGAATTGGATAAATTTCCATATTTTATTGATATCCGTTGAAGAAATATATTGTAGGTCTATAAAGAAGTATTCCCCCAGAATCTTTTTCTCAAGGAGAGAACTGGGCAACTGCATAGGCAGTGATAGGGGGATAGCTCCTCCTCCTCATCCATGCAGCTGTGACACAAGTTTTTGGCGAGGACTCCCAGCCCACTGGTGTATCTGCCTATTGCACAATAACCTTTCAAAACGCCAACTAGGATGTCGATATGTGATCTGCTTATTTTAAGCAGGCTGTAAGTTATGGATCCATCTGTGTAGATTTATCATTTATACAGATATTTCCTACCCATTCCTATTGGCCGGGAATATTAGTCTTATATTTGATATCGCGGTGTCATATAATATTGCGTAATTCCTGTATTTAGATTATTCATTGAGAGCATTCTGGCGTCCTAGGTTAGGTAGGTTAGGTGGCAGTGGCTGCCGGTAACAAGTACCAGCACACTTAGGCCTATAGAGGCCCATTGTGATACCAAGGATCTTGGGGATATTTACCATTTCGAGCGTTGTACAAAGCAAAGAAGGCTTCTTACGTATTTTTGTGTTAGATCACTTAGATCCTCGAAGAAGGCGTGTCCTAAGTTTGAAAGTTCCCACTGGAAGGTTTCTTTAAGTCGCAACGCCGTTTTTGCTGCTATCGTAAGTGTCCAACGGAAGCATGTTCAACATTGTTTCAAAAGCAGCGGTGGGGGTGGTTCGCATACATCCAGTAAAGCAGATGCAGGCCGTTCTTTGAAGGCCACTGTTAGAGTAAATATCGTTCCATTTCGACATGATATACAAGGTCTGGTTGAACATAGCTTGAAATACGAGTTTAACTGATGTTCTTTAACCTATCCGGTTCGTGTTTTTTTTTTTTATTGATCCGGCCCCAAGGCTGATGCTGCGACCTTAAAGATCTATTGTATCATAGGATTCTAATTAGTACAAGAAACAGTTTTTAAGTCATAAGGTCTGAGGAGTTCTTTATGTATAGGGTACGACGTCTGACCCCGAAAAGAGCCAGGCAATCACAAAGGACGTGCTCGACTGTCTCTACCTCTTCTAAACAGAGTCGACAATCGGTCTCGCTAGACAGGCCTTACTTGTTTAGGTAGTATCGTAACTGAAGAGATGAAATTTGTTAGCTACCTAATATCCTTGTTATTGTAGTTTAGAAGTTCCCTTTGGTGGGTATACGGCTTAGTTAACAGTTTGGCTTGTCTAGGCCCTGGGACATTTCTCCGATGAGATAGTCGAAGGTTATGGTCCCATTTGTTAAATAAGCCTAAGACTGTTGCCCAGTCTATGCCACAAAATGGTTCCGAGCCTGAGAATTTGACAGTAGAACCTGAACGATCCAGCTCATCCGCAATCTCATTGTCTTCAATGCCTCAGCAACCAGATACCCACCAAAGTTTGACCTTATTGTGAGTAGCTAGGGATTGGAGAGCATTAAAACAGCACTTTGCCAGTCTTAAGTCCAAAGAGTAGGAGCTAAAAGCTTGAGTGCGGCTTGGCTGTCTGAACAGACATTTATAAAGGGTTTGTCAATAAGAGCGCTACAAAAGTTTTTTTAAATAAAACAAAAACGGTTTTGGATATCAATGAAATTCTTTATTCCTGTGAAAGTACGTTCGATGCCATTATGTATGGAACTTGATTTCTTTTGCATGGCCACCACGGGCACGCTTGCAGAAGTCCAGACGCTGAACCCAATTTTCGACGGTTTTGAAACATAAATCGGCCGATACTGCTGCAATTTCACGTTCGATATTCGTACGAAGTTCATCAATCGTCGCTGGCTTGTTGGCATGGACCCTAGACTTGACGTAGCCCCACAGGAAATAGTATAACGGCGTCAAATCGCAGCGACTGGACCATTTCGTGAGATAACACGTTCTCCAAACTTGGATTCCAATAAATTGATTGTGACATTCGCTGTGTGGCTTGTGGCGCCGTCCTGTTGGAACCACATGTCCTCCAAGTCCATATCATCCAATTGTTATCATTGAACGGTAGCGATTCCTATTCACAGTAACGTGCCGGTCTTGATCATCACGGAAGAAGTACAATGACGCCACCGGCCCATAAACCACACCAAACCGTAATTTGTTCGGGATGCAATGATGACTCATGGAGTCCGTGTGGATTGCTGCCTGACCAATACCGCATATTTTGTTTATTGACGAAGCCATTCAGCCAGAAATGAGCCTCATCGCTGAAGATGATTTTTCGATGAAAATCCGAATCATTTTCAAGTTGTTGCTCAGCCCAATTCACGAACATACGACGCTTCTGGTGGTCAAGCGGCTTCAGTTCTTGTGTCAATTTAATCTTATAAGGATGTAGGCCAAGATCTTTTCGCAAAATTCGCCACAACGACGTCACAGACCTCTTGAGAACGACGTGTGAGAGACACATTTGGGCTTTCTTCAATTGAAGCCTCAGCGGCAGCAATATTCTTGACACTACGGGCACTTCTTTGTCTCACTGGCACGGGAACATTTTGTACTGTGCCTGTGGATTCAAATTTTTCCACTAGACGCTCAATTGTTGATCTGCTAGGACGATTATGACGACCATAAATTGGACGTAGCGGTCTTAACGTTGAGGCCACTGACTCCACCCTATACAATTCTTAATATCATCGAAAAATAGAAGTTTAAATGAAATGAAAAGAAGCAGATAGGATAAATAAATAGTCTTATTAAGGATAACTAGTATTAAGTCACGCCGCCGCCTTCAGTCTTGATGACTGCAGCGACTCTCTTGAGCATAGTGTTGACTTGCGACACTCTTCTGAAGAAATATCAATCCACTCTTGCTGTAACATATTTTTAAGTGCTCCTTTTTTTTGATGCTATGGAGTGCTCCTTGATCCTACGTTTTAGAATACTCCATAGATGTTCTATCGGATTGAGACGCGGGGACTGCGCAGGCCACTCCAATAGCTCTACATTATTCTCCTCAAACCACCTCATAGTTAGGGCTGATATGTGGCAGGGTGCATTGTCCTGTTGGAATTTGACATTTTCCATGTTGGTGTCGCCGAAAATGTTGAAAAGGGCAAGTTGAAGTATATTTTCCAACACAATTATTTACTTGCGGGAGTTCATCCGACCATCACAAACATGTATTTCACGCACACCGCTGGCAGCCCTGCATCCCCGGATCATAATACGGCCTCCACCGTGCTTTACAGTCGGTACCACGCATTCTGAGTTGTACTCTTCTCCAACCCCTCGCCTGTAAAAGTCACACCAGGAGGGCCAAATATCTGAAAATTTATAAAAAAAAAAATGGTATTCAAAAATCATAAATTTATCTAGGGATCACCAAAATTAGTTACATTTTTTTGTATTTGAATTGAAAGTGATCCATAAATGAAACTAACATTAAAGTTAGATTCATCTGACCACAATATTTTTGACCAATTTTCGTCAGTGAAATGCACATGTTTTTTCGCCCACTCCAAGCGTGCTTTCTTGTTTTTTCCCGAGAGCCATGGCTTCTTCCTTGCTTTGCATCCTCTAAGTCCAACAACCAAGAGGTTTTCTTCCGATTTTCGAGCGAAGATCGTATTAAAAATCGGTCCTCCCGATCCCGAGGCGTGGTAATCTTTTTTCTCCCGGATTTTTCGCGATTTACATGCCAACCAGTGCATTGGTTGTACCTCTTAATTGCGTTTTGCACTGCACAACATGCACATTTCACTTCTTTCGCTATTTGAGTTTGATTTTCGCCTTCTTCAAACAACGACTGTATTTTTACACGTTCTGTCAGACTAAGCTTACTTGTTTTTGGCATTTTACAAGAAAAATTAATTAATTTCACTATTTTGAACAAAAAAAAAAAGGCGAATTGGTCACGCGTCTGTCGAATTCGAGCAATGATCGCACACTGATCCTTCACCGGAAAAAGCGCATAAAACCGCAATTGCATCATAAAAGTACATTGGTGCATTTTTTTAAAATAAAAAAGTCGTTTACAACTTTAGAAAATGATGCCATTACATATTCATAGAATTCAAACGAGTTACTTGCGAGGTAGCCGAAGGCCTTCGTTGCTCTGGCTATCTCATAATTTTAATTATTGGCTTAGCTTTTAAATCATAATAATAATACTTGCGAGAAAGGATTTGGCAGCAACTAAAAAAAGAAAGGGGTCTCTAATACATTCGGCCAAGACTGTATGTATACAGAAATTGTACATAAACCGTCAATATTGTTTAAAATTCTCTTATTTTTCCCTGGGCAATATCTTTTGTTTTAAATCAAATTAAGAAAGATAATCGCACGCGCTCCATCTTAAATATGTCAAACCTATCAGGATGAAATGTTATAAATTTAATTTATTCTCTTAAAAGAATGTAATAAGAGGCGCACACACGCACAATTTCTCATTTAAGATTTAATTCGTATGCCAGGCAAATTAAATGAGGGATAGAAAACTGCTGCCGCCAGTGTATATACGATCTACGAAAATATTCAATACGGTTTTGAACCATTCAGTTTTTTTTTTCCTTTTTTAAAACTCATACAGAAATTATTTGGGATAAATTCAAAAATCTTTCATTTCTGTGATATTGAAAAAAAAATCTTCGTCATTGTTGACTAAGCAAATTACTTGGGGTTAGAGAATTTTTGCCGGCTAAATGCGAAAGTGCGCTGAACTGAGACTAAAGTCAAACTATGATTTTCATGCAAAAAGACTGCGCGAAGTACATACATATGTATAGTAAGACATATGATAAGTAGGTCAATTTTTAAATTTAATTACCACAACACACAACTATATTTTCCTCGAAAGAAAAAGTAAATGAGTGAAGAGACTTTTAAAATTGGAAATAATAATACATACATACATACCTATAAGAATTACTTTTCTACACGTTTTTCGTATTTTATATGAGTGGCTGGGGGCATGTGTGTATGATGAGTAAGTGAAAGTCTACACAGCCAATATAAACAATTTGAAGAATCATTTATTCTGTTGAACTTCAGAAGCCGTATTCGTTTTGAAAGATGGATACTTGCATATGTACAAAAGCGATTGTTTTAACGTGGGTGTGCATAGGAGGATGACTTTTTTTGTGGTATGCAAAGAGAGCATTTTCAAACGTTTCATGACACTTTTAAAGTGTTAGCATTTTTTACCTGTGGTCAAGGGAGCAAAATATTGTTAGACCGAACAATGGTGTTTTCTGGGCACCTGGTTCAATTTTAATAATAAATGAAAAATGCTTAATTATGGCAGATGTTTAATTTTTTTTATTGCTTCATTAAAGTTTTTTCATTTAATCCGGAGCCGAATTACCGCACTCGTTAACGGGTTACTCGTTATCGAAATGTGACGATTTGGGATTACCGCTCACGTTATCGAGTATCATTTTACTTATCATTCACCAGATCATTCGATAACGAGTCCAATTCAATTACTCGTTATCGAGTGCGGTATTTCGATACTTTGTTGGACCTCCTCTTGCTTTTATACCAGCTGCACCTGTTTCTAGTCAAGACGTAGTTTCGACATAAATATGTGGAGACGCTGTGTAAGATTTTGCGCAAGACCGATTTCGTTTCGGATGTTCGATTCAATTTATTTTCCAAACGCTGGAGGCGGATTCCGTGCTAATTGGCCGCATTGGTCGTTTTGTCACTGCCTTCGAAAAAATGAGTGACCAATATTATAGTCAATATTTATATTATTCTATTCTGTGTTTATTTTATTGTTAACAACATTTTAATATTATTTTATATATTATTATTAATTTATTTTTATATTATTTAACAAAAAAGAAGCACATATGTCAACATCAGAATAAATTGTTTGTTCATATGTTCATATTCGTGCACATATCTGTCATATGAACCAAGTGATCATATCGTGTGAACACCAATCATATGCACAGAAAAGTTATGAACATAACGCATTTGAACACATATGATCACTCCCAAAAATTTGCAACTTTGGCACAAAGTGTTCATATCGTGTGAACACATATGCACACCCAAGCGTATGCTCACAAATATGCACAGTGAAAATATCGTCTGCACGTAGCTTAAGAGTCCAGAGAGTGGGCATGTAATGCCAATGCATCGTCTACCTTTTAACTTTTATATCAACAGCACCACGCTGATCCGATTTAAAGAATACTGGATTACTAAGCTGTATGGTCACTGTAAAGATTTGATTTATAACATACATAAATAATGTTATGATTCGCATTCCAAACACACAAAGAGTCCACTAGCACCACCAATAAACTATAACTAATTAAATACATACAGATATATGTGTAGTATACATAGAATGTATGTGAAAATTAATTTAGATGCTATTATTAAATCACATTTGAGGATACTGGCTCTACAACGTCCAATGTATTGGCACGCGGCGCTTATTATTCTATACATATAGTATATTGTATCCACCCATGCTAAATAAATGATACAATATTGAATAGGGCACAATATATTTATCTCGATCAAAGACTTGTTCAAAATCACTTTAAAAACATATTTAACTCTTCAGAAATTTAGTAATTTAGTAATTTTTAAATTGCATACCACAATTTGCCAATTTACATTTGCAGACCTAATTTTTGACATTCAGTAATTCTAAATATACATACATGTTACATACATATGTATCTCTTGAACTTAAACATATTGCATCCAAATTTATTTGTTCTCAATCAAACTTGTTTTGTTTGTTTTGTTTCTCACGTGTGCGTTCATTAGCGAAGGTTATTCAAGGCAAGGTGGAGGCGATTATTTCCACCCGACTATTTCCCTATGATTTCAACCATCACGAGATGGCAACTGCCCATAAATTCAAATACAAACATATAAACACAGTGCCAAGAATACTCATATAGTAAATACATATGTACATACATAATATGCGAGGTTTACACTCTAAATGTCAATGGACGCTTCTTACACAAAACAAAGCAAAAAAAAAAATTAATTTTCCTGAATACATCCGCATTGAATGAAAATGTGCAACGATTGTTGGCTCATTGGATGCATATTGTGCCATAAAATATTTTCATTTTTATTTTTAATAGTTGTACATTAATAATAATCTATTTAATATATTTTCTTTTGATTTCAGAAATAAATAATTACTTCCCAAAATGGTGATAGGTGATACAGATGGTGCTGCGGTACCGGAAGGCGTCAATATGCTGGCGCATCCCTCCGGTATTCCGCAAGATAAGATAGACAATATTATGAGTGGCATAAGCAATACAGGTGCTGTTAAGATGAACAATCATAGAAAGAAACTTCGGCAGAGGTAACCGGATGAGTTATTTTTTTTTTTTTTTTTTTTTTTGTAAAACATCGTGAAACGAAACTTATTTTTATTTTACAGATTTGACATAATAAAGAAACTGGGACAAGGTACCTACGGTAAGGTACAGCTTGGAATCAACAAAGAATCAGGCCAAGAAGTTGCAATTAAGACAATAAAAAAATGTAAGATAGAAGCGGAAGCTGATCTGATTCGTATACGAAGAGAAGTTCAAATTATGAGTTCAGTGCAGCATCCCAACATAATTCACATTTACGAAGGTAGGTTAAATGATTAATCATTTCAAAAATAGATAAATATTAAAGGATCGATCTAACGTGTACAAAGTTTATGACTTGCCAATATTTAATTACTCCAGGTTATGTACAAAACTTAAAAATGAATTGATATGAAAATGTTTGAGTTAAACTCGGTTGAAAAAGGAAAGAAGTTAATTTTCTGTAGCCCAATCCATTAGAAGCACGAACTGACTTGCACGTGCAGATATGAATAAAGCAAAAGAAAACGTTAAAAAAAATAACAAAAGTTATTTTCTAAAAATTGTCAACAGAAATTCACTTATATGCCGATCGTAAGTGCGCCTAGTAAATACATTTATTAGACTATCAGTTCATATAACTGAATTCCAGTACAAACATTTAGCTGTTCATGTGTATTGGAAAATTACATTTCATATGTATTTATGTATGTACGTGCATTGTTTATGCATTATGCATATAATGAAAGTATGTATGCATATGTATAAAATGCATATGTAAAATCCTGGGCAATCAGGAAGGTTCCTGAATTCGAGTGAATTCAAATCGATATAGAATTATCAAATCGAGTGAAATTAATTTTCGTGTTCTAGACTTCGATCGATTTGATGAGTTCTAAATCGTCTTCGAAACGATTTCGAATCAGCTTATTTCTGTCATTCTGTGTAATTGTGAAATTGTGCATTTATTTTTTTTTCCAAATTTGTTTTTTTAACACGTTCGCGGACACATGATTTTCGGTTGGGAACGCTAGAATTTTGAGAGATATTTTAGATTATTTTGTGCGAATATTTTATAAGGATAAAAATGATTCCGCAGGTCACAGTGAAGTTAAAATTTGTCTCCGGTAGGACAATAATGCTGGAATTTGGAAATATACTGTAATTCTCCTCAGAGTATCCCGTCTTGTCCTAAAAGACCTAAAATTATTTGACGGGATATGCCGTCATGACACGCTACTTTCCTCAACCATTGACGGCATATGCCGTCTTGTCCGCGAACGTGTTAAGTGAAAGTTAGTGGAATTATTTTAGTGATTTTATTGTGCAACGTAATTCATTATAAAATTCACGATACTGAAGCCTCAATCTCTGCAATGCAAACCGAATTCGGTGAAGAAACATCTTTGATAGACGATTGTCCTGGCAAAACTCACAAATTAATCTTTAATTAATTAATTAATAATTAAATAATTTTAAACAATTTAAATTTGAATTCACTTCGAAAACCTGTTTGGTAACTTTTTGTATTCAAGTGGGCATGTCAAATTTAAAACGAGGGAGCAAATTCTCTCGGAGAGTGGAAAACTTGCAAGAAAGTAGCCAAACGACGCAGCGCTGCCACTTCAGAACTATTTGTTCGCAGTAGATTCTCTACAAAATGCAGTAGATTGAATTTATTCGCAGTAGATTATTACTTCAACAGAAAAACAAGGCATTTTAACACAAATTGACTTGCCTTTCAGTTTTTAATTTATTAATTTGGCTTTTGGTTGGTTCATTTAAGCTTTTATTTCCATCAACCGTAGCGTCGTTCATGCTTCTTAATATGTAGGCGTATGTGGAAATTAATAAACTTTGAAATACATACACAAACCAACTGCATTCAGATAATAAATTCAATTTTTTCGAAAAGTTGTTATGTTTTGTGCTAAAAGGGAGAAATATTCTCGATCTTGAAGTCCAAACAAGCTACAAAAATGCAGTAGATTTAATTTTATGGCAGTAGATTCAAATTTCGAAACAAATAAATGCAATTGCAGCAAAGTGGCAGCGCTGCCACATTTTTGTATAGTACTACAATGAATTATGACAACAATTATGAAATTCTCAAGTTACCAAACAGACCCTATAAAAGGGTAGAAGGCAGAGCCGCTGCGATGTGGCCTGTGGGCAACCTTCAGCTAAAAGCGATTGCGAGGTTGTGAACTTAAAATTCTTTGCAACGCACTTAATTCCTGTGATATTTCCAATCAATTGTTTCCTTTTTGGGTTGAAATCCCCGTAAAAGAGAAAAATCTCGTTATCTGCCAACACCGACCACAGTCAGAAAGCATAAGGCGAGAGAAAAAAGCTTGGGCTTGAGAAAGAGCTGGATTTACTATACTTATTCTTATTCCTCCGAACGGCGAGTTGAGAAGCTCATTGACAAATGATACTCTTTGATGCTTGTCAGACAATCGAAAGAGGTGGCACCGTGAAAAAACTTTTAGGTGTTGGACCCGGGCTGCGATTGAACCATAGCAGTATTACGTAGTAGTCAAATCAATGGATGACGCTGTTGATTGGTTTATCGCAAAGATAATGTTTTGAATTTGAAGATCCTTACTACAGATATGTTTGTGCCTTAATATTTCTTAAGATTAATCGATAAAAGTTTGACATATATTTTTTTAAGTACCATACACAACCATCATGTATGCTAGTCAGTAAAAACTTGTCTGTCGCAATACCATGTGCATAGATTAATACACTATAACCTTTGTAGTCGAAACTGGAAATGTCCGGACTATAAGGAAGCAATTGCGAACCATACACACAACATTGAAATAAGAACATTACTTTTTTTTACAGTTTTTGAAAATCGGGAAAAAATGGTTCTAGTCATGGAATTCGCTGCTGGCGGGGAATTATATGATTACTTGTCTGAGCGAAAGGTGCTAAACGAGGAGGAAGCGAGGCGAATATTTCGTCAAGTATCTACTGCTGTTTACTATTGCCATAAACATAAAATCTGTCATCGCGATTTAAAACTAGAAAACATTTTACTTGACGAACAGGGAAATGCGAAGGTTTGTTTGTTAATTTTACAAATCTGTGTCTATTAACTTCAATCTATTTTAAGATCGCTGATTTTGGTTTGTCAAATGTTTTTGATGACCAAAGACTGCTGTCAACGTTTTGTGGCTCACCCTTGTACGCTTCCCCTGAAATTGTTGAAGGTACTCCGTACCAGGGACCGGAAGTTGATTGCTGGTCACTGGGGGTATTGCTCTACACACTCGTATACGGATCTATGCCATTCGATGGGTCAAATTTTAAACGACTTGTTAAGCAAATTAGTCAAGGAGATTACTATGAACCAAAGAAGCCCTCAAGAGCTTCAACGTTAATAAGAGAAATGTTGACTGTGTGTCCCAGAAAAAGAGCAACCATCGAACAAATTTGTAGCCATTGGTAAGTGGCGGACTTACAGAGAATTTTTTTTCCCGAAATCTTATGAACCAATTAATTTTTCATATTAGGTGGGTCAATGAGAATGATAATGTTTCATGCTTGGAATTGGCTGAAAATCTTGCAAACCAAACGCCAGTTAGATTGGATGTATTACTGTCACTGTCGCCACCTTCAATCACCGCAGATCAGTTGGTCGTTCCGAATGCAGACACGAATTCCAAGGCTAACGAGAGAGTACCCAGAAGTCACTCTGTAGGATCGATTAGAGAAATAGGCAACACTGAAGCCGAGAGAAGAATTCTAGACATGGTTGCAGGTAAGATAATTATGTGTGTTTTTAGAGTACTTAAGCATGATGTTTTCTGTTTTTATTTAGCTGGTGGAGAAGCAGCTCTCATGCCATCACCCACACGCACAATAACGCCAGCACAAAGCCCAGTACAGGTCAAACGAAAACTCGAAACTACAGTATCGACAGAAAATGCCGCTGGTGCGGTTAAGAAAAAAGAGCGACCAATGGAAGGTATTATTGATGAAGTGGTCGTGCCAAAACCACCTACCAAAATGGAGGTGACAGAAAGTGTTGTTGAGACTGAAAGAAAAACACCACAAGCACAAGTACAGACTCCAGGAGAATTTTCGAAACAAGGCATGGAGCAAGTTGAAAACTTGTGTGATAAACTGATGCAAGAGTCACCGCCGTCTGCAACAGCGGCAGCACAAACACCATCGGATCAGCAATCATTGGCTCGGCAAAAGACTGCAGCTAAGTTGGATGCAGTGACTGAAGCTGCTGAAGAAGTACCCGAGGAAACTACCGCTACGAAAGTTATTAAAAAGTTTGTGAATAAACACAAGACAGCCGATCTTGTGGCAGCTATTAATAAGATTTCTCCAGAAAAAGCATTAGACGATTCAGTTAAAGCACACGCATTATCACACGTTCGCAAGACTAGTTTACCTGACGAATCACTGGGTAAATTCAACGCCGACCGTAGAAAATCACGCATTCTAGAAACTGCCGAAAAATTTCAAAACATGGGAAGTTCCAACATCGAAAAACCAAAGAAATTCGCCATTCCTGGCATCAGTGTTGGCAATTTCAAGAAGGAATTCGAGAGGAAAGCCTCGCTTACAAATGTACCAACATCTGCGGAGCGTCGAACATTGGAAAAGCGGTCAGAATCTTTGTCGAAAGATCCAAGCACAGAAAAAGACCGAGAAAAAGATTCTTCAAAGAAAGAAGCTGCTTCAGATAAGAGCCCAGTTGGGGGAGCACGTAGCTCTACACCAATATCGCCAAGCAATTCACTGGAAGGTAGTGATTCAAAGAACTCGCTAACAAACTTTTCTTTAGAGGAAGCCAGGCGTTCAATGGAAAACTCGATTGCCTTATTGAAGCAGGCCCAAAATGAATCATCCAAGGAAGTCGATCAGCTTTGTGCAAAAACAGAAAATGTTGCCGTGTCGGATGATCGCGTGTCTGAGCGTGAGAGAAAACTTAAGAATGCCCGTGCAATCATTGGCAATGCTATACAACCAGGTAAGCCCCAATCACATACGAAATGTGAAACAAATTTCGTGTTCATCTTTCAGGCTCAGAAACAAAACAAATATCCCTCGCATATCACATTTTTTTAGGTATACGCAGGCCATCTCTTTTCGGCATGGGTGGTGGCCGTTCTATATCGGGCAGTGCTGTCATACCCGACACACGACAAATTCGCCTTGGTTCTGGCCTATTTGAAGCTCCCATGTCACCGACGTACTCAGGTTTCAAAAGTAAGTTTGTTTTTCCGTCCGGGTTTTACTACGATCGTTGAGTTGTAAAATTGCTATACTCAGTGCTCAGCTTAAAGCCACCGGATAGTCCTCCCAAAAGAATCCTACGAAAAGATATTCAAAGGTTTCGTCAATATCTATGTAGCATGATGCGTCCAAATTATTGTTTGTCTATTTTCTACACACTAAAACGCGCTCCTTATCTATTATGTTGCGTAAAGATCACATAGCGTGATTACTTTGCTGCACACTTGTAAATATGTAGATGTAAATACAATATTGATGTCGTAAAAATGTTGGGAATCGTATTCGATGATGAAAAGAGCAATAGAACGTACATATTTACATTGTCACTATTATTTACCCTATTATTAAAAAAAAACCTTTGTTTTCCCTCCTTAGCCTCGTCAAACTCAATTCTTTTTCCCACAAAACTTAGTTTAGCCTACAGCAATAAACTGAAAATCACAGTTCAGGATTGAAAGTTTAATATTGTGAATCTATTCATCTATTCAAAGAATGTTTTTTTTTTTGGCATACACGTGTGTGAACTGATTTTTTTTATTTGATTGTACTTTCTTAAATACTTTTTTGTTTATTATTTATTGTACTTCTTATTACGGTGGGCGGGTATTCGGCATGGTGTGCTGGTTTATCTAGTAGCTCGTCCAAATAACTGGATCGGCGAACCGTCGATTTTTCCAAAGATTGCCCGCTAACCTTTTGGTGCACAAGTAAAAACACCTTGCACCAAACGCCAGTTTAATAGAATTTCGCGTCGGTTTATTGGATTTTTTATATGTAGTTCGCGGTTAGTTGCACCACATTTGTACGTTTAAAAATATTTGAGATTCCAAGTATATTTTTCAAAACAGTCATTTGTCCGATAGTTTATTTCATCTACCTGAACTTCAGTTAAGTTTAGGATTTTCACGAAAATTATTCACTTTAACCATAAATTATGTTCCAGTAATAATTTGATACGATAAATCTAAAGAATAACCAAAAAAACGAGCGAAACCTACAGCTTGGTCGCACGCATTTAATGACCAAATATCTACTGGCTGCAATTTAAGTTCGTAAAGTGCATTTCCATTCCCATTCCATTTCCATTCATCCCGCCGCAAACACCTCAAAAGTTTTTCACAGTGCCCACCTCTTCCGAATGCCTGACAAGCATTCAAGAGTATCATCTGTCATGTAAAGCTTCCCAACTCGCCGTTCGGAGACGGCAGAAAACTGTAGATCCCTTCCATTCGTGCAAAAATATAACGCGCATACACAAATGGTTGCGGGAAGCTAGGCCTGGTTCTACCTAGGACTGCTGAAGCCAAATATTATTATATTTTCAAATTTCAAATTTCAAATTTATTTATTAAGTAATAGCTTACACACATTAAGATACAGTATCTTATTAAATAGCGGGAGCTTCAATTGTAATTTTCTATGTATAAACTTGAGTGGAAAATTAATAGTAAGCGTTTCAATAATTACATCACTTTAAATAACTTCATTGAGAAAAAAAGAAAATAATCTAGAAATACAATATCGAAAAAGAGAAAGAAACAAAAAGGGCACAAATTTACAAATCTCATCATCATCATCGAAGTGTTTCCGAGTATCGCTTAAGTCTCATCCTGAATAGGGTCGTACAACTTATCAATCGGAGAGAAATGGGAAGAGAATTCCACAACCGGACTGCTATTATTAAGTGCATTTCCATTAGTCAAATAAGTTTAAATCTATCACCTACATATGTACATACCATAAAAATACACTGGTCCCTCGCTTTGCACGGTTTCATATTTGCGCGAAATGCATTTGCCTACCAAAATTCGATTTGCGCGGCCTAAATAAACGCCTACATTTCGTTTTTCAGGAACGCAACACCCTAAATTACATGAATTTCATACTTCGCTTTGCGCGATTTCGCATTGCGCGAGACTTTTCATTCGCCTTACCCCCGCGCAAAGCGAGGGACCAGTGTACCTTGAAACATAAAACATGTAACAAAAAGCATCCCGTTAATTTATATTTAACCATCAAACAGAAAACTATCATCGTTCCTCTAGTTTTGTCCAGCAGTGTATTTTTAAGATAATTTTAAACAGCAATTGATCACTTCCAGATTCTATTCGGAATACAAAAACAACCCGATGTCATGCTCTGTTACAGATATCGTTTTACGGCTTAGAATCTACCACTGTTTTAGATCCTATTCTTGTTGTTGGTGGGACTGCTTTTACAGGGAATTATTGGTCTTATTTTGTTTAAATGATTTACGCATAAATTGCACATTTTGTTAACTCTGTTTGAGTAGGTTTATTTAAAATACAATTTTTAGTTTGTACAAACGTATGTTGGTGTGCGTGCGCCTTAATTTGATTGAACATAATGGTAAATCAATTATTAAAAAAAAAACATTGTTTAAGTAGACGAATAATTACGTACATTCACATTGGGAAGCATCACTTTCCTTAAATATTTCATATGTTCATAACTATTTATCTTTTCACGGAATTATTTCACACTTCCCATCTCCCATTCCATTCTTGTATCCTCTTTTTAATGCATTATTCTGCAAACTTAAATCAAACATAAATTTGCAGCATCCCCAACAATCGGTGAACCGCCACAACCTCAGCCGAGTACGGTTAAAACTTCCCGTGCTGAGATCACACTTAAATCCGCAACTCTCCCGCGACGTAAGCCAATAGCAAAAACCGAAATTCAATTGGATATCAAACCAAGAATTATTGAGCAATCGCCAATGCGTTTTACAACCGAAATGCAGCATCCAGTGCCAGATTTACGTAGTGCTCCAGTCCGTGAATTACCTTACAGTCCGCTACCGGCGTCTATTCATCAAAGGGCAACCAGCTTGGAACCAAGAGAACAATCTAGAGAACACATTATACCTATTCAGAGACCTCCAGTGTATACCCGAACTGGTTCGAATACAACTACAAGGTAATAATTGTAAAGCATTACAGTCAATATCAATAATAATATGTTGTAATCCAGGTCTGGTTCATTATCACGCCAATCAACCCTTGAGTCTGAGTCTGATACAACCACCGCTAATCAGTCTCAATCAACAATAGCTGGATCTTCACAGCCAATCAAAAAGAGCCCTCGCGAATTTATTATACCGATTGCTGTTGAAGGCGGAGGTTACATAACACCCAGAGCAGGTAGTATTGAACCGTCAGAGTCAAGTCAGACAACAACAAGTGGATCTACATTTAGCCGCATTAGACCCAGGCGCATTGGGTAAGATCGATATGCATACAAAGTGATAAAATATAATATGTATTGTCAAATATTTCAGGTTATTGGCGGAGGCGGAGGAGGAAAGTCTTCCATTCCAAAAGATCAGAACCGCATCAATTACTAGGGATGGCGATGATGAACCGAGATTTACGCTGCATCGGTTAAGGTAAGTTGTTGGATTAAAATAAATGAACTCTTTTCAGTGCGATTAGATTGTTAAAATCGATCGAACTAGTAAATGCATTTTATCGCTTACTTGTAAAGCTTGTAAAGATGACAGGTCACCGTAACCCGCAGGTTTATTGTTTTAGCTCCTTATATCTACGACTGTTAGTGTTCCGTACCCAAAAACGGAACACTAATGGAATCAGTTCGGTGTCTGTCTGTCACAGGCCTTTTTCTCAGAGACCATTTGACATAGACTATTGCAATTTGGAACAGTTGTAATTCCATTCAAAAAGTTGAATTTCGACTTTGAGGGAATAAATGGGATGTTAAAAAGAATTACTTTTTAGTTCATTGTGTGAGATGTCAAATGAAATCTCGTTAAAGAATGAATTCAAAAATGTATGAAATATTTTTTTCTGTTACTTTTTTCTAAACACTTTTTCAAAAAAAAAAAAAAAAAAAAAAAAAACTTATCTCTTAAAATATCGCTCCGAAAAATCTGAATAAAATCACAAACATTGAGAATAAAGTGTAGATTGAACCAAAATTATCAGGTCTGCCCTACGTTCGACAGTTTATTTTTTTTACAATTTCAACTACCCAACTGTTTACATATTATGAAATGACGTATCTAACCCTATCACAAATGCCTAAAAGCAGATACGTACAGCGAAATTTGTATGTGGAAGAGTAAAAATTGAATAACTAATGCTAGAAATATGCCCCAAAAATAGCATTGAGCTTATACTTGAACCTTATACTTATAATATACATAGGCGTCTCTATTTGGACTACATTTGTAGGTAATATTGTTGTTGGCTATAATTATGCCTCTATATCTATCTAACAAATTTACATATGGTTATTTTTATATTTTAAATGATCTTAATGTTTCTTTTCTTTAAATATTCTTGAGTTCTTTATTCCGTTCGGTTGAAACTTTTGATTTCAACTGCTCGGTTGAACGATTCCTTTTTAACAGATTAAGTGCACGATTTTCTGTCTTATTTATACAGCCAATTTTGACAAAATTCTATGTACATCTAGTATGTTTATGCCCAGTTTCAAAGTGAGAGTTTAAACTCTCGTTTTGGTTTTAATCTTCCGTTTACATTTTTTTCGGTATCAAAGTGCTGTTTAAACTCAAATTAGAGTTTAACTCGTCGTTTAAGTTAAACGCCAGTACTCTGCCGTTTAAACTTTCCTATGACCTACATATGTATATAGGTAGGTTTACTTTCTACTTTTTGCATCCATCAACCCGTTGGGACTTCACACATTCACGCATTTAAGTTCACACATTCACATATTGAAGTTCACGCATTTACCAATTGAGATTATGCGTTTTCATTGGTGGAAGCATAGAGAGAATGAAGAGAATCGTTTGACATTTCAAAACAGTAGCGCCGAATTTTTGTCTAACAGCTAACAGCTTTCAAAACTGCGTTTAATTAACTGGAAGACTAGTTTAGACTACGAAACCGAACGAGATAAACGAAAAGTTTGAACTCTCGTTCACGTTTAGTTGATCTTCAGTTTAATCTCTCACTGTAAAAGTGGGCATTAGAAAATCTAAAGTGATTTCGAGCACAAAGAGTAAAATAAAAAATATTTCTAAAATTGCCTTGTCTTTTATGCGTTCATCAGGACGAAACTTGATGTGAATTTTAATCAAATCAAAATTTTGTACATATACAGTGATACCTAGATACTACTACTACTAAGGTGGCGCTGCAGCTCGGCATGAGCCTGTGCTTGCTTCTCGCAAACATTTGTGTGTGCGTGTTATATTTACGCACGAATGGAAGGGACTTAAGCAGCCCATACACAATTCAATTCAATTGTCAATTGAGTTTACAACTGAATTGATATTCGGCCACACACTGCACCAACTGAGTTGAAGCACTTTGTATAAAATGTCACAAACATCTGGAATTTTCTTTATGTGTGCGTTTAAAGTCATAATCTTACTGTTTACGTTTCGCTCACACACACTTTCAAAGATTTCACAAGCCTAGTACAAATTCCCCTCAATTTGACAGCAAATCAAGTGACTTCTCCACACACAGTTCAACTGAGTTGAAATCAACTTCAAAAAATCAAAATCTTTTAATTTTACCCCAACCAACTCGTCAACCGTCAAATGGATCACTTGACAACGCCACACACGGGTTGATTTCAACAACAACCGACTAAGTTGACGGTTGAGTTGAATGGTGTATGGTCAGGTCAGCAACAGTTTTTTGCCGATTCTGAACTGCGAGTTGAGAAGCTCAATCGTGACAAATGATACTCTTTGATTGCTTGTCAGACATTCGAAAGAGGTGGCATCGTGAAAAAACTTTTAGGGCAGCATTGCATAGTAGTCTAACGAACTAATCACTACACCACGGTGATTCCTAGATAAATGATAAAAATGTCAGTGATTCATATTTAAGACTTAAATAATAATTGAAAGTAATTAAAGTTGCACAGATACAGACACGCATTTACTACAATTCAACAAATAACGAGACGAAGAATGAAATCTGATGCATCATCATACATTTCTTGTAGACGTACTTTATTTGCCGTCTATCAACATAAATCTATTTCATATGTAAAATTAACTGCTAATACGGAACACTTATTGCGCAAGTACGACTTGCACTTGACCGGATTTTTCTTTTTGAGCTGATTTGCGCTCTACTATTCCGATGTCTATTAAATATATGTTTATGTTGTTTTATAAAAATACGAAATATCTTATATTGTCTCATATATGTAGTTGTGGCATCTTTTTAATTTAATGTTGGTACGATAATGGTTTCGCTGCCGTTAAAGTGTAACAGTAATGTTACACATCCTCATCTCAGTTATGTTCCAATTTTATTTCGATTTCTGCAACAAATCCAAAATATTTTATTATTTTTAAGTTATTGTTTTTCTTTTATTGATTTATAGGAGCTCACGCCCGGTAAAGAAAGTTAGCCAGGATAACGATTCACAAAGTTCGGGTGAAGAAGATGACGATGATGGTTTCGAAATTCTTACAGCTGAAAATCTATTTTCAACTCTTTTACAACGGGTTTGTATTTTTCTAAATATTTATTTTATTTCACCAGTATGACAATAATATGTAAATGCACATTTTTAAACTTTTATTTGTGTTTGTAATTAGGTACGGGCATTAACCAATCGACTGAATGTGAACAACGACTTTACATCTGGATTCCCGAATTCTAGCCGTTTACTAAGTAATATGCGTCAGAATCAGAGTCCATTTTGGAATCAGGAGCCATTTGCGAGGTAAGTTTTTTTTTAAATTACACATATTACTGCTTTATTACATTTACTTAGCGCTTATTATTATTATTTTTTGTTTTGTTTTATGATTATTAGTAGTTTGGCATTAATTGATGCATCTAACCATGTGTTTTTTTTATTTTTTTTTTTCATGCTGCGCCTTATTAACGATATGCCTTACCTATGTACATATAATTAAAAAAAAAAACACAAAACTGCAAATACCTCGTATAAAATCATAACTAATCATAAAATTCTAACGTACTCTTAATGCACTTGACACATTGTTTGTCCACAACGAATATGAAAAAGGTCACAATTTACCTATTCATACACGAGTGAAACTGTTGAAAAGACGCAAACGTAAGTATCGAGTTGTTATATTCAAAAAAAAAGAAAGCACATTGCATGTATGATTTTGCACCGTAAGCTGTCATAAGCACAAAATTAGAATGAAACGCAATCGTGTAGGTATGCGCAAAAAAACTATCGAGTTTTGTCAATACTAATCATATGTCTAATATCAAACTGAATGCACTTTCCAGTAGTTTTTCGTCCAAAAATATAGTAAGTTGCTACAGCCTATGGTACACTTAACAAGTCATTAAGATTTCAAGCTGTACATCAAATAAATGGGGATTATCTTTTACAAATGTCTGCATCTTTGGCGTTAGTAAGTTAAAATTGGTAATATTTACGAGATGGTCTTATGGCAATACGTTATTGTTATTTACGTGCGATATGCACCGAAACCTTTGAAATAGTTCGTTTTGCAGGTGCGATGATGTGTGTATGCTGAACGCACTCATTGCCCGAATCCGATGCATAGAAACGTTATGGTGTAGCTATTGCGGAAAATACATATAATAATTGAATTGAGTGATCAATTTGTGCACCATAATATCACTTCCAAATATGTACATATGTAAAACTTCGATAGAACCATTTATTTTCAGTAGCTTGTGGAAATGCTCCTTTGACTAGCCGCAAGTAAAATCATTTTCATAGGATCGAATTTCTAAAGACAACCAGTCCAAAACCATTCGTCCAAAACTTAAATAAAACTCGCAAGTCTGGGCAGTTTCTTTAAAACCGTGTTTTGCATTATGACTGTCGCTGGCTCGTCGATGATGTACCCACCGTTCATCTTTTAAGCGTGAATTCACGAAAATCATCCTTGTGTACATAGTCATATCGCACAGCGATTCCCGAAGAGGGCATAGTAATATACACGGACGGATCACATATTGACGAAGAATCGGGAGCTAGTGTACACTGTCTAGATTCTCCGAAAAATACCTAGGAAGACATATCCTACCTGAGCTGATATCGCTTAGGTTAAAAACACACCGGAGCAGTCAGAACGTTTTCGATTCAGAAGGCAAGAAAACGTTTTTTATGTCAACACACACCAACCGAAACACGTAACAAAACAAACACGGTTTTGCTGCATGGAGTGGAGTGTGTGTTGCGCCATAAGCAAGTGTGCGAAAATGGACAACGACGCTTGTTTGAAACGTTTTTGTTTCATTCGGTGTGTGTTGGCCGTATACAAAGCCATGTATTATCGGCAACCAGTCAAGAAGCGCCTTGAAACAAAAATATGTTTTTTATTTTGCCTGGTTCGGTCTATGTCGCCTCATAAGAATCAATGTACTGATGTTTCATTAGCCACAAAAAAACCTTTTGACTGCTCCGGTGTGTTTTCAGCCTTAAATCTATCAATTTGTTGAAAATATTGGAGTTCACAAGACATACAGAGCGCTTTTCTATTCCTTTTAACCTTTTCATTCACAAACCCTTCACTCACACAAACCCCAATCTTTTCTTTCTCAGTACAGTTCCGATGGCTCGACTCGCGACCTACGTGAAGAGGAGGAGATGTCCCCTCACCCTCTCAAACCAACCAACCAATATGTTTATATCTGTTTTTTTTTTTAACGCACGATGAAATTGAACGACCATAGGCTTTAATATTAATAGCTTTAAAATTAACGCTCACATCACTATATCCTCTATCTTTATCAGTGGTAAAATTTAATAATTCTATGGGCGGGAGAACCTTCTAATTTTAGCGGACATAGTCCGGTGTGGAAGAATACTTATAATAAAAATAATAACTACATTTATAGTGTTTTCATATTTCCGCTTAAAAATCAATTCGAAAAGCTATACGAATAAGATTCCACTGAGTACTTCTACTTTCATAACCGATTGTACACGAGTGTTCTATGACTTTTGGTTTTTTCATTTATAATGTTTCCTAACATAACCTACTTTTGTTTTTTTTTTGTATTACTAACGGAATTTGTCTGTTTTATTATTTCTTTCAGTCGCTTAACAGGCCCCAGTAATGTAGGAGCACCATGGCGTCATAGTATGTCTCGAGATCTTGGAAACGATATGGACTCCATGTTTTCTCGAACTGGTGCAACATTGCCTAGAGGTGAATATCACAGATTAAAGAGCAAATTTCTCGATCAATAAACAAGAAATTAGTGCTGTTCATACTTTTCATTATTCTAAACGTAATTACTTATATTAACAATTAGGGTTGAGATTAATGATTTTACAGATTTATTTAATGGCTTTTTATTTTTTTTTTTTCTTAAATCTTCAATTATATATATACAAAAATAACCCCAAAAGAAAACGTAGTGATTTGAGTTCAGACAAACAAAAAAATAAATAAATTATAGATTAAACTGTTTTCCGCAACTCTTGTTTAATGTTTAAATGTTATTGAATTTAATAGAAAAAAACCATGCACATTTTTTTATTTATTTATAAACTAGCAAAATATCAATATTCATATTACAGAGTTTTAACTGGCAATTAAAAAAATAATAATTTCGTTCTGTTTAGTAAAATTTTATTTAAATGTTAATTTATACAATTAAATACTTTTAATTTTTTTTCGAGCGCATACACATTTTGTACCATCATATAACTATTTTTTTTCGTATTCAAAGTTTTGAGTAAGAGCAAACATATTTTTAAATATGTAAATAACGTTTTAGGAAATTGTTTATCAAAAATATTTATTTACATTTAATTCATACAAAGAAAAAAAAACTGTTTGGAAAAATTTGACGAATAATAAACGAAGATGTGTCTAAACAATTTATTTGATGTTTTGTTGTTTTTTTTTTATTATTTTTTTCCTTGATAGTTGTTCTCAAAAAAAAAACTATAACTTCAGAGCCCTCTTTCTTTAAAATAAACTAACAGCATTTTAACAACTACACATAATCACACATAAACATCAGGTTGTGATATCTTAACAAAGCGAGCATGTAGAAATGTTAATTGTTTTTTTATTCCTTGTTTTTAAAAACATTTTTTTATTTCTTTTTTTGTTACTAAATTGCTAAGAAATTGAGTTTGATATTCGTTTAGAGTTCTGGGCCTTTTTTTTATTAGTCAGAAAGAGTACGTATTTTCAATACGAATTGTTACGTATTATTGAAAAAAAAAACATCAAAATTTATAATAATTGTTCCTTATTAGAAGAAAAAAAAAATGTCCAAAACTTTGAATACGAAAAATTGTAATATCAAATTAACAATTTTTTTGTTTGTTGAAACGTTTCCAACGTTTTGTTTTTAAATATTTATTTTATTCTAAAAGCTGAATGAATTGACCACATCGGTTCATTTAGCTCAAGGTTTAACTAAATTTTGTTTCAATTAATGTTAACCAAATATTGATTGCTGCTTGTGATTTATTTTATTTTAATTTGTATTTATACTTATGCTTGCAGTGGGGTTACGCGTTTCCCAATCGCATGCCCAAAAACTCACAGCTCCTAAACCTACAACACACGTCCAACATAAAGTTAATCAATAAACAAAGTAAAACAAACTGACATTATCACTACACCGATGATACTATTGAATTTATTTTTATTTTCTTATTTTAATTGTCTTACTAAGGAATGTCTTCAGTTACTAAATAATTTCTTAAATTTCAATTGTTAATGTATTTAAATTAAAAAGAGAAATACACACAATCATTTTTGTAACTCCGAATGTGTAATACGAACAAGTTTCATTTAAATACCACAATAATTTTGAATAAATAAATACTAACGGCCACTTTTTAACATTCACCAGAAAGTTTTGCTTCTACTGCGAGTAAGTTATACGTTTCTTAGCACGTGAGTTTATTTGTTGTTATTAATTTTGTTATTTATTGTATTTTTTTTTAATAAAGTTTAAAATTTATAAAAATCAAACTAATTTAGATGTTGTATGAGATGTTTTTTTTTTGTTCTTAATATGTTTCGTTTGTCTAATTTTTTGCAAGAAGCAAATTTGATATTAATCAGTAATCAGGTAAGTATCGTTTAAAATATTATTAGACCAAAGACAGTCCGTAGTGAGACTCATAATATTACAGTTACAGTAACATATAAGGTAGCCAATATTTAAAAAAAATAAATAAATTAGGCATCAGTAGTCCGATGGAGAACCGAGCCTAGTTTGTCGCAACCATTTGTGTGTGCGTGTTGTATGTTTGCACGAATGAATGAGACCTACAGTTGTTTCCGTCTTCAAACGGCAAATTGAGAAGCTCTTAACGATAAATTATACTCTTGACTGTTTGTCACACATTCGCACAAGGTGGCACCCTGTTTAAAAATTTGGATGTTTGCTGGGAGTGAACCCGGACAACACGCGTAGTAGTGGAGCGCTGTGTTCGATAAAATAGCAGTGCGTTTTTAAAATCTCTGGATTTTGCTTTTTGAGTCGTGCCTGCCTACTTTGATTTTAGAAAAAATGCGAAAAAATTATACAAATTTACGAACTTTTAAACGTCTAAGGCCCCGTTCAGACAGGGTGGAAATCATGCGGTTTCAAACCGCGCGGTTCCCGCTGCGGTTCCTATTTACATTGAAGTCCTTATAGTTGTTCACACACAGCCGGGCGGTTTGGCAAACCCCGCGGTTCCCGCAAATCAACCGCCTGAAAATAGAACCGCCCGAAAACCGAGCGGAAACCGCGCGGTTGTATTTCTATTGTGTTATATGAGACTGTTCAGTTTATTTGCGGTTTCCGTGCGGTTTGAATGAAATTTCAAATTTTTATGATATTATGATTCGTTCGTACATAATGTTTGAATAGTGTTTTAATACTAATGGATGGAACAGAAGGCGTTTATCTATAGGTATACATATATGATAACTAATATATCAAATGAAGATATCGACATTCTCAAATAATTAAAGAATTTGGGCTCAAATTCACTTAATTTGGGATATAATGTTACAAATAGCCCATGTGACAAACCATCACGTAGTATTGGGTGTACCCAATACTGTCTATTTCTATTCTTTTTTAAGAGCAACCACACACATATTGCTTCTTCGATTTCCATATTTGAAGTGAAGTGAACGTTTCGTACACAACCGCACACAAACCGCTCGCAAACCGCCCGCAAACCGCAGCTGTCTGAACACATTATAATATTCAGCGGTTCAAACCGCGCGGTTGCAACCGCACGTTTTCGGTCGTGTCTGAACGAGGCCTAAATCAGCTATTTTTTAAAATATCAGTTTAGTAAGTTCTTCGTGAATTCCAACGTTAAATTGAAGCTGTTTAATACTTTGCTCTTATTTAATTAAATGTAAGGTAATTCGTAATCATATTTTATAGATAATAAAAAAAAATAGATTGTTTTAGTCGCAAAAATGGGTCAAGAATACACGACTTGATAGAAAAGCCGTTTTAATTTAATTAAAAAACTTTAAAATTAAGAAAAACCTACAATAATATATACAGGAGGACCTACAGTCAAAATCGGTTATAACGACCTTCAAGGGACCGAAGAATTTGGTCGTTATAAGCGATAGGTCGCTATAACCGATATCAAGGTTAATTAAACTATATTGGAGTGTGAAACACTATACTCCTTCGCAAGGTCTTTATTTTAATCTCCAGCGAAAGTTAAACCTTTTTTCTCTTCAATTGTAAAGATTTTTCGAATAAAATAAAACTTCTACGACCACTCGTTACACTGAAACAGGCACTAAGTGATTTGTCTACCAAACTCAAAAACTAAAATAAACGCAAAACAAAAAAAAATAACATCAACAAACGGTAAGCTGTAATATATCCGAAATTTGTACACAGATATGTATGTACGTCGCATCCAGATAAACAGCTTACCGTTCTAAAAAAAAAAGTAGTCGCACCAATAGTTGCATCGATTTTGGTCGTTATAACCAATATTTTGTTTCAAAAAAAAGGGGAAAAAGGGTCGCTGTAAGCGATATGTCGTTGTAAGTGATGTCGTTGTAAACGATTTGTTTTTCAATGGGATTATAATGGAGCTCAACCGGGACCTAAGAATTTGGTCGCTATAACGAATATGTCGTTATAACCGATGTCGTTGTAAGCGATTTTATCTGTACTTTGTTCGTAAAAATAGTTCGAAATGCTGTAACATTAGAAAAACAACGAAAACCAACTGCTCGGGCAGATGTTCAAATTATAAGAACAGCTTGGGTTCTTGGAATGCACAAATTTACAGTTGTCATTGTGGAATGTAGAACACCAAACTATTCACTCTCGAACATTCAATCCACAATTCATAACTTTGTTCGGAATACAAAACACCTGATTTCACTTTTGGTGGTTGAATTCACTAAAAGTGGAATGCAGAATAGGGCGGTCAGTCAGTATACTTTACCAACTGGAGGTGCGCGAATGATGATTTGAGCAAATTTCTCTTGTTATGGAGTTGGTCCATTATTTTGGATAAGAGAAGAAATTACCTAATTCGTTTATATTAAAATTCTTCAAACTATTATGCTGTCGTATTTATGCCTCTTAAGTGCGTATTTATCAGAATAACGATTCGAATCGCGTAAAGCACAAAGAATTGATTTGAGGAGAATAAAATCGATTTAATGTTATAGACACCTCAGTCTCGGGATTTCAATCCATTTGAAAATCTTTGAACCAACGCACACAGGCGAATCTTCCAAAAAACATGCCCAAAATAAGTTTTTATTTTTGATAGTTAATTATTGCAAAAGTTTATCAGAAAATGAGTAAAAAATATATTTTTAGTAAATTTAGATTTAATTTTGAAAAATTTTATTATATTAAAAAATTACAAAAAAAAACCCAAAAAATAAAGAAATAGTACAAAAAATAAGAAAACAAATTAAATTTGATTTAAAAAAAATTATAAATAAAATAAAAAAAATGTCTTATTGCTTATAATGGATAAATAAATACAAGCTTTACCTCTTGCAACATCGCAAAATATCGCAACTTTTTGTAGCTAACTTTTGATAAGGGCGTATTAAGGTACATTTCAAGCTTAATTTGATTGCTGGATCTTGCACGGAACACAACTTTTTGCTTTATGAAGCAGAAAAGTTTTTGCTTTATTTATTTATTTATTTATTTATTTATTTATTTATTTATTCAAAAGGAGCTTACAAAGTAAATTTAGTAAGTTCTATAGATTAAGGCATTCGGGTAGCATAGACCATTTGATGCCGTCTTATAGGTTATTTACATACTCGTATTTTGAACGGGTAACAAATCTTATTTGTAATAAAAATTGCGCTCTAGTTTACAAATGCAGTCAAACTTCGATAAGTCGAACTTCGATAACTCGAATGAAATTGGTTGGCAATAGCGCCAAGACTGAAATTTACATGTAATTTTTATTTGATAACTCGAACTTCGATAATTCGAATGTCTTGATAACTCGAAGAGATTATTTGGCATCACTTTTGATAAGTCAAATTCTGAAGGGGAATTCCCAAACTCTGCGTATTTTTACATGTTCGTTTTACATAGAATGCATCGCTTTCGGGGGCACTGTGTTGGTATGTCCTATGACCTAGTATACATACGTGTAGAAAATCTTGATTTCGTTATGTGTAAGTAAGAATATTGTGAAATTTCTTGTTAGTAGGGGTTAGAACACACACTACAAGGTTGAGATTTTGAAGAAAACAAAAAAACGAACACTACTATAATAGACTGTGTTGATGAAATAACCAATGCGTGGAATATCGACGTTAAGTCTGAGACCATTTCTAATTGCTTTAAAAAATCCGGTTTTGGTGAATACTTTGAGTGGGAGGATGACAGCGACAGTGATGTAATGGAGGAAGATTTGATTCAACCACCTTCAAACGAGTTGGTTGCAAATTCGTTAAGCATTTTACGTTTATATTTTTCAAAGACAAATGAAAAAACAACCGATTCTGTATATTTATAATGGTTTAAATTCCATTGAATTTTTTTTTTTTTTTGAAAATCAAAATAAGAAATCCACAATTCAGTCAGAATTGAGAAAGAAGAGAAAGAATCGAAAAATTACACATTTTTATTTTTTTGGACATGTTTTTGGGAAAATTCGCCTGTGTGCGACGCGACGTAAAGAAAAGCCGTGAAGACAGCTAAGCCTAATAATATAAAGAAATTTGTGGAAATGGGAAACAAATTTCCTATTTTTAATTTTAATTTTTTTTTTTAAAATCAATTACAATGTTATATATCTTTTTTTCATATATCTTGGGTTAGTTATTAACCCTTAACCACCTACAACCTATTTCAGTCCCTTAACCCCCAACGAGCGATCCTGGAGACCGCTACAGATTTTAACCCCTATTTCGTAATTTCCGGTATTGAATAAAAAAAAAAACAATATGTAATATTGTTGTAAATACCTTTAAGCTTTATTTTAAAGACTAAAATAACATAAGTTAAAGTAACATTTTGTAACTTTCTTAAAAACTTCACATATTAGCACTTTTAGCGCAAAAAATTACTGCGCTCATACAATGAGATCTGTTGCAGTAGGAACTTAAAATTTCGAATTCTTGGTATTAATTCTTATAAACTAAGAAAACAAAGAATAAAATAAAAATAAAAAAATCTAACATTAAAAAAAAACCTCAACAAAATTGTAACCCACAAACATTCACAATTTTTCGCTGCAGCTACCCCAAATTTTGCTCCCACACTCTAAGCAAATTAGTTTTTTGCACCGCTGGTAGGTGGTTAAGGGTTAAACTAGAAAATAATTAAAATTTGATTAATTAATGAAGTATGTTTTCTAAATACCTTCAAAGTGCATTTGTAGATGTACTACTATTTTATGAAACATTGCTGTACATATATGTAAATATATGTACCTATTTATAAAAGCTCAGGACCATTCCAATTAAAACTGTTCTATAAACCAATGTTTACATTTGGTTTGATGTGAATGGAAAACCAACCTCTTAAGTCTGATGTAAATGGTTGTACTTACATATTGGAAAGTATTAAAACATTCAGATCCTGACTTCCTCTTCATTGATTTTTAACTGATATCATGCTAGGTTAGAATAGCGGCTAAGCCTTACATAGACCAGTCTTGGTACATAGTGATACTACAGTTCACCAGAGTTATTAATAAAATACACAATTTGTAAGACGTTACAAAACAAATACAATTTAAAAATTACAGTTTTTAACCGTTTTCTTCCTCAATCTGAAATAGCGTTAAATACGTAGGTCTATACATAGTATATGTACATATATGTATATATGTACCATAAATCTGAAGAGAGTGTCAGTGGGTATGACTAAGGAACCCTATAACATGCGTGCTTTACACGCTCTGTAGTTTTGTTTCTTTTGTTTTAATGTTGTCAGCATTCGGACCAACAAACAAAGCTAGCCGTTAAGTTTTATTTTATACCCAATATCTAATATCATACAAATTAATGGGTAAGTGAACGTCAGTTGATATATTTGATAATACAAGACATCAATTCGATTAATTGAGCGTAGAAATGAAATGAAATGTAACTTTTAGTAAACTATATAATTCTTTCAGGAAATAAAAAAGCTAAAAGTCCGAAAATAATTGAAAACAATGATACTGCATCCTCCGTGCCAGCTAAAGACTCCGATGAACCACTCGATCTAGCTGATTTAGATTTATCTCGTTTGCGCCTGAGCAAAAAAGATCTAGAAACTCTCTCGAGCATAACGCCTGGCTTGCCAAAGTGCTTCCAAGAACAACTACTTGCAAAGTTACCACCAACACAAGCAAGGAAACTGTCACGAACACTATCTATGCAAAATAGCATACATGTTCCCACCGTCAGAGTGTACAAACGTAGTCAAAGTGGTGGCCGGAATATGACATTGGAAACTGAGAAGTTCACTCAAGTTGATGCCATAAGTGAATTAGAAAAAAGGACGATCTCTGACTCCAAGCCGTTGACGGGTTTCAAGTTAAGTGATAGTTCTCGTGAAGATAGCACCGACCGAAGCCATAGCTTGATATACCGACGAAGTTTAAGTCGAGGCCGTTATGACTACGAAAGCACCCCAGAAGTGAAAAACAGAAGTTCCAGCGTTTGTCGTGTTTCGGATGATTATAGTAAATCGCTTTGCTCATCCTATTCAAGCGATGTTAGTGATAAGTACAAATACTATTCACCTTACTTGATAAAAGGTAGGGAGTCGGAGAGCTCCTCCCTATCACCATTTAAACGGTGTGATAGTATTTCCCCTAGAGAAAGCTGTCTTAGTCCTACAAAAGAAATCAACAGTCGCACTCTTGGTGAATGCCTATCACCAACTTCGGATGGTCTGGGAAATTTATCATCTCACCGAAGATATTCTCGATATCTGCGGCAAGAGTCCGCTAGTGGAAGTATTGACGAAAATCGTTCTTTTGTGGAGAAAAAACATAGGGAACGTGAGAGTCAAAGCGTACTCCGTGAAATTAAAGAAAAGAGCAGAGAGTCTAGTCATGACAGACTGAGCCAAAGTATGGAATTGGACCCATCAGTTGTTGAATCTAATGGAAACCCAGAAGTGAATATGGCACGTCACGTCCGAAATAAAAGCCTTGAAATATACTGCGATGTAAATGAATTGAAAAAGGATGCCGCTAAATATACCCGTCATCCATCAAGATCAAGAGACCTGCCAGAGGGCACTTTGCAAAAGGAAGAGTTAGCTTCGAAAATATTGGAGGAACTACAAACTCTGTCTTCAGCGAAAACACTTAAAGAAAAATCAGAAGAAACTTCAAGTGGTGCTTCTAGAGAGGTCGCATCCGAGAAAGTTATCGTTAAAAAAGTCAGGAAAATAAAACCAAAGGAAAAGTCTGTCGACTCTGGTACCTCTGATGTGACAACAGCCGTAGAATCGAAGGCAACAGTTGTGAAAAAAGTCAAGAAAATTATAAAACGCACTGAAACAAAAGGAGAAGAAAAGACTAGGACTCTTCAAACTGAGTCATCTACATCCAAGTCTGATCTAGAGAAACCAAAACGAGAATCTAAGCTTAAGCGTCCTAAATCGTTTCCCACTAAAGAGGTTGACAAACCTATATCAGTAAACGCTACTGGCAACATTCTTGAATCTTCAACAAACGAATCGAAAATTCCACAAGTTAAGACTGCAGTTGACACCTCACCTGAGAGTTCTACCGAAGGAAAAGACATTAGATTAATACGCCCCAAAAGTTATCCTGCCTCAAAATTAACCCCTCCCAAAGATATAAAACGTGTTCTCACTAGCCCCCAAGATAAACCTACAAATGATGGATTATTTAAACAAATTCCTAAGCGCTCGAGCTTATCCGAGGAAAAATCATTTACTACAGTGACGACGACTATTAAGAGCACTGATTCATCTTCTCCCACAGAATCGAAACCAGCGACCGTAAAAAAAATTGTTAAAGTTACCAGAAAGTCCAAAATAACCAGTCCAACGCTGACGCTGAAGTCATCTGCCGCAGACACCGAGGCTAAGTCCAATGGGAATACCCCTACCGAAATGGCACCACTAAAAGACAAGTCTCCTGAGAAAAAAGTCGGTAAGGGCTTGCTCTATGCAATAGGGCAAAAGTTCGAAAAACTAAGGGATTCCGCCAAGTACAAAGAGAAAAAAGTTATTTCCAAGGCCACAACCAGTGCCAATGCATTAAGTCCAAAATCGACCGATGAGCCTAAAGAGAAGCTAACACTCCTAAAAAAGAAAAAAGCTAAATCTGCGGCAGAGTGCTGCCAAACTGAAAAAAGTGATGAAAAGACTGAAGAAAAACTAGTTAAAACCGAAAGTCGTCGTTCGAGAATTGACGCGATGATTCGCTCACTACGAGAGCGTTCTGTACCTCGAACACCGGTCCTTACAGAATCAACTCTTATTAAGAGAGCAGTCAGTGTTGAAGATATGCCCGGTACATTCAACAAGTGTGCGGTAAATCGCGTCTTGGGTCTATTTAAAAGATTTGAAAAAGACGGCAATGATCGCAAGGTGAGAAGTACGCGATCCACAAGCAACATCGAAAGACAAATGCATAAGTCTGAGTCACCAATCCAACAGAACCGCGATCGTCCCAAATCGGGTGGTTTCCTATCAAAGGCGAACAAAAATTCAAATGTAATTTTAGTCAGTAAGTCTGAGGATGACAATGGCTGCCAACCTCAAGTACACATTCTTACGAAAAAGAAGGAAGCATCCAAGTCCACCGAAATACTCGCACCGTCAGTGCATACAGTGAATACGTGCCCTGACTGCAAGCAAGATCAGGGGCCTGATAAAAATACCCCAGTAACAAAGTCAGTCGAAAAAGAGGAACAACCTGACACAGGAATTAGCAATGATTACAGTAAAGATAAACGCAAGGCACTAATATTAGATTTTACTAAACTAGATAAGATTGACAATAAGCTAGCATCGGCGATGCATCAAAATTCTTCAGCCAACGGAAATACGCTTCTTAATGCATCATATCACGAGAATGCATGCAATAACAACAATATAAGAACATCATCAAACGAAATCAATCGCAATCACATATTTCCGCCTCCGAATGATAATGCTACAATATATTCATCGGATTCCAGGAGCTATCATGATGATTGCGCTTCGACAAGTACGTTCCTTTCACCCACTGACGAGCCGGAGCTGTGCTTTGACAATTGGTCGGTATGCTCTGAAGATAACTACATGCTGGCAACACCTTCGCCGACGGTATCACGCTTATCGAGAACATCTCATTACTCATCGCCAACACATCCATCCGATGGTAATGAAAGCGTAAACGATCGCATAAAACGACGAAGCTTCTATAGCAGATTTAACGAGAAAAGGCCCAAGCGACAGAGTACCATTGTTGGTCCAGGAGCTCGTGATTACTATCGAGATTCTGCAAGTGCAGCAAATAAATCTAAACACTCCACTGAGAGACAGCCTTCACCTGATATTACAAAAGAGTTTTTTAGGCCATTGAAACTTAGTCCGGCTGGAACCGAACTTAAGCCACCGGTTTACAGATCTACAATAGATAGCAACAAACCGAGACGGCTTGACAATCTACATTCATCGCCATCACCGAGTTTCCTTTCAAAGCGATACACCACGGACAACGACTACTTGCTTACCTCAACAAGATCAAAACCAAATAGCACATATGATCATAATGGTTCTACGCAGCCCACGTCATATTACAATACTTACAATCCCAAGCGACGATCTTCGTATAATCTTAATGGAAGTATTCCTGGATCCAATTTGCCCAGCCATAACGTTGATGGATACGCAACCGTTGGTAGGCGTTCTACACTAAGGCCATATGATCATCGTACAATGTCATTGTTAGATCCAATCGGACAAAATTCGACATCTATGATTGGAACATACAGGCGTGATTATAGAACTCCCATTACTGATCTGGGAAGTTTCACAAGGTAAGATATTACACCGTTACACTTTGTATGTTCCTGTATAATGTTTATGTGTGTATTTAGAATTGTCCCGTTGAAATAAGAGTTTATTATGTATTTATTTATTTAACTCTGCTTAGTACATCTATGTACAAAGATGTTTAGCTCTTTACTCGTTAGCTCTATTATTATTATTTAAGTGTGAGATGCACCGCGACCTTAAGATCTATTGTGCCCCCTGTAAGTCCTAGACGAAGGAACATTCCTCTCGTCATTATTCCTGCTGGAGCATTCCATAGGTTATAGCACCTCTTCCAGATCAATTTCTTTAAGTAATTGCAGTAGGTGATTGGGTGCTATGAGTGGTAGATCCTCTGCTATACTTCGGTATTTACCCAAGCACTTGAATCTTTTCTGGGTTAATGCTCCACATTAAACCAGTATATGTTCTGGAGATTCACTGGACTCATTGCTAAATTGCATGAGTCTTCATCTGATAGATCTAGCTTCCTGAGATGTACCTTGAGTTTACAATGCCCTGTAAGGAACGCAGTCAGGCAGCGGAGTTTGATTTTGTCCAGGCTTATGTAAGTTTTAAACCTTTTCAGATTGTAATAATCCCAAAGATTCTTCGCCTGTCTTAGGCCCTGAGTTTCTGTCCAGGATTTAGTCCTGTAAGCCTTCTACAATGATCAGAGATCATCCTTTATGGTGTGTTCCCTTATGCCGCATAAGGGCTCAGGACCCACAAGGGGTGTGGCAGCCCCTTTCCTGGCAAGTTTGTCCGCCTCTTCATTACATTCTATTCCCAGGTGTCCTGGTACTTATCTAGGCATACGATTCTATATTTGATGATCTAAGCCCCGATTGCTTTAATAGCTGCATGGCTGTCTGACATTATTGCTATGTCGCGTCTGCTGTAGCTGTAGCGTTTATCAAGATTGACATCTCCCGATAGCACAGATTTCAGTTTGAAAAATGCTAGCGTAGCTGCCCATGGGCTCGAATAGTTTAGTTCTGGGCCCAAACACTCCTGCCCGCGTTCCTTCCTTAGTTCTTGAACCATGTGTATAGCATTTAATGGTATGAAGACTCAGCATGTAGATTCTAGATTCATTGCTCCAGTCCTTCTTGCTACTGAGTTTAATGTGGAAGTTCTTTGACCAGTTAAATGTCGTGATGCCATCGTCCCTATTTTTAGCGTAATCCTTATGGCTAATACATTTCCTCTCCCTATTCCTTCTTTGGCCGTTCAAGTGCTAAGTCCAATACAATAGTTAGCTCAATCTGTTTTGCTTCGGAACCGCGGAGGGCTTTCAACACGGCGGCCTTTCATTCTTTTCAATCCCGAACACGCTGTTTCCAGTTCTTACGCGCTCTGGCTTCGTTATTAAAGAGGAGGTTCGTTCTTCCTAGATATCTCACCTATTAGTTATGATGCAAAGATCATCTTGGCGATGTTCTATCTAGATAGAAGTTTGGACTACATTCACATCTTAATACAGCTTAGTAGCCATTCTTAAAACTGTTGTACAACGATTTTGCTTAACAAATCGTTTAACATTTTAATAGCTTAATATCACTAATAATAAACTTGTTTATGCAGATCAAGACCCAGTTACCGTTCCACATCCGTATCACGAAGTCCGACCAACATTTGATGCACAACACCACAAAATGGATTTTGCATATTTTGTTATTATGCACAGAGCAAGCGAAGCTCCAAAGAAACCACATCGACCATCAAACAGCAGCAATTTACTACAAAACAAAAAAACACCAACAATAAATATTGAAATTAGTTATTATTCAATTACAAAAAAAAAAATCATATTACATACTTACTTTATATATTTTTTTATGTAAACATATTTTTGTTTATTTTAAATCACGACTATATAGTGCCTTTTTATTTGAAATGTAATATTACTGTTTGTACTTATTAAGGAAGAGAGCAATAAGTCTTGTATTAAAATTCGAAAGACGCAATAATTAGGTATATTATGTTCGAGAAGGTTAAAAACGTACGTTTCTTTCCTGTTTGCCTATAAACACACAACTGAATAAGAAAAAAAATAAATAAAAGTTAACAAATACAACGGAAATTCAATTGTTGAGTTTAACTACATTACACTTCATAAATGTAGTTATAATACTTAGTTTGAATCGAGTCACATAAGGAAATATGAAACAGACTTTATGACTATACATATATATACATAAATATTGGAACATCCGTTACAAAGTAATAATTCGATAAAGAAATAGGTTCCGAATATACATATATATATTTATATTTATTTTTATGAAACATTATAGAGATACAATTGCATAGCAAACTTTGTGTTCGAATTTGATGTTTAAATTTTTACAAAGTGAATATTATATTTGTGTTGACATATTTGTAAAATTAAATTTTAATTTAAAGACTTAACGAACAAAAATAAACGATCCTAAATCACAACTAAAAATGTGTTTCTTTCTATGAAATCAACTACCAACTCAAGGACCTCTACACTGCTGGGTGTCAGAAGTTCTGCGCTTTCGTTTTTTTTTTCTTTTTTGCATACTAACCCAATGTGTTCAATAGCCGAGCAGGAGCGGATGTGTATCTCATTTGATTCACTGATGAGTCCCCGAACGTGAGGATTGTTTTGCAACTATGTGCTTAGATTGGAGCGCCATATAGCTGTTTATTCCACTCATTCATTTACTTTGGGGTAATATCATTTTCTCTTGAGCTGCATCCATTTGCTGAATGATTAGTAGACAAAGTAATGCGTTATTTTCACAATTTTTACAAACCACTTGGGACATATCATCACCTACAGAAATCTGAAAAAAAAAAAAAACAAGTGGAAAGTGCAAGATGAAAGTTCTATAATTGTGTTTACTGTGCTTAGTGGAACACACTCACAAGCAGAAGTACAACTCATATTGCTTTCCTACAAGGTTGACTGGTTACCAAAGCAGAACTCTGCTCAGTCATATATGTGTATACATAATGCAGCTTCCTAGTGGGTGGATGGAAAGCCAGACAAGGAATACATCAGCAAAGTTGTAAGTTAGTATGTACTGCGAACCAAAGATAGTCGATAGAAATGAAGTACTTATATATATATGGAACTTCATAAGTAGATTTATAATAACATTCTTCTTTAAATAAGAAAAAAGGTGAGTGGAAAGAGGCCTAAAATAAAATCTTGAAAGTGAAAACGCTTATTTACTTTATCTCGTATATGAATGAGCGTTACGATATAGCTGTTTCCTCAGTTTTTAAAATGTATCTGACATGTGCAATTTTTGAAGGATCTACATACAGTCAACTAGCCCACAAATTGTCGAAAATATTACTAAAGATTAGTAGATTAAAACAATCATCAAGTCTACATTCATATTGATATACAGTTCTCTTTTACGAAGAGGATATCGTGCAAATGCAATTTTGATCCAACATTGAACATTTTATAGAAAGAGGATTTCCAACATCTTTACCAATGACGGCAACATCGCTTAAAGATTCTATAGGTTTGATTCCAGTCAATAATGAGATTTCTCAAAACAGGTTTTCAAAAGTTTGTTGTGTACGACTTTCTGAAGGATCGGAGGGTTCAATAAGTTATACACAGGGAACGGATTTTGTTGACTTTGCCTTATTTTTTTGCTTTTTTTAATCCACCTGTTTTGGCTTTTTGGTGCTATTTGTCAATGTTGCTGTGCACTTTTTTTCTTAACTATAGGATAAGAGCAGGTTTATCTCTTGTGCGAACATGCTCATAATTGCACCCGTTGTTTACACTAGCGCGCATAAAATAAATATCACACGAATACAACCCTAAATACATTGTTTGTATTAAAATATATACTTGCGTTTCTTCTTGTGCCGTACGTGCAATCTGAAACATTCGCCGCAGTTTTATTTTTAAACGTTTCCTCTTACAAACACCGTTAGAGATACTGGTTATACTTAGTGCTAGTCTGTTGAATATGTTGTTGTTCACTAATGGAGGAAACTTGCCTAGGTCATCATTCCTCGAGCCACCCAATATAAATGTGTGATGTTGGAGCTCTGCTTTCTAGCGTCGTCTAGGCCTGGGCATCTGGTTAGGTGTTCTTCGTCCTGTACTTCGTTTCTATTGCATAGTGTGCAGACGTCTGATTCTTTGATGCCAATCTTTTTCAGGTGTGTTGCTAGGCAATCGTGTCCGGTTTTTAATCGTAAAAGTGATACTGCTTCTTTCCGAGGTGCTTGAGCCAAGTTAGGATAGAGACTAGCGATGTTTTCGTATCTCTTTCCTTCCATTGTTCTGCGTTCTTTATGAAATTCTTTGTTTGAGAGCGAAGTTTTTATTCTGTGCAATCTGTTTAGCAATGTGATGGATTCCGGGTTTCTGTTGATAAGGTTGGCTCCTTTTTTCGCTAGGGCGTCTGCAGCTTCGTTTCCTAGGAGATTTACGTGTGCCGGTACCCACTGGAGTTTTATACGATGTCCCTTCTGCTGAAGCATGGTAAATAGTCGTCTGATATTTCTAGCGATTAGCGTTTCTGTTTTGCTATTGTAACTGATAAGTGATTGTAGAGCGGATTTTGAATCCGATAATATTGCGATGTTTTTCGTTCATTCGTTTCAGTGTAGTAGTTGCGATAATGCACATTCGATGGCCGACACTATCTCCCATGAGGGAACCGTCCGTATAGATACGAAACCATTGTCTGCTTGGGAATTTCAGTGTGATTTACCTGATTGCCTCGATTGGCATTATTATCGTCTTTTTTTTATTGGTATTTTCAGTTCCATATCGACTGGGATCATGAAGTCGTGCTGTTCCCAAAATATTTGTTTGCTTGTCATTGAAAGTGAAAATGCCCCAAGAACCGAAAATTGTGAAAAGATTCAAGCCAATTGCAAAATTTCTTTAGAGATAATCGCAGGCGATTGTTATAGAAGAAATATTTTTGGTAGTATAAAGTGTTATTTCAATGTTAATATTAGGCGTGTTTTTTTAAATCTATATAGACTAAAAAAAACTTTCAATGTCAAATACAACAAAGCCTTAGCTGGATAATTATCTAGTCTAAGGCTTTGTTGTATTTTACATGAAAAGCATTGCGGAAATTAGTCTATATAGATTTGATGAAACACGCCTAATAATGCATAAAAACGAGTGAATTTCAATTTCGGTTTCAATCCACTTTCCCTCGAAATGCAGAACAGGGGGGTATGAGTAGAATAATAAGACTTTGCATTAGTGTATTAAAATAATTTCTTTGTTTAATATAGAACAACACAAAAATTAGGGGCAAGAGAGTATTCTCTTGAATTACATGAAAGAAAATCAAGATTTTCCAAGATCAAGATTTCTCTGACTCCACTTCTCGCAGGATATCAACAAATATTTTCTTACTCACCCTAAAACTGTTTTTAAAAATGCAAAAATCATTAAACAAATTATTTTTCTTTAGTTGTCTAACTTCGGGAAGATCCAGAATGTTAGATTTATCTCGGAAAATCTTCCTGCACAGAATTTATTGTCCGGAACATTAATTCCTTGCGAAATTTTGACGTTTGTATTTTATACAAATTTTATATTTTCGGTTTCGTGTTTGTTTCGTTTTTTTTCGCTTTTTTTGTGCGGGATGCCAATATCATTCTTCCGCGAGGGAGCCAGAATTGAAGCGGGCTTTCATAGGCATTCTTTCCGCGCAAATACGACCCAAGAAAAGGAATCGTAACATTGATTGTCGGCCATGGGAAAGTGATTCGCTATTTTGTTTTGCAGAGCGTTGCAGGTTCCTCCAGAATCATGACATAATATTTTGTTTGTGTTTTGTTTTGTTTTTTCGTGCTTTTAATAAAGAATGGAGTCCTAAAAAGTGGAATTATGTAGTTGTTTATCATTTAATTTCTTTTTTTTGTTCAATGTATTTAAATTATTGTCGCCTGTCACTATTGTCAGTTGGTTTTTTTTATAGCAGCTAATTGAACTCTCCGTAAATTTTTTCCGTTGATATTTCGCACTCAATTTGGAGACCACAGGAAAATTTCGTTTCGCATCAGCAACGTAAAATGTTTAATTCGCTTGCAGAAAACAAAAATCAAGAACTGAAATTCTCCAATGACTTTGAAATGATTTGACAGTTGTGTTTGACATTTCAAACAAATGAATTCGAAGTGGATTCCAAAAATTCGAAATCACTCGGAATGCAGAACACTGAATTCCATTCCGAGTGAATTTTATTTTCGGTTTCAATCCACTTTCACTCGAAATGCAGAACAGGGGGGTTAGTGTTTCTGACCATTCTCGAAATGTCTTATAAAAGCCTTCATGTATCCGTGTAGAAGCGGTCCATGCTTGATATATTAATTATGTAAGTTACAATACGTACCTGATTATGCATAACTCTGCCAATGAATTCTTTTAGATCTGCCGATTGTTCCAGTTGTATAAAAGATTCGTTACTCTGTAACTTCTTCAAACAAAGTCTGCAGATTATTTCAGAAATATCAATTTTAAGTGCCGCAGAATATCTAATGGCTTCTTGAGTTCCACCGTCAGTTGAATGTACACTCTCAAACTCGACCTGAGTAAAGAAGTCATTTTTCTGTATATTCAAAGCAGCAACAGACTTTTGGCTACAATTAGAAGTATTTTCATTTGAAGTATCCTGGTTATTGGAATAGTAATTTCTGTTGTCTATTCTCTCATCGACATCCAAAAGCACAATATTATGCACCTCGATAGAATGCCTTGGATTTGCATTTTGCATAGTTTCTTGAAGATTGTTTTTAAAAATCGTAGGAAGTGCAATTGAGTGTGGAAGATTTCGTTTCAGTGTCTGTCTTGTATCCTTATCGGTGAAACAGTTTACCGTAAAGTGTTCCGAGCACAAATAGTACTTTACAATGCGATTGAGTGGCTTTTCCTTCAAGTCGGAACGACCAGCCAAATCGGCCCAACGTTGTGCACTGCAATTAAATTAGGAGCTTAGTTCAAATTCTGTTTGAAATTCGTTTCCACTACTTACAACTCTTTATTTTTTGGAAAGCTGAAATAGGCGATATTTCTATTGTATATAACAGAATTAAAGCAGTTCTTAGCGCAACACCTTTTCGACATGATTGTTATTTATATTTGTTAGCTTCGTTTTATGCAAAGTTTCCAATTTGCCTCAATCTTATTTTCAAGTCTCAACTCTCAACCCAAAAAGATGTTTTCGAGATTTGTCAATGACATTTCTCACAACAGATTAGGTTTGTTCGATGTGCACAGCCCTATGGCGACTTGACTAATGTCAGTACCTACTAACTTACTAACGAAAAGTTACGAAATCCTGTTCGAGTAAACTAGTAGTCAAAAATTGCGTTGTTTTTCGTAAAAGAGAGTGTTCACGAGAGAGCAAAGAATCTTCCTAAGGGCCTAAGCTGTGAATTTTAGCACAAGAAATTTCTATATGAAAATATGAAAACTGTCAAATCACATACAGCTTTTATTTTTTGTTGCTCAACCCGTTCGTTTATTTTTTCATATAGTTATGTATCTAATACTAGGTTTACACCAAACGAAACCACGAGGTTTCGGCAAATTCATCCAAATCTCCGAGGTTTCGCCATATATTTTCGGGCTTTCGAAATCTCGAGATTTCGGTGAAATCTTCTTGAAATCTTTTTGAGTTCATCCGTCCGTGAGAGGTTGTCAAAGCGAACAAGTCTACAGCGTGAACTTCGGTTTATTTTGGTATTCATTTATAGATGTCAAAATATTAAATGCCAAATTAATTGTGGCCAATTGACAGGGCACATGTAAGTTTGCAAGAGAATATTTATTTTATATAATTTGCTCCACATTCTGCCATAGACTTCCTCACAATTATTTTTAACAATTGCATAAACAACTGCTATTTTCCATCCGAATGGAAGAGGGCAAGAAAAAACCCAACGATTTCCAGATCGGAAATTTTAGACCCATTTCAATGCTATCAAATGTGGGAAAGATTTTGGAAAAAATAATTCTACTCCAACTAAATTCTCCAAGTGAAAACCCAATCGAACCTATCTCAGATTTTCAATTTGGCTTCAAGAGAGAACACTCCACTGTGCATGCTTTACTCAAACTGCATAATGACATCACTCTGAATTTAAGAGGGAAAAAATGCACCCTAGCCTGTTCACTAGATGTCGAAAAGGCATTTGATAGAGTATGGAGGGATGGTCTCATCTACAAACTCATCCAATTGAATATCCCCAGACAAATAATATATCTAATTGACAACTTCCTCTCTGACAGATTTTTTTATATCCAAATTAAAGGCGTATCCTCCGAAGACACGAGTTGTAACAGTGGAGTTCCTCAGGGTTCCATTATGGGTCCATTTCTATACAATACATTCCTCTTTGATTTTCCTCACACTCTTCCTGATGGCTTAGGCTCTGAATCAACTGCTCTTCTCTATGCAGACGACACATTAATATACTACAGCCACAAATATCCAACTCCTGCTCTTTTACACCTTGAAAGACACCTTGAAATAATTGACAATTATTACAAAACTTGGGGAATAACAATAAATAACTCCAAGTCAGAATTAATCTGTTTTAAAAACTCAAGCGGAAAGGGTCTTGCTGGAGTAAGCAAAGAGAGCAAACAATTAACTTTGAGAATCGGGAACAGTTCGATCAGAGTGAAGGATAATCTAAAATACTTAGGAGTTCACTTCAACAGCCTTTTTAAATTCAACAAACACGCCCGCACCATCCTGGAAAAATCTCGCAAAATTTCGAATATTCTTATGCCCTTTCTCAGAAACCGAGCCCTGCAAAAAAAAACAAAACTCTTATTTTACAAAACTCTTGTCCGTCCAATACTTACGTATGCTTTTCCCATTTGGTTTTCTGTCTCACCAACGGTGGCAGGTGAATTAGAAATTTTCGAAAGAAAACTTCTCCGACTATGCATAGGAAAAAACTTCGTAAACAGAACCAAAAAATATTCCAACGCATATATATACAGGGAATCCAATATCACCCCTTTTTCTAATTACGCTCTATCACTTATGAAAAAATCAATAGAAAAAGTCAATGTTCTTGATAATTCACTTATCAATGGAATTAGCGAATCCGTGATAAGCTGGAACGATTCCACATATCCCTCCCCTTGGGGAGTATCTCTCATCGAGGTTAACACATCTCCCGATGGTTTGCCCTCATCCTTTTATACCTCTACGATCTCCGGTCACAACCGGGGTTAAATTATTTATTATTTCTTCCAATATTTATCACTCAGTTTACTTAAAATCTTTACTTTTACCATTTCTTTAAAATATAAATAAATAATAATATTATATATATTATATATATATACATATAAACTAATAAATGAACAAGCAATCTTTGGAGTACAAAACTTTTAGCATAAGTATTTTATTCATCACACATGTTCCCCCAACCTCCCATTCTCCGTGCCTTTATAGAATTTAATCTGAAAATGGTAGGGGTTGTGGAAAACATGTTCTATTTAATCTCTAACAAATTCATCACAAATAGCATTTGACGTGACTTCTACTCTAATGTAGTATCCGTAAATCTTTCATTTCATTTAATTTATATATTATATCTCGTACCTATTCTAACCAGTAGAATTTTTTACGTATTCAATATGTACTAGTCATACAACGTCGGCATAATGTACCTGAAAGAAGCATGACAGCATACAGGTATGCAGTTGTCTCACTTCTTCGCCCTCGTTATTTAGTTTTAAGTATTTGTAAGTTCCACAAAGACTATAGTCTACACTAACAGCAATACATAGCTCCGAGAGCAAGAGCTGTTTCAGAATTCCAAATATTAAGCCACGAGGCGTCTCTCTTACACATATTGTAAAAAACCGACTGTGCAGGCCATACACTTCAGCCGCCACCTTAATTAATAATCATAAATGTTAATACCTATAAGACTTATTTGTATTCAATGGAAAAAAATAAAGACTCAATAAATAAAATTACAAAATTATATAATTTGCTAATCTTTTCAGACAATGGGCAACGAAAAAATACAAAAAAAAGAACATTTTGGTTGCCAACTGAGGAATGTCAACAAGCAATTGTTTGCCTAGAGATGGGTAATTGCGAATAAAAACAATCGAATAATTCGATTGTTCTCCGCTCTGTGTCTGTTATATTTTTCCATATTTTATCCGTTTTTCTTATTTTTATACTCTGAATGAGTCAAATAACAGAAAATCGGATTTATTTTCAATTTCAATAAAATTTTCACAAAATATTTTGACAGGCGATACGCGGTCAACGTAGCTTGCTGCGGTACAAAATTGTAAACCACCTCAGTGTGTGCACCTATATTTACGGAAATAGTATTTCATACCATTGTACCGCTGCCGCGTGACGCTCCGATGTGTGAGCTGCTTTAGTTGACAGGAGTCGATTGTTTTGGGCGATAGTTGCAAAAAAACAGTTTTTTATCTCCAGCAATTTTTAGCGCTTTAGTACAATTTTCATTTTCCAACGACCAAAAAAGCACTTTTTTGCTCTAGATTCATTTTCGTGAAGCGCGGATTCTACTCGAGATTCACACCTACTTGCACTAACACCAAAATATTTTATACGAAATGCCAACGCAGTACATCAAAATATTATCAATATGTTATTTACATAAGGCGCGCTCTCAACGCTGTGCTGTGGGGTTCATCTTTCCGAAAATACAGGATGCAAAAAACATGTAGGTATGATTTCAAAAATAAAGATTATTGATTTGACTCAGATTGCTAGTAAACGATGTGCAAGTTCAATGTAAATAATGATTTATGTATGTTTTATATTATCCTAATTTTTATTGTAATCACTTTTTATGCGTAAAAAAAAGTCTTGATTTCTACAGATTTGCATCAAGCAAAAATACAGAGTTCTACAGAATATGTAACTTTTATCTACAGACTTTTAGAAATTCGGGTTGGCATCACTGCTGCAAGACCGATTCCTCGGGGTGGGCCGAGCCAACTCTGTCAAACCAGCCATCTGACAGTTTGTGAAATGTCATAATCTTCATTGTTAGTGGAAAAAAAAAACAATTTGATAGGTTTGACCAAGTGTTGTTTGAAAAGCGTTTGTTTACTTTTGTGCAAGTTTTCTGTCTTTGAGAGGAGTTCTCTCTCTTTGGGAGGATTCTACTATTTGACAGACTTCAATTCCGTGTGCCAAAAAGATACCAAACACACCTATATATACCCCAAAGAAATTTCTTGTAGTAAAATTCGTAGGATGGGGAAATTTCTTACTCTCGTGAGCACTCTCTTCTACGAAAAACTACGAAATCCTTTCGTACGTGAGCGGGTTTTCGTTGTTTTGGGAGGGTACGCGAACGCACCTACTACTTCCGTCCGAGGTATATTATAAGTCATGTACTTGTATGTATGTATGTATGTATTGAATATGAATATGTTACAGGCCAAACCCTGATTTCAGGCAAAACTAGTTTGGCCTGGGACAAACTAAGGTTAGGCCGGTAACATATACATACATACATATTTATGAGGAAATTAGTTTATGGTGCATTTATTAGGTTTTTATGGAAAAACAAAACAACGCGATGCAACGGTTTCTTCATCTTCGTTTAATTTTGCCATTTCCTCATAGTCCGCAAAAAGACTCTTGGCTCTTGGAGGCATCGCTTCAATCTTTTACTAGTTTAACTGTCGTTCCATTTCCTCTAATTTATTATGATATTGTTGTTGTACATATTTATGTACATAGATATAGCGCACTTTATGTAGGTACTGCAAATGATATTCATATCACTAGCAAAACCCATCATGGGACGAAATTTAAATAAACCGGTATAGGTACTTCCGCCTCGATAGAAACAACTTATTGTCATATTTTATATAAGACATATATTAAAGTAAAACCATTATTACAATAACAGAAGTCTAAAATGTACATAAAAAACATATAGTTAGAATTATTTAAAGTGTTAGTGGTACTGTAGACGTATTCATTATCATTCGGCGGCCAACTTATTCGTACAAAGCTCAATATCGAACCAGAGAAAGTGGGGTGGGAAACTTCTAAAAATGATTTTAAATTCAGGGTGATACGGGATGACAAGGAGACCAAGAAGCGAATGTGGGAAAGCGTGGATATTGATAAATGTTTTCTTGGATCAATCCAATCTACGGACGAGGCCTTGTTCACTGGTGTTAATGGCAACGGCAATCAAGACAAAAGTGTATCGTCGAGTTCTTCTTCTTTGCCAATCGGTTGAATGATTACTTTGCGCAGAACTTTGCTAACTACTTCACTAAGTGAATCGCGGGCACCGGCTTCGAGCAGCTGAATGCATTTCTGATAAATTTCTTCTCCATCCCTCAGTCGAAGAATAGCGACTAGTGCAATTTCTGAATTCGATTTGACATAACCGTTCTTTTCTTTGGTACCATTTACCAACATTGGGATGAGTGGTTTGAGCAGTTCGGGAGTCGTATTTTCGATAGTGACGACCTTTGCCAAATAAGTGCAAGTCTTTGCCACCAGTTGCTTGACTTCGTTGCTGTTGTGATTCATGGCGCGGATAAAAGGTGCGACCACAGCCTGTGGTACTTGTACGTGTTCGTTCATGCAATACTGCAGAAGATATGCGGATGCGCGGACACCATTGCATGCAATCGGAACCTTATCTGATGCGATACTAGACACAATTGTTTTGGCGATTTTAGCTTCGTAAGTTGGCGTGTATATCGTGGCAGGACTTTCCTTCAGTGCCACAAAGAGAACGACTGTTCGTCCGTGGCGGACCTCCCAATCATCACTACAATCGTCATTTAGCACGTGGTTTTTCAGTACGTCGTCTATTTGTTCTGGTGAGAGATATTTGCAGAGAGCTCCTAAACATCCGCCTACAGCACTTCGTGTTACATCCTCAGAATGCCCTAGCATGGATGAAAGAGTAGCGTATACCTGTTTGCGAAGTGGCTCTGTCATTTTATCTCCAGCCGGAGTAATTATGCCACGTAAGGCTTGTAGCATAGTTTCGCGAATGCCGGAGTCATCACTGTTTTTCACACCGTTATGCATTTCTGTGAATAGTGGATCGGCACGGGTGTGGATGACAACCAATTCTGCAAGTGCTTGACCGGCTTTCATGCGCACTGTTCGGTTCTGGTCATGTAGTGCCTTCAAAAACGTCGTTTGCAATTGCGGCAAGAACTGCTTTAGCATGACACCAACTCTATGTAGAAGAATGGCCAAAGTCTCGAGAACTGCAGCCTTAACACTGGCATTGAAACGGTCTCCCAAAATTCGAATCAACGGACCTGTGATATGTACGACTGATGGCTGCAGAGATGCTGCACTTGTCAGGGCAATAATCTCACCTAAACCTTGTGCGGCATTTTCTTTTTCTTCTGGTAGACCATTTAGAATAGCCTCGCGGAACACTGGCAATAGGGGTGAGATACCCTTGGGTAAACAAAATCCTGGCAACTCAGATCCCTTCAGGTCGCTGGCTGCGAAACGAACCGCTTGTCGAACATCTGACACGTGGGCAATCTGTTGAGCTGAGTCCAAGCCTTTGATAACTGCGTTAAGAGCATCCCAGGATCTTTGTAAAATATCCCGATCTTGTTCGGCTAGCAGGCGAAGAAGACATCTCAGCAACTGTGGTACGTACTGTGAGTAATCCCCAGGTGAGTGAGTACAGAAAGCCGAAAGAAGACTAGCAGCAGATTTCCGAGTTGGCAGGTTCTCCGATTTGGCGGAAGTCATCAGGGTATCCATTATAGTACGAATACCGGCCTCATCGCTCACCGAGAGAATAACTGCTTGACAGTATTCCAGCTCTTGGTTTTCTTCTGGAGTTCCTTGGGCGTTGGACAGCGCTTGTAAGAGTGCGGAGAGTATTTTCGGAAGATATTTTGTAAGTGCTTCTCCTGCAACCGAAACCAGAATCGACAGTGCTTTGGTATTTACTGGCGGGGCAGTAAGCTGAGGAACTAAATATGGCAGAACGACACGTGATTTAATTGACATTACTTGACGCAATCCGTCGAGAGTATTTTCAGCAATTTCCGGATCCGGATCGGAGAGACCTTCCAACATAGACGGCAAAATATCATCTAGAGCACGCGAGCCCACGGTGGAATGCAGAGAATCAAATGTTTTAGCAGCAGCTTCACGCACCTCAGGTAAGGGATCAGAAAGCGCCTTCCGAACTGTGGGCACCAGACTGTTCACAAATGTTAGCACCATGTCTTTGGAAGTGGAAGCCATTATTTCAGACAGCCCAATGCATACACCTTGACGTTGGTCAGCTTGGTCAGAGTTTAGTCCTCTCTCAAGAATTGGAATGATTTCAGGAAGAACGCGTTCACCCAATTTCCTTACGAGATCACCCAATGTGCGCGCTGCAACCTGCCGTTTGTCGTAACTAGTGCTGGCTAGACAGCCCAACAGTAGACTGAAGAGAGTTGGAAGAATTTCACGGAGAGTTCGCGGTGTATTCGTAACCACGACCTTCCAAACATGCAGGGCAGCTTGTCGTACCATCAATGAGACATCACTGCGACCCATATACAGACCAGCCAGAACTCGGTTGCGTCGTTCTGCACCAAGGAACCGAATGATTGCAGTATGTGATTGTTCGGTACCAAAGTTATCATCCTCACTGGCTGTTTCTGTGGTCATCTTGCCTGAAACGCCAGAAATACGATAAAGCAGATCACCCAGCAACTGAACTGAACTGAAACGAATACGCCAGTTGTCGTCGAAGAGACCCTTCTCTAATTCGGGCAGTAAGAGCGTTACAGCCGACTCAGCATACAAGTTGACAATCCTTTGCCCGGCTTTTAGGGCGGTGTCGCGCACATATTCGTTCTCATCGGCCAGGGCTTTTAAAATCGGCGTAATTATCTGCCCAATGTACGGGGTAAACTCCTTGGGGAATGCTCCTGGCATATAGATGAACATCATAATATAGCCGTCCTTGACATGTGGGGCAATATCTGTGCGTTCCGCGGTGGCAATGATTTCTGGCATCAGTTTATGCAGTTTCTCGACACCCAATCCTCCGACAACTTCAGACAGACCTTGTGCTGCACCGCTGCGATCCACGCTACTCGATTCTGAAGTGAGTGTCTGCATAAGCCATGGCAAGAGATCTTCAAATGAGGATTCGCCCATACCGCGCACCATAGCGCCCAATGCTCTTGCTGAAACAGCGCGGACCTCTGGCACTGGGTCTAGCAGAGATGTCTTCAATCCGGGGATGATATTGGGCAGATATGGAGTTAAGTCCTTTTGATCTGTTAGAGAGTACATATTTCCGATGATCTGTGCTGCCATCTTTCTAGTTTCTGTCGAACGATCCATAAACGCTCGCTGAACCACAGGCATAATCAATGCCAGAGAAGGGGCATCGATGAAATGCACGAACTTGGTTTGCAACAAACTGTGCAGACAGACGGACGTGTTCTTTGAGGGATCTTCGAGCGCCTTCAACAGTACTGGGACAATAGCTTGAATTTCGGGATTTTTGATAACAGAACCGATGACTTTCAAGGCATCTGCACCAGCTTCCTGCACTTTGGTGTGCGAATCGCCTAGAACTTCGATGAGTTTTGGCACAATACTTGGCAAGCAGGATGAAAGTTGCTTGGGTGCACAAAAAGCCATTGCGCCGAGAAGTTCTACAGAGGCGGTTTTTGTCCGCCAAGAATCTTCGTCTAAAGCATCCAACAATGATGGTAGGACCAACTTTACTCCATGCGCGGACAGCTTACCCATCACCACCTTAGCGGTATCATCAGCCGCCTGGCGGACATACTGTGATGAATCTCCAAAGCACTGCAACAAATGTGGCAGGACATGAACGATGTACGGCTCAAAAAGTCGTCCCAGTGTTGTGCAGAGTACCTCAAATGCAAACAGTGCGCCCTCCCTGGACTTGTAGTTCTTTTTCTCTTGAATATAAGTCGTCAGCTTGGACATGATATCCAGCTGCTTGAGTGCAAGAATCGTAAGACCTTTAACAATGCCTGCAATACCATATGCTGCACCTCGTCGTTCTCCATACTTATCGGACTTTACCAGTTGCTGGAGCAGTCTTTTCACCATCATTGGCGCTTCGTCCTTTATCGAGGGCATCAAGTGCGGCAAGCAATTTGCAACAGCTTCCTGGACCTGTTGGGATGGTGTGGACAATGCGGCCAACAATCGTTTCACTATCGGCTCAATTCTTTTGTCGTCCTTGTCTAAATGCCTGGCCAAAGATCCCATAAGGATCACCACCGCCTGACGAATGTTGTCAAAGCTCTGTGACTTTGGCGCTTTATCGAGGAACTCTTCGAAAACTGGAAGTAGATCTACAATAGTTTCCTTGCCATGAAGATCTACAATGGTCAGCGATGCAGCTAACATCTCCTTGTGAACGATTTCTTCACGATCTCCAAGTCCGTGCGACACCATGAACTGCATTACACTGTTAACGTCGTCTAGGGTGAAGAATTGTGCAATCTGCGATATGGCTATGGCGACACCCCTTCTCGGACCCCACTGGTCAATGGCGGGCTCGATTTCGCGGCCGAACTGGTCCAGTTTCGGTGGAATCATTGTAAGCTTATCGTGGTAGATCTCCAGCAATTGCTTTAGAACACTTTGAACTAGCTTCGGATCTTCTTTCAAAATTGGAACGAATGCTGCCGCGGCAGCTTTTTGGATACAAAACTCTGGATGAATTACATCGCCCATGAGTTCCTCACACATTACGTGTGGCACCTCGAGTTGGGCCTTCTCCCACAACTCAAAGGCCAACATTCTATTCTCCTCAGATATGTCATATTTTGCCACCCAGAAACGACGTGTGATGCGCAAATTAAGGTCGTAGTTTTGTTCGGCTGTTGGCAGTGCTTTGACCATGATCGAGAGGGCTCGCAAAGAGACGTCTCTTGTTGCTTCCAAGGGTTTCTGCAAAGCGGTGAGGAATAACTCGACTTCCTCCTTACCAGCAGATGCACAGAAATCTTCTCCACTGCTGGTCGAAGCAACTTCTAGTAGCGCTGCCACCGCCTGAGTCTGGGTACGCCCACGATGAGTGCTAATGAGTTGCAGAAGTAGGCGGAACATTTCCAGACGTGGCATAAACTTTGGATGCCTGTAATCAGAGAGTTCGCCATTAACTGTATCCCCATGAACTTGGGCATGCTTCTCAATCAGTTTAATGCCCATAAGCAAGAGGTCTTCGTTTGTGGCAATAATCTTGGTCAGCATCGAACGTTTGAGAAATTCAAAGGCGTAACAGAAAGCAGTTGCGCTTAGCAGTGGGTTTTCATCATCCATATCCTCCATGTTGACTTCGTTCATTTGAGCGACGGTGGCTTTATTAAGTTTCCTCAGAGTTTCCTCGACGGTTTCATTAAGTTCCTGCTTGGTCCAATCCTCTTTCAGATCGCAGTGCGGTTTGGACAAACGCAACGTGGCAATAGCAATCGAATTGGCCAGATCTTGCTGATCGTTCTCGAAACAAGTCAACCTTAGATTATAGTAGAGCTCCGTTAATGGAGCTGCTGCCAATGGCGACTGCAATACTCTCAGTATGGATCCGAGTAACTTGGAAAAGTGCAATGAGACTTGTTTGCCATTTCCATTGCAAGCTGCATGCAAAATGGACACCAAACTTGTAAGCTTAGAACTCAACGCGCGTAGCCGCTCCTTGATGGCTTTTTCTTTCTCCGTTTGATTTCTTATGGCTTCTTGCTGCTTGGGTGTTAGCTGCGGTGGTTTGGCTTTGCCTTCCTTGCGACGTTTATCTTCGATTTCACGTCTTAATTGTAGTTCCTCTAGTTGTTCTTTGTAACTGTAAACTTTATTTTCACGCTTAAGCCCAGCAGTGGCATAAATATCATCACTGTTGGGAATGACGCTCTTATCGTACAACTCCCCATCGGGAGTTAAATACGTAAAGTATTCATCGTCAGTGACATTCGACATATTGGCATCATTGAGGTCTGAGGTTACCTTCGCAATGAGAATTGGAAGTACTACGTCTGGGCTCAGCCGAGTGATAGACGCGACAGCGTTCTCGTACATTTTATTTGCCTTGTAGTCATCAATCAGAATTTCATTGATTTGCTTCACATTCAGCGAGATGAATGATTTGGGATCCAACTCAAAGTTGAATTTGAGAATATTCTCCCACAACTCAGGATCGTTGGAGGTAACTGCAGGATGATGGCAGCACAGAAGCAGTTGAGAAGCCAGCACTTGACTGTCAGCGCAAGCGATACTTTCAAATTCACACAGCTTTTGTATGGCATCGACAAACGCATACGAAGGAATTGCATTCGAATCTTCATTTGAGTCTCCATCGTATTGAACCTTACAGGTGTCAATGTAGTTCTTTAATTCGGCCAAAATTTGTTTCACATAAGTAACTCCATCGGAATGTCGCAAAATCTTCGGTAATATATCCAAGCAGTAGTTGCGCACTTTGCCCGAGGTTGAAGTGATGCTGTAAACTATCGCCTTGTACAGGGGCTCTGCAGAACCCTTAAGTTTGCTAAATTGCTCAGTTAAAAGCCTCTCCGCCATCAGGGTTACATAGCACAGTGTGTCGCTGGGCGCTGATGCCAGGAATCGATCCGAAAGGAATACCTGTTTTTGCATATCCAAAACAACGTTCCAGAATGAATTAAGCTTCTGATCCCCAACGACAGGATCCGTTATTAAGATCAAACATGTTGCACATACTGCCTCAGCAACCACAGGAACCTGTGTGGGATTTTGATTGGCTTTTTCGACTGCCTTTAGGAGTAATGGTGTGAAATCGACATCTTTACCAAGTTTGCTGTTGTGTAATGCGGCTAATAGCCATTGAAGGTAGGCCACACGCACAGATTGAGTAGTAGACTTCAATTCAAGTCCCTTCTTAAAGATATCGGTGACACGTTTTGGTAGTTCTCCACTGAAATTGATAGCCCACAGGCTGAACATCTCCAGTGTGTGGCAAATAACTTTTTCCTGAATTTCACTTTCTAGCGCCTTGCCGAAAAGTTCGGTTACGGTGTTCATTATCGGAGTTATTTGCGCCTGGGGAATCGAGTTGAAACTTAAATTACCTGCTCCCTGTAATGATAAAAGAATAAAAAAATAAATATCTTTACTATTATTATAAAGGGGAATAGTTTGTATATATGAGGTAATCTCTGGAACTATTGAACCGATCTCAAAAAAAAAAAGGGGGGGGGGGAGGCTATAGACTATTTTTCTTTTGTTTGGAAAACAGAAATTAAATAAATATACATATAGATAACAAATAATTTTTAAAAACAAGCTTTAATGTACTAAAAAGTAAAAAAATAATTTTTTTCCGATTCACCAATATGTGACTATTAACACTGTGTTCCATTTTTCAGGTCATCGCCTCGGGTCTAAGATTTGAGGAATTATCGAATTTTACGATTTTGGGGCCCTTGATGCAGTTTTTTGGGGTCAGTTTGTTTTGCACATTTTTTTTCCTAATCAATACCTATAATTTGATGAAGACAAAAAAAAAATATCCCTACGGTTAACCAAGATATAGCCATGAGAAAGTGCTCAAAATAAGGTTTGAACCAAAATATTCACGAGGCTATAAAATACGTTAGGCAGCCAATCTGGCAAAATGAATGATTCAGATTTTCTAATTTTGGTAAGTGCTTTCAGGATCAATGTTTTTTTTTTACATTTTTGTGGATTGTTGGCCAAGTATAATTTCCTCCGTTTAGGTATAGATTATGTATGTATGGAGCTCCGTCTTGATACCAGATAAACCAGAAATGTGTTTGCTGTCTCGACTTAGAATTTGTCTAAATGACGATGACGTGTTCTAATATTAAACAGTTACAGAGACACAAAATGTGTTCTGCTGATTCCTCGTCCTCGCTGCACAGCGTGCATGTGTTATTTTGTGCATTAGCGCCGCAAGCTTTAATTAATATTATAGTCACATATTGGTGAATCGGAAAAAAGAATAATTTTTTACTTTTTACTTCATTAAAGCTTGTTTTTAAAAATTATTTTTTATCTATGTATAAACAGTCAAAACCGGTTATAACGACCTTCAAGGGACCGACGAATTTGGTCGTTATAAGCGATAGGTCGCTATAACCGATATCAAGGTTAATTAATCTGCTTTCAAGTAAATATACTCTTTTTATGTTTGTTTCATAATTTTTACTTGTTCTTGAGGTGTACGCATGTACGAGTAGATTTATTTGTCTCGTTGGCAAAGTCATTTGCTATATCTTGCAAAATGGGTCCATTGATGGGTATACTAGAACTTCTCTGTGTCTTAAACCATATTAGCAAAGCCTTTTCAACCTCAGTGTGCAATGAACTCTTTTTTATGGTAAGTTGTTCTTCTTCAAATTGTTTTTTTGTTTTTTTAATTTTTTTCCTTATCCTTTAGAATTGTGAATATAGTGGAGAGTGTGAAACAGAACACTCTTTGGCAAGTTTTATTTTGCACTCCAGCGTCCAATCTAAAATTTATACCTGCTTTCTCTTCAGTTGCAAAGAATTTTCGTTTCTGATTCATTTTCCAACTCAACTTTTTGCGAACCGAAAAAAATAAAACTTCTACGACCACTCGTTACACTGAAACAAGCACTAAGTTATTTTCCAAACTTCTGTTGAACAATAATAAACGCAAAACAAAAAAAATATAGATACATCGCATCTACAGATAAACAGTTAACCGTTTAAAAAAAAGAGTCCACCAATAGTTGTGTCGATTTTAGTCGTTATAACCAATATCGTGTTTCCAAAAAAGGGAAAAATTGGTCGTTGTAAGCGATATGTCGTTGTAGGTGATGTCGTTGTAAACGATTTGTCTTTCAATGGGATTATAATGGAGCTCGATCGGGACCTAAGAATTTGGCTACTTTTTAGTATCTGAAATTGTTTTACATATTTACGTAGGTACGTATGCGTATGCACCATATATTGGCTTGGGTGGGTTTAGGAGAAAGTTTACGCAGAATGTTTGAGATTGAATTTAGAATCACGTCACTTAGCTAATCGTATTCGACTTGTCAAATCCTTTCATTTGATACCCACATTTAGGAGGTCGGGAGGTTAACGGTAATTCACCATCTTGGGGCGTCCGCCATATTGAAATTTTAAATGTAGATGCTTATCGTATTCTACTTGTCAAACCCTTCTAGTTGGTACCCATATTAAGATGGTAGTAAAGATAACGGTTATCCGCCATCTTGTGGGCGTCCGCCATATTGAATTTTTAATGACGTTATAGCGTATTGTATTCTACTTGCTAAGCCCTTTCATTTGATACCCATATTTAGGAGGTCGGAAAGTTAACGGTAATCCACCATCTTGGATTATATTATATTTACAAGATCATTAAATATACTATTTTGAGCTGTCAACGGACATGCAAAATTTCAGCATAATCGAATATCCGGAAGTGGGTGTAAGATCGATACCCAGATTTGGCCCTCACAGAAATTGAAACGTCATCAAATAACCCATATTGTATTGTCTCCGGAACTGTATATGTGTGTAAAATCGATTTCCAGATTCCGCCCTCACAGAAAGTGAAGTTAATATAAAGCTTGTAAAAAAAAATGTTATACCTATTTATTTTGTATGGTTGACCCATCACTCCTAACATTAAAACAGTTATACGAATTGCAAATAAAGAAACTGTAACATGAAGTTTTTAAGCCTTTAATCTTTCCTTAATTACAGCTACAGGCTGAGAAAAAAATCACACCAAATGTTCAAAGTGTGAATAAACAACAGCATAATGTTTCTACTATTATTTGGTTGTATCACATGAAATGTTCGATTTAGTAGCAAACATTTAAAAGCCATTAATACTTTTTTATACATTTCTCTTTAATCAAAATATAGCGTTGGCATCTACAACACTTCCGACGTCAAACGTGAAGTATTAATTATTTTAAGAATTTCTGAATTTTTAACGCAATGATATCTTCAAAGGATTTTATGGCCTTTTATGTCCACTTTCTGGTGGACAGTACCGTGGATGGTGAAGAATTTCCAATCCCAAATATAATAGTGTTTGTACTGTTACACGTGAGATGTGGAGTTTAGCATTGCCATGTTGTAGTATCGTACCATGCCATTGCATGCGATTTCCTTAGAAAATTGTATGGCGTTCATCGTGTCTCGTGGTTAATGAAATGAAAAGTCCATCAGACTGTCACCATAAACTTTTCTAGGTGAAGATATGAATTGGAGATGTTTTAGTTGTGCATACATATGTATATGTACATCCAACCACTGCCTATGTCCATAAATACACCACTTTTCACCACAGGTTATTATACGGTGTAAGAATTCTTTAACCCTCATCATGTAAAGAAAAAAAACTTCATATTCAGTGTTTTGGGTGAATTGTTCTTGGCACAATTTTATTGCATTATTTGCACTTTTTACAATTTATTTCCGTAAATGAATGTTTTCTACAGATAACTGAATTACATTTGTTACATTTGGTAGCATACATATTATAGAAATCGCGCGAGTTTTTTAAGTCTCAAAATGCGTCTGGGTTAATTAGAGCCTACCTTCTCCGTCTTGCAGTTGAGAATTTGATAAAACTCCTTACCATTCAACATGAAAGAAACATGTCGGATGGATCCGGTTTTTTTTTGTTTGTTTTTTTGTTTCCCTAAATATAGAATCAGTTCAGCGCCACCTAGTGGCATCTTTTTCGCCTATGTCCTTCCTCAGGCTCCGACTATTTCTTTGCCAAACTACATTACAATTAACCCCTTCGGGTAGGGGTTAGAATATACCCGAGGTAGGCATGCCTGTCGTAAGAGGCGACTAAAATCCAATCTCCGTATACCGAGTATATAGTGTATACAAAAATGCAATGGACAAAACAAAAAGATTAATTACCCCAGGTGGCAGTCCAGCTTTACTGGAAAATCCACCCTCTTCGGAGGTCGGCTCTACGGATTCTGGGGAGAGCCATTTATTGCAATCCAATGACCCTTTCACAAGAAGTTCAAGGGTATCTCGATCTCCTCCATCAAGATCGAATAACTCCGGGAAAAAAAGTCCGCCGGGAGTTCCGCAGCGCGAAAATCAGGACTTAGCGAAATATAAAAGCTTTGAGGAAGAAAATAAAGTACTCCGAATAAAGCTTAACGAAATGGATCTACTCTATCAAGATCTTAAGAAAGAGATAGATCTATTAAAAGAAGAGAATAAGGTTCTAAAGAACACACACTCGCAGAAAGAGCGCGAATGTGCTCCAGCACTATTAGATAGTCGGGAGTACCACACCGATGAAGAAGAGCTAGCACGCGAAACGAATCGGGTCCCTAAGAAAAGACCTACTAAAAAACGGAGAGCCGGTTCTTCGCCCGAAGTCGTGCCCTTAAACGAAGAAAAGCGTAAAGAACTGCAAGAAAATCAACGTAAAACGCAATTTCGTTTACCGCCACCAATAAACATCGTCGGGATAACGGAATATAATAAGTTGCATAGCCTCCTTAAAGGAACGATAACATCGAAATTTAAGGTCACATCTTTGAGGAATAATGCGTGGAAGATTAACGTCGATGACCATGACGACTATCGCGCACTGTCCCAGAAACTTAATATCGATAAGATTCAGTGGTATACTTTCGAAATCAAGTCAGAAAGGTCACATCGTGTTATAGCAAGGGGACTTCACCCCTCGTGCACAAAAGAAGAGATTATGAGCGACCTTCAAGACAAGGGCTTTAAAATTCTTGATGCCGTTAATATCATCAAGAAGGAGAAGCAACAATCCGAAATAGATAAGGACATCTTGGTAAGGCGTGGACTTCCGCTTTTTATGCTAACATTCGATAAAGCTGATAGTATCGACGATATTTATCGAATTAAAACCATATTGAATATCGTGGTCAAAATCGAGCCCATGCGTAGAGATTTAAAAATAATTCCGCAGTGCAAACGTTGCCAAGGATTCAATCATACGCAAACGTATTGCAAAAAAGAACCAGTGTGTGAAATGCGCCGGAAATCACCTCTCCCAAGACTGTCGAGTAAACAAGCAAGCCTCTGCAATCTGTGCTAATTGTAAGGGAAAGCACCCGGCAAATTATAGAGGCTGTGAAGTAGCCAAGGAGTTGCAAAAACGAAGAGATACACTCCATAAGCCTCAAAATAAAATAATAAAACCGCTAACTAAGGCAAATGGTAAGATCGGTCAGGAGAACGTAAACAAACAAAAACCACCGGGTACAGAGCGGAAGAAGGCGGTGATAGCAGAAAAGCCCTCGACTTCTGGTCTTAAAATAAATGGTAATGAAAAGCCATTAGAAAAGACATCGGGTAATAGCCCTCGGACAGCAGGAGTGCAGACCTACGCCCAGGCTGCAGCATCCGAAAAATCAAAAAACCTCGAAATCCCGACGGACCCTGCTTCTCAAGTTTTCTCAATTATTCTCGCAAAACTTGAAGAGCAAAGCAAAATAAATAAAATTATTCTCGATAGGTTGGTTAAGCTCGAGAGTTATTCACGGAAAACGCGTACTTCACCTAGAATATGAATGAAAAAAGAATTTTAAAAATATGTACTTGGAATGCAAACGGACTTTTGCAAAAACTTGACGAATTGGAAATATTCATGCGAGAAAAAGATATTGACATTTGCTTGATTTCTGAAACTCACGTGAAAAAGGAATCGCATTTAAAAATAAAAGGCTATACTGATTACCACGCTTGTCACCCTTCGGGCAAAGCGAGAGGCGGATCTTCCTTGTTTATTAAAGACTGCATTGAACAATGCGAAGACCTAAAGATAGAGCTTGAAACTCTGCAACTGTGCACAATTCGAGTTAAAAATAGTCAGCGTACTATTAAAATCTCATCTATCTACTGTTCACCGCGTTCCGCGCTTGAAAAAAGTGATTTCACTAACTTATTTAAATCGCTGAAACCTAATTTCGATTTGCGGCGATTTTAACGCGAAACATACGTTCTGGGGCTCTAGACACATCTCGCAAAAAGGTAGAATGCTCTATGGGGCAGGTATGGAGTACAGTTGTGATTTCCATTCGACGGGCAAACCGACTTACTGGCCAGCTGATACTTTGAAAATACCTGACCTGATCGATTTCTTCGTGGTGAAAGGAATATCTAACAACCACATAAAAGTTGAAGAAAGCTTTGATCTGTCATCTGATCATTCCCCAATTATTTTGACATTGAGCGAAAAACTATTATATAACCGAGAGACGGCGAAATTAAGCGGTAGAACAACTAACTGGGAAGGCTTTAGGAACGAAATCGAAGTAAATGTTGAACTGAGCGTACCGCTTACGACACCATATGAACTTGAGGTTGAAGTCGATCGCTTCGTTGAGATAGTACAGCTCGCCTCTTGGAATAATACGCCCAATCCAAGAAAAACGCCGGACAAATACGGTCTACGATATCCTTCTGAAATAAAAGAATTAATCAGGGAAAAAAGAAAAGCGCGTAAAAGATGGCAACAGAGTCGTGCTCCACAGCATAAAACATATCTGAATCGTCTTTGCAATTTGTTAAAGAATAGCATTAAGGATTTTAAAAATCGTGCGATAGGCTCTTACCTTGAAAGGTTAACAGCAAAAAAAAATTCCAATTATTCCCTTTGGAAAGCCGTAAAAGGCACCAAAAGGCCCAAAATCCCTGCGCCGCCACTTAAAATAAATCAAAATGAATGGGCAAGGGAAGATAAAGAAAAAGCGGATATTTTTGCCGGCCATTTGGAAGAAACCTTTAAACCGAACGTTGGTCAAGTGGTTCATGACAACATCAACATCACAAGGATGGTAGTTCCACCATCTGACGATTTAACGCGCAGATCTGCGACGCTTAGAGAACTCGAACGTGAGATCGCGAAACTAAAACCTAAGAAAGCTCCTGGTTATGATTTGATCACCGGAGAAATTCTCAAAGCCTTACCTAGAAAAGCATTAATTAAGCTTCTCCATATTATAAATGCTGCACTCAGATTAAAACACGTGCCGAGCCAATGGAAAGTTGCGGAAGTCATAATGGTTTTAAAACCAGGAAAACCGTCATATGAAGTAAAATCATACAGACCAATATCGCTTCTTCCCGTCATATCCAAAATTTTCGAGAGGATATTGCTAAGGCGTCTCCAACCGGTTATAGAAGAAAATAATCTAATACCTGACCACCAGTTTGGGTTCAAAAGTAAGCATTCGACGATTGACCAGGTGCATAGAATTACTAACGTAATCGAAAAAGCACTAGAAGAAAAAAAGATATGCTCAACCGTATTTCTTGACGTCTCGCAAGCCTTTGATAAGGTGTGGCACGATGGCTTGAAATGCAAACTACGACAAGTACTTCCCGCAAACCTATACGAGATTTTGAATTCATATCTCGGGAATAGACTCTTCCGTGTTAGAAATGGAAACGAATACTCAGAGCTCAAAGAAATTTCGGCCGGCGTACCGCAAGGAAGCGTTCTGGGGCCGCTTCTCTATCTGTTATATACTCGTGATATATCGAAAGAAGATGGCACTATCCTTGCTACGTTTGCCGACGACACCGCTATCCTAGCGGTAGGTAAAACAATCGAGGAAACGACTGCCAAACTGCAAAACGCATTGAATAAAGTAAATGAATGGACGAGGGACTGGCGGATCGCCCTTAACGGAACTAAATCTGTTCACGTGAATTTCACTTATAGAAAAATTAATGACTTGCCAATTTTTATAAATTTGGCCCGAATTCCCATTGCAAATGAAGCCAAATACCTGGGAATGACACTTGACGCAAAGCTGAAGTGGAATTCGCACGTGAAAATGAAACGTAAAGAATTAGAAATCAAATATAGAGAAATGTACTGGTTAATCGGGAAACATTCCCACCTCAGTACCGAGAACAAACTGCTTTTATACAAGCAAGTGCTAAAGCCGGTGTGGACCTACGGTATACATCTTTGGGGTTGTACCAAGAAAACAAATGCCAATATTTTACAGAACTTTCAAAATAAAGTGCTAAGAGAAATTGTCCAAGCACCGTGGTATGCTAGAAACGACGATATCCACAGGGATCTCGGAATTCCGACAATCGAAGCTGAAACTAGAAGCTTCGCGCGAAAACATAGAAACCGACTAATCGGACATGTTAATAATACAGTCCTACTTATTTTGGATGAGAGCAATTTATTGCGCCGACTACAAAGAACAAAACCTTTCGACTTGGCGAGATAAGGATTAACCGCGTCTAAATTGCGGAACATGCAGGATCTTTCATTGGAAAGTAACCTGCCAAACGTTTATATTTCGTGATAGAAAAATTGCTTGATAAGTAGTATAACTTAGTTGCAGTATCTAACAAATTTATATCGAAGGGTGGTGTTTTTGGTCAGTAAGAATCTGACACTACTATGAGCACGCGCTTGCTATTCTCATAGTGTCTATGGAAGATTTTCACCTACCCTCGGAAAAAAAAAAAAAAAAAAAAAAAAAAAAAACTACATTACAATTGGTTCAGTGGTTTAGGAGTGAAAAGGTTTTGTTAATAACTTGACTCCAGTGCCACCTAGCGGGCGGTTTTTTCGCCTTTGTACTTCCTCAGGTCCCAGACTATCTATTCGCCAAATTAAATTACTGGTTTAGGCGTGAAAAGGTTTGGTTGATAGCTTGACTCCAGCGCCACCAAGCGGGCCATTTTCCCACTATGCCCTTCCTCAGGTCCCAGACTATCTCTTTGCCAAATTGCTTAGCAATTGGTTCAGCGGCGTGAAAAGGTAAAATACAGCCAGACAGACAGAGTTACTTTTGCATTTATAATATTAGTGTGATTATTCTATGACTAGAGTTTCAAAATGTCGAATTCCATATCTAATACTAACTAACGGCAATCGAAATTATTATAATTAAGTTCAGTCTGAAGTTTCCTTAAGTAGGACCTTAACACATTGTGAGTTTTTATTCGAATGTAGCCAAAATATGTTGTCATAGATGGTGGTGGATGCTAAGCACCTCTACGGTATTAACAAAATAAACATAATGTAATGTAAGTGTATTTCGATTGCGTGTGATATTAGTACTATATCATCCGTGCAATAGTACTCGGCCTAAATTCTTGTAACAATATTCGACTTTAACAAAAAAGTCTAGAATGGTTCACTGACGGATCGTAACTGAATTGGTACGGAATTGGTACGGACGTGGACACATACGAGTACTTCTTGTGTAGTGATTATATATTATTAGAATTACAACGTATTAAACATAGAGCAATGAGTATAATTCTAAAATGTAATTTGACATGTAACCAAAGCACATAATATGTAAAGAAACATTTGAGACATATTAATAAATCGCAATCATACAATTTACGAAATGGAGGGGATTTTAGACTAACTCCCTACCTAACGATCAGCTATAAAAGCACCAGGATCAAACATTATTGATTCCAAATCAGTCCTGAACTGCTTCAATACTCTCCAAGACCTCTCCCATAGAAACAAAGTTAAACTTTGGTGGCTGCCCGGACACGAGGGTACTGATGGAATCGAAAAAGCTAACGAACTGGGTAGAAAAGGTTCGGCGGACTCCTTAACCCTCACTGTGCCGTTTTACAACATTCTAAACTCAGCTATTAACTTTAAAATCAAAAGTTGGGAAAACAAAGTGTGTCTCCTATTGGGAGGGCCTTCGTCAGGCTAAATGAGCCATTAATCCATAAAACGCCTTCTCCTCAGTTGGGATGATATCAAGAGATTAGTGGGATCTCTAACAAGTCATTGTCATCTTCAATATCACCTAAACAAAATACAGTAGGAACTCGATTCTTGCAACTAATTAAAACCGACCCTGTTGCATTCATTGGATTAGTTGCTTCAAATGAATATCTAATTTAGATAAAAATATTTGGGTTATTTAATATAAGAAAAATACAAAACTTAAAGACTCTTATTCAATTTTACCTATAAACACTAATTAGGTTTAAAATACATCGCAGCGTTGTTCCTCTACGTGTCGACTTTAAATGTCTACATTTCTAGCGTAGACAATGTCAACAATGTGAACAATGATGTCGACAATGTCAACAATGTCAACAATGTCAACAATGTCATTAATTTTTGATGAGCAATTTATCGATGATGTTAAGAGCTATAGTGAGCTTTTTGATCCGGTTTGCAAATTGATAAATAGATGTCAAGAAGTCGATTGTTCTGCAAGAGAAGCAGTTGATCTCTGGTCGAATATGAAACCACTAGACCACTAGACATAGAGGACGGTCAATGTGATTATTCGGATGAAGATGAATTTGAATAATTTCAAAATTTGAAATTTGTTTCAAAATTGTTGTTTAAAATAAATATTTTATTTAAAGTTTAACCCTTTGTATCGCACTGTGTCAAATTAAAAAAGAAGTAAATTTTCAGAAAAAACTATAATCTGATTTATAAAATTGCATTTAATTTGTTATTTTATATTTTATTTATAAGAAAGCACTTTCTTGGGTATATGCGAAAAACGACAGTTTTACACTATGCTTACAATATTTTTCCAGATGACTCATTTCGTAAATAATCAACTTAAGTTTACACAAACACTAAAAACACAATTTTTTTATTTGATTTAAAAACTTCGATCATCACTGTAATTGCTGACTGAGTGAACAAAAATGAACAAGAGCAAAGAATCCCCATATAGCGGTATCTACAGTAAGTCATAAGTATATTTTTCATTGTAATATGATTCGTAGATATGCAAAAATGCGCAACAGCGTCTCTTATTTGCTATCGTCTAATTTAAAATTGACTTTTGGGATATGTTGCAGTTCTGCTACACGGCGATATAAAGGGTACACATAACTTGTTTTTTATTTTAATGGAAATTTAATAGCTTTTTAGGTCAATATTAGAAGGTATAATTAAAAAAGTCTATTGTTTTATGAATTGTCTACATTGTCTTCATTGTCGACAGGCACGTGTCGACAATTTTAAATTGTCTACGTTGAATTGTTTACACGTAGACAATCGTGTAGTCTACATTTATAGTCTACATGGCACAACACTGATATACATGTACCACGCAACATATGGAGGTGAAAAGTTAGAAATTAACATGTTATTTCAATCAGACATGAATATCCCTTGTCAAGTAATTCTATTATTTCCATTTTTTATTTAACCGTCAACACTGTTTTTTCCACTCATTTTTAGACCGAAAAGACAAACAATACGCAGAAAACTTATTTCGTAGAAGTAAACACAAACTTCTTTGCACCAAATCGAGCAGAGGAAAATATTCAGAAGCGTATGCGTTGTACATACTTACATTATGTACATGAATTTATCTGTAAGTTGCAATTATAAGATAGCTAATGAAAACTTTTTGGTGGTTACACTAACTGAGTAGTTGCAACTATAGAAGGTTGCATGAATCAAGTTCCTACTGTAGGTCTCATTTAGGACACTGAACGTCGTCTCTGCATGGAAAACGACGATACTGCGGAACATATTCGAAGTAACTGCATGGCACTATGTCCCTCTGGAGACAACATTTCCACAGAGAAATCCTAACTCCCCTGGAAATTCTGAAAGTCTCCACCAGTGAGATCCTCAATTGATGTTTTAGATGTTTTAGTTCGCAGTGCTTTCTGAAACTGGCGTGTCAAAACTCTTGAAACAAAAACAAAAAAAAAGTTAAAAAAAAATTACATAAGACCTGCTCAAAAAATCTCGAAAAATGCATGAAAATCTGCACGAAAAATAGACGAATATGCTCGAAATTATGCTCAAAACAAGCTTAATATGCTACAATTTTATTCTCATTCTTCTTCTTCCAAAACGAGTGAACAATTACATTTCGCAGTCACATGCTTTTTAAGGTTTTCGGATAAAAATGATTTGCGGCTTTCACTGAAGACCAGCTTGTATGCAGAAAATGAACATTCGACGTCGATAGAAGTCGTTGGCGAATAATTGAACATCGCGGTCTCTGCCGGAGAGAGTTTTCATTGCTCATTGTCGCTGATCTTGCCATCATACAACATTTGTGTCTTCTATTTCTCTGATGGTTTCGTAGCCGACCTTGCATGCGTGGACGGCATTTAGCTTGGCTACGTGAGAGCATGTGCATTTTCTACAAAACAGCTTCATTCACTTCAACGCCATCGTTAAATTCCAGTCCTTGCGTTTCCAGGTTTTTTATTGCGCGGACGATCACAGCGAAGCATGAATAGCAAGGATTCCTACTCGCACACTCATATTGTAGGTGTAGTGAATACACATGCGACAATTCGTTTAATACACAAACAAATCCGAAGCTGGCGACAAATCGAAGCATACTGAATGTAGCCAAGTGTTGTAGTTATCGTAGTACGTTCGTTTTCTGTTTTTATGTTGAAAATCGGTTAAAAATAGACTTTCGGACTGACAGTTACTGAAAGTTGGTGAATTATGCTCGATTTCTGGAAAAACGGCTAAATATGCATGCACATCGAAATATAGCTAAGATCTGCAAAATCTGCATGCTTGCTGCTTGAGGTCTTTACGAGGTCTAATTGAATCACCAGTTAGAAGAAGGGCATAAATCCATTTGACATAACTTTTGGAAAATCGCAAGAAACTGAGTGACTTCTTCATACAACTGTTCATACAAATATTTTTTTTATAGCTGAAATTAAAGACACTATTGTTCGAGTTTTTATTGCTTTCTTCGACCTAAGAGGTGCGCCTACGTCTACAGATGATATTTGGGAAATTTTGTGATTTACTCCCTTCTTCCAACTGGTGATTCAATTATAAATGTATTAGCCATGTTACCATATTATACTGCGAGAAACTGTAAGTTTAAACCCTAAGTTTCAGATCGCTTATTACCATATTTATACATACGTATTATACATTAAAAACTCACGTGTAAAATATTCATACGATATTCCGCAACAGTAATTTTCCCATCGGCTCCATTTAGAATGGCGAAAATATTCTTCAACATATCTTCAATAGCTTTAACTTTGGAACATTTTCTAGCCAACTGCTTTAAAGACTCCACCGATTCCACCCGAGCGTTATCATCCTTTGAGTAAAGATTCTGCATCAGCGGTTTTCCCAAGTTCACAGCATATTCACTAAACTCCAGATCGATTTCCTGGACAATTATTCCAACTCCTTGTAATACAATTTCCGGACTACGAAGCATTGATCTTTGTAATGCTGGATAGATTGTTGACTCAAAGTCAGCTTTATTAACCGACTTTAACAGAGATCGACAAGCATAGATGACATTGTAGTTAGGCTTGACTTTTACTGTTACTATTCCCTTGACAAAATGATCCATCAGCTTTGCATGATGTGTTTGTAAAAATTCTCGATCATCGTATCGTTGCTCACGGAATCTCGCCAGTAGCATGAGGAATACAATAACATTGCTAGCCGCGTCCTTTTCCAGAAAGCATTTTAGATATTCATCGAACAAATTATCCTTTTCTGTCCACAGTTCGAAAAGTATTTTATCGGACAATTCAGTTATTCTTTGATTGCCTGACAGTAAAGTTATCTGATACAAGAGTGATTGATACTCCAGCAGCTTGGGCAGCTCCGTTTTGGTGACATTTGATTGGGCATTGGCATTTTTTACTACTAACACTGTCCAACCAAGAGCAATAACCGCGGCTTTGGCTGCCTTAGCAGGTGGTGCACCAACTAGCTCCTTACTGATAAGGGTTTTGAATACTGCATTTAAATGCTCGAAAGCAGGATCGGAATGAACTTTTAGAAGATCGACGATTAAGTTTCGCACAAGAAGCTGCGATGGTGGATCCTTGTACTTTGTTAGAGTCGTGCCAATGACTTTACAAATACCTCGCACTATTGTTGAGTTGATTCCTAGAAATAAAGATTTTTTTTTTGTTTCAAACGCATTTGTTTTATGAATTTTTTGGGCTAAGGTCAACTGATAAAAAACATTTAAAAGACACAGCCGTTACAAACTTCTGCGCAAGTTCGGACGTGCTATTACAAGGGGATATGTATTGTTCGCTGTGAATTACATGCTAAAACTAATTATATGTCAGAGAACAGGCATGCAATCTATCACATTTACAACATCTCGCATGTGTACTGTCCAGGGACCTCGTCTAGGTTAAACATCGAATTCAGTGTGTAAAACCATTCAAAAAGAACACCAATAATCTACAGACTTCAGAGATAAACGTAGTTAATTACTTTTTAAGCATTTCCTCTTTATTGATTCAGACCAATATTCTTAGTATCAACAGAGATAAAATAAAATCACGTGTTGCATTATGGTTGCATTAAACGATACCTTTCAAAAGGCAACACAAGGAGTTGAGTTCCAATGAGGAAGAGTACATACTTTGCGCGTGAATTATTAATTAAATAAAATAGGAGATACAGCATCAATTAAAAAGAGGAAACTTCGGTTATAACGAACCAATTTGGTCGGTCCCTAGGAGTTTATTATAAGCGGACACTACATACTTTACTGCTGATGATTTCAGTCAACGACTTCCTACTTTTCAACAGTGTAAGTGACACTTTTAAGAATGGCGGACGGGCAGTGTAGGAATGTATTTGCATTCGTTGGATTCAAGTATCAATTGATGACACTTTCTCTCTTAGAGAAGTCTTCTGATTGTGACCAGACAGTGAGGTATGCGAGCATTGAATACCAAATCTACAATACATTTCTGGGCGAGGCTAACGTTTTTATCGCCTTCGACGTATTCTGCTTTAATTTCGGCCGATCGTTATGAGGAGTATGCGCTTTTCGACCAATGGTACCGGTAATATTTAAGTGCTAAACACAAAACTATTTCTACTTCTATTGTACTATCAGATGAGGTTACGTAGAATATATCGACATGAGCAATCCGGTGTCAAGTTGTCATATCATTTCAACAAACACTGCCAAACACACTCAAATTAAATATTGATTTATGCAACGATAACAGCATTAACTATACATAAACCTGAGTCCTGTGCAACTTTCTCGATGCAACAAAATTGGATATTGATTGATCCAGGCAACTTCAATTGGTTTACACTTGGCACTTCTCGGGTGATTCCCATAATCTTTTATAACGGTTATTTCACAATTTAACTTAAAACGCACTGACTGTTTGTTAATTTTTCTTATTACCTTTACATTAACTGATGAAATTACATATATTTACCTGAATTTTTTAAAACCGAGGAAACATTCTGAAACAACACATGCCTCTCCTCCACGGGTACATTGAGCACACGGTTTGGTAAATCGCGCAGTGCCTTCGACAACTGAAAAACACAATAAAATTTATATTTCAAATGAAAACAACCTTAAACGATTTTAATTTATAAATTTTGCAAATATTTCGAAAGCGAAATTAACCTCAGCATCTGCCATATTTTCTAAGGAGAATGAAACTTTTGACGTGACAATTGGTAAAAAAAATTGAAAAGAGAGAAGAATATACTTTTATTGCAGTTGTTCTGCTTCGTTCGTATAAGGGTGAAAATGCAATAGGATATGCCACTATAAGAGAAAGTGGGAAAAGTAGTTGAGAATGTTTAAGTTTTTTCTCGCTTGCATTAAGTCAAAACCGGCATGTTGAAGTCATCATGTCTGAAAGTTTTCATACTACCAAGCTTTGTATAATGATGAAAATGGTAGCAAGTCACCATAGCTAAGGAGGCTATACCATTTCATAAAAAATGAGTAACAATTTATTATTCTAGTGGGCAATTAATGAAATAAAGTGTGAAAATAGATCCCATTTAATCAAATCGACACAGCAAAAAGCTGGAATATTATCCATCTCTCAACAAACGTCAAAATTTAGCCAGTGGATAAACATTTAACGCAATTGGCGCACGGCCCTGACGTGGGGTCAGCACACCGTTGGAAAAAATATTTTAACATATTCTTGGAATTTAATAACGCATGGTTACCGAATAAATTATTTTTGTCCATGGTGTTTTGCTTAGTGAAGTACAAAAGTCATGTGTATATCGCTTAACGAGCCTAAAAGGATTGCTGCGAATTAATCAAAATGTATCTGTTTTTTTTTGTTTTCTAATAAACTTTAAAATACACTGGTATTAACTTTTTTCTATTTAAATATACAAACAAACTTTTCACCTCACCAGCGTTGTATTTCCGAACAACAGACAATTGATTTCAGCTTGGTCATGGTGAATAATTGAACGTCAGAATAATTTTTTTTCGATTTGTTGAAACGTCAAGTTAGGCTGCTCCATTAATTGGCTAATACAAAATTTTCATTTATTTATTTTAAAATTTATTAATAATATAAAAAATTACACAGAAATATGCCAGAAGCAAAGCAGACTTCTAACTTTTCCGAAGATCAGTTTGGTAGAAAACTGGACCGATGTCTGACCGACACTCTGATCAAAGGAAGTAAGTTGGATTTTTTTTCCATTCCTATTACATAATTTTTATGTTTTAGCAGTGCAAGTTTCAGCTGAATTGCTTAAATTTATCCGTACTTGGTTACAAGAAACTTTTCAATATCTTCACGTCATCTTTATATTTATCTTTTCATCATGCGATTTGATTGGTCATGTTGAATGAATCTCTATTTCGTGTAATTGCAGGTGGTGGACTAGCACTGGGAACAGTGTTTTCCTTGCTCTTTTTCAAAAGGCGAGCCTGGCCTTTAATATTGGGCACTGGATTCGGAATCGGTGTAGCATACAGGACATGCGAAAGAGACATAAATTCATAATTGCATTCAGTCAACGTAAAAAACTCATTTATTCCTTTTAGTTTATTTAAAAAAAAAATACAAAAAACAAAACAAACATACATTAACGATATGAAAATTGGGCAATGCAATTGATTGTTGTATTTAATTAGTTGAGGACTCGAATGCAGTTAGCGTTTGATCACGTTAGTATCCCAATGATTTAGATTTGCGTACATTTTGTTAAAGATTTTGTGGAGTAAGGAGGTTTTAGAAATACAAACCGAATGGCAATGTTGAAACAATAAAACAAATCTTTTTATCAACATTTTATGTGCGTGGACACGTTTTTTTTTATAAATTATTATATTCTTCGATCTGTGTTTGTACTTACAGTATACAAAATACATTCATAATACTTTTTGTGTATCTGCGGTTGTTACAGGGTCTTTTGATCAGTTTTCCCTCACCTTTAACTTTGTGTCCGGGCTAGCAAACTTATTTTATTCACGGGCCACTTGTTGAATATCAAATTGGCCATCTCTGGAATTTGGAGTATAAGGTGTAGTTCATACGTTGTACCTGTGCACAATAACAGCCCTATTATGGTTAGCGAATCGAACATTCGATATGAAGCGAACTCTTGCGAATCATCCATATCGCGGTGATTATATTCCGCCATTGATCTTTTTTGCGCGATAAACATGAATGGATGCGTCGCAGTACACATTTTGTTCGGCCAGATATCCGGAAGGTTTTATTACATGCCAAATATCCGTTATCCGGCTAAATGACCATTCGTTACATCTCTAGTAATAAGCATTTTGTGACAGACTTAGTAAATTTTTTGATAGATGTAGATTCACCGGAATCTGTGTAGGTACCTAGCAAGTAAAAGAAGCTTCAAAGTGCAATGCTATTAGTACTATACCAAGGCCCCCAAATGAACATGTAGGACTTGATAAACAAGCAAGAAAGCCAAGAAAACAATGAACTCTATCAAAAGAAAGGTTCGATGTAGTAGCAAATTTTGGTATAATTCAAACAACTAGGACTTGGCCACTTCATTGAGATCGGGCCATAAATAAAGAAATAGTATTTTCTCCATGCAAGGGAACAGCGAATGGATAAAAAAAAACCCAGTGCAGATTTGTTCAATTAAATTAAAAACAAATCACCTGAGATCGGATAGTATAAAGAGCGGTGTCCCAGGCAAATAATTTCATTACATCTTCATATTTCTTGTTGGTAGCTGGTATGACAGTGATTTCTACTTTATACTACTTGAATATCCCAGGATGATAATGTATTTAAGTCTTAAACTGCCAGATATTGTGCCGCAGAAAAATACTTCTCCACCTGTGGATGAATCGCAAAATCCCACAAATCACATAATATTGAATTCGATCAGTACATTGCCACTCAATGAAAAAATAATTGAAATTGCATCGTCAGCTAATTCGTCCATTACATTACAAACGATTTATGAAGAGATCTTAATCATAAAAGAAAACCAAAGAGTACAAATTAAGGCTCTCCAAGGGAAGAACAAAGCATGTGAAGAGAAAATTGCATTGTTGGAGACAAAGGTGAATTTCCTGGAACAACAATTAATAGCCAACACAATCGAAATTTTTAATGTTCCCAGCACTCAAAATAACTCTGATATCGACATCGCTCTAACGGTTTTCCGTGACGGCATGAACTTGGACGTGACTAAAGAAGACATCGATTTCTGTCACATGACGAAAATTACAACTAGAGCGCAAAATAAAACTTCTAAAAGAGTAAACATTCTCCAAGTTAGACTAGTTTCACGATACTGCAAGGAGAGAATTCTGAAGGCGAATTACGAGCACAAAACAAAACTGAAAACAACGATTCTCAACGAGCAAGCGGATCCACAAGAGATGTACGTAAATGAGAGCCGATCTTACCACACACGTCAACTGTTTAAAGCTGCAACATCGGTGAAAGTCTCCAAGGGATATAAGTATGTGTGGACGAGGAATGGAATGGTGTATATGCGAATGAAGGAAGGCGACGACCCAGTCAAAATAAATTGTATTGCTGATTTAGAAAAAATATGAGCACAGTAAGTATAAATACTTCTATCTCGTCTCCCCAATGCATTGAAATCACCTCCACTCCTTCCTCTAATATCGATGAATTTGAAACCCTTTGTTTACATCAGAACATCCGTAGTTTAAGAAAAAATGTTCATATATTGTTAACGCATATCGGAACTCTCGAGAATTTGCCTATAGTAATAGTTTTGAGTGAAATTTGGATTTATCAAAACGAATTAGATTTTTATAAAATTCCGGGCTATTTGCTTTTTGGAAAGCCGGTGGTGTAGCAGTTTATATTAAATCTGGTTATATGTGTGATTGTTCTTTGATTAATATTCCTAGTGCTGACGTAGTGAATTTGTCTCTCGTATATGAAAATGAAACCTATACCTTTTTGTGCATTTATAGGCTTCATGAATTCAATAAAAGTGTATTTATTGATGAGTTCAATTCTATTTTGAGTGAAACTAAAGCTAAAAACTTAATTGTCGTAGGTGATATAAATATAGATATTCTGAATGACTCTAACAGAGACACCGAGAACTATTTGTTTTTAATGGCTTCGTACGGTCTTAAGAGTATCATAAATGAACCAACTCGTGTATCAAACTCAACCGAGAGTTGTGTAGATCATATTTTCACGCGAATACATAAAAACAATAAGAGTTATTTTTGTGGGAATGTTTACAATTTAAAATTAACGGATCATCATATGGTAACTCTTAGCACAGGTAAACTTACTATCCCTTACAAAAAAAATTCCTTCAGAAACAAATCTCGTACAAACTATGCTTTGTTAAATTATTGTTTACGATATGAATATTGGGAATCAGTCTATGCAGAGAGTAATCCTTCGGTTGCCTATGACTTTTTTTTATCGACCTTGAAAAAACACATTGAAAACTGCACTTCTATATCGATGCATGATTCGAATAGTAAAAAATTCATTAAACCGTGGATGACTATTAATCTCTTAAAGAAAATAAAAAGGAAAAACAAAATAGCAACGAAATGTAGTAGAACTCCACATAATCTTAGGCTAAAAAAATTCTATGACAAATTGTGCAAAGATGTAAATAAAGAAGTGATAGATACACGCGATCATTACTATGTCAATAAGATGCAAAATGCTAAAGGTAATATTAAAGAAGAGTGGAGCGCTGTAGATGAAATTTTAGGAAAAGATATTAAGTCTAAATCTATCGATATCCTGGAAGTGAATGACGTTATTTTAACTGAACTTTAAACTGAAGGTAGCATGGCGAACCATTTTAATGAATATTTCATTGAAATTTCAGAGAGGTTAAAGCCTTCTACAAAATTAAATAATACTTGCAATTGTAATACTTCACCTGAAAAGTTTTCCGTTAGGCAGTTTAATAGCTTTGTTTTCAACACAATTTCATCGGTAGAAATATTTAAGCTCATACTATCTCTAAAAAACAAAAGTTATAGTACAAGTGATGGCATTACAAATGTGCTCTTAAAAAAGATTGCCTTTAATATAAGTGATATACTATGCTACTTATTTAATCATAGCATAAGTAATGGATGCTTTCCACAGTCGTTGAAATGCGCGGAAATCATACCTCTTTTTAAAAAAGGAAATCGCAAAGATGTTCGCGATTATAGACCTATATCTCTGCTTCCGACCTTTTCGAAACTCTTTGAAAAGCTTCTTAAATCACGTATGGTTTCTTTTTTGGACGATCAGAAATTCTTTTCGATAAATCAGTTTGGTTTTAGGTCAGGCAAATCCACAGAAGACGCCATTCTGAGGTTATGTACCCAAATCTACAATGGCTATTTTCATAGACATGACGAAAGCGTTTGACATGGTGGATCACAATTTGCTTCTGAAGAAATTGTATGATGCAGGTTTCAGAGGAGTATTTTATGATTGGCTTCGCACGTATCTTATAGGTAGGACGCAGGTTGTTAATATTAATGGAAGTTTTAGTAGTTCTCTCACAATAAAAAATGGTGTTCCCCAGGGCTCTGTCCTTGGTCCACTTATGTTCCTTATTTATATTAACTCCCTCTTTAATCAGAACTTGAATGGATTAACTACTGCGTTTGCCGATGATATTGCCTTCTCATATCTAGGATCAACCCCGTTTGATTGCATTACAAAAATTGAGGAAGATCTACAAACTTTAAGGGAGTGGTTTGCATTTCACAAGTTGATTATCAGCGAGAAAGCAAAAATTATGTCTTTTAAAATGTTAGGTAATGAACTTTCTGATTTCAATATATTTTTTCATTCACATAACTGTGAGAGGTTTTGTCTACCTCTGCATACTTGTGGGTGTATCAACTTTAATGTGAATAAGCCTTGCACAAGTAATTGCTTTAAAATTGAATCAGTAAGTCAATATAAATATTTGGGTGTAATCATTGACCTCAATCTGAGTTGGAAAGTTCATACGCTAGCTGTTAAATCTCACATGAGACGAGTGGCTCGCAAACTGTATCTGGTAAAACCTTACTGTTTTAAAAAAGTATTAACTATGCTTTACTATGGGCTTGCAAACTCTAAGTTACAATATGGTATTACGAGTTGGGGCGGATCTTATGATAACACTTTTGGTTCGTTACTTATAGCCCAAAAACACTTAGTAAGAATAATTTGTGGTAGAAGTCGCCTTGCTCATTAGAGAAATGCGTATACTACCATTAAGACATCTTTATGTTTTTAAAGTTCGTAGGGAATTCTTTAAGCAAAGTGGGAACACTCCAAATAGAAACTCTAGTATGTATAGCTTACGCGTTAGTAACCTAGCATTGGTCAATGTTCCAGTCGCACATAAAACCAAATTTTCTCATTTTTTTACTGCTACTGCTCCAAATTTTTTAATAAACTACCGATTGCTGTAAGACGAACATATATCTTTCACTCGTTTGTAAATAAAGTAAAAAATTGGTTATTTACTATCGATTATATCAATATTGAGTCGTTCTTCCGATATGTGTCCTCATTGTATTCATAAGTTCATTATATGTATCAATTAAATATAATATGTATACATTCATTCAAATTCTTCTTAATTGTACTCGTAAATCCAATTGTGTTCAAATTCTTCATTTATTTACATTTAAAGTTCTTCACTCTTTATTTATTGTAAAACTGATAACTACCCCACATCAGTTAAATGAATTGTACAAATTTTAGTAAAAAATAAAAAGTCATTCAACACTAACTTTAAGTTGTTACAGAATGACTTATATTATTCCTTCCACTAATAGTAGTGGCGCAAAATTATAGTCGATTAAAGTACACTTTAAAATTATTTTAGCACGAAACTAAGCGTTTTCATAATTATAGTCGTCATAAAGCCCACTTTATCGTTAGCGCCTCGTATTAAAGTTAAAATCACCCGAACCTCGTATTAAATATTTAATATGGAGCTAGACTACTATGTTCGTTTTTATCGAAACTGTCACTTTTATGTGTGTTCGATTCAAATTTCTCATAGGAACGTTGCGAAATAGAAATTATTTAGCAGCATACTAAAAAGTGCCTATTATTGAACAGAAATTAAAGTATGCTTTTAAGTTTAAAGTTGCTTATAACTAGTACGGAGTTAAACTGATAAAGTGGGGTTGACTATACATTTGCGCCAGTATTATTATTTCAATTGTTAAGATATTAGTTTTAAGTTGGAATGAATAAAAATTAAATAAATAAAATAAATAAATAGATATAACGAAGCAAAAATGTTCATTGCCGCTGCTACTTATGTAAGAGTAGATACATTCAATTATTTAATTCAGAATAGTAGTAACTAAGTAGAGAAACTTTCTACCTGCCTTAAAAGGGACTTTACTAAAGGCTTACCCGTAGTTGAAGTACGTACCTCTAGAGACCAGGAGTTGGTATGTTTACGTTGTAAGGATGATAACCAATCGATAGAATCTCGAACATGGAATGCCTGTTTTTAGAAAAAAAAAAACCGAATAAAGCAACTAAAACAAAGCACTGTAAATATGCACTACACGTATTAAAATAGTAACTACGCTGGCATAAAACATTTGAAGGTAATATAGAAAAACAGAATGTTTGCTTACAAAATCTAAAGTGACACGACATCCTTTTTGCACGATTAAGTTCTACTGTTTAATAATGGTAATACAAAAAGACAACAATTAATCATGAGCGACGAAGCTTTTTTTGCTTGAGTTGAAACGAAAACAAACAGAGTACCTGCTATTGGAGACCAGCAAACTCAAGATTACTTTATTAATGACCTCTTAACCTACATAGAGAGATATTACTTTTGACTCTTCAACTTAAGCAAACTATTTGCAAAGGAATTGAAAAAAATTCACCGGGAGAGGTACTCATCTGCTGTCGAAAGAGCTGGTATTAGTGGAAGATATATAATTTTATAAATACATAACCATTTCACATTTTAGAGAGATTCACATTATCAAGTAGGGGAAAAAACGTTCACATTGTTTGAAAATGAAAGCGCAATTTCAATTTCTTAATTTTATTTGATAAAAAGTCAACAAACAGCAACAACCAACAACAAACATAAAACTAATTCAGCAACAGGAAGGCAGCAATAAAGTTAAAGTAATGGATTTGTACATACATAAGTAATTCACTGCAAAACGAGAGAATACCTAATTATTGCTTAACAGATTAACAGAAGCCGTTGATTTTTTAATTGCCATCATTTTAACAATAGTTAAAGACGTTATAACATCCGCATCTATTTCGTTTTTATGAGCCCAGTACAATCAAACATTTAAACACTGTATTGGACCACAGGAAGACGTTTTCACTGGATTATGTGCTTCTTCAACAGAAGAAGTCTCCAGGTCCTCAGGGTTTTCTTCAGCTAACCTTTCGTTTAACGCATCATCAGCATTGATGCCCCAAAAACGTACATATATCTCCATAGATTTGTTTTCCGAATCGTCAACTCGTCTTAATAGATTGCTATTATGCTGGAATTGTCTTTCAATATACATAGGTAGGCAGTTTCATCTTGCTCGCGAAGACGACTTAATGGAATTATGTAGTGTAATTCTTCCGGTTCCCAATTTGTGTGTTTTGGTAGAATTTTGTTAAAACATTTTGCTTGGATGCCACCAAAATGGTTTTTGACGGCTGGCGCTGCACCACGTAGAATGAAATAACGCGAATTCCACGAAAAGTGGGATGACATTCAAAGACAAAACGAACCAAAAATGAACATAAATGCACCTGGTGGTGAAAGAAACCGCAAATCGGACGTTTCCAAGAATGGTCAAAGAAGGAATTGGAAGAGGAAAATGCATTAGCCTAATTTAAGCATTACGCTCAAATGACTAATAAGCTTCCCCTTTTGGCATTCGCTAGGGACGATGGCATTACGACATTTAACTGGTCAAAGAACTTCGACATTAAACTCAGTAACAAGAAAGACTGGAGCAACGAATATAGAATCTACATCCCGAGTCCAAATACCATTAAATGCTATACGGATGGTTCAAGAACTGAAGAAGGAACAGGGGCAGGAGTGTTTAGGTCCGTAACTAAACTATTCGAGCCCATGGGCACTTACACCAGCATTTTTCAAGCTGAAATCTGTGCTATCGAGAGATGTCAATCTCGATAAACGCTACAGCTACAGCAGACGCGACATAGCAATAATGTCAGACAGCCAAGCAGCTATCAAATCAATCGGGGCTCAGATCATACAATCTTGAATCGTCTGGGAATGCCTCGATAAACTAAATAGACTGGGCGAACGAAACAATGTCCCATCTACTCACTACTGGGTACCACGACACCTGGGGATAGAAGGTAATGAAGAGGCGGACAAACTTGCCAGGAGGGACTGCCACACAATTTGTGGGCCCTGAACCCTTCTACATCATAGGAGAACATACCATAAAAGAGGAGCTCCGATCACTGAAGACGACAAACAGGACTAAACCCTGGACAAAATCTCAGGTTCTAAGATAGGCGAAGCAACTTTTGCGCAGTCACAACTTGAAGTGATTCAAGCTTGCACCAGCCTTGACAAAAATAATCTCCCTATCCTGACTGGGCATTGTAAAGTCAATGGACATCTGAGGAAGCTGGGTCTATCAGATGAAGACTCATGCAGATTTTGCAATGAGTCAAGTAAAACTCCAGAACACATACTGGTGGAATGTGGGGCATTAACCCAGAAAAGATTCAAGTGCTTGGGTAAATATGTACCAAATTACAGCAGAAGATCTACCAGTCATAGCACCCAATCTCCTGCTGCGATTTCTCAGGGAAATTGGTCTGGATGAGGTGCTGTGACCTATGGAACTCTCACCTGGGCTAGGTGTGAGCGAAGCTCTCTTAACCGATTACAATAGGAACAATGATGCGAGGGATATTCCTTCGTCTAGGACTTGTAGGGGGCACAATAGATTGTTCCCGAATACCAAAATATGGTCACAAGTTCACATTTTAGAGTAGGTTCCGGTTCACATTATTGGAAAGCTCACATTATCAAAATTCTACTATACTAGGACATCGCACACCATCTATATCCAATGAGGAATGGCGTATCCCACGCAAAAACACGACAACTCTAGCTCAAACCCGTACGCGTTGGTGCACCATGCCAATGACAATCACGTCTTGAGATAAAATATAGAAAACACATGCTCAGCTTGTAGAAATAAAAACAAATTTTTAACCAGATGGCGCTGTCTGAATTTGAGACATACGTATCTGATATCAATTTGAAGATTTAGGACTAAATTTACAAAGGAATGTTACATTTATGCTAATTTATTGCGTATTCGCCACTGGGGCTTATTCCACGAAAGCACTCTGCAACTGTGCACTCTTCACTCCGCACTCGCAATGTATAATTTTTTTTTTGTTAAAGGTTGTGACCTGCTAGTTGCGGAGGGCACCGCGACCTAAAAGATCTATTGTACCGCAAAGTCAGCTTATGGAACCAGCACCCCTATCGTGGAATCCGCCGGGGGGAAAGATTCACTGTAATTTGAGCATCGGTATCGTTGAATCCGTCGAAGTGAATCTTTCCCTTGCCGGTAATGTGAATGAGTTTCACGGCATCGTAGAAAACGTTCAAATCGAATTTGTTCATAGAAATTCTGACATTTCTCACTCGCAGTTCCAACGTTACGGATCTCATCTTATTTATTTGTTTTACTTGATAACTTGATAATTTAAATAAACACGCTTTACACAAAATTTATTTTGTAGCAAATAAAAGACCAATGCTGATCAATTTAGTGTTTAACACAGTAAATATGATTATTTTCCGACACCATGTTGCTGATTTCCTTCAGGAAAAATTGTGGGCATGCTGCTAAATTCACTTTGGGAAAATTTGAAAATAAGTTCCGAGTTTACTCCATATTACATAGGTATGAAAAAGACGATTTATTAAGTTGAACATTGTTAATAAACCTGCAAGATAAAACAATTTTAAATAATTTAAAAAGAACAGGTGCAATTTGAAAACACGTCGTATCTGGTAGTTTAGTTGTCTTACTGCTCGTCCCATGCATGTGCGTATTTTTCTTTCTGAAGATAATCCATGTTCTTCATCTGACGAATCGAGAAATAGAACTAGCTATGCTGTCCATTTTATTGTTATTTTATTTATAACTAGCTGACCCGTACTCGCCTTGCTTCGCCCGCCTGCCATGTTTTTCTGATTTTCAAAAGTTGACATATTTCTTCGTATTTAACCCATTAGTGCATGAAGTTAATTTGAAGTTTTTTTTTACATTTTGTCGTTTGTTTGCAGTAAAACACTCTTTTTAAAAAAAAAAAAACAAAACGAAATCAGAACATTTTGTGTTTTTATGAGTAGATAGAGTGTGTCCGTTTAAACGGACTCTATGCAGAGAAAACATTGCAAGTTTACATTTAGATGACGTCCGTTTAAACGGACCATATGCACTAATGGGTTAAATGCTTTTTTGGTAGGTCCAAATGATTTTTCGAAGCTGCAGTGTTAAAAAAATGTTCTTTAACTTTCTAACATACCAGGAAATCGGAAACTCTAATAGACCGGTACTTTGTATCATAAATTATTCTTTTCTTTTTTCTGTTTTTTGTTAACATCCACAATGAATAAATGGGTTTTCAAAGAAAAGGATTAATAGTTCTAGCTCGATTTTCTCAAAAATCCCTCTAACTTGCACTAATTTTGATCGCCCATTAAAATTCGACATATGTAGAGGGATTCGCCTGTATTGTCTCCACCGAGTGCAGATTCGAGATCATGATTAATGCGTTTGCTTAGGGAAAAAAATAAAAAAAATAGGATTACAATGAAGTAGAAATCTTCCCCCAATGTAAAAGGAATCTTCCCCGGCGGCGTGCGCACATCAACAATGTTTTTTTTTTGCACATTCCACAAGTTTTACCGCGATCGGATGAACGATGCGCGAACAAATAAAAGAGGAACACTCAAACATTACTTTTAATATAGGTACATATATATACATATACATATACAGGTACATACTTATTTATTGTATAAGATGTATTGAGCGCGCATTCACACACTATGACATCACCCACAGCAGCAAGGCTGCGGTCTCCACTGATGGAAAATGTTTGGCGAACATTTCATGAACTATTTTCAGCATATAGCTCAGCTCCAGGATAACGCAGAAGGAGGATTCATACCTCAAATGAATCAGTGGAGAATTTACTAAATTCACCTATGTTTTTGTTTCTCAATCCGATAAGCTACTATTGAGCTAGGGCTGAATAATTATAATTTTCCTTACAGATATGCAGTTTTTTTTCGATATTTTGTAAAAACCATATCATTTTCGGAAATAAAAAGTATAAAAAAAGTTGACCAAGAACATAAGCAATCACTATGTCCCAGTTTCATCAAAATCCGTCCATTAGTTTCTGCGTGATGCGCATTTAAACAGTTTAGATATCCTCAATTCCTCGCCAGTTCAAAATAAAAAAAAAAACAACACAGAAGAAAAAAAACCGGTTTTGGCGCACACACGAAATTATCTCCACTGGTCGGTGGTAAAATCCAACGATCTAAGCTTTTCTTGAATTGTATGTAATTTTTAATTGAATGTTAATTTTAATTTAATGCTTACTGTTCAACTTCTGTATAACGTACGAAGATGATTTATATCTTAAAATGTTTGTACACTGCGCGAAATAACTATATCGGACAAGCAAAAAACTTAAAAAAAACATATTTATTTTATTATTATTTTAAGGACTTCATTTTTTTTCAATTATAGGCATAAAACTAGGAAGAAATCCATAAAAAAAATTAAACTTGTTCATTAATTAGAAAAACAGAAGGTATATTTTATATAACTTCAAACGAAATAAGTATAACAGACAAGATCTTAAAAGTCGATTCTGCAGTAAAAATTTAAGTAAAATATTTTGAAAATAATATTTAAATATTTTGTTCTTCCTCATTTTTTGGTTAAAACTACTACTAAGCGTTGAGGCATTGAATCGAGTAAATTTTGTAGTGTGGATATGTCAATTTGTGGCCATTCTTCCTGGATAGCGGTTTTTAGCTGCAAAAGTGACTTGAACTGGCTTACACCTGAGTAAACCCACTTCGGCAGTATGCCCCATGATTTCTCTATGGGATTTAAGTTAGATCTCTCTGTAGGCCAACAAAGAGTGAGGATGTTAGGCAACTTAAAGTAGTTGTTTGTATATGCCGATGCATGTATGGCAGCGTTATCGTGGTGGAACGTCCATTCTTCTCGCCACAAATTTGCACCAAAATTAATAAGAACATCGCCCAGCAATTCCACATAATTTCTCCGAATTCATTTTATGGGGAAAAAAAAAACAAATTGGAGTCTTTCCTCTGCACCCAAAACCAGCCCCTACTCCCAGCCATCCTTGGAAGTTCCTCGAGTGGCGAGTTTCACGATCTCGGTGTATATTCCTCCAATACTTGTGTCCTCCATCAGGACCATCCATATTAAATTGCTTTTCATCACTGAAGATGACAGATTGCCATTTTATGATGTAAAACTGATGTTTCTTAGCAAAGCATAACCTTGCCTCCTTATGCCGTAAGAGAAGCTTAGGTGTCAGTAAGCGCTATTGATATATAATGAATTCATCCTCCTTTAAAAGCTATTGGACTCTTCTTGTTGTTACAAGAAGAAACAACTGGAGCCTTATTTGGGAAGGACTGATTAGCTTATTAATGGCTAAGCGTTTGATTTGCCTATTAACGCTTTCATCAACTTTTGGTGGACGACCAGATCTGCTTTGTTTCCCATAATTACCAGGATCCTTTAAGAAGTTTTGGACACTGTTCTTATTCCTGCGTATTTTCTCCGCTATTTGTCTAACAGTAAAGGCATTTCTTTGAAAATTTAGGATTCCCAGCCTCTTGTCCACAGATAGTGCTTTTCCCTTCGGCATTTTCTGTTAGTTGCACAAAAAGAAGGTATATTTGACTAAAACTTAATTAAACACACTAAATGTTTTCAACTACATACCGATTTGTTGTAATTAGTCGGCTTAAAATTACTTTGGCCACTTAAACGTGCGACTGAAACTCGTGTCTGCTATATTTATTTCGCACCGAAAAACTAATAACACACGAGAGAACAACCCGAAACAAGAATATAAGGACATTGAGAGAGTTCAAAGTACCGCTATATTTTACTTCAAATACTCCATTTTTCAACACAATGAAAATAATTATGTCTTAGTTAAGAACTTTTTATTGTTTTTTTTGAGAAAATGCAAATGGAAATGCTTGTCCGATATAGTTATTTCGCGCTGTGTACAAAATTAAAATTTATAATAAAAGAAATTCCATTCCCATCGACCAAGGTATTCTAAAGCTAGGAGCTGGAAGGTATTCGTAAAAATACTCTCTGCCCAGATATCAGCTTAGATATCCGCCTCTGGATAGCAGATAACGAACAAAAATATCCTATGCCTGTATTCCTGACATTTTGCAATCCAACTGTGAAAACCGGATTCAATTTCGTGCAGTAGTTTTTAAGACAAATGGGAACAAAGTCTTTGCAGACGAAAAAAATTTATATTTTTATTATAGTAAGGACTCTTTTTTTTATTGCAAAAGCCAAAAGACAATTCCAAAACACAAATTCACTTAGCTGTCATAAATTCTGCTTGACAGAGGCACTTCCTTTTCGACATTCACAGTCGGTAAGGAAACTTCCCCGACGGATTCTACGATACCAAGCTAAAGTGAAAGTGAATCGAACAAGTGAAGGGAATCTCCGAACCGGCGGATTCCACGATAGGGGTGCAGAAGAGGTTCAACTCTTTTGATGAAGTTGAGGATTTCACTGGTGGAGACTACGTCTTCCATGCAGAGACGACATTCAGTTTCCTGAATGAGACCTGTTTTGTTTAGGTGATATCGAAGATGGCAATGTCCTGTTAGAAATCCCTCTAATTTATCGATATCATTCCTACTGAGTAAGTAGTAGGTGTTTTATGGATTTATCGTGGAAGGGCTTAATTGCTCTTTTAGCCTGACGAAGACCCTGGATATATTCCCAATAGGAGACACACATTTTGTTTTCCCAACTTTTGATTTTTAAGTTTATAGCTGAATTTGGAATGTTGCAAAATAGCTCAGTGCAGTGCCGATTAAGGGGCTAGCCGAACCTTTCCTAGCCAGTTCGTCAGATTTTTCATTTCCATCAATACCCTCATGTACGGGCACCCATCAAAGTTTGACTTTGTTTTTATGGGATATGTTTTGGAGAGTATTGCAGCGGTTCAGGACTGATTTGGAGTCAATCAGGCTTGAGCCTAGTATAGCTGCTTGACTATCCGTGAGTATATGGATGAGGACATCTTTTATTCCCGATTCGAGGATGACGTTGGCACCAACTTGAATGGCATGAATTTCAGCTTGAGATACACTGGGACTAATTCGCATTGGTGTGGATATTCTAGTGTTTGGTCCAAAAATACCAGCACCCAACCCGGTGTCCATCTTCGATCCATCCGTATATCACTTGTTACCTTTAAAGTCTGGTTTAGGATTGTGTTGTGAGCTCCGAGGTGTAGTGGGACCCAATGCTGCCGGGTTCAAACCGAGTTCGGGTCCAACATCTAAAAAGGTTTTTCACGGTGCCACCTCTTTCGAATGTCTGACAAGCAATCAATGAGTATCATTTGTCAATGAGCTTTTCAACTCGCCGTTCGGAGTCGGACAAAAAACTGTAGGTCCCTTCCATTCGTGCAAAAATATATGTAAACACGCACACACAAATGGTTGCGAGAAGCAGGCCCAGGTTCACATCGAGCTGTAGCGCCACCGAAAGTAAAAGTAGGATTTTTATAGTTCCACGTCTCATTTAGGTAAATATAATATGTATTTCAATCTTCTTTGAACTGAATAACTGTGCACGAAAACACATTACTCATTGTGTCCAACAAATTATAAATTTTGTATGAAAAAAAAAAATGAATGGTAATGATGGAAGCTATTCAAAGTACCTACACGTAAAGTGTCACTTGAACTGAGATGCGTACGAGTATGTTTTACAGAGGGGTCAGCGAACGGAATTAAGTCTTCCGGCTTTGGTTGCTCTTGCCATTGTTATTATCACGGGTAAAAAAATTACTCTCTAATGCGGACTAAAGTATCCAAATATCTAGTGTAATCACGACAGTCATGCGAGAATCATAGTACAGCACACGTGTGATCACTAGTGTAAAGTGAAATCCCGAAAAAGTTTTTAAAGGGCCTCCTCGTGTCCTTGGTTAATAAAATAGTTTCTATGCATTCACTTTAAATCATCAACTGTAATATTTAACTCAATAAATTATAGACACAACTGGACACATAAAAAAAAAAATAGCAAACGAATGTGAAATTGAAATTAATCAAATAGTTTCCAGAATTAATTGCCTGCTGCCCTTACGTTTCCCGGCGAACGCCTTGAATGGGTGTTAGTGCTTATTTTGAAAAGAAGAAGATCTCCATGCTCTATTGGCGTCAGTGCAAGCGCAGCAGCTTTAGTGTAACTTTACTGTCGGTTATAACGAGATTGTATCTTTTAGATCATTCAAGTGTTCTGAGAAGCAGTTTTTGAAATTGACTTGAAGTTCAAGAGCTAATCTATCAAGCGGATGTGCTAAGTTTTTGCTCTATTGTGGTGAGTTTTTTTTTTTGTAAATTGCCTTTAACGCGGGTTTTAAGTGGTTAATTCGATTAGCAAATGAATGTTCTCAAGTGAAAAATTAATTTTATTGATATTCAAATGAGTTGAGATATTCCTTGTGAGGTTTCGTTAAATTAGGTGACAGAATTTGAATATGTATACAATTTGATTGTTTTTCGATTATTTGTATGACACGTCACAAGTCTCTCTGTGTTTTAATCTTTAAAATTCGAATAGATAGATTATAGTAGATTAAATGTGAATTTATTGTAACGTAATTTCGCATTTTTATAAGTTTCACAAATGTATAAACATTGGCTATTGCCATTAGCCCAAAAGAGAGTTTTACCAAAAAAAAAAAAAACAATCAGACAATTGATCATATATAATTATGTATTCCTGTAACAAAATTAATCGAAAAATAATAAAAGAAAATAACGTTGCCGACTGTGGAAAAAAATCCGAATAGTAGAAATTGTAGTATATGGCAACACTATTTAATAATTTAAACTTGAACGATTGATGTTTCGATAAATAACTAGGAGCAGTTATTCTCTGTATATACATATCTATCCCGGATCGGATCATCGATCTTATTCAACAAAGCCTGTAGAGTGCTCTTCCAGCTTTGAGTGTTCTCTTCCAGTACTGGAACATCATGCTATTCGTTAAACAATTCTTTTTGGCGGAGCAGGTGCGTTATGCAAGGTTTCCGCTTGTCGATTTGTAATTAACAAACGGCGTATTTTTAGTTCAATTAGAAAATTTGCAATTGGAAACAATGATAAATAAGCAGTTTTTTTATTATTTCCACTTGCCAATTTTCTAATTGACGTAAAAATACGTCGTTTGTCAATTTCAAATCTAAAAGTGGAAACCTAGCATAAAAATGAATTTGGGGAGCCGATGGTTTGGTAATTCGCATATTTTGCAAAATGTAACTGAAGTGCATCCTTAACGTATACATTTAAAGCGGAGGTAACCCAGTTTCGAGGTACCGGATGTGTTATGGTCACGACGTGCTTACCGGTAGGCGAAAGATTTTCTTTATGAAATAGCTCAACAGCCTCTCAAGTTCCTCGTACTGAAAAATTCCCCAGACCTGAGCCACATAACACATAATGGATCTCATTACCGGTTCAAGCAGCTTATATTTCGTGCTAGGGGCAATGCTCTTTTTCCTAGAATGCCTTTGGAGCTCGAATTTATCGCTTTTTTCGCCTCCTTCAGCTTTTCTTGCAGATGTTTACTGATCGCTAGTCATTCATGGTGTGATGAGGACTCCCAAGATAACTGTACTCCTTTACCTGCTCAGGTTCTACATTATTGTACTGCCCTTTTTTATCTCGTTCGTATCGCCCAAATCCATTTTGAATATCTTAAGCTCTATAGTACTTTTAAGTTCCATAATCTGCAGTTCTGTTCTGTGGTCGCCGTGGCCGTGGTGGTCCGGGTTCAATCCCAGTCCGGGTCTAACACCTAAAAGAGTTTTTTCACGGTGCTACTTCTTTCGAATGTCTGACAAGCATCAAATACTATCATTTGTCACGACTGAGCTTTTCAACTCGCTGTTCGGAGTCGGTAAAAAACTGTAGGTCCCTTCCATTCGTGCAAAAATATAACACGCACAAACAAATGCTGTTGCGCCAACTAAGTAAGTAAATAATCTGCAGTTCTGCTGCAGTTTAGTAATCATGACTTGCATCATTGTTGAAGTTTCTGCGAATATCACAATGTCATCAGCGTACAGCAGGAGCTTGATGTTAAGACCATTGAGCATAGTCCCTCAGGTAAAAAAGTTGTGAGGTCAAAGTAGGGCTTAGGAGACAGCCCTGTTTCATACCTATTGTTGACTCGAACCAGCTTGACCTTTCCTTCCCCCCCAAACTGCCGTTTTTTTGTCCCTATAGAAGTGTAGAGGCTTTTTATCACCTTCAATATTTTTGTCGATACTCCTTGGTTACTTAGTTTATAAATAACAGCATTTCTGTCGATGGAGTTGGAAGCAGCCTTAAAATCCACAAAGAATGCAAATAATTCCCTGTCCTTATCTAAGTAAGATCGCGTTGTCCACTGTAGAAATCATATTTATATGTTATACTAGCTGTCCCGCTCGGCTTTGCGCGCGCCCTATAGCAGTCGCGTTACTTATTAGGCAAAACGCTGCTCTAGTAATGTGGTTCTGGGTAGAAATAAGAACCGCCAAATCCGACAAACCTTGTTGAATCACACCATATGTTCAAAGTGTGAATGAACAACAGCATAATTTTTCTACTATTATTTGGTTGTACCACATAAAATGTTCGATTTAGGAGCAAACATTTAAAAGCCAATAATACTTTTTTATACTTTTTTCTTTAATCAAAATAATATAAGGCATTGGCATCTACAACGCTCTTCCGACGTCAAATGTCAAGTATTAATTTTTTAAGAATTTCTGAATTTTTAACGCAATGATATCTTCAAAGGATTTTATGGGCTTTTGCTTGGCATTGCAAGACTTCCTGGCTAAATCACTTCAGACTGACTGAAACAGTACCGTGGATGGCGAAGAATTTCCAGTCCCGAATATAAGAGCTTTTGTACTGTTACACGTGAGGCATGGGGTTTAGCATTGACATGTAATAGTATTTTACCATGCCATTGCATGCACTACTTATGACTATTTCCTTAGAAAATTGTATGGGGTTTATCGTTTCTCGTGGTTAATGAAATGAAAAGTCGATCAGACTGTCACCATAAACTTTCCAAGATGAAGAGAGGAATTGGGCATGTGTTTTAGTTGTGCATATATGTATGTAGTACATATGTACATCCAACCACTGCCTAGGTCCATAAATATGCTACTTTTCACCACAGGTAACTATTCGGTGCAAATATTCTTTAATTAGAGCATACCTTCTCCGTCTTGCAGTTGAGAATTTGATAAAACTATTTACCATTCAACATGAAAGAAACATGTCCTTTAGATCCAATTTGTTTTGTTTGCTTTTTGTTTCCCTAAATATTGAATTTGTTAATAACTCGACTCCAGCGCCACCTATCGGGTCCAGATTTTGTAGTTTTCACTTTAGCCACTAAACAAACATAAATTATGAATATGAGTCATTTTGTTTAATTAATATAGAAGCTGTTAATAAAATAACTCCAGCGCCACCTAACGGGTCCAGATTTTGTAATTATTTCTTTTGGCACTATACCAACCCATATTGTGAATATGAGACATTTTGGTCAATTAATGTAAAAGTTGTTAATAACTCGACTTCAGCGCCACCTTTTGAGTCCAGATTTTGCAGTTTTCTCACTATACCAACATATATACCTATATTGTGAATATGACTTTTTTGGTCAGTTAATATGTAAGCTATAATAACTTGACTCTGGCGCCGTCTTGCGGGTAGATTGTTTGTCTATGTCCTTCCTCAGGTCCCAGTATATCTCTATACCAAATTACATTACATATTGGTTCAGCGGGTTAGGCGTGAAAAGATTTTGTTAATAACTTGACTCCAGCGCCACCTAGCGGGTGGGTTTTTCGCATATGTGCTTCCTAAAGTCTCAGGCTATCTCTCTGCCAAATCCCATTCAAATTGGTTCAGCGGTTTAGGCGTAAAAGTGTTTTTTTTTTTATAACTTGACTCCAACGCCATCTAGTGGGCGGCTTTTTCGCCTATGTTCTTCTCCGGGTCCCAGACTATCTCTCTGCCAAATTACATTACATTTGGTTTAGCAGTTTAGGCGTGAAAAGGTAATAGACAGACAGACAGAGTTACTTTCGCATTTATAATATTAGTGTGATAGTGTGATAGTGTGATTTCTAAAATGGCAGTGCATAGTGCAGTTGTGTTAGGTAGCCTGGTGGATTTAAAAGACTTTTGCCAACACAGGAGCCTCAATTTGAATTCCGCTTGCGCTGATGGTTGTTGAGAGTTCTAACTAATTTCCAGAAACCACGAAATTCGTAAAATAACGTTTGTTTACAAAAAATTCAAACCGTTTATCAGGCGCAAAGATGCGTTAAATTATGGCTGCTGAGTGCTGATTATAAACGTTAATGTAGATAAAAAGATATCTAAACAATTAAAATATACAAAAAAGATAAACAGTAAACAAGGTCGGGTTAGGGCTTACCTATTTTTGTTTTTGGACACAGGCCGTTAAAATTCAAATCTATTGAATCGTTTGTCTAAGCAAAAACTAAACGGCCTTATTTGAGGTGATTTTGTATTATATAATGTACTTTATATATTTACTTGTCATCGGTCGATTTTGTAGTGGCCAACAATGGACAACAACATACAGAAGTACTGGCATCACATCATTAATAAGATAATATCGCAATTGCTGTTCGAGTTGGTAAAACAAGAATAATTTCAAAAGTAATAAAAAAAAATGTAACAATTTAAATCCTATTATTTCTGTAGTATAGGTACCATTTGCGGCTCTTACAATTAATCCATCTTAACAAATGATGTGTCAAAAGAAAGAGAATCTCCTGGAGCACTGACGAACTGCACTTTCACTTTATAAATTTTAACAAACTGAAAAGAAGAAAGTTTGGATTTTGGGGGTTGGATTTTGTCTTGCGAGAATTCTCGCACGGGGGGTACTAGTAACATCCTATTACTTGTGCTACTGAAGTCTAAAGCCGGCATGATCTTTCTCAACGTATGCTCGTGTAGGATGGGCCATAGGTAGGTAGAAGTGGTGGTTTCGATGGAAGAAAACCCAAATAGCGCGTGCAGCGCCATTTTTATACTACAACCTCAGGTGACCCGTTTATGAGACAGTAATGTTGGGATATTTATATCCATCCTGTGGAATTTAGGGAGAGGATCAGCTCTCCCATACTTTTCCCAGATATCTCTTTGGCGTCGTCGAAGAATTGCTTGCCTAGTATGCATCTCGCTAGAGCTGGATATTTGCACAGAAAGTGAATAAGCTACTATTTTTCATTTTCATCTTTGTAGCTACGACAGAAACTGTTATGAGGGATCGCTAGTTTGGCTGCATGGTCTCCTATTGGCCAGTGTCCTGTACCATATGGCCATACATTGGTTTCTTCTTAAAATTGCTTAAAAAAATTTATTTAATATGTTTTCAAGTTCCTTAGTTTATTGAAGATCGGTAGACCGGCCGATTACACAATACAATTATTGAAAACATCAATTGTCGGACTGCCTGTATAGCACGTTTTGCCGGCCGTCCTGCTGGAACCACATTTCGTCTACGTTCATTTCCTATTTTTGGAATAAAAATAAAAACGTCTATCATGCCTTTGTAGAATGTATCGCTATTCGTCGACCATTACGGTGTTGTCATCTTTACTTTCGAAAAAAATGGCCCAATAACGCTGAAATCTGTGGCGAGTTGAGATTCTCGGGTTCAGTCGCACACTCACTTTCGGCAACAGCAAAAATATTCTCGCACAGGACGAACACAAGGATAACTTGTAGATATTTTCACAAACTTACGTCCAACATTGTAGATCAGATATACACTGGAAATCAGTTTTTAATATTTCCCAACGTTGTTCATGTATATATCCATTTATTTCGTAACGAGGAGATATGACACTCTGTTTATGCTAATTTTAAGGATTCTTTTCCTTTAATTTTAGATATTTCATATTAGCGCTTATCACCAGCGGATACTCTTTTATTCTCAATCTAATATCAAATACATTTATTGTATAGTTTTGACAGAAAAAATTATCCGGCTCGAAGGACCAAATGTTAAATAACATATTAGTTCAGGCCACCTTAGTGCTGGTGGGCGGATAGCTTAACAGAATTAATTAAAAGATTGTTTGTATATTTGGAGCCATCGTAATCAACTGTGCCAATGTATTCATTCTACCTTATTAATAAATAGTTATTATCTATACCGGATTATGCTGATATACATATGCATAACCCGGTAAAATAACTAACAACAGAGAATTGCTTGAAATTAAAGAAATCAGATTATGCTGACACACATAATTTATCAAATAATAACATTCGTAATGTTGACGTGGTGTCTGGCTGTAGTCCAGGTGCCCATGAGAATTCCTGGTTTGAACATGTACACGTGTTTTTGTACAGTATAATATAACTTTTTTAGTCTTTAACAACATTATAGTCTTACTATTTTATTCGATTGTTTCTCATTTATGAAACATTTCTTAGTATTAAGTTCATAAATTCTTGATGTCGAATAATTCAAATAACTTTGACTGAAGTCACGACCGTTAACTGACCCAAGGCAACTGTCAAAACTCACTCCAAAAGTTGAGCACAAACTAAATTCTTTGGACAAAGTGTACCATTATGATCATGGGGGTAGGGGACGTGTAGGTATTTGAAGTATTTAGAAAGTACTGTTGTTATACATGTGTATGTTTTCATGGATGTTTTAACTTTAGACGCCAACAACAAGTCGGACATCTAATTTATTTGATGAGTCGGTGCTTCCTATATTGCTGACCCCTGCTTTAATAATAGCTGCAGCTGCAGTTGCTCTTGCAAAAATTCGTCTTCTGACGACGGAGACATCAACATTTTCATAAACTTCACGAACGAAATCCATATTTTTTCGGGTTCATCAAAAAGAGTCAATAATATGAAATGGATCTTTAACCCGAGTTGAAGTACATACTTAAACTCATTCCCAGAGGGACATTGACGGATGACCGAGGCACGTGCTGGTTAAATATTGCCTACTAAGCAAACTGTTAAGTATTATTAATTTTTGTCAAAAAGCTGTCGAAAATCTGTAAGGATTTTTTGGCAGCATCTCTCCTGGTTTTTCCAATCCATTGACATATTTTTGGATGTAACTCAAAAACTAACTAATATGATTCCAATTTGGAACGTTTGACAAAACCTTGCGGCAGAGTCCACCACAATAAACTTCATCCATTTGTAGAAATCGCAGCAATACACCAAACCAGTAACAAGCTAGTAGATTGTATTGCTATGCAGAATAGGAAATACATATGTACATACATACATAGGTGTACTGTAGTACATCCTCAGAATATTTATGTCTGAGAAATTAAGCACTGTTTACGACTTATCTATTGGGATGGATGAATCTCATAAGTTTACCGACACAAAATTCTAGGCTGACCCATATCTGTCTAGCTCGTCAGTTCTTTTGTGCTCCTCTATGTTAGGTTAGGTTAGAGAGAACCGAAGGTCCATTGTGAATCCCCTCGTAGTTTGGGAGTAAATCCTCTTTTTACCAACTCGTAAACCAGTTTGTGCTCTTGATGAATCTTAGAAGATCTGATATCTTTAAATTTCCGAGTTCTGTTATTTCTTCCAAGAATCTATGACCGAAAGTACGGAGGCATCGTTCTTGGAGGGCGGGGCAGTAGCAGAGTAGATTTTCGATCGATTTGCTCTCATCCTCATCTCCGCAGCTTCTACAGATATCGTTGGACTCAGGTAGCCATTTGCTTGTCATGTGACCTATGGCACAGTGTTCTGTGATTATTCCGGTGATTAAAAGTATGGAAGATTTATCCAGATGTAGCATCGTCTTTGTCCTATTAAGATCAAGTTTCGGCCATTAAGAACGAGATGTGACGCAGTCGGTTCGTGTGAGCCACAGAACGTTGGTCTCTTTTTCTGTTTCATGGTCGATTATGCTGAACAGGGTTTTGGCAGTATGGAGGTGTCAGCATCACTATTGCTCATGGCTGATCCAGCTCTGGCTAGTTCATCTGCTATCTCGATATTGCTATGTCGGGGTACCCAGTACAGTCTAACCTTATGGTGTCTCATGGCATTTAGTACATTACGACATTTTTGGACTGCCTTTGATTTTATTGTATTTGATCTTATAGCTTTTAGAGCTGGCTGACTATCCACCAGAATGGCTATCTCCGACGGAGCAAGGTCGCTTTATTTATGAATATTGTAGCCTTTTTAATCGCCTGTAATTCCGCTTGGAAAACACTGCATGCATGCAGTAGTCTGAAAGATTCCCCTTTATTAAAAATATCTGAGTGGGAACCTGCTCCAGTACCTATGTAAGTCCATCTTTGAGCCGTGTCGGTGAAGAGTGTTTTTTCCCGGTCTCTGATCACCTTGTTTGACAGCCTACTGGGAAATAGGATTGGTACATTGAAGTTGAAGTGAGGAGTAATGTAGTCTGAAGTTTTTATTAGAATTTCAGGATTGCATCTCCTCAGTTGTTGTATTTCTGCGAGTATCGCCGCATGTCCATACGTGGTTTGTTTTAGCAATTTGGATTCTCTTATTCTGAGGGCTGCCTTTGCTGCTATTGATCTATGTTACTCTGGCCAGGAGCCCAGAGGAGTGTAATATTAAATCGACTGATTACCCACAATGTTTTAGTATTTTTTTATTTTTGTTTTCGAAAGGGATAAAAAATCGATTGTACCACATAGTATTGTCTTAGAAAATCAAAAGAGCGGCTCAATACTTTTGATAGAATTGAGGATCTCAGCGTGGTAAATCTAAAGACTTAGGCCAGGGATTAAAATTGATATTCTATCAAATTAGATGATGAGGTTGAGTGATGTGCTTCATTGGCGGACCGACTATCATCTAATATTACTCCGTCATGATTGCAGTGCTGAAACTAAGTTCCATACATGCTTCTTTGATTACGCCTGGAAGACACTAAAACAGTCTGAAATACAGTGGGATTTTGTTATTCTTATTTCAGCTGTGAAGATCCGAAACTTGAATCCATCTTGGAGCTTGGACCCGTCGGTCGGTGAAGATCGGTATTTGGTATTTTGATGCAAAAGAGTCGTTTTTCCATTGCATTCTGATCGAAAAATAGTCTTGGATAGCTTTGCTGAAGTCCAGTTTGTAACCAGAAGTGGTTAGGGCAAGAGTTCTCGTTAATGTGTTTATGATCTTGCTGTGACCATATGCCTTTGAAGAACAGCACCGGTCTCCAGTTAGTCGCCGCCTTTTACCGAGATTTTCATTGCAACATAGAAGGCGATGCAAGCCTTGCATTAATAGTGAAATCGCGAGTTGTATTTAATCCATCAGAATCTAGTGGCGCATGGCAATACATAAAAAAATAAATAGCTTCTCGCAACCATTTGTGTGTGCGTGTTATTTTTACCACGAATGGAAGAGACTTACAGTTTTTTGCCGACTCCGAACGGCGAGTTGAGAAGTCTCTCATGACAAATGATACTCTCTGATTGCTTGTCAGACATTCGAAAGAGGTGGTACCGTGAAAAAACTTTTAGGTGTTTTGCTGGGATTCAACCTGGGCAGCATGCGTAGTAGTCCAACGCACTAACCACCACGGCCACCACTACAATGGCAATGGCAATACGTACTAGTAACGAAACAAATCAATGTTGAGGATTCGAATGGTTTGTGTATGACATATGTATGTACATTGTACATTATACATACATAAATAGATATTAGTCCTAGATCTTCATAGGAATCAGCGGATTTAAGATGATGCTATATGACTCATATCATATATTTGCACCCTGTTTGCGCCCTTATGAACCTAACTGTTAGTGTCAGTATTCTGAAGTACATATGTACTGTACATATATGTATACTAAGTGCCAGTTATTACTACACGAGCGATGGCGTGTTGTAAATAAAACATCAAGTTATAACTAATCTAGAAATACATACCTAATAACAGATCTAGATAGCAATATTCTCAAAGCATAACCTTATAAATTTATTAAACCAAAGCTGAATAGTAATACATACAGCTGCGAGCAAAAAAATAGCAGTGCCACTAAAGAAGTTGCATTCATTCAAAAATACAACAAATTAAGCAATATTTTTTAAAAAAATGTACCAATAATATAAACTGCGTCTTATAATATCTACATTATTAGTTTTTGATTTAATTAAAATAAATTAACATAAATGCTTTTTATCGAAAGGAACTTCAAAAAACGGCGAGCAAAAAAATAGCAGTGCTCTTTCTTCGCCAGCTTACTTTATCAAAAAAGTAAAAAGAAAATACTAAATTTACATAAATTAGTATGAGGTGTTATTAAGTCCTTAGTAGTATGCCTTTAATTACTTATTAAAGCTGCGTAAAACCGTTTTACAGAGTCTACAAGATGCTGGCACCTTTCGGATGATATTGATCTCCAAGACTGCTGAACTACCCCTCCCAACTCGTTATTTTTTGTTTTTTTTTGTGCAGTACATATCTCTTTTATATAGGCCTATACATTTTCAATAGAATGGAGATCGGGATATTGAGCAAGCCACTCCATGAACTCAATCAATATATCCTGACACCATTGTTTAACTGTTCACGTCCTGCCTTTCGGGTCGTTGCCCTGCTAGAAAACCCATTTTAGTAACATTTCGCCTTCGGCACATGACAACATGATGTTTTGCAATATATCAACGTATGAGTGCTGGTCCATTATACTTTTATGCCAGTATATGGGACCAATACCATAGTATGAAAAGCATCCCCAAATCATGATATTAGATCCACCGAGTTTTTTAGTTTTTGTTGTGAATCAAGGATCATGTTTTGTATTGGGTGGATGCCTGACATACTGCTGAGATACGTTTCCGCTATACAGGAAGGTTTTGGTCTCATCAGTACACATTATATTACTCCACTTCTTAGCGGGGCAAGACTAATGCTTTTTCGCAAACCTCAGCCTTTTTGATATATCAATTTTCTTGAGAGGTGGGACTTTCGTGGACTTCGAGCACTAAAAAAGTGTTCCCTCATCCGTCCTCTAAAAGTGTGAATACCACATGTTAAGTTAAGCACACCCACAATCTGGGTAGCTGCTGCAGAAAGATGTATCCCAGAGTGCCTTGCAACACGTTTCACCATTGAAGGATGCAAAATTTTGTTCCGGCCGCGAGTTTTAACCTTCATTTTATATTTTACAGCATTTCTTATCATTTAAGCGTTACACCCAGAAGTTCCAGAATTTGTTTGTACGTTTTCCCATCTTTTATAAGCAATTTAATTAGCTCGCACCTCTCTGGTGTGCAGTGTAGTCCACGACCTACTTTTATCGAAAAAAATTAATCGGTTTTACTACAATTTGATTAAAAATAAAAAGAAGGAACTTTTATCTTACTTTTCTATAAGTTAGATTCCAAAATCAAGTAAAAACAAAATTTGTATACCGAAATCTAATAAGCACTGCTATTATTTTGCTCGTCTCAAAAAGTATGAGATGCACTACTAATTGATATTTTAAAACAGAAGTGAGGATTTACCATTGCAATATGACGTCATGTGAACAACATATTGTTGATAAGTATAATATTACAGAAAAAGTCACAAGAAATATTAATACAAAAAAAATATTAAGGAAAATGTTGCTTTCAAGGTAGCACTGCTATTATTTTGCTCGCCACTGTACATAAACATATCTCATTACGTTTACATTATGTAATTAATCATTAAACAGAATTCGTTTATACTTGAGTTTGGGTTAACGTTCTTAAAGAAATACCATTATCCTTTCAGAAAGACTAATGACTATCGTTTTCAATGTTATGCTACGCATTCCTTACTTACATGTGTAGGTGTACATACAGTCGTGGCGAACTAATTAAGAACGAGGGTACTAAAAAATATTATTGCATTTTTTTTTTGCTTCAAGTTGAAAGATATTGTACAGTCAGCGTCAAAAGTGAGTAGACAACAATGCATACATTAATAACAATCACTTTTCATATAAAAACAAAAAAGATTCAAAATATTGAAAAACGGTTAAACAAAGTTTTGTTCATGTGTAACAAAAAGTTCATAAAAAACAACAACAACAACTTCTTTTTTTTAAATATTAATGTTAAATAGTCCATACATAAATTATAGGAAAAGTGAATAATAACAATGTATGCATTGTTGTCTACTCACTTTTGACGCTCACTGTAGGTATTTTGTTAATCTTCTTCTTTATATATAAAAAATGAGCTGTTGGTTTGATACCTCAAATCTCATAAACTAACCATCCGATTGAGCCGAGACTTACACTATATACTTTCTATGATGTTTGAAGTGTTCGTACATCCATAAATTTCTAGTTTTCCGGAACTCAAAAATGTTTGAACTCACCGTACGATCAAGTTGAAACTTACACAGTATATTTGTAATGAAGTGGGAAATGTTCGTACATCAAAAGTTTTCAGGTTTTCCGATAGATGGCGCTGCAAAACCAAAATTTCAAAATCCTCCGATTGAGCTGAAACTTACAGAATATATTTGTTATGAAGTGAGAATGTTTGTGAATCAGTTTTCCGATAGATGGCGCTGAAAACCAAAATCTAAAAATGATTACTACAGCAATGCACTTTTGATTTACGTGCACTTTTGATTCACGTGTACTTCTCTCTTTCCGAACCAATGTTTTGTTGTCCGCCAACCTTTCTCCGATTTCTGAAAACGATAACTTCTCAATATTTCTCATCTTTACAATGGCCTCCCGCATCTGTGACGTGTAGCTCTTTTTTTTCCCATTTTTTTGTCCATTTTTTTTATTAAATCAAGTTCTAAATCATCAAAAATTTATTTCTTTTTCAAACTCAAAGAAAAAAAATAAATTTGATTGAAGACTGTTTTCAACGTAGGGTAAAGGTGTTAACAGTGGATTAATTTTTACTTATTGCGCCGTTGAACTCGCATTTATCATAGTATAGCCTTGATATTTTTTTCACAGCTTTTTCAATGTTTTGTCTTAATTTTAAGCCCAAAATCTCAAAGCTTTATTAATAATGAGATAGTGAAAAAATTATTTGAAACTACCCTTCCCATGTGATCCACTGTGTACAATGGGTGTACACAGTGAATCAGTGCATGGTACACAGTGAAACAGCGATTTAAAATCAATTTATTCAGTAAAAACATAAGTTTTTTTCATAACATATATATATTTATTAATTCATTTTATTGTTTAGGGATAGACAAAAGAATAAAAACGAAAATAAAAACTCTTCCAGTATTAATACAAAAATAAATAAAAAAAACTTAACAGTTCTTGTAAAAATATCACAAAAAACTGGTAATTCAGTTGCTCATAATTATTGCTAGCAATTATTGAAAAATTAACATGGATTGAAAATTTTTAATTCTGGAGCCTCGAAATGCTACCATGTTCATGATTCACTGTGTACCACTTTCAACTGATTCACTGTGTACAATGTTGTCATTTCGCAAAAACATGTTAATAATTTATAAAATATTTCACCACAGTAAACAAATCGACAAAAATTATTAGGTCTATATAAACAAAAGTACGAATATTAAACTCAAATGAACGCACAGTAAAAATGTGTTCTTTTCTCATTTCCAGATTCATTTTAAAATAAAAAGAGACCTTATGAGAGCTATTAATTCACTGTGTACTCTGATTCACTGTTGACACCTTTACCCTAAGTACCTACAAAATGAACAATTATCGTTACTGGTCTTATTTGTTTTATACAGTACTGTATTTTAAAAAGCTGTTCCGAAGCAGGGACCAATAAAATAACGGATTCTTTTTATGGGGAGCCATCTTCATTTTATTGTAATGGCAATTTTTCTTAATTTTTGTAATCGTTCTTAATTAGTTCGCCACGACTGTACATGTGTTTGATTGTCTGCATATTTTTGTCGGTTGCCATACTTGCTGGTTCTACTGAAAACAAGGCAAAACCCCAAATTAAAACGGCGTACCTACTTTCCTTAAAGTACTGTCCGAGTGTACGTATGTATTATTACTATAATTATATATCTAATTCCGAAAAAAAAAAATCTTAAGCTGTGTACTTGAAATTGTTCTAGTAGAATTAATTAATTAACATTCCCCTGTACAATATTTCAGTAGAAAACTCTACTTGCGATAATCTGATTAACTTGACATGAGTGTGGTAAATTAATTCCATTCATCCCACAGTATCATGGTATTTGCATAGTGAAATATAAGTTAGGCCATTTTGTCACCTTGCAAACCTAACGGTCCTTTAAATTGCTCACTGACACGATACAATAAGTACGGTACCTACAGCGCCGGTGCCAGAGTTATTAATTAAATTGTTCCGGCTGAACCGGGCTGAATTCCGCTGAAACATGATACGTATGTACATATGTATGCAAATGTAATACAATCGTGCCGCTTCTGTTTCGAGATTCGTGAATAATTCTTAGAACTATGTACATCTGAGAATACTCGTATCTTTTATGAATAATTACATTTTTAATGATTTACCTGTGATTGGAATATCCATACATTCATAATGAAAATATGTACAAATAACTCGCATGTGCATACAGAAACAGCAGAATTATTGAATATGTAATTCCGAAATACCTACGAGGTAGTTTAATTGCTGGAATTATTTCTTTAAATCAGTCAAATATTAAAAATAACAAAAGAAATTAAAAAAAAAAACGTATCGTGTAATCCCTTTGCGATACTACGAGTACGAGTTCGGTTTTTTATCCGAGTCCGAATGTATGTTAATCTCCAGGCGTGGTGACTAACAGGTGTAATTCCGTTCCCAGAATTTTAATTAACAAGTAATGGGCTTTGGAGGAAATCCAATAATGCCAATTCGAATTTCTCGGTGGTTTTCAAGATTATATTACGAGTGATTGATTGAGTGCCAATAACACCAGTTTTCAAGCCCTTACACTAAAGGATTTTATTTGTTATGAATTCATCGAAATTTATTGCAATTTAGTTGCAATTCACTTATTCACACACAAACTTCTTTATGACGAACCTTCAAGGGTCAATGGACAAATAAACTTGTTCATTATACATATATGCAGGGCCGGTTCTAACAGTGTTGGCGTGTAAGCGCCCCAGAAGCAACTTAAAAAATGTTTGATCTTTTCCACATCTCATTTGCTATAAGTCTCGCCTTATCTAAAAATTAAAAAAAAACTTGTCATTAGTTCTTAGTTCGACTAAAAACTTTTTCATTGAGCACAAAATTTCAACTGCAAGCTTAAGGCAAATACTGCTTTGTGTCTAATATTGTGTACCAAATAACAACACAACAAATAAATTTAAATTCGCTTAGCTAACTACCAAGAGATTGAGGCATATCTTGGACTTTTTGATTATAATTTTCTGAAATTTCAACAAGAGCCTATAAACATCTCCCAAGTATAATTTTAGTGGTTTTATTGCATCTATTCTGCTTAAGGCGGTTATATAGCAAGCGTGCGTAATACAAGCGCTTGCTCGCGTTTTAAATTAAATGCATTTTATAGAGCATGGTGATTGTGATTTTTACAAGCGCGAGTAAGCGCGAGCAAGTGCGAGATAAAATGCTCTGATAATTTAAAGCGCGAACTCGCGTGAGCAAGCGCCTTAGGCTGCGGTTATATATGTAGCAAGCGTGTAATACAAGCGCGAGCAAGCGTTTTCAATTACAAGCGCGAGCACGCGCTAGCTTAAGCTTGTAATGTGTTCGATTAAAATTGAGCTAGTTAACGCTTCGGTTTCTGTTTAGGTCTAGCAAAGTGCACAACAAGTCGCTATTTTTAGAGGAAGAACTTTTATTTTTATTTTACAGACTGGCATTTAGATTTAACAAAAATGGACAATTGAGACGGTGACACTAGGATTTGGAAAGTATGTCGCTATCATGCTTTGAACTCTGCGATTTTAGCCCAAAGTGAGTTTTAGCGGTCATTTGGCGACATTCCTCTATCCAGGATGATATCCAGGAACTCAACTTTAGGTTGGCCGCCAAGGTCTCTTAATTTGACTGCACCTGATTTTTTTTTACTTACTTTGAATTAATGGAAAAATAATTGAAGCAATTCCCGCAGAAACCCTTCAGGCAGTAATGAACCACTGGATACCATTTCAAATCAGTCATTTTAGAATGTCATTAAAAAACATAATAAAAATAAATTAGCTTTGAAATTAACTAAATATGAATTGAAAAAAAGTTATTTGAGTTTTTTTATGAAGCAATATTCATTAGCAACTCTGTATACAAAATTATACAAAAAGAAAAAACCACAAACAACGCCATTTCCGAACTTCGATTATTCATTTTTCACTATCCATCTTCGGTTAGTATCAGTTTTCGACTTAACTCGCGCTTGCAATTGCAATTCAACTCACTGCAGAAATTTTACAAGCGCGTGCTCGCCCTTGCTCGCGCTTACTCGCGCTTGTAAAATTTTGTTACATAACCACCATGCTCTGATAAGATGCATTTAATTTAAAGCGCAAGCGCTTGTATTACACGCTTGCTATATAACCGCAGCCTAAGAGTCAAACTACTAAGATGTTTTTTTTAAACCGACCATCTGCCTACAGAACTTGAATAGAAAACATAGATACTCTCAACTTTATCGAAGAATGCAACTGCATCAGTAGAGCATTGAACATCATCAAAGCTCTAGGTTCCAAAACCTTAGTTCTCGCTTGCATACCACAATGTTTCCCTCTCATATAAGTACCATTATCATACTCTTCTCCTCTACAATTCACTAATAGAATATCCAAATCAGCAAGTTCATTCAAAACTAAATCAGTTAAGCCAGACCCAGTTGTTTTTTTTCGCAACAATCCCAAAAAATATTCTCTAATTTTAAACTTTTTCGTATTTTGGTCCACTATTCTTACTACTAAAGTTATTTGCTCCTTTCTACTTATGTACATATATCAAGCGTACAATCTACTATAATCGAAGCCAAGGAGAATCAAGGCATTATTAAACGCAGGGAAAATTGAATAAATTACATACTAATTTTCAATATTTTTAAAAATGTGCTATCTACCACTTGAAGTGCTAATGTTCTGAATTGAATAATATCTTTTGTTTTCGTAACCGCAGGTTGCATTTTTGTATGTAGTCTTGTTTTGTTATCAATTAAATATTAAATGCATAACATATAAGAAGGAAATGTTTTTTAATTGGTTGAAAACACGACAATGCAAAAGGGATCAAAAAAAAAGCAAATGTGCTATCTTTCTGTCGCGATCTGTACATACATATGTCACAATAAATTTAATACGTATGACCTGAGTTTGACTCTCTTTCTCTTCAGCCAAATCGAACGTTTTGATATATCGAACAAGGTTGCAAAACCAAATTTGAAGTTCGCATCGTTTTAGATAGGAGCATTGCCTTGGCGCAGAATTTGAATCCTGCTCCACAACTTCCGACATGTTTGTTGATTTGTATGGATTTTGGTAGGCGCAAATGGAGCGGTATGATAAGACTGCTCCACAGCATGTTGGCAGTGAAAATTTCGTTTTTGGCAATGGGCTGAAAGGGTCGACTGGATATTTAATATGAAACAACAGAGTCTACTATGGTTGCAGCAGAGAAATGTTTGTCTCTGGTTGTAGTTGGGTACAGATAAAAATTCTGCTAACTGGTCTGTTATACCAATTAGCAGCAGAGAAAGAGAATAAAATGTTGTGGGAATAAAATGTTAAATGGAAATTTGGTGATTTTAATGTGTGTGTATTTTTTAAAGTACAGTGATTGAAATGTGTGGATTGTTATTTGAGAAGTACGGTGAGAAATATTTGTTTGTGAAGAATATAAATACATATAAGCAAACGAGTAGATCTGTTTTTTGGATAGTATTTATTTTAGTTTTTACGCCTCTTGCTTTCTAGCGCCTGGCGCGGCTGCGCCACTCGCTCCTATGTAAGGTCCGGCCCTGCATATACATATGTATGTATGTATTTCGCTATACAGGAACTTTTGGATCTGACAGTGACTTTTTCCGATTTTTGTGTCAAATGGTTTTTAAAAAACGATCAATAAACGCAAGCCCATTTTCAAGTACAAGTTTTAGGGATGCTATATATTCTGGCGACCGTGGCCGTGGTGGTTAGTGCGTTGGACTACTACGCATGCTGCTCGGGTTCAATTCCCAGCCCGGGTACAACACCTAAAAAAGTTTTTCACGGTTGCCACCTCTTTCGAATGTCTAACAAGCAATGAAATCGTATCATTTGTCAACTAATCCGAAGAAAATCCAATGCTGAGCGTACCAAAACTAAGAGATATGGTGGATAAGCATCTGAAGATTAATTATTGCAATACTGAAACTGTTCGGACATATCTAGGTAGATCTGGATCAAATGGTAGAACTGCAAGGAAGAAGCCATTCATTAGCCAGACGAACAAAAGGGTTCAATTGGAGTTCGCTCAGAACCACAAAATGAAAGACGTTTGTTTTGGAAAAGCGTTTTAACTATGGATGAGAGCAAACATAACCCTTTTGGATCAGATGGAAGGGTAAACGTTTGGAGAAAGCCGAATAAAGAGATGAATCCTAAGCATTTGCGTCCCACAGTTAAGCACGACAGTGGTCATCCTATGGTCTGGGGTGGAGGATCAGCATCTTGGTCTGGTAGCTTACATTTTATTGAAGGGAATATGGATAAATATCAATATTCAGATATTTGCAAAACAATTTAAAACAATGTCCTAAAAATTAAAGATAGATTGATGGAATTAAAGATACTTTTCAGCTCAATCAAGACAATGACCCGAAGCACCCGGCTGGAAGTATTAGGGACTAGATGTCGTAACATTGTCTAAGAGTGATCAAATACCCACCGCAATCATCGTATTTTATTATAACTGAAAATTTATGGCAAAAATTGGAAATCGAGATTCGAAAACATGAAATTTCCAATGAAAATTAACTAAAGAGAGTGTTATTGGAGGAATGGTAAAAATTAGTCCAGACTTTAGCAACAAACTTGTAGAACTAGTTCCAAATCAACTTAAATCAGTTACAAAACAAATAGAATGCCAAAAACAGTACTAAATATTGAAATATTTACGCTTTGACAAGTTTTAGAACTTAAAAATTACTGGACCATTTTCACTGTGAGATGAAATTTGATTTCTTATTTGTGTTTTCCTATTATTTTGATGTATTTGTAATTGAATGTTTAAATTTGTTGGTGTTTTGAAAGAAGAATATAAAAGTCAATTGAATCTGAACATTTTCAATTTTTATTTTTCTTGAGTTCGTGGAATTTTTCGATGAAGATTAGGTTGGTTCGAGGTGGGCCATTTTCACTGTGAGCCACTGTATGTGTATGTACATCGGTGTGCGTTTATAGAATCGTTGGATGTATGGAAGGAAGTATGCTCATAAGCAGGGTTTGGTGGATAGGTAGAAGTGGTGGTTTCGGTGGAAAGGATACCCAAATAGCACAAGGGGCGCCCTTTTTATACCACAACCTCAGGTGACCCGTTTATTCGTATGTAGGTTTCTAGGTTAATATATTTATATCCAGCTTGTAGAGTTTAAGAAGAGGATCAGCTCTCCAATCCTTTTCTCGGATATCTCTTTAAGGTTGTCGAAGAATGGTTTGCCCAGCATACTTTGCCTGAATTTTTTTTTTTTTTTTTTTTATTTCCCAAAGTAAAATATTACATCTGTCTTAATGATGACACTAAGTAATTGTTATTAAAGTTTTTGAAGGGATACATTTGTAGACTTAGACCATTGTCTATAGATACATTTCTAACGTTATGTGCAATTTCACAACTTTCTATTTATTTTCTATTTATTTAGCTATTGTTATTATTATGTTTTTTTCTTTTTTTTATTTTTTTACATAAATATACGAGTACTTTAAATATTTTGTAGGTCAACGGGCTTGCGTCTTTTTAGTCGTCTTCTTGAATTCATTTCCTGCTCAGGTAAACTTCGTAATTGAGAGTTGGTGTGGTCACAAAGCGCTATTTGATGTCGTCTGCTGATCATTTTTATTTCTTCTTTTACGGTGAGGATGTTGAGGTCGTGGTGTAAGTCGGCATTGGTTATGTACCATGGTGCATTTACTATAATAGTCCGAAGAATTTTTGTTTGTAGTCGTTGGATGATATTAATATTTGTCGTGCAGGCAGTTCCCCAGATTTGAATCCCGTAGGTCCATATAGGTTTTATTATTGTCTTGTAGATTAGGAGTTTGTTTTCTGTTGATAACCGTGAGTTCTTCCCTAGAAGCCAGTAGAGTTGTCTGAATTTGTTTTTTATTTGGTTTCGTTTATATAATATGTGTGATTTCCAAGTCAATTTTTTATCTATAAGCATGCCCAGGTACTTCGCTTCATTGTCAATAGTAATTTCTTTGTTGTTCAGAATGATGTTTTCAGCGATATAATTTCTTTTCGTAGTATATACAACTTGTACTGTTTTTTCCTCGTTTATATTGATTCCCCATTTCTGGAACCAATCTACTGTCTTCTCAAGTGCTATTCTGGCTTGTTGAGTGGCTAAGTCTAATCGTTTGTTCGAAGAAAGGATAACCGTGTCGTCTGCGAAAGTAGCTATCATAGCGTTGTCTGGTTTAGGTATGTCTGCTGTATATAAAAGGTAGAGCGTTGGTCCTAGAACACTTCCTTGGGGGACACCTGCGTCTATTCGGCATAACTCGGAACACTCATCGTTGTGTGAGACGTAGAAGTGTCTGTCGTCCAGATAGCTTTTAATTAGCTCAGAGAAGTCCGGCAGCATGTTTTTTAATTTATGTAGAAGTCCTTCATGCCAAACACTATCAAAAGCCTTGGCTACGTCAAGATATACTGACACGCAGTATTTTTTTTCATCTAAGTCGTTAAAAATTTTGTTAGTAACTCGATGGACTTGTTGTATAGTCGAATGTTTTTGTCGAAAACCAAATTGGTGGTCCGGTATGAGTTTTTGTTGTAATACAACTTTGTCAATACGATTAAGTAACAGCTTTTCAAATATTTTGGATACTATTGGTAGTAAACTTATCGGTCCTGAATAAGCCACTCTTTTTCATTTTCATCCTTGCAACTTCGGCAGATTGTGAGCGATCGTTAGTCTATTGGGAGGACGCTTGTGCGCTTTACTGACTGCCAGTGCCAGTTCGTTTGTTTTTGAACTATTTTAACTTGGCCATATCTTTCTGGATATGACACAGTTTGTCAGACTGGTCCACCTGAGACTGGCTAGTTTCAAAAAGTATGAGAGAATATTGCCCTTAACAGCAACTATAGCAATATAAACGTTTTTCGCTAGTGAGCTGTTAGGGACTGGACCTCGCCTGGCAAGCTCGTCGGATCTCTCGTTCCCTTCTATGGCGCTATGTGCTGGAAGCCATCAGAGAAGAGTGACTCTAACTTGATTACAAAAGCGATTGAGTTCATCCTGGCAATGATGTACTACTTTCGATGAGGTGATTGCCAAATTTGTTGCTTTAATCTGTATTAATTGTGTAGGGTCATTAATTAAGTTGTGCCAGGCCTCGATGGTCGCTAGTAGCTTGTCCGTCCAATTTTGGGTATTTTTTTCGAGCTGTATGTTTTTAATAACAAACAAAATGTGGGATTCTCAGGCTTTAATTATTCCTGCTTCACTAGCATAAGCCAACGACAACACGGAACCCATGGGAAACATCGCTCGATCTTGGAGGCACAATTGAAAGGCTCATGTGTCAAAATCAATTTGGCGATATTCTCTCTAGTACGCACATTCTACTGATGTGTTGGTGTTTTGCATAATCTAGTGAGTATGTGGTAAGCAATCAGTTTGACGTATGGCTTGACATTGATGATTATATGCGTCATACAAATAACGAAGTCGTCTTTTAGTTTAGCAAAGCGACTCGATGAGTGATTTTCCAATTTAATTTGGATAATTTGGTAACGTTGTTCCAGGGTGATCTATTCAAGACTAGCTGTTGTCCGCAACAGTGGATCTTGAATGATAGAAAGGAAGTAGAAGAAAGCAAACAACTTCAAGGTCCATATTATTTAAAGCACGAAATCATTTTTAGTAGCGCCATCTATCAAAGACAGGGCAAACAATTCTTGGAAGTCCGGGAAGGTACGGTTTTCAGTAATTTTTTTTTCGAAAACATGGTTGCAAAAGTGAGTGACGCGACTGTTTGTATGCACGGGAGGACACTGTGAGGAAAATCCCGGAAAATTTCCAGGAAAATTGGAAGTCAGGGAAGGTACGGTTTTAAGTAATTTTTTTTCGAAAACAGATGGCGCCGCACATCGACTTTGACATTTGTTGATGACTCGAAAACTGCCAGGCGGCGTGGTTGATCCACTTGGCATTGCGCAGTATGACATGACTTTGACATTACGTTGATGATTAGAAGAAATGTGGTTGATCATCTTGCTATTGCGGAATGTGACAGGTGTCAGATAAAATAAATGTTTTAAAAATGGTGTGATTCCAGTCGATTTGTCACCGGTCTTATTGAATTTCCATTGAATTTTTGCAACTTTACAATGACGCCGGAGGAGCTCATCACGAACGTTTTCCGGAATATCAATGAAAATTATGCTAACCATGATTGGCTGAGTGCACGAGCGATTTTGGATTCGGAGAACAAAGATGTCGATCATTTGAATTACGTTATTCAAAATCAAATCGCCGGTGAGTTACATTCATAGAAATCAGTCGACTCCGTGATGGACCAAAACGAAGTCACCAACTATCCGACGGAATTTTTGAATTCCTTGGATGCTCAGGGCTTGCCGTAATACAATTTGAAATTGAAAGTCGGCCCTGTTATAATTTTGCTGCGCAACCTCAATGCACCAAAACTTTGTAACGGGACGCGTTTGATTGTTAAGAATCTTAAATCAAATATGTATCATTCAAGCGACGACTTTCAGGGGAAAATGCAAAGGTGAAAATGTTCTCATTCCGCGGATTTCGCTTATTCCAAACGATTTGCCATTCGTATTTAAGGGTCTTAAATTTCCCGTGTGTCTTGCTTTAGCTATGACAATTAATAACTCGCAAGGACAATCGCTGGAGGTTTGTGGCATCAATCTTGAATTCCCATGTTTCTCACATGGTCAATTGTATGTGGCGTGCTCACGTATCGGCCTTTGTACGTGTACGCGCCCGAGAATACAACAACACGAGAAAAATGTTGTGTACCATAAAGCACGTCAGTGAAAAAGGTTTGATTGAAACACAGCGATATTTTTACACTTCAGTTATTTCCATTGTTTTTAATAGACTTGTTTGAATAAACAATTTTAATTCGTCGAATTACATGATGCAACATGTGCATGCTCAGAATTATTATTTCACATATATATATGTACCATACACATATCACATTAACAAATTTGGGCGGAACGAATTTCGCCGGGTCAGCTAGTTATAATATAATAATATATTTCTATACTATCTACATACATAGATAAAGGGTATCCCAAAATTTACGCAGATGATTGAAGATGATTTTTGTTTTTAAAAAATCTGTTCATCATTTCAAAAATGTAATTTAATTTTACTCCCAGTAATCCATCATCATATTCCCTTAATCTTAACTAGGACATTAAATATAATTAAAAAATTAAACTCGTCGCACAACATACCGGAAAGGGCAGAACAACATCTGCCACCGGGCCAGCTAGTTTTATGTAAAAATTCATTTAAAAATCGGCCTATACTCCGCACAGGATGTCAATTGTCAATTAGTTTAGGAGTTTATCTCCGTCGAAGTTTGACATGTAAAAGCGTGACATTAAGATTTATATATTGTTATTATGATGATTTGCCAGGCTATACTGAACCTAAATGTCAAAAAGCGGCTATAGATTGACAGCTCAGTTTGACAGTTATCCCTATCGTAAGCTCTATTTCAAGAACTTACTTACTTAACGGGCTCCCGACCCGTGAAGAGTCTCTGCCTTATACACGGCAGCCTTCCACTCTCTTCGATCCCGGGCACGCTGCTTCCAGTCGTCTAGACCAAGCGCACTGGCATCCGCGGTAGCTTGGTCTTTAAACCGGAGGTTCGGTCTTCCTTGTCGTCTCGAACCTGGGGGCTGTGATTCGAAGATCCTCTTTGCTGGAGCATTGTTGTTCATTCGCTCGATGTGGCCGAGCCAGTGTAGTCGACGTGTTTTGGCTTTTCGGACTACATCCACATCTTCGTACAGCTCATAGAGTTCGCGGTTGTATCTTCTTCTCCATTCGCCCTCCTCGCATACGGGACCGAATATCCGACGAAGAATTTTTCTCTTGAAAGTATTCAAAATCTGCTCTGCTCTCCTGCTTATCGTCCAACACTCGGCTCCATACAGCAGAACTGGCAGGATCAATGTTTTGTAGAGCATGCATTTCGTCTTCCGAGTTAGGAGTTTTGAACCCATTTGTTTTGCAAACCGAAAAAGCAGCGGATTCCTAGGATAAGTCTTCGTCGAATCTCCACATAGGTGTCATTCGTGGAGTTGATGTTTACTCCGAGGTAGGAAAACTCCTTAACCACTTCGAAGTTACTGTTGCCAACAGTGGGTGGGCAGATGCTTCTTTGTTTGTTGACTTGGTTTTGTCCTCATTCACTTCAAGGCCAACTCGTTTCGCCTGTTCTTCAATTGCCGTAAAAGCTCTAAGACGGAGCGCGATGATGTTTACACAGAACGTTGGATAGGATCTTATATGCGACATTAAGCAAGGATATCCCTCGGTAGTTCTTACAGGACATAGGATCGCCTTTCTTGAAGATGGGGCATATAGAGCTGATATTCCAGTCATCGGGCATGGCTTCCTCCACCCATACTTGGTTGATGACCTAAACAACAAAGAATCTTATAAGCTGTGATACACAGATTTTCGGGGATGTAAGTTCTTAAATTTACCCCTCCTTGTTTCTACAGCTTCTGCAGAAATTATTGGAACAAAATTAGCCAATGACTTGCGGCTACTTTAATTTAGAGACTTTTGTGCATCAATAGCGCGGTGCCCACTACGAATATTTTCACAAGTTTTGAATGCCCTTAGGGACAGATTCTACCATTTCTGACTTAAACATCAAGGAGCTTTTCAATATACAATAACGGTATTTACTATCGATCGCTACAAATCTACTATCGACTGTAGCAAGATGCAATTCATTACAAAGTAATTCAGACAAGTTAGGTATTTCAATTGGCCAAGCCCAAGGTTTTCGTGATAAGTTGCCACGTGGCAAGGGCAGTTCAAAAGATCACGGCCCTTACGATGACCTTTGTCGCATTACGTACTTAGTTACCTACCTTCCATAACACGTTGTTACGCTCCAATCATCCGGGGAGTCACTTCAAATCAAAGCTAAACTACGCAGTGTACCCTCTTATTTCTCTACAACAATACGAATTCATTAGGAAACTGAAATGTATATGTATAGTCACTCAGAATTAACTTAAATTGGTTCAACGAGTTCAAATTTGTTGTCGTTTAGTTGTTTTGATATTCCCTCACTGACTGTGACACTGTTCTGTTTAGTTGTTGTCGGTTGCCACTGTTCTGTTGGAGCGCTAGGAATGAGGCACAAATAAGTAAGTGTACCCTATACCCCATTAATGTGGAGATACATTCATTATGAAGAAACGAAACTTAAATGGACAATCAACAACAACCGAGAGGGATATGAGAGAATCATCTGCTAAAATCGCGCACTGATTTCTTTTTCAGTATGAAATACGCGCGCGATCACAGCAGCCACGGACCACGATCTTTGGCTGTTTTTGTCTGTATAGTTTCGGGTAGAGTAGCCGTAGACATTTTGTATCCATTCTATAGATGCTAGAGCTAGGATGAAATTGAAAATCATGAAAACTCACAAGGGAAATCAATTGAATATCAATAAGATCAGTGATAGCGATTCGATGAGTAACGATCAGTGCATTTGCAAGCTCGGTGTAAACGAAAAAACTGGACGGGTTCAGTGGTGTCCTGGTTTTACCTGTTGTAAATTTTTAATTATTCTTCCAGTGGTGATGTTGCCAATCACTTTGGTTCTGATTTTACTGATGAGGATGGATGGCATGATGTACGCGCTGAACTTGCAGAAGACCATCGACAGCAGGCAAATCAGCGACGACAACTACTTGCTGCAATCGGATTTGGATGAAGTCGAACGGGTGTCACGGTGTATGTCACTCAAGTTCGGGCTCACGGAGGCGCAGGACATCGAGGATAGGGACCTTATGAGGGATGCCCGAACGTCGTTCATTCCCAGGGATACAGCAGCGATACCAAGGGAGTGTTTGGATTTCGGATTTGAGGGATCTTCGCTCAGTCGTTCGAAGCGATCATCAAATTACAGTTTTCATAATCTGGCTAGATTACATTTAAATGCACCACCCAAGAGGGCTGAAACGAAAAAAACCGAAGAGTCTTCAATGGGCTTGCATTTCATATGGAAAGCGCAGGACTCTAAGGATGACATACGACGAGCTCAAGCAGAGACCATGCTGCGGTACATGGACACGACTGTTGATCCTTGCAATGATTTCTACAAATATGCATGCGGCAATTGGGAGAAAATCAACCCTATTCCGAAGGATAAGGCCGGTTTTGATACGTTCGAAATGTTACGGGAGAATTTGGACGTAGTTCTGGAGCAGCTTCTGCAGGAACCAAACAACAAACCTGCAATTGTTCAAATAAGCAGCAACTACTATCAAGACTTTGAGGCTAAGTCGGACATTGTCTCTCCGGGCATTGAGCAGAGGGAAGTGCTAAGTGAGGCGTTAAAATCGACAAGACTTCGGAAGCATATAATCAAACGAAGAAAGGTATTGGAAACCCTACTCGATCGGTATAAGCGGGGTGTGCTTGATTTCTCCGAAAATCGTTCAGATCGCTTTTCCCGTCAGTCAGAGAGCCCTAATGAAGTCGAAGCCGAGGCCAAGGCCAAAATGCTATATCAGTCCTGCATCAACAATCAAATATTGGAAAAACGTGGCATTGATCCACTTCTTGATCTGATAAAATCGCTTGGAGGTTGGCCGGTTCTGGACAACGGCTGGTCTGCGGAGAATTTCGATTGGTTGAATCTGACAGCCCAACTGCGACTCTACAACAACGATATTCTGATAGTTGAATGGGTTGGCCCTGATCTGAAGAATTCCAATGAGAACGTCATTCATTTTGACCAAACTAGTCTGGGCCTGCCAACGCGGGACTACTTTCTAGACGCAGTCAACGAGAAGTATTTGAAAGCGTACCAGGAGTTCATGAAAACTGTTATGCACTTGTTGGGCGCCAGCCAAAGGGATGCCGCCAGGACTGCTGAAGAGCTTATCGCATTTGAATCACAGCTAGCGGGCATTACAACGCCAGCCGAGGAAAGAGTGAATGTCACGAAGCTGTATAAGAAAATGAGCCTACGGGAACTGAGTCAAGCAGTACCGGACATAGATTGGAAACGCTATTTGGGCATCGTTCAGGAACGCGTTCTAGATGATACCGAGAATGTTGTCATATTCGCCTTGGACTTCATGAATGATTTGGTTACCCTTATTGCTGATACGGAGCCCAGAATCATATCAAACTACCTTCTATGGCGCTTCGTCCGTCATCGCATAAACAACGTGGACGATCGTTTCGAGGAGCCTAAACAAAAGTTCTTTCACGCGCTTTTTGGACGCGAAGAAAGCCCATCCCGCTGGAAGGTTTGCATCGCTCAAGTGAACTCGAACATGGGCATGGCTTTGGGAGCGATGTTCGTGCGAAAGTACTTCGACGAAAACAGCAAAGAGGACACTCTCCGAATGACACACGAATTGCAGCAGGCATTCCGTGATATTCTTCAGGACACAGACTGGATTGACTCGACCACTAAACAGCTGGCCGAGGAAAAAGTTAACGCAATGTCTTTGAAAATCGGCTACCCTGACTACATACTGGTGCCAAACGAACTGAACGAGAAGTACAAAGGAATTGAGATCCAATCGGACAAGTATTTCGAAAACACTCTGAATGTTTTGAAGCACACAGCTCGCACGGAGCAGCATAAGATGCAAGAAACGGTGAATAAAACGATGTGGCAGACCCCGCCAGCAATTGTCAACGCTTACTACAGCCGAAACAAGAATCAAATTATGTTCCCAGCGGGCATTCTCCAGCCGCCGTTCTATCATCGGCACTTCCCGCGTTCCCTTAACTTTGGCGGAATCGGTGTTGTTATAGGTCATGAGCTGACTCATGGCTTCGATGACAAGGGGCGGCTGTTCGATAGTAATGGCAGCATTCACAAATGGTGGACCGATTCAGCGATCCAGGGATTTGATGAGAGGGCGCGGTGCTTGGTGGCGCAATACGGAAACTACACAGTCAGCGAAGTGGGTATCGCATTAAATGGCGAAAGCACCCAGGGGGAGAATATCGCAGATAATGGCGGCATTAGACAGGCGTTCCACGCTTACCAGAACTGGTTGAAAAAGAGTAATGAAATCGAACGGGAGGGGGAGTCATTGCCGGGAATAAATATGACAGGCTCGCAACTATTCTTCCTGAACTTCGCCCAAGTGTGGTGCGGTGCTATGCGACCGGAGGCAACACGCAATAAATTGAACACAGCTATCCACAGTCCGGGGCGGTTTCGTGTAATTGGGACGCTTTCCAATTCAAACGACTTCGCCAAAGAGTTCCAATGCGAAAGAGGCTCGCCTATGAATCCGGCCCACAAGTGCGGCGTATGGTGAGGAATTGAGGGCATTTATTGAAGGGGATACGAGCCCTCGGTGTTGTTGTTGTATTATCGTCGTCGAAGTCGTTGCCTCATTTTATTGGAGTTAATTGAATCAATGCGTGCTGACGTCGGTTGGTCGCGGTAAGTGTTCACTTTCATTTTATATGCAATTAATATTTTTGTAGTGCAATTTTCTTTTAAAAGGTTGTTTCTCCTATTTATTGATGATGTGATAATGATAATTAACAAGCGGTAATGTGTACATAAGAGTACTGCGTTTAAATTGTCTGGTTTGGCGCTCCTATGAAAAGAAGAGCATACACAATGGTTCAATGTTGATAGTTTTTTTTTTAATTAATCGATTTTTATTGCTGAATTGAATCTTTGTCATCAGTAAATTTTGGCGGGAACATTCAATTAATTTCGACTGCTAGTCGGTTGAGATGAAAAGTGATGTGTATCAACACTGACTGCAGGAAACGTTGTTGCAATATTTGTTAATTTAAAGTTTATGTTATATAGTGGCGACAAACTAAATAGCGTAAATTTAGAAAATTCGTTTAAGACACTTTAGTAGATCATATAACTTGTTTTGAATATGCAATTAGACTTTGGGACTTTTTTATCTGGACTGCACTGTAAAGTATCGGCATATTTTTCACTTCAAATTTCGGTACCATAACAAAACAAACATCATTTTGTGAAACTTAGTTAATTTGAATAGCACACCATTTTTTCGAAGTTTAATTTAATTTAACCGCCAGTTAGCTTTTATGATTTAGGTACTCCTTAGCACATAAATATAATATTCGTTAAGTAAATTTAACAACTTATTAAATTTCGCATACAAAAGTGAGGGCTCCAGGGAATATGTGTGGTTGGCTTAGGGCGGCCAACCGTCCCGCATTTGCAGTTGTAAAATCGCATTCTTATAATTTAAAAATTGTCCCGTAAAACGTTTAATGCGTCCCGCATGTCCCGCATTACGAAAATTCGTTCATAGTTCCAAATCCAAGTATAGCCAATGTAATACAAAAAAAAAAACAAAAAAGCAAACTAACGACGAGGTCAAACATATCTGCTTTGTTTCAGTGTTACACACACCTATATGTACATTTTAGTGCAGGAAGTACGGGAACAGACCTAATATGTGTTATCTGTCAATTTTCGAAGAGTGGGGGTGAAACTCTCTCAAAACAGAAAAATTACGAAAAAGTAAACAAACGCATTAAGCACAAAAAAATTAAAAATGTATGTGATTTGACAGATTTGACAGTTTTCATACACTGAGAGAAAAAAAGAGTATAATTGAGCAGAAACATACTTAGACTAACAATTTTCAAACTGTGTTTCATCGCTATCGTGTTTATACTATAATTAAGTACGTCGGATTTGAATCAATCATACGTCATTCTTCTTTTAAGTAATTTCTTGCTTAAATTAAGAACGATCAGCTAATTTTAATTTAAAACCAACAATTCTTAAATTAAGCATACGTAGCTCTTATCCTGACAGCGGAACATTATTAATTTAAGATCTATATGTTCTTGAAAAAACAAAGTACATTCTTGTAAATTAAGAACGTTTCTACTTACTTTAATCTTTCAAATTGTAACGTTACATTCTTTAAATTCAAATGTAGTCAAATTAAAAATCATACTAATGTGAGTGTTTTTAAATAAAATTTTATTTCAATAACATACAAATAAACATAAACATAATTTTTATAAAGAAAAACATAACAATTAATTCATAAAAGAAATACATTATTAATATAATATAATAATACTTTTTTTATACTGCTTCTATAACAACTCATATTTGTTTGTATATTATGTAAGAAAATCCATTGTTTGTTTGTTTCCAGTTGTCTATAGTCCGTCTTAATTTACTTTTATGATGTACCTCATCACTTTCGTCTTGTATTACGTGGAGTGTGAGCAGTTCATCACTATTCACTTTTGACGTTTCCTCAAATTTTCTCTTTTTGGAACAAGTGTTTCTGTACTTATCATACAAACGGCCTCGTGGGTTTTTCTTTTTTTCCCTTGGTACATAGTAATAATCCTATTTTTTTTTATTAATATTATTATTATTAATGTTAAAAACTATTTACACCAAGAAATATAGCCTCAACATTTCTTACCTTCCAGGATACTTCAGTTGGAAAAATTAATGTTATTTGTCCTACGATGTCATCGAAATTAGATGGACTCAAAGTGATTTTGGCCACAGATACTGTTTCCAGTATAATGTTAATAATGTCGTCCCGATCCTTATTAGTAAGCTGTTTTGTAGTGCTATATAATTCTAGCAGAGCCTTTCCTCTAACGCTGGCCAGTAAAAGATTTTTCACATCCTAATGTATCAAATTTAAATTTAAGAAAACTATTTTTACAACTGTAGATCTTACCACGCAGGAAGAGGAATTACTGGATTGACCCTGGTTGTTAGAAGAAGTATTCGCAGATGAGTTTCGTCTGGAGTCTGTTCTCAAAAGCCAAGAATTAACTTTGGAGTTCATAGAGATTGTTTCGTCATCAATATTGTGCTGAAAAATTCCAAGATGTTACTTGTCAATAATCTATACGATTCATAAAACGTATACTTACAAACGATTTTTTCCATATAAAAAGTTTTTCTCGGAATTCTGCCCTTAATCCCGTATGCTGTATAGCTAATAAATCTTCCTTCGACAAATATGGCAGGCTTTTGTACGTAATGTTGGCGGCTATATTTAATATAAAAATAAAATCAGATAAGTAGGTAGTAGATACACATGCATACAGCACCAACAAGTTCAATTGTACTTACCAATCAAGTGCTCATGAATTTCTATTAAATTAAACTGTTTTAATAGTTCCACAAGCTTTTCACTGTCATCACTTTCTTCATTCTGAAATTCATTTCTATTGTCATCCTGTACAATATACATAATTTCGCAGTTTTCATCCAGCTGCTCCATTTTGCCACCGCACTCGACTAAATTTCCCGCAATAATGAAAAGACGCTACACAATGTTTAAGGAATGTGAATGCGTGCTAGATTTCATGCAAAACTAACAGTAAACAGATATATTACTTCTTCGTTTAAACAGGCATTTTCTTATTTTGATTGTATAGGAGTCATTTTAACTCCGTGCGTTCTTGAATTGAGTATTTTTTGGGTAAAATAAAATAAAACGGAGTGAAATTGAGTATGCTATCCTAAGAAGGGTCGCGTTCTTAAATTATTTCTAAAATTGCTTAAATTTAGAATGCGATTTTTCTCTCAGTGTATACATATGTATTTCCCTAAAAAATTCCTTGTGGTAAAATTCGTAGCAGTAAAAAAAGTAATGAATAATGAAGTAATGAATCAAGAAAAAAAGTATTGAATACTGTCTACCTCTGCCAAGAAATAGAGTTGGTCAGAAATAAGATTCATAAAAACCGAACGCGAAAAACCACCTCTAGAACCGATGTTGCCATTGTTCATTTAAGCAAAGTGGATTCCTTTCTGATTGCTGGTAAAATAAAACAAAAAATCAACCAACAATTAGAGCCCCCGCACACTACAGACTTTCTGTCGGCCGACAGTTTAGTCGGGCTCTTAATCAGTATTAAAATATATGAGAGTGCGCACACTACAACGATTCGATATCGATAAATAAGTTTGATAGGCTACACGATTGCCTTCAAACTAAAGTATCTGCAAACTATTGGCCGACTACTTAACCAGTATGGCGCTGTTCTACGTGCGCACACTACAGACTATAAAGTCGGCCGATTTTTTCGATATTTCAGTTTGCTCTGATTTTTAAATTAATTTTCTCTAAGTTCTGGATATTTCCTCGTATTTAAATATGGAATTATGGATATAATTAGGCTAAAAGCAATGATTACCTCTCTGGAACATTTTTTATTAACTACCATTACGCGACTATTCTCTGCAAAATGTGTTTAACGACTAGCAATAGCAAATCGTTCGAGAACAGTCGGCCGATTGTTCGTCTAGTGTGCGCACTCACTACCAACCCGAGTATTTAATCGGTCAAGTGTGCGCACTAACCAGCCCAACCCGACCAAACTATCGGCCGATAGAAAGTCTGTAGTGTGCGGGGGCTCTTAAACGTAACTATTTTTGTAAGCACTGTCAAAAATCGTCTATGTGGAAAAATATATTCGGACGAATTGCTAGACAGAAACCATTGGTGTTGGCTACAGTTTGCCAAAGAACATGCACATGTGTATTGCGGTTATTAAGAAAAGGGTTATCCCACTAAGAATTAGTATTGTAAAATAATATTAACTAAATTATTCTAAAATGTTGCAAGACTTAATAAGATTTTCTAATGAATTTAATGAATTAGACCAAAGTGTGCTATTTATTTTACCTCTTAAGAATGTTTGTTAAGAATACATATTATATTTTTATTTTTCGTTCTTCACTTAAAGAAATCTGTTATTAATTTGACACAAGTTAATATTCCAACAGAGTATCTTATTACATAAATTTTATTAATAAAATTAATAGTTAAATGCGCAAATTTAACAACTGAAAAAAAACCTACATGTGCTATTTATTTTGTCGCCACTGTACGAGGTGTGATCAAAAAATGCGGTGAATGAATTTTTATACCAGGAACTGCTGATGCTACATCATCCGTTTGACGTAAAACGTTCATCAGTCATTGAGATAGTCTGTACCAAATTTGACCAAGTTGGGAGTTGTCTATCAACTTAGAAGAGTGAGGTTATATTTAATGCATTTGTCGCAGTACACCATTCCCGAGATTGAAAGAACCACGACAGAATAGCTGAAGGCCCTTCCGAATGAAGCCTTACAGAAATGCTTACAATCATGGAATCGACGTTGGGATAAGTGCATCTGTAGCCAATGATAAATTCAAATTTGATGTTATCATATTATTTTGTTCGCTATAAATTTATTCACCGTATATTTTTATTACAGCTCGTAGGTACCGACATTCAACGTCATCCAATAATAAATGGCGCTGTTAAAACTGTTAAACGACATTTTAGAGCCTCGTTAGCTATGCGTTTATTGGGCAAGGCAAAATCGTTGTTTTTATTTCAGACGTCCTCTGCTTTCAACTTGCATAATAAATTGCAATTTTTTTAACTTTAACTCTAAGCACTTCAGCAACTTTAACAAATTGAATACAAATCGTTTAACTTATTAGGTTTTAAATAGTAATTTCTTAAATTTAGAAGATCGCTATTATTATTTTGACCACCACTGAACAATGTGTACATTATATTTTATGTACATACATGTACATTCTACTGTAAGTCTTCTATTATACTTTCTTACACTGCATAACTTCTAGTAGTTTTGGAAGCGTATCTACATACCTACATGCGTATGTATGTACATCCGAAAATCGAAATAATAAGCAGCCTCAACATGAGATACGCATCGGATTTATTAGCTTATTTTTATTATGTGTTGCTCTATGTACATCTTAATCTTTTTAATCTTCATTAATTTGCTCTATGTACATCTCAATCTATTTACAAAAATTATTATTCTTCTAATCTTGCTGTTGATGTCATAAGTTGAGCGCGGTTTTATAATGAATAAATTCCTTCGCAAATTTGACGTAGCAGTTGCTGCTCTGATGATGTCAAAATTAATTTAAGGCACGACTGTCTGTGGTTGGCCGATTGGTTAGTTTTGTGAGGGTGTGTAGAGAGCTATAGCTGTGCACGTATGCCTTCCGTTCAGCCATCCGTATTTCTATCTGATAATAATCTGTATGTTAAAAGAACGGATTCAAATATTCATTCGGGTATGATAGAATGGAGGTATTTAGTAGCAAGCAATCACTGCTGTTCTATTTTTCAACTTCAATTTTCGACGTACATGTTTTGAAAAAGTGTTACGATAAATGTGCTACGATGAAGGGGGAAATTATTCCATGCATTCTATATATACATATATATATTTATATTTTTGTCTGTCTGTCCATCTATGTATCTATCTGTCTGTTTGTCTGTCTATTTATCTATCTATTTATCTGTCTGACTATATATCTATCTACCAGTTTATAGATCTGTCTGTCTGTCTATGTATCTAGCTGTCTATTTATCTGTATGTCTATCTTTCTATCTGTCTGTCTGTCTGTCTGTCTGTCTATGTATCTGTCTGTCTGACTGTCAATGTATCTGTCTGAATGTCTGTCTGTCTGACTGTCTATCTATCTGTCTGTCTATCTATCTGTCTGTCTGTCTGTTTAAATTTAAATTTAATTTAATTATGTTTTAAAACATCTCTTCTTTACTGTCTACTACGATATTCTTGATTGTTGTCAAAAATATCGTTTTTTATCTTCAGTTTTGCAATTCCGATTTCGATGATTTTTTCGTTGGAAAGGTGGACACAAAGACCCTCGCACCATAAGAATACTTCAATTTCATTGAAAAAATCAAGGTTGTTCTTATGCTATAAAATTAATTTTTATATTTTACTTTAATATGGATACTAAAATCATGGGCACCGTAGCGCAAGTGGTTAGTGCGTCGGACTACTGTGCCACCGGTCTTGGGTTCGAATCCCGCCGCAAACACCTAAAATGTTTTTCACAGTGCCCACCTCTTCCGAATTGCCTGACAAGCATTCAAGAGTATCATTTGTCATGTAAAGCTTCCCAACTCGCCGTTCGGAGACGGCAGAAAACTGTAGGTCCCTTTCATTCGTGCAAAATTATAACGCGCACACACAAATGGTTGCGGAAGCTAGGCTTGGTTCTACCTAGGACTGCTGAAGCCAAATATTTATTTATTTATTTTTTAATATGGATAAACTTGTTAGTTTAGAGTAACAAACAAATATGTTAGTCGAAATTTGACCACACAATTCAAATATGTTTGCATTTGTATGATAAAAGGGAATTTTACGTTTTATTTAGGCAAACTGTTTTATCAAATTTTTCATTACGTACAGGTGCAACTGTTAAAAAAAAACCTAAGTAAATATTGAAAACAACCTTGAAATAATAAAATAACATAAAAAAAAGAATTCATTTAATGTGCAATTAACCCAATATTTGGTTATTCCACTTTGTTTCTTAATGACGTCATCGATCCTGTTTGAGATCGAATCAAACAATTTTTTTATATGGGAAATTGTTAAATCTTTATACCAGATGTCTTTCATTATACTTTCCAGTTGAGTAACAGATGTTGGCCTTGTCTCTCTAATTTTTTTGCGCATGTAGTACCAACAGTTTTCTCTAGGGTTAAGACCCCGGCTACCACCAGCTCATGGAAGAGAAAGAATCCCCAAAGAATCCTTGTCGTTTTGTAACCAAAATTAGAGAAAAGTTAAAAAAGTTTTTCAAAATGTTAGTTTACGAATCATACGCAGCAGAAAAGCTTAGCGATTTTGCTCTATATGCAAGACCTGAATCGTCCTGAAAAATCACACTACCAACACTGCGGTAAAGTTGCTATAAAGTAGGGACAACATCGTTTTCTATAATTTTTTCTTATTCTGGGCATTTACTGAGCTTCTAAGGATTAGAATTTATCCAACACCAAATCTGGTTATTGCCGCCCATACCATAATATAAGGGGACTGCTTAACGGTGGGTAAAATGCAATAATCTAAATACCGTTCACCTTTTCTTCGGTGAACCACCGCGTTCCCGTTTGGGCCAAATAAATTGAATTTGGTCTCATTCGAAAATATCACTCTTGCCCTTTCGGCCTGAGTCCAATTAGTATAAGTTTTTGCCCATTCAAGCCCTATTTCTTTCATTCGCGGTGTTAGCAGTGGTTTTTTCTGCAGGACGACTTACATTAACTCCCATTCAATTAGGCTACCTCGATACTGTCCGATCATTTATTGTTTCCCATTTTGCTTCTGGAGTGACCAGTTAATATCCCCAGTATGTACAAACCGGTTTTTTAAACAAATTCGCTGGATCAGACGCTGATCTCTAGGAGATGTCTTTCTGGGCCTTCCTCTTCCAGCTTTCCGAGCAATGGAGCTCTCTAGTTGAAAATTTTTCAAAATGTTTCGCACACTCCTTCATTAGACCCAAGTCGACTAGCAAATTCACGGTTTGACACTTTTTCCTTACGCAAAGCAACAATATACGCTTTCTCTTCAAGAGTTAACACAATTTTAAATCTTTGAAGAAACGAACCCATTGTGACTATTACCAAATAAAAAAAACACAGAGCGCTTACCAGTAGTCTGGAGGGATATTCAGATAGTTAAAATATTGGCAATAACTAAAAAAATATATGCTTATAAATTATTTCACCATACATAAATTGGCTCCCATCGGAAAGGAGGGAATACAAATTATTTTGAATGCGAGGGTTTTTTTGTCCACGGGTGTACAAACCTGCTACAAAAGAGTACCTCTCCTTTCTTTCCAAAAAAGAATCATGAAATTCGGTGCTGCCAAACTTTTAGTAGATAGAATCATCTTAATAATTGTATTCTTCAAAATATTTGTTTTTTCATTTTGTCAACAACTGACAGCTCAAGGGTCATTATCTGTCATAAACATGTCTGCGCTGCCAATTTCTTGCGATGAATTTGTTAAGCGGCGATATAGGCGTTTTTTGCGCACTTTTATATACCTAGGTACGTAGACTGTTCGATAAGTCAGTGACTTTGAAACTAAAAACTCGTTTTTTGTCTCAAAATTTAATTTATTTTTCAACATAGTCTTCTTTTAGCGTAATAAACTCTTTCCAACGATTTACCAACTTTGTTAACCCTTCCAAAAAAATGATTTCTTGAACCCTATAAAATAGGCATTTGTTGCATCGATAATCTCATCATTCGATGTAAATCTTTTTCCGTCGAGCCATTTTTTCAAATTATTAAACAAGAAATAATCAATAGGAGCCAAATCTTGAGAAAAATAATAATAATAATAATATTTGGCTTCAGCAGTTCTAGGTAGAGCCAAGCCTAGCTTCCCGCAACCATTTGTGTGTGCGCGTTATATTTTTGCACAAATGGAACGGCGAGTTGGGAAGCTTTACATTACAAATGATACTCTTGAATGCTTGTCAGGCATTCGGAAGAGGTGGGCACTGTGAACAAATTTTTAGGTGTTTGCGGCGGGATTCGAACCCAAGACCGCTGGCTCAGTAGTCCGACGCACTAACCACTTGCGCAACGGTGCCTCTTTAAAACCACAACCAACATATATTGCTACCTTATCTTACGCACCACCATATACATCCTCCAATATCACCCAAAAACATCAACATTACCTTTCCCACACTTCATTCTGCTGACATATCAAATCCGATTCACACGTTTTCCCAGACGTAGGATTGTATTCCATATTCTGATACAATACTACGTCTGGCGAATATACGGGAATCAAATTTGATGAGTTGCAGTAATGGATATCCAAAATATATTTCCCATAGTTATTTCCCACCATCGTATAGATTATAATTTAGTATTTAAGGAAAACATTATGACAATAAATTTCACTTGTTCTACGACTGCGGTCAAATCCACTTGTTTTAATTAGATCAAAAGAGATCTAACATTTTTGGTGACCCCGACGTGATCTTGCTTCCCCCCACCAGCGGTAAGGGGCAAATCACAAGTATACAAGCGTAAACCAGGGCTTCAAACACTGGTTTGGTTTAATCTAACTTGATTAAAGCCCAAGACGTGAATTTGGTTCCCCCACCAGCGGTAAGGAGCAAATCACCACAAAAGCGTGTACCAGGGCTTCAAACACTGGTACAGTGTAGTTTATTAGCTACAAGCATTCCCTGGTAGAACAGTAAAATATGGAATCCCTCATCAAAGAGCAAGTCGGAGCAGCAGAGAAGATTACAAAGCTGCTCTCCAACTTCAAGAAGACGGGACCAAGCAGACGAACGAACGTGTATTTAAATTCGCGACTAGAGCGCTTGGAATTCGAATGGAGCGAGTTCGAGAAGCGCGATATTCAGCTACAACCATTTAAGCTGGAAAGACCAGATAGTTCCTACTTTGAAAGGAATTACTACAATCAATTGGAAGCGGTATATGAGGAGTACAAAAATCTCATATTGAAGGCTCTGGCAGATTTTGAGGAAACAAATGCCGCAACTCAGGACACCGAAGTTCAGAAGCTGATACGGCAACAAAAGGCCTCAATTACTGCGTTAAGCCATTTGTGTTCCACCACGGAAGAAAAGTTGGAGAACCAATCAAATGCTTATTACAAGCAGAAACTTCAGAGTATTAGAGAGCAGTGGTCGCTTATTACAACCCGACACTTAGAAATTATTGGGGAAGAGAAAATCTTCGACTATGGCGTGAAAGATATCAACGCGCTGGAGGACCGCTGTCAATCTCTCCTCATCAAGATTCAAGAACATTTAGACAAACAGGTGGCCAGCACCACCAAGTTCAACTTCAACACTAACCTAAAACTGCCAGAAATAAAGCTTCCCATATTCAGCGGAAATTATCTGCAGTGGAAGGAATTCCATGATCTATATAAACAGCTTATTCATAACCAAGCAATGAGTCAAGCGGAAAAAATGTTCTATTTAAAGGCAAACTTATCTGGAGAAGCAGCCAAGCTAATCCAGCACCTCCAAGTGTGCGAAGACAACTACGAATCCGCGTGGTCAACGCTCGAGCATCGCTACAACAATAAGCGATTGCTTCTTGCAGCATTACTCAACAAACTATTAGGTCAATCGATAATCACTGGAGATTCGGCCGCTGCAGTCAAGAAGTTGCACGATGTTACTAACGAGTGCCTACTCGGAATTGGCAATCTAGGAGTGTCGATCGCAGACTGGGACCCACTTCTGATTCACCTCCTCCTTCCAAAGGTAGATAAAGATACTCATAGACTGTATGAGCAATCGCTATCTAAGCCTAGGGAGCTCCAAACAATGAAGGATTTGCTCAAGTTCTTAGAGGGTCGCTTCCAAATGCTGGAGGCACTAGGAACTAAACAGAGTGAACCAAAACGATCATCCAAGGTCTTCTTGGCAATCACAGATGATGGAAATAAATGCCTCATTTGCGATCATCCAAATCATCCCATTTATAAATGCCCAAAGTTTCTCCAGCTTTCTATAACAGAAAGAATTAAGAAAATGAAGTCCTTAAAGAGATGTGTCAATTGTCTACGATTTGGCCACCAGGCCTCAAATTGTCAAGCTGGACAAAATGCAATAAATTTCACCACACTCTGCTCCACATTTCGGAGTTTCAACCGCACGCCGATGCACGCACTCTTCAAATAAACAACAGACCAAATTTGTCAGCCGTCAATTCAGCCAGAAGGGATTCAAATTACGTGTTCTTAGGGACGGCTATCGTTAACGTACTCAATCGAACTAACAGCCCGACCAAGGCAAGAGCACTCTTGGATTCAGGCTCTCAAATGAATTTTATCACAGAGAGATTAGCCAAACAACTACAGCTGACTCCAAAACACGAACCACAAGAAGTTTCAGGAATGGGAAACAACCCAATCAAAATCTCGAAGAAGGTGAATATTTGCCTGCGATCAAGAGTTACTGGTTACAGCACGAATTTAGAAGTATTCATACTGAACACCATAACCTCTCGGCAACCAAATCAGCATATAAATACGAGCCATTGGCACCTGCCCAAGAACATTAAATTGGCGGACGACACATTCAATCAACCTCAAGAGATCGACTTACTAATTGGAGCAGAACTATATCCAGAGCTTATGTCTGTGGGGCAAATCAAGTTGAGCAAGAAATTCCCAACACTTCAAAATACCTTGTTAGGATGGGTAGTGATAGGAAAAGGCACATTCGAAGTTCCATCTACACCGTTTGCTGGCATCGCATAGAAGTCCCCACCCTTGGAAGATATAGTACAACAGTTTTGGTCTATGGAGGAAGCCGCCATTGGAACATCAACTAATCAAAAACGATTTACTAAGGAAGAACGTCACTGTGAAGAACTATTCAAGAAAACGACAATACGCACAAAAAATGGTCAGTACATTGTAAAATTGCCATTTTCACACAGTCCATCTAGCCTTGGAGGTTCGAGAGCAATAGCTACCAGAAGATTCCTCAATTTGGAAAAAAAGCTACGGCAGAAACCAGATGTCCAGCAACAATACATTCAATTTATGAGAGAATATATTAACTTAAACCACATGACAGAGATTAACTACAACGCAGAATTCAACACAAAACCTCACTATTTCCTTCCACACCACTGCGTTCTTCGTCCAGATAGCAGTTCAACAAAACTACGAGTAGTCTTCGATGGATCCTCAAAGACGTCTACAAATATATCACTTAATGAGATATTGCATTCCGGACCAGCTTTACAAAATGATCTTTTTTCTATTCTGCTGCGCTTTCGAATTCATGCATATGTTTTTACGGCCGATATCTCTAAAATGTACCGCCAAATACTTATGGATGATGACAGCAAGCAATTCCAACTAATCCTATGGAGAGAGTCTCCGGATCAACCCCTGAAGGCTTACCAACTTAACACGGTCACCTACGGTACGAAGTCAGCACCGTATTTAGCGATTAGATGCCTCCATGATCTGGCGCAAACAGCAGAAGATACAAACTCTCTGGGAGCGACCATCCTCCAGCGCGATATCTACATGGATGATGTATTAACAGGCAGCAATAACTTACGGGAGGCAGTGCAAATGCAAGCAGAACTCAACAGCACTCTTGAGAATAGGGTGGATGAGAAAGCAGTTCATAGCGCAATTCAGCAAATTTTACTGTTGCTACTGCGGTGAATGAGCCGGTGCATTATCGTGATGAAAGAGCACTTTTTTCTTTTTGAAATGAGGCCGTTTTTCCATCAATTCTGCACTAAATTTATCTAATGAATTGGCATAGTACTGTCCGGTAATCGTTTTTTTCTTTTCCAAGTAGGTAATGAAGATTACGCCGTGGGAATCCCAGAAAACCGTTGTCCCGACTTTGCGACCGACGAACCCGTTTTTGCCTTTCTGGTGCACCAGCGCCCTTAAGAAGTCCACTGTTTTAATCGTTCTTTCATTCCTGGCGTGAAGTGGTGCCAGCAAACGCGGCAACCATCTTTATGATCATTTTTTCATGCCCAAAGGATCATGCAGGATTTGAATGACGCTATTATTTGAAATGGCTACTGTCTCAGCTATCTCACGAACCTTGACTTGCAATCGTCCAACACAATATCGTGGATTTATTGACCATTTCTTCCACTGTGACGTCATTTGGACGTCCTAGGCGCTCAGTGTCTTTTAAGCTCGTACGAAATTCAGTGAACTACTTTTGTACCATCTCATGCGAGGGAGAAGAGTCTCCTTCCGTCTCCTTAATGGCTTTACCACGCAAAAAGTAGTGTGTTATCAAAAAAAGAATCTAATTTTTTTCCGTTTTGAGCAAATAACACAAACCATTCGATCACTGGAAAAAAATCAATGTTTGACAGATCTGTCTAATTTTTTGTTTCTATCCCTAGAAAGAAACAAAGATGGCGGGGGAAAAAACTAAATGCGATCCAAGCGCCATTTTGCATCAAAGTCACTGACTTATCGAACAGCCCTCGTACCTACGCGTGCAAAAAAAAAAACGGCTAACACCTTATTATCTTTTCAACCGCCTTATTATACCAAACCGTGACTCAAAGTTGTTGCATCTGCCGAACTTGAATTATTCGAAGTTAGTTGACAAAGTTGACAAATTGCATCTCTAGACGGGGCACTTCTTACATTAAAAAGACTGTGAAATTATTTGTATGTACTTATACGTACAGTTGCAAGGGTGTGTTGAATGAAAGTTTCGAAAGTGATAGTCCAATATACCATTATTTAAAATCGTAATATATAAATATAACATAAGAGTATACAATATATACTACATCTTCTTTAATCTTCTTTTTCTATCTTCTTCTTCTATATATATAAAAATCAATTGCTGTGTGTAGGTCTCGCTAAATCTCGAGAACGGCTCGACCGATTTGGATGATTCTTTTTTTTTTGTTTTGTTTAACTTGATTCAGGGATGGTTTATGAGAAAAGAAAATTCAGAAAAACTCCAAGGAAAAGCCGGAATCTTCAAAAACTTTAATTTGGGTTTTGTATGGGAACTTCGAATTTTTTAAAATTTTTTTTTTTATGTATAGTATCTACGTTCTATTAGCTGTTCTCATATCTGTTAACAATATCTACCTGTCAGTCTGTCTGTCTGTCTATCTATCTATCTATCTATCTGTCTGTCTTTCTGTCTGTCTGTCTGTCAATCTGTCTGTCTGTCTGTCTGTCTGTCTGTCTGTCTGTCTCTCTGTCTATCTGTCCATCTGTCTATCTGTCTGTCTATCTATCTGTCTGTCTGTCCATCTATCTATCTATCTATCTGTCTGTCTGTCTGTTTGCATGTATGTCTGTCTGTCTGTCTGTCTATCTGTATGTTTGAGAATCCATCTATCTGTCTGCCTGTCTATCTTTCTGACTGTGTATCAATCTGCCTGTCTGTCTACATTAATTGACCAAAATTATTCATATTCACATTTCACCTGAAATTACCAAATTTTGTATGACAGTTACCAAAACCGCCAGTTGTTGAGTAATCGCACTGATGCTGTGTTGTATTCCACATGTATTAAGAAAAACGTACTCTGAAAATTTTACCATAATCGGTTGGGTAGTTTTCGAGTCTTTAAAAGACAAACAAACAAACAAACATACATACATTCATTTTTATAAAATAGATCTAAAGCCATTAAATTAACGAGTTTCATTTAGTAACCAAACGAAATTGGAGTTGGATCGTTGATTTCGATTCATAATCGCTTATGAAGTATTACAATTAAATTAACTTTAGGTTTAGTACTTAAATAAAAATATATTCTGCATAAAATTATATTGTGAAAGCGGAAGTATGTTTCTGTACATTATTTTACTCCAGTAAATCATTAATCAAGTAAAGATTAAGATTTAACTCAAACTCATCGCATAACATACGGGAAAGGGTTAAACAACGTCTGGGAGTTAGAATTAAAAATTAAAATGTCGGATTTGGCACGCGTTATTTCTACACAAAACCACATTGCAAGAGCAGCGCTTTACCTAATAAGTAACACGATTGTTTTAGTACACGGGCGAAGCCGGGCGGGACAGCTAGTATAATATAATAATATAATTATATTTGAATATATAAAAAAGTCGATCAAAAATATTGCTTCGTTTAAGGAAATGAATTTTTAAAATCCACTTAATATTTTCAGACCACACTGTAATGATGGTTTTCATGAGCGAATGCCATTTTTTTTTACGCTACTTTCCAAATCCGTTCGTTCCTTATTAATTGTTTTAACGATCGCCGATGTATTTTTTATTAAAAAACTGATTTTATGTACTTTATTTAAAAAATGTGTATATTTATGTATAATTTGTTTTTTTCTTTCTTTTGACAGATTGCTCAATGCTCAGACCTCCGTTTTATCACATCTGTACGTACATACCACCTATAATCACACCGCGAACAGGATCGCCAGTTCAGTTTTAAAAATACCTATTATTGTTGTGATAGTCAATTTTCTATAATAATTGCAAGATACCAACAAGCATTGTAATTTAGTGTATATTTTATATTTAGTATTTTTAAGTTTTTTGTTTTTATGTAATAATTACGAGAAGTTGTTCGAATTAGTCCAAATAAAAAAAATATAATTAAATAATTCAATTAGAGGAGAAAAAATATACGCTTCGGAAACGCTATAGCACTTTGTAGGCTAACAAATAAAACGAAAAAAAAATTAAACTAATAAAACAAATTAAATAAAAAATATACACGTGCTTGTCTGTTTACTCGTTTTTATGTATTTCTATAGCAGGGGCAGTAACTTCTTGAATTGAACTATAGTTAAATACAAAAATTGGAAACCCCTTGTTTCAGGAGGCCAACGGGGGATGGCTGAGGCTAGAAAATTAATTAGAAACGGCGCAATATTCGCAAAGGGCTTTCAAATTCAAGCGGCTCATTTTCATAGACTTTCTTGTTGGTGGTGACTTTAATGCCAAACATACCCACTGGGGATATCTAGGTTGATAACCACAAAAGGAAAAAGGATTTATCAAGCATGCCGAACATATAACTGCGAATTTATTTCCTCTGGATCACCTACATACTGGCCATCTGATCCTAACAAAATACCAGACCTTCTTGACTTTTTCGTAGCTAAAGGTATGAAAAGAATTCACATTAAAGTCGAAGGTAGTTATGACTTATCGTCAGACCAGTGATCTTGTCACTAAGTGAAACAGAAGAGAACAAACTAGGACTGATTTTAGAGAAAACTTGTGAGTTTTAAAAGCTTAGATCTCCTATGGAAACAAACGACCAAATTGACCAAGAAGTACAGCAATTCATTGCTGATGTTCAACAGGCTGCAGAAGAAAGTTCACTAGCTAACTCGAACAGAAGGCAACCTGAAATAAAGTACCCTTTATATAATATAAAGGATTTGATACTAGGAAAAAGAAGGGCTCGACGAAAATGGCAAACTACGAGCTTCCCTGACGATAATGCAGTGTTTAACCGTCTTTACAACGAACTTAAAAAACGAATCTGTGAATTCAAAAAGATTCACTGAGTAGATTCTAGCGACGGACGCGTCAACCGAATACTCCTTATTGGTAAGCAGCCAGTCGCCTGAAACGACCGCACTTACAAAACCCGCCCTTAAAAGCACCAGATGAAAAATGGATCGGAAACCCGAAACTGATGGGCGCAGGGACATAAGTCCCCGGGACATAAGTCCCAAAAGCAAAAATTGGGACTTATGTCCCGATTAAGTGGGATATAAGACCCAAATCGATTTAGGGACTTATGTCCCACCCCATCGGGACATGAGGAAATAGACATACATAAGTAGTGCATGCAATGGCATGGTATGATACTATTACAGTGCAATGCTAAGCCCCATACCTCACGTGTAACAGTACAAAAACTCTTATATTTGGGATTGAAAATTCTTCCCCATCCACGGTATTGTCCTGATGTTCCAGTCAGTCTAAAGTTATTTAGCTACCAGATACTCTTCCGATACCAAGCAAAAGGCCATAAAATCCTTTAAAGATATCATTGCGTGGAAAATTCAGAAATTCTTATACTTGACGTTTGAAGTTGGAAGAGCGATGTAGATTCAAACCCCTTTAATTTTGATAAAAGATAAAGGTATAAAAAAGTATTATTAGATTTTAAATGTTTCTTACTAAAATCGAACATTTAATGTAGTACAACCAAATAAAAGAAAAATTATGCTGTTGTTCATTTACATGTTGAACATTTGGTGTGGTTCAACAAGGTTTGTTGAATTTTGCGGGTCTTATTTCTATCCAGAAGCACATTAATAGAACAGTGTTTTACCTATTAAATAACGCGACTGTTTACAGACAGACAGACAGATACAAGGTTTTTCAACAGGGACGCTACAAAAGCAGAGCGACAGGGACAGCAAACGGCACCATATTTCTTGCCGCTCTTCTGACATTTCTCTTCAGTAGGGTTTGCCATTTCATGATGGAAAGATATACGAGCCAACAACGAGTCGAAATTAGCCGTGTTTTTTTGAAACGCAGCTAGCCAGTAGTTGCTAGCAAAGTCAAATTTCACACGTAAAACAAATACAACAACCAGCTGGCTACAACTCTTGATTTTATCCGCAGCCAAAAGCAGCTGGCTAGGAATGTTGCGATATCTCATGGCAAGGTGGCGCTTAAAGCGATTTGTAGAACATTTAACAGACTGCCGTGAACGAAAATTATATAATTTCAAATACTAAATGATATTTCACAGAAATAATCCACTATATTATGATTTCATATCACTTTATGTAAATTATCCATTGAATAAATTACCGAAATTAAATGTTTTTACAACAAATAACAAAAAATCGATTTGGTTGAATGCCGAATACTTTGACAGTTCACACTTAACAGCTGATCGAAATCACACACATATGACCGAAATCACACACACCAACTTGGAGGTAAGTCAGCTGGGTTCGGCTGGCTGGGAATCGTTTTAATGAACGACTGGCTAGCTACGTTTCAAAAAAACAAGGCTATTATTAAAATTTACTACCGAAACAGATCAACAATTGAGCGTCTAGTGGACAAATTTGAATCCACAGGCACAGTACAAAATGTTCCCGTGCCAGTGAGACAAAGAAAGAACTGAAGCCGCTTGACCACCAGAAGCGTCGTATGTTCGTGAATTGGGCTGAGCAACAACTTGAAAATGATTCGGATTTTCATCGAAAAATCATCTTCAGCGATGAGGCTCATTTCGGGCTGAATGGCTTCGTCAATAAACAAAATATGCGGTATTGGTCAGGCAGCAATCCACACGTACTCCATGAGTCATCATTGCATCCCGAAAAAAATACGGTTTGGTGTGGTTTATGGGCCGGCGGCGTCATTGGGCCGTACTTCTTCCGTGATGATCAAGACCGGCACGTTACTGTGAATGGGAATCGCTACCGTTCAATGATAACCGAATATTTTTGGCCCCAATTGGATGATATGGACTTGGAGGACATGTGGTTCCAACAGGACGGCGCCACAAGCCACACAGCGAATGTCACAATCAATTTATTGGAAACCAAGTTTGGAGAACGTGTTAGAATAGAACAGCAGTGATTGCATCCTTCTAAGTACTTCCTTTCTATCATACCCGAATAACGTGCGCGGGCAAATTTTGAAAAGATAGGTGGAGCGAAGCGCACCGGGTTCAGCTAGTGTACGTATAAATAGTAGTATTTGAGAATTTGAGAAAAGAGACTTATAAAATTATATTTTTTTTGAATTTGAGAAAATAAAACTAAAAAAATCGCGCGATTTTGTTAGTTTTATTTTCTCAAATTCTGAAATTGTCAGAAACTAAAATTTCATAAATTTCTTTTCTCAAATTCTCAAATCGTATTACAATTTATTTAGTTTCTTTTCTTAAAAGCTATGTAGGTACAGAAAAATTAAAAGTATGCATATGCATGTAGCTACTTACATGTTTCGCGCGAGCAACACATAATATATGTACTTGCCTACATGGAAGAACAAATATTGAAAGATTTGCATTGTTTTTCGCAAATTGCTAGTAACTGTATTTTAGTTGTAATTTTAAGTAATGCATAAAAATAAACCAAGATAAGAGAGCAAAAAAACCATTTGACTGGTTAGACTTACTTGTTACGTACTCTTCTGGGTATTCGAATTCCCTAAGCTAATCTAAAACATAAGACCCAACTTTTTTTTTGGGACTTATGTCCCGATGGGGTGGGACTCAAGTCTCAACTCAATTCGATTTGGGTCTTATGTCTCACTTAACCCATTAACGACCGCTGTACTAAATAAAGTACACCCACTTGGAGCTTCTTACTTTGATTTTTAGTTAAACTATTTATCATTACAAAGTTCAAAGTGAAAAATTAAATTTTTTTTAGTTCTTTCGTCATTTATGTGAAATTTTTTCTACTGTACTCATTTGAGTACAGTGGGCATACATGACTATACAACTTTTTTTTAAAAAAGTTTTTTTTTCTTAAATGCGTTACAGTTTGCACATGAACTGGAAAATAATTTTTTTTGTAATAAAAATCACTGTATTTTAGCTTTGGGCGTTAATGGGTTAAGTGGGACATAAGTCCCAAAAGAAAAAATTGGGACTTATGTCCCTGCGCCAAGCTGATGGCTGACCTCTTTGCGGGACATCTTTTGAATGTTTTCAAGCCATTCCCATCAAATGCAATTACAGAAAACTTTCAGTTTGTTGATAGAGCAGATCCCTATCGTTACACTAAAAGATGTAAGGAGCATATGTCAACATAAGTTATGGCCTATTCGGAAACGCAAACTTTGGGCAAACTATGCAAAGCACATGTATCATTCGGAAATGCATATCCATATACGATAAAGTAAATAATTCTAAAAGGCAGTAGCGCAATTATTTTTTGCAAATAGGTACATATATGCAAAATCAAGCAAATATAATGTTGTTTTTTTCATACGTTGACTTTGCGGGCGGTGTTTGATTCGAAGAAAAAAATGTGCGAAGAAGAAGAAAGGTTAGAATTAGAACAAACAAAAAAAAAACTAATTAATTCAATTTCTATAATTTAAGAAATGCTAGATCTTGGTTGGACGCATCAGGAGATAAAATCCTTATTACAATTCCATTGGAATTTGAAGCGGATTTTATCTCGGGAAGAAAACAAAAATTCACGCTGTGGGGAAAAGTACGCAAATAATTTGTTTGTAAACGTCGAAAGTGTACTTTGCAAGTATGCTTTCGACGTTTCAACTGCTTTGTTTGCTTTGCAAAGTTTGCGTTTCCGAATAGGCCCTTATCTAACAAAAAAACACCAAGGTACGATCTAATATTTGCTCAGATTTTGAAAGAAATGCCACCAATAGCCTTAAAGATACTCCAATTTATAATAAATGCACGCCTTAGGCTCCGATATGTAACACATCATTGGAAAATAGCAGAAGTCATTGTTATATATTATATATATAGGCAAGGTCAGAAGTAGCATCTTACAGGCCAATATCGCTAATACCAATTATGGCAAAAGTTTTCGAAAAATTGCTTTTGAAGAGGTTAAGTAAAATTATTGAAGAAAGAAGACTTATTCCAAATCATCAGTTTCAATTTTAGAAATAAACAATAGGGGCATGGAAATTAGACCGCGTTAAATTAGGCCACGCATGGTTTTGTATGGGCGTTCAAAATTAATTTTGAAAATGAAATATGGCCGCGAAAGTTCCCCAGTTATCGTAATAATGCCGGCCGGGCAGCCTAATTTAATTTTTTGATCGCGGCCTAAATTCATGTCGTCTGATGAATTTAGACCGAGCGGTCTAATTTCATTTTTTGAACGCGGCCTAAATTCACGCGTCCTTATTTCACGGAGCCTTCACAATACACCAAGTGCATCGAATTACAGACATAGTGGAAAGGCATTGGAAGACAAACAAGTATGTTCTGCTCTATTTTTAGATGTTGCTCAAACCTTTTACAAGGTTTGGCATTAGGGACTTGAGTACAAACTGCATAGGGATTTACCTAGACAGTACTACGTAATACTGAAATCATATATTTCAGATCGACTCCTTAGAGTACGATATGAACAGGAATGCTCGGAACTGAAGAAAGTATATATTTGTATATATTTGTTATACACCAGGAATATTACAGTATATGACAATGCTTTCATGGCTACCTTTGCAGATGATACTGCAATATTGGTGCCTGATAAATGCTTTGTTAAGGCAACCGAAATCCTGCAAATTACAGTAAACAAAGTTAGAATTTGGACGAAGCAATGGCGTATCAAACTCAATGAGTAAAAATCTACTCATATAAACTTTACAAATAAAAGGTTTAACAATGTTCCAATATCAATTAATAATCTAGTTGTACCTTACGCCAATACGGCCAAATACCTTGGAATGTCTTTGAATGCGAAGTTAAATTGAAAAGAGCACATCAAAAAGAAAAGAGAAGAACTGAACAAACCAATTTATTTTCTTATTATAGAAAGGTACTTAAATGCGTTGATTTATTATTATGATTTTAAAATTAATTTTCACCTAAACTGGGACCTACATTATTTGGGTACTTTTTTTTATTAAACTCTTATCTTTGGTACGGTTAACTGAAGTTGTAGTAAAAGCCATTTTTTGTCAGACAAAAATTATAAAAAAATGTTTTGCTTCTGTGGCTTATCATATTGCAATAAGCCCCTCGTATCTGCGTCAACAGAGCTGTGAGCTGGCAACACGTATGTGTAACACACCAGAAAAAGGCACCTCCCGGGCGTTATAGAGGCGTTTATCGCATCTAAGATATAAATCCTGAGATATACCCTATTGATAATTATATTAAAATCTGCATTGTGAACTGGGCTTAAATAGGTCTCGTCGAAAATATGCAGAAACTATAAGGAACCGCTGTTCTTGCTTACTAAAAGGAGGCACCCACTACTTTCAAAATTATTTTTCAACTCAATCGGAGAAGTCGTAAACTTAAAACTTTAAATTTTTATCCGACTTTGCTCAACTGCTCAATTCATTTCATCTGATCAAAGCAACAACATTTAAGTAAATTACTTTGAAGTGTTGAGGTATTAATATGGACCAACAGTGTGGTGGTCGCCGTGGCTGTGGTGGTTAGTGCGTTGGACTACTACGCATGCTGCTCTACCCGGGTTCAATACCAGCAAAAACACCTAAAAGTTTTTTCACGGTGCCACCTCTTTCTAATGTCTAACAGGCAATCAAAGAGTATCATTTGTGCGAAGCTTCCCAACTTCCCCTTCCATTTCGTGGAAAAAATAACACGCACACACACAATGGTTGCAACCCAGTAGCGAATTTGGGCATTACCCCAGTGATTCTTTCAGGCCGCCCTAAGCTAAGCATCGATGACTTTTGCTTTTACTTCAGCCATGATTTTAGCATTGCGATGTCATAGGGAGCAAGTACTTCCCATCTCGACTCCTTTGCAGGCCTTCTTTCAGGGGTTACCAAGAAGTTGTTCCAGCAGGCCTTCCTATAGCCCTTGCTTATATCTTCGGTTACCAGTTATGAGTAAAAGCAGGCCTTCCTATTTTATATTGCTTCCAGGGAAGCCTTAGTTCCAAAACAAAATGAAATAAATAAATCCAAGTGTTTATATGTTGTGTTTGTATATTTCAGACATAGTATTTACATATGATAAATAAACATGTACATCAGAATTAGAAAAAAATATTGTAAATAAAAAACAAAGACAACTAACTTTCTCCACACCTTTTAATTTAATTTTTTGTTGAATACTTGACAGCACTTTATTAAAATTTTCCTTTGCACTTCTTATTTTCTCCGAACGTTATTTTAACAATTAAACTTGAAATAAAAATCAGCGAAAAAAAATTAACGTGATCAAACATGTTTCCTAGGTACATATTTCTATTCGAAAAGAAGACCTGAAAAAGTAGAATATAGGAAGCGGAGTGGTAATGCCATTAAAACAGATTTTAAATCAGATTCCAATGCCAACTCGCTTCCTTGGGAATGCCTAAGTACACGCCTGAAAACGGCCATTCCCTTAGAAGTGAAGTGGTAATACAATTGATGCTCAAGTTTCAAAAGTGGTGGACATTTTAAAATAAGAGCCATTACCAACTCGATTCATAGGCATGCTTTTGGGAAGGCCTTGCTATTTTTTAAGGTTTTCATTGATGAAGTAAGGGGTGATTTGGCAAGCTCTGCTAAAATCGCCAACGATTCCCTACTGGGGAGAAGCTAGACTTAATTCTGTATAGGAATGCTGACGCCGTATATTTATTTTATTTAACAATGTGGTCTGTATGTGGGCACCGTAGCGCAAGTGGTTAGTGCGTCGGACTACTGAGCCAGCGGTCTTGGGTTCGAATCCCGCCGCAAACACCTAAAAGTTTTTCACAGTGCCCACCTCTTTCGAATGTCTGACAAGCATCAAAGAGTATCATTTGTCACGATTGAGCTTCTCAACTCGCCGTTCGGAGTCGGCAAAAAACTGTAGGTCCCTTCCATTCGTGCAAAAATATAACACGCACACACAAATGGTTGCGAGAAGCAGGCCCAGGTTCACCTCGAGCTGTAGCGCCAACTAAGTAAGTAACAATGTGGTCTATGTGAGGATCAGCCGCCAATCCCTAGTCCAACCTTACCTTGCACTTCAACATCAAACAGCACCAGAATCAATAGTATTCTTCTGTCGCTACCAGCTGCCGATTCAAAATTCTACCTTCTAGGGCATGAGTAGCCAAACCGTAGAATTTACAGTCGACCCCAACCCATGTGCTATAAATTGATACATTATAACAAATATGTAATATATGAGTATCATTAATAAAAAAAATGAAAATGTAACAACATGCAAATGTATACAGCAAAAAAAAAATGCAATGCCCTTCTTCCCCTTGTAGACGAGTGCCTACCCTATGTCAAATAGAGAACAGTATTTTTTCAGCTGAAATGAGTACATATGTGCATATGTATAACAGAGCCTTCAGCTTAAGCTACGAGCAGACGATATGCAAAAGTCGCATACACATATATGCAAGTGCTGACGTCATGAAAAAACTCGCAAATTTATCGCAAATTCTATAAAGTAGGCATTGCTCGCAAACTCGCATATAGACGTTTTCACACGATATGCGACTTTTGTCCCAAAACTAGCAAATGAATTTGCGAACATGCTGTTGGTGATTTATGACCATTTAAAGTGTGTAAATTTATTAAAAATGTCAAAAAGAAAGTGGGCTGCTATTTCTATTTTGGCAATAGATATGATAGAAAACGACGATGAAGATGGAAACTACGAAGAAGCGAGTGTGCAGCAAATGCAAGGGATTCGTCGTATATGGGTCAAAGATTGGATACGACTTCTTTGTTTTATTACTTGTTTTGTTAACTCTTGTAATAATAAAACTAAGATACAATATTGCAACTAATACTGAATAGTTGGTGTATACACATATGTATTTATATTTTCTTCCAGGTAAAAATAATGGGTAGGTAGCACGCGTAATCAATTTCAGCAAAAAGTCGAACGCATAGCTTAAAAGTTTGGCCACCCGTGTTCTAGGGTAACTTCGGGCGTTATGGCGCACTTTTTTTGTTTCGTAAATAACTTCAACATGAAAAGCTTTTTTATTAAAAAAACAAAACAGCTTTAAAATATAAGAAAATCAGAACAAAAGTAATTTAAATAAATTTTATAATTCAATGATTTAAACAAAGAAAAAGTAAGGTTAAAAATGTTTTACAAAAAACCATAATGCCCTATCCATAGGGCAATATGGCGCATCCCCTTGGGCAATATGGCGCGATGCTGTACTCGCGGTTTGATTTGCCACAGCTATCAAAAGAGTTTTTGAATGAAGTACACGAGTCGTGGGACCACTTCCGACTTATTAAAATTGTGACTTGGCCTGTATTTGTCTGCCTGTTCAAAGCCCTTAAAGAACAGTTCTTTTCTGTTAGGAGCGAATCCATACGCGTGTAGTTTTCTTACATGAGCCACAATTTTCTGCTCCTTTTCCATTCCTAGGCATGTGGGAGCACCTAAAACATGCTTCCTGTCGTCATCGTTCTACAGTCTTAGTACAAATGTTTTTTAGATACTTTACCTTTGAACTTCATAAGGGCGAGAGTGCGCCATAATCCCCCTACCACAAGTGCACCATATTACAAAAAAGACGCAAAAAGACAAAACTTAAAAAAAGCCAGATTTTCTTTTATTGTTACTAATTAATGCCAGCAAAGGAAAACCATTATGATTCACTTCACTTCACTGTGTACACCCCGAGCGTTTTATACTTACGGAGCCACACGCAATTGAAGAAGAGCCAAAAGTGCGATTTTTTTTTGTGTATTATTTTTTCACCTGTAAAAAAAAAATCGCAATAGCTTTACAACTTGACATGGCACTCTATCAAGGAAGACTCAAATTTTCTCATCGGTTGATTTTCTATAAGCAAATCGGAAATGTGGTATTTACAAGGTGCGCCATAATTCCCGAAGTTACCCTAATAGTCACAAAATAATTGCTCCTTATTTGCTCTTATTTAGTTTTTAATCGGTAAACAGTCCAGGTACTCATATACACAATTCGGGCACAAACAACCAACCAACTTACTTCGGCGAACTTTATTTCAATCCAAATACTTCCCCCTGGGTGACAAGTTATGTTCATGTCAACTGCCATTGACATCCGACCGTTACATTGAATGGTAACATTATGATCTTCAAAGTAATCTGTATTTCAATCCAAAAATATTTTAGAATTGGTCAGATTTTCTTTGAAACTCAGTTACTTTTGCAAAGAAAACTTTTCTCCAGGTTTAAAAAGAAATCGTACACCTTCAATTCCTTTTTACCACGGTGGCATGGCGGTGGTGTATTAAAGTTGACTTAATGCTTCACATTCGCATCGTTCTTTTCATACCCCACCCTAGTTTAAGAATTCCTTGTAAACTTTGTGAAACTCAATTAAGTTGAATATTTCTCATTTTACTTCTGTGACATAAGCTAATTGAAAATTATAAATATTTCTCTGAACAAGATGCGACAACTGCCATAGACTTCATCGCATTCATCCTCGCTTTCTTTCAAACGGCAACAGAACACCCTGACACAAATCCGACAAATTAAATCAAGATGCTGTGATTGACTTCTTGTTCTTGGATTACTTCGAGGCGCATTCACGACATTCATCTCAAAGAAGATGTTTACCAAGGCCAGGCAATTGGAAAATGTTAACCCCTGTGCTCTTGGCAGCACTTCCAAATGGAAAAACGTCTAACTATTTGATGGTAAATGAATTTTAGGAAACCTCTCAATTGACCCCACACTCTGGAACGATTAAGGATTTCGCGAAAAACAAAATTCCCAAGTGAAGGACAAGCAATTAATTAGCCACATAATGGGGCATGGAAACTTTTCACATTGTTCACTTTAATGCCTACTCTGCTTCGGTTATTGTATCTAAATTCGCTGCTCACAAGGAACGTTGCGTTTAATTTCAATTACAATCTTTATCGCTAATCCCACAGTCACATGTAACAGGCACTTATCACATGGGCCAAACTTCTACACCATCTTTAAATAAAACTTTTGCAAAGTGCTCACTGGGTGAAACTTTGACAATAAATCAACGAGTTTGAGTACAGCATGGAGCAGAGTAGTTACTTTCGGTAGATACTTTCTCGAATATTCAACTTAAACTTTATTTTCTTTGTGAGATTTCTTCTCCTTGGATTCTCCTATTTTTGTTTGCATTTTATGGTTGCAACAAGGCGAAGATAAACTTGAGAATACGTAGCAGCTCCGATGCGATGGAACAACTTTAGCGAGCTGGGAAACTTTCTTTTTCTATATCCGTTTTCTTTATTTTAAATTTTCGAAAACTATATCTCTTAGGCTATATCTAGTTTCAGACATTTGTGTACGTACTCGTATTTAAGCAGTCGTTGTGCTTAAAGAGTTGGGTAAGGTTACTTCGTTTATATACGCTGTTCCTGTTGTCAACTAATTAGAAACGCCAATGTGATTATATGGTTTTTCCAATTTATTCAAACATTTCGAGAAAAACGAATAGATATTTATTTTAAACTAGCTGACCCGTACTCGCCTTGCTTCGCCCGCCTCCCATTTTTTTTTTTTGATTTTCAAAACTTGGCCTACATATTTCCTTGTATTTAAATGCTTTTTGTGGTAAGTCCAAATGATTTTTCGAAGCTGAAGTGTTAAAAAAAAACATGTTTTTAACTTTCTAACATACCAGGAAATCGGAAACTGACTGGTACCTACTTTGTATCACAAATTATTCTGTTATTAATTAATGTTCATTAAAAGGTTTTTTTTCTTTCGGTTTTTTTTTCTTCCTTCCACTATGATCTATGAATAAATGCGTTTTCAACAAAAAGGGATAATCGTTCTAGCTCGAATTTTATCAAAAATCTCTCTAACTTGCACCAATTTTAATCGCCCGTGAAAATTCGACATAAAGGGATTCGACTGTACATAATATTATTGTCTCCACCGAGTGCAGATTCGAGATCATGATGAATGCGTTTGCTTTTGGAAAAAAATTAAAAAAAGGCAATTGCAATGAAGTGGAAACCCTCCCCCAACGTAGAAGGAACCTTCCCCTGGGTGCGCACAACAACAATGTTTTTTTTGCACATCCCCCAAGTTTTATCGCAAACGGACTAGCGATGCGCGAACGCATAAAAGTCGAACACACAAACATCACTTTTAATATACATACGACATACCTATGTATATATCTAGGTACATACTTATTGACGTCACCCACAGCTGCACGGCTATTATCTGCGGTCTCCACTGATGGAAAATTATTGGCGAACATTTCATGAACTAAATATTTTGAGCATAGCTCAGTATAACGCAGAATGATGATTTATACCTCAAATAAATCAGTGGAAATTTTACTAAATTCACCTATTTTTTGTTTTTCAAGCCGATAAGCTACTATTGAGCTAGGGCTGAATAATTATAGTTTTCCTTACATATATGCAGTGTTTTTCAATGTTTCGCTAAAACCAGATCATTCTGGGGGATAAAAAGTAAAAAAATGTTGACCAAGAACATAAGCAATCACTATGTCCCAGTTTCATCAAAATCCGTCCATTAGTTTCTGCGTGAGGCGCATTCAAACAGTTTAGATATCCTCAATTCCTCGCCAGTTCAAAATAAAAAAAAACAACACAGAATAAAAAACCGGTTTTGGCGCACACACGAAATTATCTCCACTGGTCGTTGGTAAAATCCAAAGATCTAAGCTTTTCTTAAATCGTATATCATTTTTAATTGATCGTTAATTTTAATTGAATGCTTATTGTTCAACTTCTGTATAACGTACGAAGATGATTTATATCTTAAAATGTTTGTACAAAATTGAACTTTATAATAAAAGAAATTCCATTCCCATCGGCCAAGGCATTCTAAAGCTAGGAGCTTGAAGGTATTCATAAAAATAATCTCTGCCCAGATATCAGCTTAGATATCCGCTTCTGGATAGTAGATAACGAAAAAAAATGTCCTATGCCTGTATTCCAGACATTTTGCAAACCAACTGTGAAAACCGGATTTAATTTCTTGCGGTAGTTTTTAAGACAAATGGGAACAAAGTCTTTGCAGACGAAACAAAGTTAAATTTTTATTATAGTAAGGATATTACTGTATGTTACATCATCTTCTTCTTCTTTATATAAAAAACTGAGCTCTTCGTTTGATACCTCAAAACTAACTAACTAAACTAACCATATGATTGAGCTGACACTTTCACTATAACTTTTTATTATGTTTGAAGTATTCGTACATCAAACAATTTGAAGTTTTCCGTAAGATGGTGCTGGAACTCAAAATTTTTTAAACTCACCGTACGATTAAGCTGAAACTTGCACAATATACAGTGTTGGCCAAAACTTTTTTTTTTTTTTTTTTTTTTGGTTGCGCCTGGAGGTGCAGGAATCTTCAAAAGATACCAATGGTCCGTACCATTGGTTATGCCCGATTCATATATCTGACAATGCCATCAGTGCTAGTCAGTATATGCCTACGGGCTAAACCTCACCCCCCCCAGAGAGGCACTATGAGAACCGGCTGCGCGTACTCATAGTAGTAGGAAATTCGTCCCTCTCATTTTTTCATTTTTTTGTGGTGACTACGACTAAGTTGCCTTAACAAGTAGTTTACGCTTCTGTAGTGTTAATCGCGTTAGGTAGGTAGCTTTCCAGTGAAAGCACCTACTAATACCGTCATTAAATGCGGTTTTCCTTACGGCGCTAGGTCGAAAGGTCTTGTTCTTTGTAGTCGGCGCTCAAGAATTGTCACGTCCATAGTACGGATTATTTCGTTATTGCAGTGAACATGAAGACGGGTACGAAGTTTGCGAGCAAAGTTTGTTACTTCGTCCCTCACGGTAGCAATTCCTAATTCCTGTGAATATCACTATTCCTTATATACCAAGGAGCATTCACGATTGCTCTTAGTATTTTGTTTTGAAAGGCTTGCAGTAGAGCCATATTGCTTGGTTTGGTACAACCCCAAAGTTGTATACCATATGTCCAAGACGGTTTTAGCACTTGCTTATACAGAAGCAGTTTGTTATATGTGCTTAGCTTCGAGTATTTCCCGAGTAACCAATACATTTCTCTAAATCTGATTTCGAGCTCTTCGCGCTTCTTTTTAACGTGTGGTTTCCACTTAAGTTTTGCGTCTAGGGTCATTCCTAGATATTTTGCCTCGTTTGCGTACGGTATTTGCACCGAGTTAATGTATATAGGTAAGTTGTTTATCTTTCTTAGCGTGAAATTTACATGCGTTGATTTTGTCTCATTGAGGACTATTCGCCAGGTTTTTGTCCATTCGAATACTTTGTTCAAAGCTCGTTGGAGTTTTCCCGTTGATGATTCGACTGACTCATCCGTTACGAGGATAGCCGTGTCGTCTGCGAACGTTGCTACAACAGTCCCTTCATCTTGTGGTATATCTCTTGTGTAGAGCAGGAACAGAATTGGGCCGAGAACACTTCCTTGTGGAACACCGGCGTAGATTTCTTTGAAATCCGAATATTCACGCCCGTGTCTTACACGGAAAAGTCTATTTTCAAGATAAGATTCCAATAGTCTGTACAACTTTTCCGGTAAGATTACCCTTAGCTTATACTTTAGGCCTTCGTGCCATACCTTGTCGAAGGCTTGCGATACGTCGAGAAAAGCGCTAGAGCATACTTTTTTCCCTTCTAAAGCTTTTTCAATTTCGTTCGTTATTCGATACACCTGATCGATTGTGGAATGTTTGACCCGAAAGCCGAATTGATGATCCGGGATCAAGTGTCTTTCTTCAATTACTGGTTGCAATCGTTTCAGCAGAAGTTTCTCGAAGACCTTAGATATTATTGGCAGAAGTGAAATGGGTCTATATGATTTCTTGTCATTTGCACATTTCCCCGGTTTTGGAACCATAATAACTTCGGCGACTTTCCATTGCCTTGGGACATATAATAGTCTTAAAGAAGCATTTATGATGTAGAGCAACTTAACCAGCACTTTTTTCGGTAGCTCTTTCAAAATTTCGCCAGTGATTAAATCATATCCCGGAGCCTTGTTATTTTTCAGTTTTTTTACTGTCATTCGAAGTTCGGACAGGGATACAGTTTTTACTTTAAAGTTGTCCGGTGCCATATTATCATTCGGATCTTCGATGAACGGTTGCCCATCGAACGGCTTGAACGTTTCCTCTAAGTGATCGGCATATAATTCTGCTTTCTCTTTGTCTTCTTTTGCCCATTCCCCGTTAGCTTTCCTAATTGGCGGCAAGTGCACTACAGGTTTCTTTATGGAATTCAAGGCTTTCCATAGAGAGTAGTTTGAATACTTATCAGCGGTCAGACCCTCAAGGTAAGTAGAAGTCTCGTGATTTTTTAGGTCATGCAGCACATTTTTAAGCTTGTTACAAAGGTGGTTCAAATAAGTTTTATCCGGTGGCGCGCGGGATTGTTGCCATCTCTTGCGCGCTCTCCTCTTTTCTCGTATGAGGTCTTCGATTTCAGGCGGGTATTTGACTTTATTGTTCCGTGCTGCTGTCTTTCGCAAATGAGTGTTTTTCCACGCTGAGCTCTGGATGGCTTCGACGAGTTTGTCGATTTCTTCTTCAATTTCGAACGATGTCTTTAGCGGTACATTTAAAGCAACATTTTCCTTGCAGTCTCTTCTGAAAATATCCCAGTTAGTTTTGTTACTCGTTAACCTAGGCGGTCCTTCTTTTTTAACTAAAATTCCACCTATTTTCAGAGTGACTGCTGAGTGATCTGAGCATAGATCATAGCATTCTTCGATTTCCGTCAAATTTTTGGTTAACCCTTTTGCGATAAAGAAGTCGACGAGGTCAGGGATTTTATTTTTGTCAGTTGGCCAATAAGTTGGCTTTCCTGTCAAAAAAAAATTCACCCCACGTTTCATGCTGGCTTTGTACAATAATCTGCCTTTTGTCGAATTACATCTTGAACCCCAGAAAGTGTGTTTCGCGTTAAAGTCACCACCTAAGACAAAATTAGGTCCGAGGGAGTCGAAGAGACGAACTAGGTCGTCTTCTGCTAGCTTATATCCCGGAGGGAAGTAGCTAGACCCGATGTTGTAGTCTAAGTGGCTTATTTTTACGGAGACTGAACTTATTTGCATAGAATCAAATTCTATTGTTATGTTTTCGGAATGCTTAATACAGTCTTTGATGTAGAGAGAGGACCCGCCTCTCGCATTTTCCGAAGGATGATTCGCATGGTAATCGCTGTAACCCTTTATTTTGGGTCTAAGTCCCTTTTTTAAGTGCGTTTCCGATACCAAACATATATCGATATTATTTTTCCGTAGAAACACTTCTAACTCGTCGATTTTTTTCAGAAGGCCGTTTGCATTCCACGTTAGTATCTTAAGTAGCTGTTTCATATTCATATTTTTTGGATTGTCTTGCGAGGTTTGAACTCGAGCTTGCTCAATTTGTCAAGTATTGTTTTGTTAATCTTGTTTTGCTCCTCAAATTTTTCCAATATAATAGTAAATATTTGGCTGACCGGGTCTGTTGTAGCTGATCGTAATTTGTTTTCGTTTGAAGCGACTTGCGCGTACGATCTCGCGTCAATCTGTGGTGGTTTTTCCGCTGCGCTTGGACCAGCGACGTTCTCTTGCGCAATTTTTTTACTTTCCTTTATCGGCTTCGTCGTTTTGACCGGCTTAGCAGTCTTAGGCTTATCGGCTTTACGATATCTTAAGCTTGGGTTCGGGTCTATCGGTTTCTTGAGAGTATCCCGCCTTTTTTGAAGCTCCTTTGCTACATCACAACCTCGATAGTTTGCTGGGTGCTTGCCTTTGCACTTTATGCAGGTCGCCGGAGCCTGCTTATTTAGGTCACACCTTTCTGATAAATGGTTCCCGGCACATTTCACACATTTCGGTTCTTTTTGGCAATAGGACTGGGTGTGATTAAAACCTTGACAGCGTTTGCACTGAGGTATCGATCGTGTATTCGTACGCATAGGCTCGATTTTAACTACGATATTCAAAATACTTTTTACATTATAAATATCGTCTATATTTTCGCTTCTATCGAAGGTTAGCATAAAGAGCGGGAGTCCGTGCTTGACAAAGATTTCGTTGCCTTGTTCCGTTTTCTGCTTTATCTTCTTTAAGATATTATTTGCGTCGATAATTTTCAAGCCTTTTCCTTTAAGGTCATTTATAATGTCATCTTTAGTGCACGAGGGGTGGAGACCCCTTGCTATAACGCGGAGTGGTCTTTCTGATTTATTTTCGTAGGTGAACCACTGGATCTTTTCCGCGTTTAGTTGTTTAGATATTGCTCGGTAGCCGTCAGAGTCAACTACATTAATTTTCCAGTCATTGTTTCGGAATGACGTTACTTTAAATTCCGATGTCACAGCTCCCTTGAGAAGGCTATGCAGTTTATTGTAGTCCGTAATGCCGACGACGTTTATTGCAGGCGGGGGACGTAATTTGTCGTGAGTTTGTTTCTGTTTCGAGTCTTTTTCTTTGTCTTGCTTTCGTGGCTCGATTTCAGGTGAAGAACCGGCTCTTCGTTTTTTGCTGGATCTTTTCTTTGAGACCCTATTTGTTTCGCGTGCTAGCTCTTCTTCATCCGTGTGATATTTGGGACTAGGTGCACGGGGTGGAGTAGCTTCGCGTTCTCTTTGCAAAAGTGAATTCTTTAAGGCCTTGTTTTCCTCTTTTAGCGAGTCTACCTCTCTCTTAAGCTCTTGGTAGAGTAAATCCATTTTATTTAGCTTAATTCGGAGTTCATTGTTTTCCTCCTCAAGGCTATTACATTTCACTGAGTCCCGTTTCTCTTGCGCTTGCGCTTCCGGCGGACTTCTTTTTCCGGAGACATTCGGTCTTGATGGTGGAGACCGAGCTACCCTTGATGTCTTCAAAAAGGGGTTTATTAAATGCAACAATTGGCTCTCCCCAGAATCCATAGAGCCTACCTCCGAAGAGGGTGGATTTTCCAGAGAATCTGGACTGCCACCTGGGGTACTAGATCTATTTGTTTTACTCATTGCATGTTATGTATACATTTTATCCCCGGTATACGAAGGGTGGATTTTAGTCGCCTCTTACGACAGGCATGCCTACCTCGGGTATATTCTGGCCCCTACCCGAAGGGGCCAAAACTAAAGCACGATATTATCCTGCTATGGAAAAAACTGAGTAAAATTTGAAAAACGTATGATAATTTTTTTATTTTACCGCAGTAATACCAAATAATAATCACGCCACCAAATATTAGTAATAAAATATGTACTCTAGTCTTTTTATTCATTTAATCGAATATGTGCTTTAGTTTTGTCCAGGTGGTTTCTTATGAACTCTGATGTTATTTGTTGTTTTTTGTTTATGTTAAAAGTTAAAATAATTCTTTTCATGGTGAATTAATAACTAATATATTTTGTATCAAAAACAATTAAAATAAAAAAACTTATCACACATTTCATAAATTTTATGCAGTTTTTTCCATAGCAGAATAATTTTGTGCTTTAGTTTTGGCCAACACTGTAAATGTAATGAAGTGAGAAATGTTCATACATCAAAAGTTTTCAAGTTTTCCAATAGATGGCGCTGGAACACCAATATTTCAAAACCATCCGATTGAGCTGAAATTTACACAACATATTTGTTATGAAGTGAGAAATGTTTAAAAAACAAACGTTTTCAAGTTTTCCGATAGATGGCGCTGAAAACCAAAATCTCAAAATTATTACTCTCAATGGACGGTGACAGCTAACAGCTAACTTTTAATTTATGTGCTTTTCTCGCTTCATAACAAATATATTGTGTTGTGTAAGTTTTAGCTCAATCGGATGGTAAGTTTTTGAGTTTTTAGCACTTAAACGAACAGGTTATTTTTATTATATGAACTAATGATTGTTGGGCCAGTGCCTATAACTGAAAAGTTAAAAATTAATTATGAATTTTAAAAGTTAAACTCGGTCGAAAAAGTTGGATATTATTGATTGGACAGTTTTCTCAAATCCAAATTTTGTTGCTGGCATTTAGTTCTCCACCAGAGTAATTATATTTACGTACAAATGTAAATAGATGACATCGTTCGGTGCACCAAGAGTTTACTCGAAAAAACATTTTTCTTTTTACATAAACACTGTCCTCAATGGATGTAGACGTTTTAAAAGAAAAACATTAATCGCAACTGAATGATTGTTGCATCGATCCAATAGATTGGTTTCAAACCAGTTTATATACACACGCTTTTTTAATTTTTTCTTTTGCTGCAACCCATCTCGTTCGATTCGATCACCGAAATCAAGCAGCGTTGAGCGCGGTTGGTGCTTAGATGGGGGATTGCTAACTAAAGATGCTTCTTTTCTTACTCGACTTCGGTTGGTTGCGTGTGCTATGTATGGATATCAGTGGTGTGGGGAATAGGTAACAAAGCAGAGACAGCGAAAATTGATTGAGTGGAGAGGAAACATAATGCATGTGCGTGCGAGTAGTATTCCCACATATCAGAGTTGTAATATTTTGCATTATTTTGCCATATCTTGTTTCATTTTGCAGTATTGTGCATTTATTGAGTTAATTTTAATTTATTTGGTACAAAATGTAAGTAAATGTAGGTATAAATTAGGCAAAATAAAGTAAAAGAATGCAAATTAATGCAAAGAATGCAAATTAATGAAAATAATGGCGATTGCATTCTTTTTATTGAAGTCTCAAAATTCAGTCAAAAAACTTAATTCATTCATTGAGTTTATTTAATTCCTCTTTATCATTTACAGCTTACACTCTCTTTTTACTGAAAATATATGAAATATACAACATACGGGCAATGTGAGTGATTGAAGTCATCGCTTCTCGCCATTCATTCAAATCAAACATTTTTTTGTTAAGGAATTCATACTGTCTAAAGTTGGTTTGGGGCAAAATGGATTATTATGTGTCATCTCATACTCCATTTCTTAAGTTGTTTCAACGATTTTTCGAGGATAAATAACGAAGAATATTCTTGTAACTTTATTTATATGTATATAAATCTCAGCGTGACGGTCTTAACTGTCAATCTTCCGGTTAGAAAAACACAAAAACTAATGCACACAATGAAGTAAAACTTCGTATTCCAGTTCATTGACATCCTGTGCCTAGTACCGGCCGATTTTTAAATTAATTTATTCGCAATATTATTTAAATTAATGCAAAAATAAAAACACTTTAACAAATGCCACTTTCTTGCGAAATTTCATTTATTCAAACCACAAATAAGGTCCGTTCGCGTACTTTTTGCACTAAATATGGGTTCTCTGTCAAATCTCGAAGAGTGGGGGTAAAATTCTCTCACAGAAAGAAAAATCACGAAAAAGTAATCGAACGCATTAAGCACCAACAAATGAAGAATGTATGTGATTTGACAGATTTGACAGATTTCATAATACACCCCAAAGAAATTCCTTGGACTAAAATTCGTAGCATGGGGAAATTTCTTACTCTCTCGTGAGCACTCTCTTCTACAAAAACTACGAAATCAATTGACAATGTATGTATTGTAAGTAACACTATAGTTTTTAGACACGGGCGAAGCCGGGCGGGACAGCTAGTATCCAATAAATTCGAAAATTGTATGAATATCTCTCCCTTTTGTCACAAATTCTTCTTCCTTTGACCACGATTATATGTAGCTAAGAAGTTTCACTTTGGTCGCGCGTGACTTCTACACGTACTATTTTCTTTTCTTTTTCAAAACTGTTTCGTTTCGTTAACACAAAAAAACAAAACTACCCACCTCTAGGTCACACCCATTATCTTGGATTAGGATTTGGGGGGTGAAGTGGGGAAAAATATAAATTATATTTGAGTTTCTTACACTCATAAAATATTTCTGCAATATCGAAGAAAAATAATTCTGGGCTGTATGTGTTTTGCACAGCAAGTATACGTACGAGTAATAGACGCACTGAGATAAAAGAAGATAACATTAAAAAAAAAATAACAACTAGATTGTTAAATCCAGGCCTAAGCATATTCAACCTAACGATCACCATACGAGTACATTGAATGCTTTAATATCGCCTGAAAACCCTGAAAGAATATGAAAACGAAAAATTCCCCCTTAGGTACAAATATTCGTAGTTCGACTGATTTAACATCCGAGTAGCGACTTATTTTATTTTTATTTGTTTATTTGTTACTTCAGCGTGCATTTCTGAATTCTGAGCAAAAAACCGAATATCATTTACACTGAGACTTCAGTTTTTGGTCGGTGAGGTCGAACAAAAACAATATCGCTTGCAGGTCCGCACTAACTGAAAGTAACCAGTGTGTGTAATCAGCGAATGTTCATCGACATGCATCTGTGTCTGCACACAAAAAGTCTAGAAAATTGAAAACAAAAACAAATTGTCTGCTGCTGGGTTTTATTGTCCGCCCATATAAATCGCCAGCCAATCAACCATCCATGACGCTGCACCGTAGTAGCTATGAGTATCTGGATCTGAAATGATACGAGTACATATTTGCATGGTTGCCGTTACTGAAACCGTCCGAAATGCAGCAAACCCATTCGAAGTCTCTCCCTTTTGTCACAAATTCTTCTTCCTTTGACCACGATTATATGTAGCTAAGAAGTTTCACTTTGGTCGCGCGTGACTTCTACACGTACTATTTTCTTTTCTTTTTCAAAACTGTTTCGTTTCGTTAACACAAAAAAACAAAACTACCCACCTCTAGGTCACACCCATTATCTTGGATTAGGATTTGGGGGGTGAAGTGGGGAAAAATATAAATTATATTTGAGTTTCTTACACTCATAAAATATTTCTGCAATATCGAAGAAAAATAATTCTGGGCTGTATGTGTTTTGCACAGCAAGTATACGTACGAGTAATAGACGCACTGAGATAAAAGAAGATAACATTAAAAAAAAAATAACAACTAGATTGTTAAATCCAGGCCTAAGCATATTCAACCTAACGATCACCATACGAGTACATTGAATGCTTTAATATCGCCTGAAAACCCTGAAAGAATATGAAAACGAAAAATTCCCCCTTAGGTACAAATATTCGTAGTTCGACTGATTTAACATCCGAGTAGCGACTTATTTTATTTTTATTTGTTTATTTGTTACTTCAGCGTGCATTTCTGAATTCTGAGCAAAAAACCGAATATCATTTACACTGAGACTTCAGTTTTTGGTCGGTGAGGTCGAACAAAAACAATATCGCTTGCAGGTCCGCACTAACTGAAAGTAACCAGTGTGTGTAATCAGCGAATGTTCATCGACATGCATCTGTGTCTGCACACAAAAAGTCTAGAAAATTGAAAACAAAAACAAATTGTCTGCTGCTGGGTTTTATTGTCCGCCCATATAAATCGCCAGCCAATCAACCATCCATGACGCTGCACCGTAGTAGCTATGAGTATCTGGATCTGAAATGATACGAGTACATATTTGCATGGTTGCCGTTACTGAAACCGTCCGAAATGCAGCAAACCCATTCGAAGTCAACACAAAAACCTACACTCAGAGAAAAAAATCCTATAATGGATCAATAGTACGACTATTAATTTAATGGTACGCGAAATAATACGTTTTTCCTATTATTTCAATACTTTTTATGGTTTTTTGTACTATTGATTGCTCAAAAAAATACCCACATTGAATTAATAGGATACATTATACATTTAATAACGGATTTACTATTGTTTTAATGGTATTGTAATAATATATTGAATACTACAATATTATTGATTATTAATAAGATGTATCCTTTTAAAATAATAATGAAAAACTTTTCATTCAATATTGGGACACGTTTGCTTTCTGTTATAAAAAAAATGTACTATTAAAGTAATATGATCATAACATTGAACTGCATTATTTGCGTGGAAATTACAAATTGTTTAAAAAAAAACTGTAAAAAGCGATTTTTTTTTAAAGCTATGTACGGCGATGATTAGGATTCATTTTAAAGATTTTATCATAATCCATTCATTTAGCTAGTAAAAAGTGACAGTCTTTTCTTTTCTAAAACTTGGTCCTAGAAATCGTTTTTCTGAAAATTCATTTGCATTGCATTTGCATTTGCATTCTGTCGGTATACGTAGAAGTGTGTGCATCAATTTTTAGTGAAAATTCCAGTTATAATAAATTTGTGAGAAAAATAAGTGCAAAAGGTGAGTTCTTTTTATTATCACTCTGTTTTTAATTATTATTATTGTTTTTTTCATACTATTGAGCACATTTTTACAAATGCATAATATTATTTTTTAATGTGATATGCCATTGAATTCTTTTTTATAGTCTGTATACTATTTTTATGCGTATAATATACTATTAAATTAGTATTTAACAGTATGCATACTATTGCTTTTATGGTAGATATTTATGGATTTCTTAGTTTGAGCTAATAAGGTATTTCAAGGTAAATGAAGGAAAAGGGATTGACACGGTCACTAACATTTTCGGAATATGCCCTAGTCTCAGTTAACTGCTTTGGTAAGTATACCATTTTTCTCATTTGTTTGTGTACTTAATTTTATTATAATGTTTGTTTAAGTTTTGTTCATTTGTTTCCTTTTTATTTGTTTTTTTTTTTATATCGTATTTCTCTGATTTTTACAGTAGGATTATTATTTAAAGAAGAAGAATATGGGTCGTGGACTAAATCCTTTTGGCCAACTACACGACAAAGCGGTAAATGCTCCGGTCAAAATCTGGAAATTAGAAAAATCTCTAAGTGGTATGTAATATAATTTCTTTGTTCGATTGGTCTTCCTCTTTAATTATAAAATAACCCACTTTCGTACAGGAACCTCTCATTTCCCCAAAGGAAGAAGACACAATTATTTCGCTGTGTCACAACAATAAGCCATGGAGAGAAGTACAAGAAAAATTGGAAGCGGTGGACAAGAAGAAAAAAATTGGTAAATAATATTAGTAGACATATTGACTTATTTATGTAATTAGGTACCTATTACCCTAAAAAACTGTAAAAAAAAAATTGCTCAGAATAAAATTTTAAAGTTATAAAAACGGATAATTTGTTTTCACTTATTTATTTTATAAAGGGCTTTGTTTTATTTTCAGCAAAGTTTTGAGCTCAATAATTTTCGAATGTAAGTATCTGTTGATATGTGTGACATATAGGTACAAAATAAACCAATCATCTGCCTTTTATACCATAATTTAAAAAATATATAGTTTTCGCTTTATGAAGTTAATAATATGCCACAGTAATTAAATAGTATTCCGAATATTTATTTAATATGCATAATAATAGCTTTAATAGTCCGCGTTCATATAATTGTAATGGTATCACCTGATTAATCTAATGGGATATCCTTTAATTTGTTGCAATAATGAACTATTGTTTTAATATTAAAACTAATTGAAACTATGGTATGCGCAGAATTGATGTAATAACATTGTCACACTGAGTTAATAGTACTACTCCTTTAAAATTAATGTTGAAAAATAATAGTTTTAATAGTATATTCACAAAGTGGAACATATTAAAATAATAGGAGATCCTATTACTTTTCAATCGTATGTACTATTGATTCAATATTATAAAATAATTAGATTAATAGTCTAAAGGTACTATAACTTCAATGGTTTTTCAACTATACTAATAATAGGAAACATACCATTGACCAATTTTAATAGTAAAATCACATTGAATTAAAAGGAATTCCTATTAAAAATATAGTATTTTTCTCTGAGTGTACCTAATTTGCATGGAATTCAACAGCGCGACGCTTCGGCTAGCAGTTCTATCGCGCAATCATTCCTGCCTAACTGAAGTGGAAGTAACCCGCGGCAATTGTGTTGTAAGAGCTCTATATGGGAATAATCAAGTTAAAAAGGTCTGTTGGCTTTGGCTGTTCGATTGAGCGGATAACGGAATGAGTTGCATCTAAAGCTGCCGCATTTATGCTCTTACCTTTAGAGCACATTCAAATGTTTCCGGATACAAATCTCGACTGCACTATTTGATTGACATGCATCATGTATACAATGCACATGCTGGTACGCGTTTATTTATTTTAAATTTTTGTTAAATTACAATTTCAATTAAGTGATAACTAAGTGTTATCAAGTTGAGTATATTTACTCGTACAATATGCAAGTACATAGTTACATTCAACGTTCGATCTGATACTAGTGATTATAATTTGAAATCTTAGGGTCGGGTTAGTTACACCATTTATAACTCAAGAACGGCTAGACCAATTTTTATTATCTTTGATTTGTTGGACGTGTCTCCGCGCCGAGTAGCAGAATAACTACTAAAAACGTCGGAAAAATTCATGAAAAAGAATTTGGGAAGAAAATTCATTTTCTCATATATTTTGTCACTGATTTTTATGAATTTTTTTTTAATTTAAAAAGCGATAGAGTGTGAATAGTGATTGGGAAAGTATAGTGGCGTAAAGATAAATAGCAACCTTCTTCTACGAACCTTGTAAAGACTACGAACGGAAAAAAAACGCGAATGTGTTTAGTAATCACTTATTCTATATTTTCACTTCTAACTTAACCCTTTACGGCGCAAGATCGTTAAAACATCAAAGTACTAGTTGCTTTGATAGCTTTTCGATTTAATGAAACACGTATTTCTTAGAATTACAAAATTTTATTTATTTTTTGAAAAAATACTTAAAAAAGGGTTTTTGACACTTTCAGTCACAATGCATTATAACGTATCCCTATGTTGTATGGAATATTTTGAATCAATTATTTTGCTCATTGTAGCATAATGCACCGAACTTACTGAAATTTGTACGCAAAAATATGCACTGGGTATCACTTTTGAGTATTTTTTCAATTGCATACCCATATTCACGCATGCGTTTTTCACAAGTTTCGCGACAAGTGAATTGCAACTCAGAGACGAGCACCTAGCGCAATCTCTTTCAGCTGAAACTTACTAAAACATAATAGAACGGTATATGACAATACTGTAACATTGAGTTATAATAGACTTAAAAACAGTTTTTCGTTTTTGTGAGCTTTAAACGTAGCATTACTGCATCATGGCACTGTAAAGGGTTAAATACATAAGACAGTGAACCACTTTTTTCGGGCCTAAGATTTGAGCATTGATCCTGAAAGTACTTACCAAAAATAGAAAATCTGCATCATTCATTTTGCCAGATTGGCTGCCTAACTTATTTTATAGCCCCATGAATATTTTGGCTTTGTTAACGGTAGGAATATTTTTTCTTTGTCGTCATCAAATTATAGGTATTGATTAGAAAAAAAAATGTCCAAAACAAACTGAAAAATGACAATTTTTTTACCATTCTTTCACATTTTTCTACCATTTTTGGCCTATAACTAGTACGTATTTGTACTAACACCATCAAAATCAGTACAAGCCTTTTCTTACATTTAGTTTACAAACGAAAAAAAAAAAACGTATTTTCTATATAAAATTAATTGAAACATAATTGTTACAATATATTTGTGGACAATGTGGTGTATACGTAATTTTTTTTCTTCTTTTTTCATTGTTCGCTTTCTCTGAAGGTTTTTCTTTCTCTGGGCATTTTTAAGATTTTGAGGCCCTGGATGCAGTTTTTTTGAGTCAGTTTGTTTTGCACTTTTTTTCTCCTAATCAATACCAATAATTTGCTGAGGACAGACAAAAAAATTCCTACGGTTAAGATATAGCATGGAGAAAGTACTCAAAATAAGGTTTTAGCTAAAATATTCATGGGGCTATAAAATACTTTAGGCAGCCAATCTGGCAAAACGAATGATGCAGAGTTTCTAGTTTTGATAAGTACTTTCAGGACCAATGCTCAAATCTTAGGCCCGAGACGATGACCTGAAAAATGGCACATAGTGTAATTCAGTCACAATTTTTATCGTCAAATCACAATACAAAATTTAAAAAAACTTAAAACTGAAAATCTAGATGAAAATATAAATAGCACTACAGAGTATTAATACTCGTATGAAAAAATTGCATAATGTTTAATATTTTTAAATCTTTTTATATTTTTTACATTCAATATTGATTAGGATATTCTTTGTTGTCCAAATCTGCCGCAGTCTTCTTGACAAATTTCCGTAGGTTTTTGGCAGGGTGCCTTTTGAATGAAATGCCAGGCTTCTTGGATGGACGTCCATAATTGGACCAAAAATTAAATTTTTTTTTGGTTTTAAAGCCTTTACCACATCATTCCACACATTTTCAATTGGTTTTCGGTACGGACTCTCTGATAGCAAACTAAAAATCAGAAGTTGGTTATCCTAAAGCCCAACTTGGACTGTTTTGGCTTTATGTGTCGGGTCATTATCATTGGCAAACCTCCAAGCTACAGCCAAATTTCTCTGTATGATTTAAAAATATTACCTTGTACTGATATTGATACTTCCTGCCAGATACTCTAGCTATAGGACCAACACCATGCCATGCAAAGGCTGCACAGACCATAACGTACCCGGCATCGTATTTGACCGTCTTCATCGTATGCTTCGTAATAATGTCTTGACCTTTTGGGCGACAAAGGTGCACTTTTCCATCAGATCCAAATCTATTGAACTTGGATTCGTCGTTCCACAAAATATTTTTCTAAAATTGAAGAGGTTTATTGAAATGCTCTTTGCCAAACATCGAATGTTTCCTCAAGTGCTTGACTGCATCAAGTGGCTTTCTTCTAGCAATGCGTCCATGTAGTCCTACCTTGCTTAAGCGGTAGCGGATAAGTCTTCACCTAATTTGTACGCCATATTCGTCCACAATTAGGCTCATTATTTTAATTGACGGCTAAAATGGGTCTCTTCGACCTGCCGCTACCATTGCTCTGTCCATGACTTTTGTCGTTTTTCTAGCCCGTTTTTTTTTCTTTTGAGGTTTTTTAATGCCTTGTGTGCCTTAACATGTCTTGTAGCGTTATAGACTACAATTTTGTAAAACTTCAAGTCCTTTGGAATATCTAAAATAGGCCCTCAACTCTTTAACATGTTTAAGAATGCCATCCCTTTTCATGCCAAGCAGAGGACTCCTCTCCCCAATATTAAACTTATACAAAACTTATAAGATTGGTAAAATACACAAAATAAAATTAAGCTTACAGAAATAAAATTGTCAAAATCAATTTTTTAATGCAAAACAAGAAAAAGTGCTATTTATTTTTCCAGCTACTCCACTGACTTCACTTACGCGAATGATGACAAGTCACCTTTTGGTTTGTTAAATAGGTTGGATAGTACCGTTATACACGCAGTTATGTTTAATTTGCATACAGATATAAAAAAAATGTTTATAGTTTTAGTTTGGATTGACATCTGTCATCTGTAGAGGAAAAATTGTGCAAAAAGATCTCCTGCAAAACTTATTCCAAATAGAACACAAAACGCGAAAATATTTGGTAAACAACTGAAAAAAGTGTAATCTAAGAGGCCGCCTCTTCAAATAAATTGGTAACTCAGAGTAAGTTGTAGCATTTAAGTCCATACCTGGTAAAACTAAAATCCATCACAAAGCTAACCTCACTAAATGAGCAAAAGAGCCGTATCGGAAACTTCTCCAGAACATCACAGGAACGAAAAACGTCGCCCAAGTTTCAGTCGTAATAAGATTAACGCGGAAATGGATAAATTAACTGGCATCAGCATTGAAACCCTAAAAAAATTGCTCGATGAAAAAAACAAAGAACTAGTTCAGGAACTTCCATCAAAATCCGACTTTCAGCTTCTATGTGCAGAGTTATCCGGCCTAAAGATCCGCCAAGATGAAATATCGGAAAGAGTAGTATAACTAGAGAAGCGAAATGAGTTTCTAGAAATTCAGCTAGATAAGCTCATACAGAAAAATACTGAGTCCAACGTCGTGGTGCACTTACCTGCTGAACCGAACACCATCTGCGCCGGATTGCTGGACAAGAACGAAACATCCAACATTGTGGAGTCTGCGTACAGCGTTCGAACTAAAGCTCCACACAGTTCTACGATCATTGTAAAGATGTCGTCACGAGATTATGCTTGGAGTGTATTACGTAGAGCCAACAGACTAAAAGGAACCAAAATAAGCATTCACAAAGATCTACCACTAAATGTACGGGAAAAAAGAGCAAAACTAGTACCAATTATGCAAGTCTTACGCAGAAAAAAGCCTGAGGTCAAAACTGTCTTAAGAGACGATAAATTGTACGTCGCGGATAAACTATTCACTTGGAATTTCGCGAAAGGGTTGAAATGCGGCGAAAAATGTGGGTTTGAAGTTTTAAAGAATTTAGTTGGAGACATTTTACAACCGAAACAATTTATGAATGAGCTTGAAAAAAATATTTTTATATTACGAATTGAAGTGGATACCTGCAATTAAATCGTCAACATTTGGGAGACGAAGTGGTGGAGAATTGTATGGTTATCGAAAGGGTCTTAATTACGCAGAGGTTAATTTTAAAAGAGTGGAAGAATCGTATGTCCTCGATGTTAGAACGAATAACAGCGTGTTATTCATAATTCCCATTTATTTGAATGTTAGTCACTGGCAACGCGATTATGAAAATCTTAAGGAAGTACTACAGAACTTAAGGGAAACAAATTTGATGCTCATTGGTGACTTTAATGGTCGGCTACGACTTTCTCAAAATAATTTTGTGAGCGGTTACAAAATACCCACAATGCGCATAAACCGCACTTCCAAAGATGCAATTTGTGACCATAAGGGTAGAAAATTACTTGATCTTGCGGATGCATTCGACTGCAGTATTCTAAATGGAAGTTGTGAAGGCGATTATTGCGGAGAGTACACATTTTTCCGTGGAAAGGCATGCTCAGTAATTGACTACTGTTGCATCTCTGGAAATTGGAACTTCCTCCTTAGTGATTTTCGGATAGGCATGGAGACTTTCTCGGACCATATGCCACTCGAAGTTAATTGTTTGGTATCTAGGCCTACGAATGAGAGGAGTATAAGGCAATTAGGACTCTTACCAAAACTAGTGTGGAATGACCGAACGCGAAATATGTATCGCAGTAATTTAAATGCTGAACTTGAGCGATTGCACACAGTGGATATTTTACCGGATGTCGATGCCCTTACGAGTATGATTAAAAAAGCAGATCCGAACTTGCCCATAAGAAAAAATAAAATCCCAAAACAAAAGTGGTTTGATTATGAGTGTCTGGGAGCTAGAAATAACTCTTTCAAACTTCTAAAACTTTTTATGGAATATAATACCAGCATCTTTAAGACACTTTATGGCGAAGCAAATAAGAACTACAAGCGCATTTGCTATGAAAAAAAGACAGCATCTGAACAGCAACGTATTGCTATTATAAACAACGCCACATCTTCAGCGGAATTTTGGAAAGCTGTAAAATATATAAATGGACAAACGAATAGCATCGCCTCGTCGCTTAAAGCAACACAGCTAATGGACCACTTTAACAATCTGCTTAATTCCCCACAGATATCACCACCACTCCAATATGCAGCTCCACTAATTATCGATGACTTCCTAGATAGCCCGTTTTCATTAGAAGAAATCAAAGAAGTCATTAATAAGGCTCCCGGAGATGACAGAATTCCATACGAGTTCTATAAAAACTGCACATATGAATTCATGTCTGCGCTTACAGGGGAATTCAATAGAATCTTTGAATCAGCAAATATTCCAGAAAGTTTTAAAAAGGCAATTATCTATCCACTGCACAAAAAAGGTGACTATAACGATCCTACAAACTACAGAGGAATATCTTTCCTGAACACCTCTGCCAAGCTGTTTGCCGCCCTTATATACAACAGACTTACCTGCTGGATTGAAAATAAAAAAGGTTTGCAGGAGTTTCAGGCAGGATTTAGAAAGAATTACTCGACAGTCGATCAAATATTTGCATTACTTAATATTGCGGAGATATATAAACAGAAACATAAAAAACTATATGCCTTTTTCGGTGACTTTCGAGCGGCTTTCGACACCATAGCGCGCGATGCTCTGATCTACAAACTATATAATATAGGTTTCTCAACGAAAATAATCAACATTTTAAGAGCAATGTATGCAAATAATGTGGCGTATGTATGGGATGGGGAGTCCATTTCTGGAGAATTCACAACAACGATGGGAGTGAAGCAAGGATGTATCTTGAGTACGTTACTGTTTATTCTTTTCATCAACGACATATCAGATACTGTAAAAGGTGGAATCGAGTTTGGCAACATACAAATTCCGGCTCTTAAGTATGCAGACGACATCGTTTTTCTTTCCGACACTGTAGATGGGTTGCAGCTAATGATGAATAGGCTCAGCGTTTACTGCAAATACTGGAACCTTAGCGTGAACTTGAATAAATCGAAGGTAATGGTGTTCAGAGGCAGTGGTGGCAGATATTCTCAAAGTGAAAGATGGACGTATCAAGAAGAAATGGGGGAAGTTGTTCGCGAATACAAATACTTAGGAATTTTGATGTCTTCGAACTTGAATATGAAGAAACATATAGAAACCAAACTATCTGAAGCCAAACGAGCAATCTCATCGGTATGGGGTCGCTGCATCAACAACAAGTATTTAAGCCATAGCTCGAAGCAGAAACTCTTTCGCACAACTGCAGCTTCAGTTCTTTTATATGGATCGCAGGTGTGGGGATACTGTTCCTTTGTTGAAATAGAAAAGTTTCTTAGGTATTTCTTAAAGCGAATATTTCGTTTACGAAGTGCTACGCCTAATTATATGCTGCATCTAGAGACTGGTGCACCGCCTATGTTCTTGGAAACACTGAGACTACATTTCGACTACATAGTAAAAGTTATGGCAATGAGTAATGACAGACTGCCAAAAGTTGTACTCAAGAGTGTAATAAGAAGTAGAGCAAGCTTCATTCAAGAATGGGAATGCCTTGCATCAGATTATGGAGAAACCATAACGATAACACCCGATGAGCAACCTGAACATCTAAAAGCACAACTCAACGTCTTATTGCAAAAAGTAGGTCGAACTATGTATGATCGATTTGTAACGGAAGCACAGTCTTCCCAGTATAGAACATATTACAGCAAGTTGAAATACGATCTAGCAGAAAAAACTTACTTTTTAAACTGTAACTCAATAGAAAAGATCAGCGTAATTTTTAAAATCAGAGGAGAGGTATTAAATTTGAATTTCATTCCACACCATCCAGAGCTACCTGTCTTGTGCAATCTTTGCAATATGAAGATACGAGAGGATATATTTCACTTCCTTGCAATATGCCCAGTTTTTAAAGAAATTCGATTGAGATTCTTCGATTCGTATACCCTGGAATTAGGTGAAGCAATTGAAATCTTAAATGGAGTCCGAGGCTGGGATTTACTTTTCAACTACTGTGCAAATGCTCTTCGTTATAGAAAATGTATAGTTGAAGAAGATTTTTAATGTTTAATGTATATACATATTGCCTTTTTCTTAGTTCTCTGTTAAAAACAAAAATAGAAATGTAACTATTGTCAATCTAGTAGACGGCCATAGGCCAAACCATAATAGACTTAGAATTATATTGAATGTTATGAATTAAAAATGAAAATAAAAGTCATATAAAACTAACTAAAACTAACTAGTCTTAGTTTGAAGAAAATGATATGAGTTTTAATAAAGTTGTTCATAAAGGTGCTATTTAGTTTTCCGTCACTGTTATTATAAAGTGACTGTTAAGGAGATAATAAGGAAGTGATTAATAAAAGGGTGGAGTTATTCGAGAAAGGATTGTGTATATTTCGATACAGAAAAAGGTTTCATCAATTCGATTCTACCAACAGGGGTAAGACAACACACTTCATTTGGAGCAGATATTATCGAAGAACGCGGATTCAATCCGACATTAAAGGTGACTTCTGCTCGAGAGAGTAAACGTTCATTTTCTTTTGGTGGTCATAAATCAGTAATTCTGACTTCGATTTCGACTTTAAAGGCCAAAGTCACCATCGAATTGGATGATTGCAACCGCTTGAAGACGCACGGCATAAATTCATCAAAATTTACTTCATGTGCAATATGGAGGGCCAACTTGATCGTTTACTTGAACGTTGCAAGGTGATGTGGTTCCTAATCATTCAGATGTGCGTTCTACTGATGATCTTGGTCGCATTTGCACAGTTCACCCGAAGAATGACGAATGCTTCTACTTGCGGTTGTTACTAATGAATATTAGTGAACCAACATCATTTGAATCATTTGGAACTGTCAATGGTGTAGTGTGCCCAACATTTCGTGCTGCATGTCAAAAGTCAATTTGCTTAAAAACGATACTCATTAGGATATGACAATCACTGAAGTAATTGTTTCTGCATCTACAAGTCAGATACGCACATTATTTGCTTTGATTATGTATGGCGACATGCTTCCCATAAAATCCACGTGAACTGTGGAACAAGTTAAGGGATGACATGTCAGAAGACATTTTACATCGAATTCGTGTCAGTTTAGGGAATCCAGATCTCGAGTTGAATGAGGATATACATTACCATGCTTTGCTTTTGATCGAAAACATGTGCTACTTCATGTGCGGCAGTTTGTTAGTCAAGTTAGGAATGTCAACGCCATATCGTGGACTGAACGACGCTTTCAATCCAGAATTGAACGTTATTTCGTAGCAAAGGTTTTATCGCAGCTTAGCTCCGAATACTCGATAGCTATCTAGGCTAAACGAATTCTATATACACAGGTTTAGTTATTATTGCGTTTTGGCTACAAAAAAACACGCGTATTGTAAAAGTCAATGCGACGAGCCAGGAAAGAAAGTCAAGGTTAGTGCTGTCCCAAATGCTAAATAAGAGAGTGAAATGTATCCAAGAATGGGAAACACTAGGATCGGAATGCGGTTATAGCCTTACTTTTACGCCAACGGGCTTCACTACAGCAAAAAGTAATCATATTTTAATTTTTATTTATTAATTTTATTTTATTTTATCATAAAATGAGAATATTTACTGTTCTCGCTAGATTACCTAATACAAAATATATGTACAGTCGAACCCGAATAATATCACATCGCTTAGAAGCACAAATCGCTTTGTATCACAAAATGTTTAAGCCAGATGTCTTTTTTACATAATTCGTATTGGCATTAAACCTCTTTATAGCATCTCGTTTAATATCACAGCCCGCATACAGTCATTCAAAAATGAGCCCGAAAAAATAATTTCTTAGTCAATTTTTCCGCTTTATATCACGCATTATTATGGAAAATGCAGTTTCTACTTGCTACACATATTGGCTTGGAAGTATAAGTTTATGTGCTTGTGTAGACAAAGCTAATACATAATAGAGATGAAACACGTAACTACAACTTCATCCGCATCTTTTGAGCTTATTATAGTCCATTTCAAACAGTGTTGCCGTTTTTTCTGTTATACCTATAGCTCCGAAAAAGTAAAATCTACTGTTTCACGTTCCCAGAAATTTTTTAAAACCATTTAGTCTGTTGGTTTATTTTGTCTTTATTAAAAACGAAATTCGAAATAGAACACCAATATAAAAAAAAATAGCAACAAATAATCTACGGTGTAAACCGTTGGCACTACAAGTCTACAATGACAGTAGGTCCGTTCGCGTACGCTCCCAAAACTAGGGAAATCTACAAAAATTTACGAAAACCCGTTTGTTTACGCAAACATTTCAACGGAAACTGATCATCTAAATGGGGCTTAAGAAATGTCCTCAGGCTGCGAACTTAAGCATAAGAAATTTCTTTCGGCAGATTACATGAAAACTGTCAAATCGCATACATTTTGCATTTTTTGTTGTCCAATGCGTTCGTTTAATTTTTCGTAATTTTCCTATATTTGAGAGAATTTCACCCCCACTTCGATATTTGGCGCAAAAATTGCGCGATTTATTTATTTCACAATTTGAATGATGTAAAGTTAGCCGTTGCTAATTTCCGTCATTTTAGTTTTTTTTTGGCTATGTACTCTCAACATAAGCACATAAATGTATTATGTATTTATTGTTAATTTGTATCTAATCCCATTTCAAGTTGAATTCAGGGAAAAAGACAAAGTATGAACAAAAGTTTAGGAAGAAATGGCTAAAGGAATCTCTTTTTAAAAATTGAGTGAAAATCCAGACAATTTTATAGAATGCAAATGGGTTGTTTGCAACGCAACAATATTTTTTTCGACGAACCTGACAAAAGTGGACTATTATACGACATGGCATGGTAAGCTCAACATAAGCACATCTCTGAATAAAAATTGTTTAGATTTATTAGACTTATTCTAATCAGAAATCAGCAGGATGAATTTATGTCTCGTCTCATATACTGTTGAAAATTTAGTTATATTTTCTTTTCCCGATAAGAGCACAACCCGCTTATAGTCACAAAGTTTGGCTGCCCGGTTGATGTGATTATATCCGGGTTCGACTGTATATACTTAATAACCTTTTGCATGATACGTAAAATTATTTAGTGTCTGGTGATACGTGGACTTTTTTGGCCTAACACCGTAATTGATGCAAATTATGCTGTATGTGACACAACAACTAAGTGAAAGGAATTTACAAAGGCATTCATGGCTCTCATGAACCACAGTGTTGCACATTTAATTTCCCTCAACAAAGGGTTAAAAATTACCACGAAAACCTAAGGCCAAAATAAGTTTACTTCTAAACGACTCCCTACTTAAATGAAAATCTAGTAAACTACTATAATTATTATTAGACTCTCTAGGTATCTAGTAATCGGTTCATTGCATTCATTATTAACTCTATAATATGGAACCTAAAATTGAAGACGATTTCTAAGTACTCTAGAGTCTAGAACTAGATGGACCATAGAATCCAATTAATGATAACTATATAGGGCAATAAAACGTTTCTGGATCTTCTCAATTTTACTGGAATGGACTTCATAAAATGGATTCCATATTATACTAGCTACAGTATTCGAGATTAGACCTTACGAGTTACGAATGCAAGGAAAAGACATTTAAGAGTATGCGGATCGTGGAAGTTTCACAAAATAAAACCCAACCTTTAATTGCCTTTAGCAATCATAAACTCGATATGCCTGCTAAAACTTAGTTTTTTGTCAAGGTATTTTTTGGAGGAGATAATAGACAATGGGATATTATCGATCATGTACGTAAATAAAACAGGAGAGAGGTTATGACAAAAAGAAAGACTTTGACATTTAGAGACGTTGTTGTGAAGGTCATTAATATGACAACACATAGAAAGTCTCTCAAGATCTTCGTCGGAACAATTTTAAATCATCGACATTGGGAATTTAAAAACAAGTCGGGAATGTCATTAATAAATAAAAGAAAAAGCAAAGGACCGAGATAACTACCCTGAGGAACTCCAGTGGTAACGTACACTAGTGACAAACATATATCGTTAATGAGAACATACTGAATACGATCCGTAAGATAGGACCGAATCCACTTTAGAAGGCTTGAGTGAAATCCAAACCTGCTCAGTTTCGAAACTAAGATTTTGTGATTAACACGGTCAAACGCCTTAGCGAAGTCAGTATAAATAACATTACTTTGTAGGCCTTTCTTAAGGTCGTTTAGGACAGAATGACAAAAATATTGAGAGATTTGAAGACGTAGATCTACCAGCCAGAAAGCCATGTTGAAACGGAGAGATAAATTGCTTCAAAAGATGCATTATTTTCACAGAAACTAGGTTTTCTATAATCAAGCAGCTACCCGGTAGACAATATAAATACTATCTTCAAATTGAGAGACGAACTTATTAAGTTTAACTTTATACCACACCGAGCAGAGCCTCTAATCTTAATGAGCGAGAGGAGGTGCTGCACTTTATTATGAAATGCCCAATATTTAATGCAGTCCGTACTAAATTCTTTAATGCCCAGACACTTAGATTGGATGAAGCAACCCATATCTTGAATCGTGAGAGAGGTTGGGACTTACTCTTCTTCGCATAATGGAAGAAAATTACTATACAAACATCGATTATGTATATAATGTATTAAACATAAGAACTAGGACTAATTATGTACTTCTTTTATAAATGTCAATCTAGTAGACTGCTTATGAGCCAAACTATGTAGACTAAGTATTAAATAATGTAAGCATTTAATTGAAAATAAAAAATTCTTTTAAGGTGGGTGTACATTTGAGAGCAAAAACGTGGCGAGCAGCTCTCAAGCAGCTCTCAAGAGTAAACTCGCAAGTGGACACAATCTTGAGAGTAGCTCGCGGAGGGTTGACTTTTTACTCTCGACATTCGAACTTTTTGAGAGTTCCTCGCAAGTAGACACATGCTTGATCACTATCGGAGATTAGCTCGTAGAAAATTCCAACACAGCTATCGAGTAGCTATCGAGAGTCAATATGGCAAACGAAAAAATTTTAGAACTTGTAAGAATTCAACAATTTATATTTTTTGAAGTATGCATTTTGTTTATTTGAATGCAAATAATAAAGTGTTTTCACTTGCAAATATTTATCTTTTAAACTGTTAAAACTTCTCTCACAATTTTTTCAATTGTTTATACTGGAATATGAAATACGTACTATATGACCCACCTGCCGAGGTTATACCTACAATAATTTAAAACTGAGCTTTTAGTTTGCCTTCGAATATGACATATGTATGTACTGTACATTAGGGTGGGTCGAAAAATTAAATTTCGTCCGATCGTTTTGGAGTAGCAACCAAAATGTGACCCCAACATCTAATATGCGTGTACATATTTTTTTAATGTTTTATATCTAGTCGCTCTACCCGCGCATTGAATTTTTGTAATAGTGATATTTTGTAAAATATGCCAAAAAATGTTGATTTTATCATTACTCGTTATTTTGTTTCCGAATAAATAATTAGGAGCTTTACATTAAAAATGGAAGCATTACTAGTTTTTATGACTCTTTCAAGTATCTTCGCAACGAACTCTGTGTTAAGGACAGTTGTCTAAATATTCCAGCATGATATTTTGATGACAAGAAGAACAACACATAATAGACTATTGAAAAAGGTGCAAAGAAATACCGCCAAGCTGTCGTCAAAGGGCATATAACCGTCAGCAATGAACCAGGCTCAATTTATATCGGCTACGCTGTTCCGAATGACGGGACGTCTCAGGCCATCGAGCTCGCTATATTTCAATTGCTTTCTTCTCAAAATATTTATTTGAAAGACAGAAAAGCTGGGGGCTGCGATGGAACAGCGATAAATACTGGAACGAAAGGCGGTATAATAAAACTTGTGAACAACGTTTAGATCAACCCCTACAATGGATCACATGTTTGCTACATATTATGTACTAGCTGTCCCGCTCGGCTTCGCCCGTGTCTAAAAACTATAGTGTTACTTACAATACATACATTGTCATTTTGTTCGAAGAATCAAAGACAGTGCGAACGCACCCCAAGGTTTGCAGTCTATCAATATATACAATCCACAAGTATGGATACTAAGTATTTGTAGTTTGAATAAATGACATTTCGCAAGAAAGTGGCATTTGTTAGTGTTTTTATTTTTGCATTAATTTAAATAATTCGAAAAACTTCATATTTTATCATAATTGGCCATTATATCATATTTAATACAAGCCTTTTCAATATAAATGTGCCTAAGAATATGCAATTTCATGTTAAAATTCAAATAATACGAACAATTTGAAAGTTGGTCGTGTCACATAAGCAGATTCGACAAAGACCAGAAATTACTTTAAAATGTTATTTGCATAAATTTTATGAATCCGGTTTCAAAAATATACTAAATACTATATCTTCTTTTTCACAATATTTTTTCTTTCGTAATATACCTTACATCTCGTATTTAAGCTCAAAATGTAGCCCTAGCGCCCGTTTGATCGAATTTGATATATACCACATTATCCGCCCACAGGTAAACAACGCAACGAAATACATTATTAAGTACGCAGAATCTCTTTAGATGCTATGTTATCTTCAAGTAATTTATTTCATTAGAAAATAAAAAATTGGGCCGTCAAGGGTTAAGAGAGATCAAAGCTACCTTTTTCAGATAACATCGGCTGTCATAAATAGCGAATACTCTTCCGACCTGGCAAACAGATCTCCAGGAAAGATGCCACACGGTCGTTAGAAAGTTTCTAGCTCTCGATATCTTCTAGCTCATCTAAAGAAAGTAATAGATCCAGTTATTAAGCGCAACAGTTTCTTTGTACATCCTGAAAATATTTTACTATCAATGATTTAAATCCTCAGAAACACATTCGAGTATTTCCTGGCAGGAGATTTTTAAAGGCAAGAATAATTTTGATCAGCATCCTCGTGTTTTTACTATCCTGGACATTCATCTTATTGCAAAGTCATAGACAGTTAACAAGAATATCAACGGCTTTCTGTTCTCCGAGATATAAATTTTTCCCTAGTGGAATCAGGAAGTTCTTTTATTTTAAAGTTCTCACTAACTAATTTTTTAATATTTTTATTTTGAATTGGGCGTTATTTTAATAAAAAAAAAGGTTTATGTTCATTGTTATTCTTATCTCTTATCTTCCTAAAAAATTCAAAACTTTTTTTTAGAGTGAAATTAAAATGGCATTTTACGAAAAATATCGAAATTTTCAAAATCAATGCGCGGGTAGAAGGAAGGTACGTAGAAATGTTTTTTTACGCTTTTTAGAACCTCTTATGAATGGGTCAAACTTTTATCACTATTCCAATCCAAAATAAGAAAAACATTTTTTTTTCATGCAACAGTGACCTTCCCTACTGTACATATGCACTACACACACTTACCAGATGGCAGAAATCTAAGTGTTAAAGCGCGTAGGTACACGTCATCGAACAAGAGTGTCAGTTTTGAAGGATAACAGGCAAAACTGATAATGTATACATTCGAAATGACACTCCGTGACACTCAGCGGCCATCTTAGTTTTTGCCGATAGAGATGGTCGAATAACAACAAAAACAACGATGATTTGAGTGCCATACAAAACATATAGTGTGTACACTCGCTTCATCGCGCAAAAATGATATCAGTTTTGGGTGACACTCTTGTTCAATGGTGTGTACCTGCTTTTACCAATACTCGCCCATAGGAGCAAGGCTTCCCTTAATTAAGTATTCTTTTAAAAAATAGTGAGCCGAACGGATTGTATTAAATATTCTATTTCACTATTTGTCAAAAGGCAAACATTTCTGAATTTTTGAGCATCTTCAATTTGAAGCTCTTTTATTGAGTAGACCCCGCACTGAATTGGCGACAAAGCTTAATCCAGCTTTTTTTTCGTTTTTTTAAGAATGGCGCCAACAGTTAAAGCAGCTGCAACCTTCCTCCTTATAATACATTTCACTTTAACTACATCCAACTGATGACTAGCAGAAGAAATATATCAAGTGGACATGGTTATGAGAGTACTCTCAGGAAATTAACTCTCAGAATTCTGCCAGAGAACTCTCGCCATTAAAATCTTGAAAATGTTACTCTCGAGAGTTTAAAGTACTCTCAGATGGACAGGCACCTTTAAACTAATCAAACTTAAACTAACTGGGGTTGTTGGTTGAGGCCCTGGTCCACCCCGGCCTGTAGCACCACCTAAGTACATAAGTAAGTAAACTAAAACTAACTACACGAATGGAGTCTATAGAGGGCAATCCAGACTGCACTATAGCTAGCAAATGTCAGTCTTGGACCTAGTGAAGTGCAATGCTACATATAGGCTACGGCTTCTTAGTATCAGATCTCCAGTTTGTGATAAAATTGCAATCTTAATTTATCTTAATGGACTAATCGTGGTCAAATTGAATTAAGAGCTCAAATGCTTCCACAGTCCAAGCCGGTCAATAAATTACGCAATACCGTTCGACAAGTTTTAACGATTTGTTACCAATTATTATTAACCGATCGAAGTGATTATTAATGCGTAAATGCAAATAGCAGTTAATCTCTTTTCCGTTTGAGGCCATAGACAGCGGGGAGTCCGCATTAGCACCCAGCCCCTGTATTCAAATTGAAATGTTAAATATGCTCAAATTGATTTCACCGCAATCGCGGGGACACATTCATCAGTATGCCAGTCTAATTTGCATTCGCAAGCAGTGACAGTCTTAATTACCAGCTTTACTGGATGGAATTTAAAAAAAAAAAGAAGTGGTCCCATTGAGAGGTGTTGCGCGGATTAATTTATCAGGTCTACCACTGTGACCATAAATAGCGATTTAAGTCGGCAATAATAAAATATGTATTTTATGATGCACAACGCGACTGGTTCAAGTGCAGAGATATTTCTATCACGGAACCTTGACTATCCAAATGAAATTCAATTAAATCTGGATTGTTAATTATTAATCATCGCAAATTGCTATGCAATTGGTTTATAGAATTCACGATAAATATGCGATTAAGTAAGCATCTACAATAGCACCGTTCTTAAGACGGACCTCTTTATCAGGACATGAGAGAAACCGAAAATTTCTACCACCTGAAAATAATTCTATAAGGTGGATGTTCCATCACTGCCTGGAAAGTACAGCTCCTAAAGTTAGTTAGTAAAACCTCCTCCTAATTGGGATCCTCTTTAATTGGGGTAGGTACCTCCAAAATGAGCCGCATTTCATGCATACGCTGGGTTTTTTCATAAAGGCGAACCTCTTTAAACGAGGAGCTTCTCCACTTAAATGATTATACCTCTTAACTGGGATACCCTGTATATTTTTATGATGTTTAAAGTAGATAGTGTTCGTAAATCAAAAACTAAATCCATATTAACTTTACTAACAGAAGAATAAATGCTGTAAGAGTTAAGATCGATGGAAAAGAAGTTCCATACGCAAATACTGCCAAATATTTGGGTATAAAACTTGACGTCCGGATGGAAGGAGCATGCCAGAAAGAAAAAGGAGGAGCTAAATATTAGACTTAGACAAATACCTTGGTTAATGGGAAGGAATTCCCAGCTTTCAATTGACAACAAATTGCTATTATACAAGCAAGTTCTAAGACCTGTATGGATACATGTAGCTTTAGAGCTTTACCAAACAGATAAATCTACATATGATACAAATATTCCAAATCAAAGTACTAAGAGTCATCGTAAATGCACCCTGGTATATAAGAAATGACAACCTACACAGGGATTTACAAGTAAAGAATGTGAGCGAGATTATTAAAAAATATCCACTTAGGTACTACTAACAGAAGCATCTTCTGGAAGTGGGCTGCAAGGCCACAAGACCTCTGAAAACAGCATCTTACCAAGACTATGATGAAAGTATGCAATAACCAGAAAACACAAACACTGTTCAGCGGAAGACTTGAACAAAGTAATCTATCTAATCCTTACTATAATAAAAATGTAACTTTTTTTCGACTGCAAAGACTTTGTTCCCTTTTGTCTTAAAAACTACTGCAAGAAATTAAATCCGGTTTTCACAGTTGGATTGCAAAATGTCTGGAATACAGGCATAGGATATTTTTCTTCGTTATCTACTATCCAGAAGCGGAAATCTAAGCTGATATCTGGGCAGAGATTATTTTTATGAATACCTTCAAGCTCCTAGCTTTAGAATGCCTCGGCCGATGGAAATGGCATTTCTTTTATTATAAAGTTCAATTTTGTACAAACATTTTAAGATATAAACCATCTTCGTACGTTTGACAGAAGTTGAACAATAAGCATTCAATTAAAATTAACGATCAATTAAAAATGACATACGATTCAAGAAAAGCTTAGATCGTTGGATTTTATCAACGCCCAGTGGAGATAATTTCGTGTGTGCGCAGGTTATTTTTTTTTATTTTGGAACTGTTTGAATGCACATAACGCAGAAACTAATGGACGGATTTTGATGAAACTTGACATAGTGATTGCTTATGTTCTTGGTCAACATTTGTACTTTTACTATATATATATATACACTTTATTCCTCAATATACTTTTTATCCCCCAAAATGATCTGGGTTTAGCAAAGCATTGAAAAACACTGCATATATGTAAGGAAAATTATAATTATTCAGCCCTAGCTCAATAGTAGCTCATCGGATTGAAAAACAAAAAATAGGTGAATTTAGTAAATTTTCCACTGATTCATTTGAGGTATAAATCATCCTTCTGCGTTATACTGGAGCTGAGCTATGCTCAAAATAGTTCACGAAATGTTCGCCAATAATTTTCCATCAGTGGAGACCGCAGACAATAGCCGTGCAGCTGTGGGTGACGTCAATAAGTATGTACCTATATTGGTATGTATATTAAAAGTAATGTTTGTGTGTTCGACTTTTATGCGTTCGCGCATCGCTCATCCGTTTGCGATAAAACTTGGGGCATGTGCAAAAAAAAAACATTGTTGTTGTGCGTACCCAGGGGAAGGTTTCTTCTACGTTGGGGGAGGGTTTCCACTTCATTGCAATTCCATTTTTTTTATTTTTTTGCAAAAGCAAACGCATTCATCATGATCTCGAATCTGCACTCGGTGGAGACAGTAATATTTTGTACAGTCGAATCCCTTTATGTCGAATTTTCACGGGCGATTAAAATTGGTGCAAGTTAGAGGGATTTTAGATAAAATTCGAGCTAGAGCGATTATACCTTTTTGTTGAAAACGCATTTATTCATAGATCATAGTGGAAGTTAACAAAAAAAAAAAAAAAACAGAAAGAAAAAAAACCTTTAAATGAACATTAATTAATAATAGAATAATTTGTGATACAAAGTATATACCAGTCAGTTTCCGATTTCCTGGTATGTTAGAAAAACATGTTTTTTTTTTAACACTTCAGCTTCGAAAAAATAGTGGGCACCGTAGCGCAAGTGGTTAGTGCGTCGGACTACTGAGCCAGCGGTCTTGGGTTCGAATCCCGCCGCAAACACCTAAAAGTTTTTCACAGTGCCCACCTCTTTCGAATGTCTGACAAGCATCAAAGAGTATCAGTTGTCACGATTGAGCTTCTCAACTCGCCGTTCGGAGTCGGCAAAAAACTGTAGGTCCCTTCCATTCGTGCAAAAATATAACACGCACACACAAATGGTTGCGAAAAGCAGGCCCAGGTTCACCTCGAGCTGTAACGCCAACTAAGTAAGTAAGTAAGCTTCGAAAAATCATTTGGACTTACCACAAAAAGCATTTAAATACAAGGAAATATGTAGTTTTGAAAATCAGAAAAAACATGGGAGTCGGGCGAAGCAAGGCGAGTACGGGTCAGCTAGTATGTATATAAAAATCTCATGTCACGATGTTTGTAGTCGGTAAGCTTGAGAGTTCTTTGTTAAGCATATTTCATCCCGCTAGGTGGCGCTGGAGTCAAGTTATTAACAACTTCTATATTTATGGACCAAAAATGCTCATATTCAAAATATATGTTCATTCAGTCCCAAAAGAGAAAATTGTAAAATCTGGACCTGCTACGTAGTGCTGGAGTCATGTTATTAGATCTTTATTTATAAACCACTAGCTGAACCCGGTGCGCTTCGCTCCACCTACCTTTTCAAAATTTGCCCGCGCACTTAGTTATTCGGGTATGATAGAAAGGAGGTATATTGTAGGATGCAATCACTGTTGTTCTATTTTTCAACTTCAATTTCCATTTGTTTTTTCTATCGGTCTGTCTATTTGCCTATGTGTCTGTCTATCTATCTGTCTGTCTGTCTATCTATCTGTTTGTCTGTCTTTCTATCTGTCTGTCTGTCTGTCAGTCTATTTATCTATCTATCTGTCTGTCTGTCTGTCTGTATATCTGTCTGTCTACCTGTCTGTCTATCTATCTATCTATCTATCTGTCTGTCTGTCTGTCTGCCTGTCTGTCTGTCTATCTGTCTGATTGTCCATCTATCTGTCTGTCTGCCTGACAAGCATCAAAGAGTATCATTTGTCACGATTGAGCTTCTCAACTCGCCGCGCCGTTCGGAGTCGGCAGAAAACTGTAGATCCCTTCCATTCGTGCAAAAATATACCACGCACACACAAATGGTTGCGAGAAGCAGGCCCCGTTTCACCTCGAGCTGTAACGCCAACTAAGTAAGTAAGAATGAAAGAGTGGTATAGAAAAAGAAATGTGTTTACTCATGAAAATGTTTTAAATGAGCTAGTGGTGCGTGAACCAAATGACTTGGACACTGATATGATCTCAAACACTATCCTCTATGACATGAAAACCTTTATTCTTAACAGAATGAAGGGTATAAAGCCTAACGAAAAAGCGTGGTGTGACTCGAGCTGCAAAGAGCTATCGCGATAAAGGAGTTAAGTTTTCGGTCGTTAAAGTCAACCCCACTAAGGATAACCGAAAGATGTTTAAACAAGCCAGAAATAACTGCAAGGGTCATATTCGACGTCTGAAATTCTTCCACGACAAACAATTGAGGCAAAAAATACTACAGTGTCCCAAAGGTAGTAACAATTTTTGGTCATTCGTAAAAAATATTAAGAATTCTGCCTCGACATCAATTCCGACGCTCATTTGCAATGAAATTCCAGCTGTCAGATCTAAAGCGGTGTTCTTCCACGCTGGCAAAACCATTGCGTAAGCTTTTCTATCTTTTCTACTCCTCCGGGGAGGAAAACGAGAAAACGAGTAGAGGAAAACAGCATTTGTCCAGCCCGTCCCTAAAAAGGCGAATCTTCTTCTCTCTCCAGCTCAGTTTTGTCTCCGACACTCTTTCTTATTTTCATAAATGATCTCTTGTCTGCCACATCTAATCCAAATTGTGAATTGCAAATTGTGCACGCAGTCGCAGGAACTCTGGTGCCTAGTGTTTTGGAATGGCTCAGCCTCTCAATCCCTCTCGACTCAACCAACCTAACCTAATGTTTCACAATTATCTTTTGACTATGAATACATCCACAATCACAGTTCCATTCGCTTTGCTTTACGTGAATGATTTAGCTATTTTATTGCCGACTACGTGATGCATTACATTTTCAGGGACGTTTTATTCCATTTTCAGTTACCGGATTAGTACAAGGATACGTTCACAAGAACTCATCCATATGTGCATACGATAACTAATGGCTACGACGTGGAAATAAGGCAAGCGCCTTCTAAATAAGTAACTCGGTTCGGTTCCTGTAATATTTACCCACCAATCACCAGTCACATAATATTTTCCTCTTTGAATGGCCAATCCAGCAATCCAGCAATCTTCATATCTTCAATTCCTAAAAGGAGCAACAACAGAATTCCTCCAGCCAAAGATTACCAAGTACATACGTAGTTCACCCTTTAAAGGCGACTCTTCCAAACATAAACAGCTTTAAGAGATATTTTCACCAGCAACTTATGAGGAATGCCAAATCGACTCTTGTACGTGCCATGTGCCTCAATTTCAGTAAATAACATACGCCTAGTCATTGATTTCATGCTTCATATTTTCATTGCATACCAAATGAAAAAAAAAACAACAACAAAACAGCACATCGGGAAAATGTTTTCAGCTTATTTATTTTACCCCACCCTTTCTTCCTCGAAGGACCTGAAATAGAGTGCCATTGCCATGCCTCCGTCTTAAATACCACAAAAGTGGTACTGAGAAAGAGTAAAAGGTAGATACTCGTACGTTTTGACAGTATTCACCTTTATATGCCTTCAAGTCGGTTTTACCCCAAAGTGAACTCATTTAAATTCCACTCGCATTCTAGAATCCAATTGTTCCAGTGATTTCGCATCATTCATTTGAAATCTCTCATCCACATCCTCGCAAACAGTGACAAGTATAGACCATGGCAGCTCGTACACATGTGTACCACTGTAACAATTGCCCCTGAAATTGAGGGAGGTTAAATAAAATCAATGTCTTCACCCGAATTATAGACATTAAACAGCCCAAAAAATTGGGCATTAAGGTTACCAAATAGGATTTCCGGCATCCACTTACCTTTCACCAGCAGCAGGTCCGGCAAAAAGCTATATCTGGGCCAAAAAGGTGGCCCCACTCCTTGAATGTGTTTTTTTTTTTCTTGCTTTCAACGCTGCTGCCTGTACTGACTACATACGAGAGGGAGACGTCAGAGACGGAAAACCCGATTTCATTTTATTTATGACAAACATGTCACCTCAGTGTTGGCAATAAATTTAAGGTTAGGTTTTTCATCGCAAATCACTTCGGGACGACAATGACAATTTGTTTCCTTAATAAAGATATCGATCATCGTGCGGTGTTATGGTGCACGTGCTATATGACACAAATGAAGCTAATAAAATATTTCAATATAATTAATAACGGTGTTTAGTGAAAAGTCAAAAGGAAATCCCCGTCGGGTAATTAAAGCTTAGGCGAGCTAATGACTTTTAAATTACGGCTTAATCCGCTTACATTTATGTTGTGAGTGTGTCGTTGCTGCTGAACAGTTGTCCGGCCGCATACACACAGACGTGCGAAAACCAATTACGGGAAAATTTATGAATGTCAGAGGGACAATAAAAATCAAAACCGCACCTCGGTGCGGTGACGATGGCATTTGACTGACTGGGAGCACCCTATGGTACCATATGTCACAGTATGACAGGTCGGGTTGTCAGCAGCTGTTAAGTTACGCTGGAAACAGAATTAGACGGGGCGAACGGCGAACCTCATACAAAGGTGCACCGACAGCGCAGTGTCAAAACACACAGTGTTAAGCCTGCTGCCACAGGCACCGTTGGCTTTAACGAGAATTAATTGACAATCGATTATGCAAATGCTGCAAGTATACATATGCATTTCGTCGGTTGTACGGTACTCCGTCATTTATGCCTCTGAAGTGGGTGCGTGCAGGGAATGTAGTTCCGACATGAAGTTTATGGGGTGTTTTGAGGAAGTGGAATGGATTTTAGGCTGAAAATGGCAATTGAAAGTGGTGGTTATGAAACTAGCCAGAGCCATATATGAATGGAGTTCTAACCCTTTACAGAGCCATGATACAGTAATGCTACATACCGTTTAAGTCTCACAAAAACGAAAAACTGTTTTTAAGTCAATGTTACAGTATTGTTATATACCGTTCTTTTATTTTTTAGTAAGTTTCAGCTGAAAGAGATTGCGTTAGGTGCTCGTCTCTGAGTTGCAGTTCACTTGTCGCGAAACTTGTGAAAAACACATGTGTGAATATGAGTATGTAATTGAAAAAATACTCAAAAGTGATACCCAGTGCATATTTTTGGGTAAAAATTTCAGTAAGTTCGGTGCATTATGCTACAATAAGCAAAATAATTGCTTCAAAATATTCCATACATCATAGGGATACGTTGAAATACATTGTGACTGAGAGTGTCAAAAACCCTTTTTTAAGTATTTTTTCAAAAAATAAATATGATACAATTTTGTAACTAAGAAATACGTGTTTCATTAAATTCGAAAAGCTATCAAATCAACTAGTACTTTGATGTTTTTACGATCTTGCGCCGTAAAGGGTTAAGAGAGGTAACCGACTTCGTTGTTTAACTCGCGAAAGAAATGAAAGCCAATCGTTTGGGTTAGCTGTTCAACTCTGAAAACCTTTACATTATTTTTTTAAAAAAGCAATTCACTAAGAATTAGTTGAATTCAAACATTCTGTCCATCGAGCAAATACTTTTTTGACATTACATTTTACAAGCTTTATATTAACTTCACTTTCTGTGAGCATGGAATCTGGGAATCGATTTTAAACCCACTTCCAGCTATCCGATCATCGTGAAATTTTGCACACGGGTATAGCTCCGGAGACAATACAATATAGGTTATTTGATGACGTTGTAAATCCAATTTGGTGGACGCTCCAAGATGGCGAATTACGAGTACCTTTTTCTTTGCAACCCCCATGGTATGGGCATCAAATGGAATGGGGAATAGAATCTCAAACATTCTGAGTAAACTTTCTCATATTAAACCCATTCAAACTAATATATGTACGTATCGACGTAAATTTGTAAAAATATTCAGGTACTAAAAAGTAGAAAATAAATCTATATAATACAAATGAAATTACGTTCGTTGGTATGGTAACCGCATAACTTGAGAACGGCTAGACCGATGTGGCTCATTTTTTTTAAATGTTCGTTTTAGTCCGAATGAGGTTCTAACGGAAAGAAAAACTCGAAAGGTGGCGCTGAAGTCATGTTATTAACAAATTCTATATTTATTGACCAAATGGACTCATATTCAGAACATAGTATGTTGGTTTGGTGCTAAGAGAGAAAACCACAAAATCTGGACCCGATAGGTGGCGCTGTAGTCAAGTTATTAGCAAATTTTATATTAACTCATACAGGAAAGGGCAGGACAACGTCTGCCTCCGGGCCAACTAGTAGAAAAATAAAAATTAATTTTTAAAAACAAGTTTTAATGAACTAGAAAGTAAAAAATAATTTTATTATTATTAATTCTGTGGCCACAAGGAAAAACGACATAAGTCGACTTATGTCGAAATTGAGTTTTTTACACCAACGGATGCGCAATATTCGATTCTATTTGCCATGTTTTTTTCTTATTTTTATCTCAAACGGTTGCTGAGATATAGACCAGCAAAAAACAACATTAGTAATTTTCCCACAAATATGCATATGGAAAAACAGCATAAGTAAAGATTTTCCGTAAGCTGTTGACATATGTTCTTATGCTCCAACAGCTAATGAAACTAACGCAACCATAAGTTAATGTACAGAAGTATTTTTTTTCTCATATTTATTTCTGTATCAACAACTTTCTTATACGATCCATATTTATTATAAACTACCCCGTCAAACCTTTCAACTGCTCTCCTGAAAAGTTGTAAAAAACGACTTATGCTGTTTTTCCTTGTTGGCACAGAATTAAAGCTTGAGGCGCTCAGGCACAAGACAACGCATGTACGATGTGCACCGAGGACGAGGTTTATATGTTATCATGACGGAGCTATATATAGTATACATTATGTATAAATGGAGGAAGACACATAAGGCTGCAGTGATATCCTCTATCTATCACATCTATCAATCTACACAAAATGTACAAAAAACCCCGAGCGCCCCAAGCTTCCGCTCAACGTTTTTTACGACTGTGTCCATTAAACAAAGAGGGCGGTAGGACGGAGGTCCACTTTCCTTTTAGTAGCAGCACTAGCCGTTGGCGCTTCCAAGGCTTGGGGAAAATGTCCTCATGGAGGCACGTGTTAGCGTTGTGGTCAGTCAGACCATTTTGAAACGTATTGTGTTGTAATTTTTGTTCCTGTAAGTATTTTGGCAAACGGTGCCATGACTTTGTCAAGCTCGATGTAGCGAGTCGAATGTGATGTATTTTGAAACAGTTGTCCATATTTCGTGGAACAAAAATACAGTTGGAGTAAAATTTTAACGTTGCTTTGCGTTAAAAAACGATTTTTCTTCAAATTGAGGGTGGGAGTGTGGTGGGCGTATGACTCTTAATACGTGCTATCCATTGCAGGGTCAAATTTACACAGGTAAAGCTCCCTATGAAGATAGAGAGGTGAATCAGGGCCAACGATTGGTAATGGACAGGGTTAGGATTTCGTGGATCTAAAAAAGTAAAAAAAAAGCAAAACAAAAGACAAAAAAAGGCAAAAAAAGGCATTTATTAAAAAACAAGAAAAAGGAACGTAAATGCACATTTAATTATAGTAGCATTGAATAACCAAGAGCTTTTTGAAATTTTCTGGTAATAATCTACTCCGGTTGTCTCTTAGAAGCGCCTTGAAGGAGCTAAATGACCTTTCTACTTCAGCGAAACGAGTGGAGTCCATTTAAAGATTTCGACATTATTTACACCAATGTTTGACGGTACTTCTGGAAAATATTTTTCAATTTCTATGGTGGGCGGTAGAACGAGTACAAGTCAAAAATTTCAACTTGTCAGTAGAGGAAATAAACTAAATAAACCTACTATGTCACATACAGTAAGGCTACTCTGCATTGCCTTTTTTTTAACCATTTGTGTGTGCAATAGACCGATAAAGCGTTTACCAAACATGATATACATTCATATTAAATTTGCAATCGAAAGATGTAACATATTTATCTCATTTTGACAAATCTTGACTTATACTCGTTCTACCGCCCAACATAGATTTTTCGGAATACTTGTATACATGCATATTTATGAATGCACACAAGCAATAACAATTTTCAAACCAAAGATCAGTGATCGCAGGGCAGGGATACTTTTAGTGGCAGCAAAGCAATATGTATTTTTTAGGAAGCGTAGCAACGCACGCAGGGTATTCGCTAGTTTTCGATATTTCCATGTTGACTCTCCCCACAGACTAGACGTTTTAAATTGTAATGCATCTAAGAATGTAAGTATGCGTATAACCTATTGTTAGGTAGAAGCATAATGTTTGCACAGATGAACATGCATACATACGAGCATTATATTTTTAGCGAAAAAACTTTGAGAAAAAAGCAAAACATGCAAAAAAGGCAGAAAAAGGCAATAACGGCAAAAAAAAGGCAAAATAAAATACATATATTTGGAATCAGGAGGACATGAAACGTGTTTGTGTAAAGTCGATACTATCTTCCACATAAGCACAAAAAAGAGGCAAAGTTAGCAAAATCCTATCCCTGGTAATGGATATTGTTATAGCGTTTTTTGGTACAGGACGAACAATACAAGCTGACAACTTCTTTTCCACACTCGACTTAGCCAGTGCCTTGATGTTCAAGAGCCTTGCTTAGGTTGAAACAGCTCGTAAGAACAAAAAATTGTCCCACTAGAACTACTGGTCTCTTCTACTCGCCCATAGAATAGCAGGTTTGTTTGTTTCCATTACAACAAATTCTCATTGTACTATGTATTCCTATTTGCCGAAAAAGAGTTAGTCAGTTATTCTTATTTCAACTGTAAAACCCATCAAATATTGGACTTCAATAAATAAAAGGCGGGAGTGGACACAATGGATGGACCATATGGTATAATTTTACTCGTGTGAACGCGCTAGTAATCGCTGGCCACTGGCTTTTTTTTTCAACATACTATGTACAATATGACGGATTATTTACACAGAAAAAAAGTAACAAGCTTGAATTGGTTAAACCTCAGATGGAGTTACGGGCAGCCAATCCGCCACCATATTCTACGAAATTATTGAACGATAACGGGGCTTTGTTTGCCCCGTCTGCCTCTTACCGCTCTGTAAATGTAAGTTCTACCAGTATGGAACTAAGCCCGTCTTTCTTTTTTGTTCTTCCTTTCTATCTAATAAACGACTTTACTATACACCGATTTGCACCTAATCTTACACATGGAATAGACCATACCGCGTTTTTATAGGCCACAACTGCAAAATGGATAATGTGGTCTGTCAGACCACAAAGTATGACTTACCGCCTTTTGGGTCACCGCTAAACGGAGGGTTCAACATTTCTATAAATAAGGTAGGTCTTGTTTTAATAGCGATCTTTAAAGCTTTATTTGGAATACCATCCAGTCCCGGTGATTTTCTGTCGTTTACTTTTTCATGTGATCATAGGTATAGACGCACTTTCGTAATGGATTTAACCAACCGCCGTACTTTCTTGGCGAGGAAGTAGTATCTCTAGTATTTGCCGTAACAAGGCCGGACTCATTGGCGATTGCAAACGGGGGCTTTTAACATCATTGATACAATTCTGTATGCTTTACCCTCAGAGATCATAATTAAGTTGTTCGCAGAGATCACTAAAACAAAGGCGTTTGCTAGACTTAATCGCTTTTTTAACCGAGTTCGGGCTTCTCTATATGCATTTCATGTGGCTTGCAATTGCTGGTCGTCGGCGTTCCGAGTTCGATTACGCTGCTTAATTTGTCTTGCACAGTGGCATGCCGGCCTGAGATCCGTAATTTCGGGAGTCCACCAGTATATTGGAGGTCGGTGTTTTTCTTTACTCAACCTAGACATTGAAACATAACATGCTTCAGCTTAAGGGCCTGGCCACGCACTGAGCGGCAGAGCGGCTGAGCGACAAAAACCTGAGCGACAAAAAAAATTTAAAACATATGACATTGTTTGTTTGTGGTTTGTTTCTTGGTTTCGTAGGGAATGCGCTGGTTTCTTGGGATTAATTCGGGGGGTCAACAATTGACAGGTGCAATTGGAGAATTGTAGTTGATGCGAAAAATCAATGAATAGAGAAGTATGAATAAGAAAAAATGCGTTTATGTTGAACACTTTCGTTTATTAGGGAACAGGTCTTACCTCTATGCGAGTCGGGAAAAGAATAGGAGGAAAGGTTAATTTAATTCACCTAGTATAAAAACAGGACGTTTACATGGAACGTTAGCAGAGTGCCATCTATTATTTCAAGTCAATATTAATTAAATTAGAATTATAGAAAATAAAGTGCAGTCGCAGTGCGTATTCAAAGCTTAGGAATCGGTTGACTATGACACGAGCATATGAAATGACCAACGTGTAACAAATGTACGCATTCGAATTGCATAGACAACGCATTATTTCTCCATTTGAATGAAATGCATTCATTGTTTTTGGACCAATGAACAAATTGTGTCGATATTGCCAAGAACTGAAGTACCAAAGGTGAAACGACAGGAATGTGCTGTGCAAATGGAAAATTTGTCTTGCCGGCATTGATTCCGCTACCCCATTGTTATCGTCAATGTTAGGTGAATTGATTTAAAATTATTTTTATCAAACAAAAGAAATTTAAATTCATTTAGGTTACACATCCCATTCCAAGCACTTCTTGAGAACAACATTTGCAAATACATCCTAGCTTCTTTGCAGCCTGATGTGACTCAAGTTGCAAAGATGCTATCATGATAAAGGAGATAAGTTACCAATTTTTTAAGGCCAAGCCAACTGAGGAAAGCCGAAATAAGCTCGAACAAGCGAGAAATAACTGCAATCTGCAATGCTCATATTCATGTACTACAGTGTCTTAAGGTTAGGAAACACTGCTGGTCATTTGTAAAAAAAAAACATCAATCATTTTGTCTCGTCATCAATTCTGACGCTCATTTCCAATGGCATTTCAGCTGTCAGCTCTTTGGACAAAGTTAATCTGCCTGCCGCGCATTTTACAGCTAGCTTAACGCTTCCAGATTGGGTTTGGCATCCGCCTATACTCGTGAGTGGGCATGGTTACGATTACCCTAGCGCAAAGGTTTGAAAATGCCATTTTGTAGATCTCGGTGAAATAAGCTCAAAATCTAAAGTCAAAAATATTGATTAATCGCTGAGTTTAGGGGATATCGAGGTTACAAAATTTGATTATAAAAATTAACAAAATTTCTTTACTTAAATTCATAAAAAGCGATTGTTTCAGTTTTACGCCTAGATGTATGCAGCAATTTTTTTGCCCTCGTGAATTATAAAAAAACGTTCAAGAATTGCCGCTCAATAAATGGCCACTTGCCGCTTAAGATTGCCGCTCAGCTCTTTGCCGCTCTGCCGCTCCATCGCTTGCCGATCAGTGCGTGGCCAGGCACTAAAGCGGAGATTTTTTTATTTTAAACGGATCCTGCTCCAAGGCTTATACTGCAACCTAAAATATCTATTGTATCAAAGGATACTAATTAGTCCAAGAGGAAAATCACCTTTCTAATAAAGGCAAGTATGTACTTGGTTGACGCAGTTTTTAATTCATAAGGTCTAAGGAGTTCTTTATGTAGGGTACGCCGTATGCTGACGTGTGTGTTTACGCAGTGCTACTATTTTCTCTTGATAACCACTCGCGCTTATGAGTTCAGCGTGGGCAGGGCCAGTATTCGATGGCTAACCACTAGGAGGTAAAATGAGTACAATTGATGTGCAGTAACTATTAGAAAACCAGGCTTTGCCAGTTAGTGCCTACTCTATTTCCACAGCACACAATCATCAAAGGACTAAAGGACAGAATAATAAGGCATTTTGATGTCATTCTAAATTAGGATAAACGGACGACTTTTTTATAAATAGATTGCCCCTGCAAAGTAATATCTACCATTGTCATTTTAAAATGAAGAATCCCAGTCAACCTTGATACATGTGTATCTACACATATACATATATGTATGTACCTATTAAAATGTACCCGCAACTGCAATGTATGCCTTGTGTTTTTAACTCACCGACATTGTCCTCATTTCATATCATTGTCCAAGAGTTGCAAGAGAAAATAATTAAAGCTTGTACATACGTGTTAATTAAAAGTCCACCCTCGACATTAAATGCAAATTCGTCTACTCTACAGCATAATAAAGCCATTCGGCGCTTTCGCATACAGCTAGAGACCTTCTGGCGTGTTTGTCTTTAATGTTTCATTTAACCTAATTCTGCCACGCATAAAAATCAATCAAATTCAAAATGAATTACAGGCAAACTTGTTCAGACATTCCAACGAAACCGGAACACCAATAAACCCGTGTGTAAGGGAAACACCTGGGAATTGGCGCCCACAGCAATTCGATATTCGTATCCTGTACTCATTACGGTGCGGTGGCCGCAAGTAGGGATGCAACATCGTTCTTAAAAACATCGATGTTTGAAAACATCGATGGTTCCACGACAAACATCGATGTTAAAAAACATCGGTATTAACAACGATACATCGATGTTTTTCCGATGTTTTATTGAACTTCTCCATTACACAAATTGTTGGCTATATTTACGACGTACTATACCTAAAAAACAAAATATACTAGTCTTACCAGTTTCAACCCAAAAACCTTAACTAATTTCCAGTCAACTAGACCACACAACAATAAAATTCATCTGTGAAATAAAACATATTTTCTCAATGGATTTATTTATTTAAACGTAATTTTGAAATGAAATTAAGGAAGAGACAAAATAAACATTTATTTGTTCGAATGTAACAACTGAGAAATGGAGTTGAGGAAAAGAAACTTGAATAATCTAGTCCCCAGAAGTCTATTTCTGTCCTGAGTGATGGTTGCCCCAGCCTCCGAGAACAGACGCTCGCTTGGACCAGACGTGGCAACGATGGGGAAATATAAAATTGCAATCATTGAAAGCTTTGGAAAAAGCGATTTCATATCCTTCCAAATCTCAATAGCGTCTCTTTTTATTGTTGTAACAGGAGACGATAATCGGCAAAGAATAAAAGAATTGAATGATGCTTCTTACATACGTCATCACATTTGTGAAAAACTTAACTGTCCGGAACACTGAAAAAAGTTATCGGATGTGAGGGAGACAACCCTATTATGAAATGGTTTTACGTATAATGCTATTACACAAATACAAGCACATTTTATATTTAACACATCTTGGCAATGTTTAACGAAATGAATGAACGATGTCGATGTTTGACAGTTTTCCCGTCGATGTATCGGCGATGTATCGGTTATCAAAACATCGATGTTAACATCGATGTTTATGAACGAAACATCGATGTTTTGCAAACATCGATGTATCGTTTGCATCCCTAGCCGCAGGCCACATCTATTTATGCAATATACATTAAAGTATCCGAGCTAAAGCTATACCATCCAACAGATAGCACTATCAAGGTAAGATCGATGTGGAAGCTATCCTAAATTATTATGCCACCACGATAAATGTGCAAATTAATTTTAATTAGTGTTATTATAAAGATATGTTAAGTATCTATGCTGCCAGCCACTCGGCTGTTGCACCTAACCCGGACGCACCCTCTGTACACAGCTTTGCTCGTTGTAGAAGTGTATGCTCGTATCAAGGGGTAGGTGGGGTAGGGTAGCATGTCTTTGACTTTGACAGAAACGATGTCACTAGAACCCGTCCCGTGCACTCAGTAAATCAGCAGGGAGCTCTGCATGGGCATGTTGCAGGAAGGAAGATAGCGATACTGAACTCCCACCATCGTCGTCGTGTTTACTATGCATTCATGAAATATTAATTTAAAGCAAAACTTAGAGTGTATCCAGTGGATGCTATCCACTGACTCGCATCGACTTGATAAACTGTAAAACTTTAAACATTTAGCCCGGAGGCTCATATTAATTGAGATTGCAGACGTGGACTCCTGTGCAAAGTTATTTCAATTGAACGCATAAAACTTCCACTTGACGAAAGCGAGATCTTTAGCTGGAGTTGCATTTTGAATTTCAATGGGTTCGCTGTAGGCTGTAGTCTTGTTGGGAAGAGGGTAATACTTCTTATTATCAATAACAAACCTGTTTTAATAACTTTATCGCCCACAGTGGGTCGACTGTGCTTGTTTGCCATTTAAATAGCGATGCCTCACTACCGGCGAATTTAATTCAGAGTTGCTTGTTCATGCTTATGCGTGGGCTGAATTCGGCAGAACTGATTGAAAGTCATAATTGGTTGAACGTAAATTATTCCTTTCCTGAAAGCCGTTGAAGGGTTGTAGCTGGACGGCTAATGTAGGCGTGGTTGTTCAGTAGTTAGACTACGGATGGTGCTGACATCTTGTTCAAATCTAAGTAACCAGGAAAGTATTTAAGGTGCCACCTCTGCGTAATCAACCACAGCTACATATACATATGTACATACCAAGTTAATCACATAAGGTGCGATTATTTAAAAGTGAAGATTTCTACCAAAATATACAACTTTGAATGTATAAGGCAACGGGCGGATACACGGGAATTTGTAGAAGTTTTACGGCGGAATCTGGAATATTGCTGGAAAGAAGACATGAAGGATCTACGGAACCGCTGGCGGTCCTGCGCCAAGGAAATTTTCAGCTCCACTCCCCCACTACTCTTCTTTTGAAGTTTCGATTAAAATCCTTTTTTTTCTTATGATGTGCAAATAAAAATCGTGTAAAACCGGAATTTTAACCCTCTAACGGGCAAGATCGTAATATTGGTCGGATCAAGCTGAATTTTTTTTCCCAAGTAAATATAGGTAAAAAAAGCTTAAATTTGAAATTTCAAGTAAAAATTTTGTCCAGAATGACTGCCAGGTAAGAAATAGTCAAGACCGTCTTGACATTATAAAACATTATTTTCTATGGTAGTAATCCCAGTGTATCCGACTTTTTACAATGTTTGTACTTTTTTACCTTTTCTTTCCACCTAAATTGGAAAATGGTTTCACCACCGAACACCCGCATCTTGATGAACAGCTCTTTTCCTAAGACTTGATGTGCGTTATAACACGTTTGTATAAAATGAATGCATTCGTAGCGATCATGTCCGCAAAACGGTGGAGGAGACTTATCATAATATCACGACTCTTAGTTGGAATGCGGTACCGACCCATAAGGATGTCCATAAGATCAACACCACCCATGTAAGCCTTATATTCTCCGGTGAGGTAAGGTTAAGACGGGTTGAGAGGCTGAGCCATTCCAAAACACCAGGCACCAAAGAATCTATCCAAGGAATTTATTACCCCGAAAAATTTTAGAACGAGTCTGTGGTTGATTCGGCCTACCTCTTCCAGGTTACTGAGGAAGTAGGAGCCTAAAATGTTCCTGCGACTGCGTGGTATGCACAGAATTTACATTTACACAGAATATGTGCGATATCTTCTGCTACACCTACATACATATATCATTTCAGTATCTGCAAATATCCGTGTCTATGAATACAAGTTTCTTGGCGTGTTTGTAAAGAAGACAATGCCCGAATACAATTCCTTTAGCTATTCTCATTTGTTTCCTGCTAAATCTAAGGTTTTCATTGGTCCTTTTATGGTCTAGTGCTGGCAAAAGTGCCTTGGAAACCCTTTGTCCTACAATGTTAGACCACCTCATCTATGGTCAGTCCTACTCTTCATCATGTCTTTTGCGGGCAGTTCATCAAAAGACAGCGGTTTGTCTCTTCAGCAATTTATTCGATAATTTTGTTAGTGGAAAAGTAATTGAAAAGTTGCATTGGTGTTTGAAGCTCTTTCACATTCAATGAGAGGTTTGAGACAAGCACTTGTTATAATCGCAGTTGATGTGGGTGGTTCTTGTTTAGTTTCGCCGGCCACAACACCCTGAACAAATGTTGAAGAAGCTGCTGGAATATCGATTTCATTATTTTTTTCACAAATTGTTGGCCTGTACAAATGCATGTTATCTCAGCTTCATTCATTTCCTGGATGCATTCTTCAATTGCCTGTTCATCATTCTCTGACAGCTTAGCTGAGCTATCAGGCTTAAAGATCAAAGACACTGTCATCACTGCTATAAATTTCATCTTCGCTTTCCACGGAATTACTGAACTCGACCAATTATTGATCATCCGACAATTCTTCTAAGTTTAATTGTTATTATAATTTCGCTTACAACGATCCATCTAGCACAACAATTTAAATAAAAGGGGAAAACAATAAAATAATAGGTAAACAATAATGTTTTTTGGCACAAAAGACGTGCATAACAATGAAACAGAGGGGTGCATTTTTTTACACACAAACCGGCAAGGCCGTCTAGAGCAGTGGTGCCCAACCCGTAGCTCGCGGGCGCCTGGTAGCCCGCGGCCTGTTTTCTAGGCGCCCGCGAGCTCTTATCTAAAATCTTACTAAATTACGCCGCATGTATCTTGCGAAGTCCAACAAGTGGAGCTTTTTCACCAGCTACAATCTTAACTCGCAAGGCGTTTTGACAACATATTCTATATGGAACCTCTCTTAATTTTTGCCAAAAATCTATTCATCAATATCGATATTTGACAACTAGCTTTATTGATGGAAACTCATTGCTTCATCAATAAAGCGGAAGCTGAATTAGGATTTATTAAACTTCGCAGTGATGCCATCCTTAAAAGCACAGATAATAAAAGCGAAAAGGTTTTCAGGCTCATGGACCTTGTTAAGTTTTAAGTAGGTAGTCGAGGTATAGTAATGTAAGTAGGTAGGTGGGGTGCTGACAACACCCCATCATGATTTCACTTTATTGCGCTGAGCTTTCCTCTGGTAAGTCAAAAGACAAATTGTCATTACTAGTGGTCGAAATTCTACCAATTGTGCGAGATAAACGCATCTTGTTTTAACCTGGCTTAGACACAACATATAGGAAGCATTGCCCATCTTTGTAATCTTTCCAACAAATAAAAAATCAACCGAATATGTTGTGTTTAAGACAGTAAAAAAGGGGTTGAACTATTTTGCCTTCGCCTATTTATATAATGACGATATCATTCTGGAGTAGAACAATGTTAAAACAATTAACTTTAAGACCCCTTGATAGAATTTTTAGTCGTCCTTTCCAAAATAGTGCTTTCGGTATTGGTTTTTGAAACGATTATTTGTTTTAACAAATTCGCCATCATCTGTATCAATTAAGTCCGGTTCTTCAATTGAATCTACACCTACATCTGGCAATAAACGCTGGATGCATTTCTGATCTTTTTCAAATGACATTTTTTAATTAAATACTCAAATTCATCCAACTAAAAAAATTACACAACTGGGTAAGTGGGGTGTTGACAGCACCACTGCAGTAACGAGCACCTCAAAAATTGTATGATTCTGGGTGGCACAGAAGGTGAACAGCCAATTATCACATTAAGTTTGTGCTGTTGCGGTCTACTGTTTTTTTTATATTTGTCAAAAAAATAAAAATAAAAACCTGAATTTACTCAAATATGTAGCAATTGCTAATATTTTGAGCATTTGCTTGGATTCGTATGCGAGAGAACTTACTTGAGCATTTGCTTTATTCAAAAATGGCGTTTGCTCAGATTCGTATGAATAAAAGAAGGCATAAATCTAAGCAATTGCTAGGAGAATTCCAAGTCTTCTTTTTAGCTGACTCAGAGCGTTTGCTCCGCATTTTTTTTTAGCCATAAATCGACTGACTTACTTTGCTTTTTTGTTAAAAAATTAAGTAAAAGGCAGCAGAATTGATAAAATTTCCTTGTGGTGCTGATGAAATGGAATACGATAGAAAACTGCAAAGGGTTACCGTATACCGTCGATATATTCCACTTTTGCTTCATGCAAACTATAGTCCTCGTGAATTTTGCTCAATTCGTTGACATAATAATTTGTGAAATACGATTGAATACTCATTTTTAAGATGAATTACATAAAAATGCCTCTAAACTTAATATCTTGTTGACTATGGATTCAAGGTATGTCTGTTGGGAACATTTTCTGGTGTCTCCTGAATAATTTACAAAATGTCAGTTGTGTCAGAATTTGCTTGACATTGGTTGATGTCCAATGAATTTTCGAAGTTGCTCAAGCTAACTTTAGTTTTATTCATACCAATTTCGAGCAAATGCTAAATGCCTTTACTTTGCTCCGAGATTTTACTCGAAGTAATAGCTGTTTTTATTAATACGACGGAATGTAGTTTCCTTTATCCCAGTTAGGATTTTTGTTAAACTCGGCGGTGCCCGCGCAGCATGTTGGGATTTTCAAAATAGCCCTTGGAGCAATACAAGTTGGGCACCACTGGTCTAGAGTATGTCTAGAGTATTACCCGATAGAGGGTTAAATTAAAAAAAAAAAAATTCAGAGATCCAAAAATTAAAAAACAAGCTTTTATCAACTAAAATAAAGGTCAATTAGAAAATTGGCAATTGGAAATAATGATAAATAAGCAGTTTTTCATTATTTGCACTTGCCGATGTTCTATTTGACGTAAAAATACGTCGTTTGTCAATTTCACAGTGACATATATTTTAGGGTGATACGACTAAAAGAATAAGGGTGCATAAGACAATAAAAAAAAATTCATTTTTTGAAGCCGTGAAACCCATGCAACCGCAGCTCGCCACTCCACCTTTTCATAAAAAGGTTGGCAATTAGCAGCACTGTCAGACTACTACAAACGGGGGAAATAAACCCCAGATCAGGTGAATCTTCTCTCTGTAATCCCAGAGCTTACCAAAAACTTTATGCTTCGGCCGGAGGTTCAATACAGTGATCCCAAGCCGTAAAGCATGGATTTTTAAAAATCCTACTTCTGACCTTAAAGGTAACAAGTGGTATACGGATGGATCAAAGATGGATACCGGGGTGGGTGCTAGCATTTTTGGACCAAACATTAGAATATCAATACCAATGGGACAAATTCCCAGTGTATTTCAAGCGGAAATTTATGCCACTCAAGTGTGCGCCAACGTCATCCTCAAATCGGGTATAAAAGGTGTCCTCATCCATATACTCACGGATAGTCAAGCAGCCATCAAAGCACTAGGCTCAAACCTGATTGACTTCAAATCAGTTTTGAACTGCTTCAATACTCTTCAAGACCTGTCCCAGAGAAACAAAGCCAAACTTTGGTGGGTGCACGGACATGAGGGTATTGATGGAGCCGAATAAGCTAACGAACTGGTTAGGAAAGGTTCGGCTGAATCCTTTATCGGCGCTTAGCCGTTTTGCAACATTCCAAATTCAGCTATTAACTTAAACATCAAAAGTTGGGAAAACAACATGTGTATCTCCTATTGGGAAAAACCCAGGGTCTTCGTCAGGCTAAAAGAGCCATTAAACCCTTCCAAAGTAAATCCAGAAACAACCTACTACTCAGTAGAAATGATATCAAGAGATTAGTGGGATTTCTTACAGGGCATTGCCATCTTCGATTCCACCCAAACAAAATAGGTCTTATTCAGGAAACTAAATGTCGTCTTTTCATGGAGGACGACGAAAAGAAAATAAATATTTGGCTTCAGCAGTCCTAGGTAGAACCAAGCCTAGCTTCCCGCAACCATTTGTGTGTGCGCGGTATATTTTTGCATGAATGGAAGGGACCTACAGTTTTCTGCCGTCTCCGAACGGCGAATTGGGAAGCTTTACATGACAAATGATACTCTTAAATGCTTGTCAGGCATTCGGGAGAGGTGGGCACTGTGAAAAACTTTTTAGGCGTTTGCGGCGGGATTCGAACCCAAGACCGCTGGCTCAGTAGTCCGACGCACTAACCACTTGGCTACGGTGCCCACAGAGGACGACGAAGCTGCGGAACATATTCTATGTGACTGCATGACACTTTGTGCCCTCCGGAGACAACAGTTCCACAGAGAAATCCTAACCACAAGAATTGAGCCTCTTCTGGTTCCCTAAGCTGACTTTGTGGTACAAAAGATCCTTTGGGTTGCGGTGCCCTCCGCAACTGGCGGGTCAGAACCCCTTTAAAAAAAAGTTATAAGTATCTGGGTGTCCATCTAGATAAATTCTCTTACTGTAATGACCACATTAATATACAGTTAAAGAAGGCAACGGTGGGATTTATGTCTCTTAAAAGCTATCTAAGATCTGACGTTAAAATTATTTGTTACCAAGCATTCGTTCGTCCAATCTTGACTTATGAGTGTCCAATATGGTGGAACATAAGCACTTCATGAATGGAAAAAGTTTGTATGTTTGAGTGCGTCGTAGGCCCAGTACTCAACACAAATGAAACATAATCAATGTTGTATAATGTTATCACAGGTATAGGGGTCTCTCCTTCTAAATTTTTCAAACAAAGTCAATTTTGGAGATTTTCAAAACACCAAATCTTTTAGCCTAACCTTAAGCAAATCTATTTCGAAATCGGTAGGCATATGTATTATAAATAAGTTGATTGAGAAATACGAAGCCGAAAAAATGGTTGGCTTTGACCCAAAATGAAAAGGTCAACTCAGGTAAAAGACCGAAATATCACATCTTTGTCCCTACCAAATATACGAATGTTAATTTACCATGGCATTGGGTTAACTGCCGAGTATTTAAAAATTTATTACATATGTCTTTAAATAGTCTTGGGTAATAAAAACTCATTTTGTCGGCGTAAATCTGAGTACCTACATATGTAGATATAAACATATCAATGCGACATTTAACCTTCGCAATAATTCCAATCCACTGAACAGCTCACAAATCAAATTAAATTTCTTAAACGCAACACTAATCGAATAGCGGTTACGTTACACAACCTTCATAAACGTCATTACAAGAACAATAATTTTTATGTTGTGGCATAAGCTGCTGTAAATGCACCGAAAACAATTATACCAGTTATGTACTGTCACTCACATATGGGCATGGAACATAAAAAAAAAAATGAAATGCAGTCAGTTGTACACGTTTCCGTACGCAGCACACTTCCCACAGTGGAGCAACTCTCATAAAACCACTTAATTAGTTGACGTTAACGAGTTGCTGCGCGTATTGGAATTGAAATCGAAATTGACATTCCTGAGCAACCTGTACTTTGTTCTGTTAAGTGTAGTACACCCTTTCCGATAGCTCAACATTCTCTCTAAACAATCGGATTAACGACAGCCAATGTATAACACATGTAAATGGTTTTATTTCTAAATCCGATTCCATTAAGATAGCAGCAGCAGCAGCTGCCATTGGGATAGTTGGTTGGACGCGCACTCTAACGGTATTAGTGGAGAGTAAATCCGCCATCGAATTGACACACGGGTGACGGTTAAGTCAATTATAATTTAAATTTTTTTTTTATTAGCGCTTGATTGCTGTAAATCAAATTGAACAGCTTTCGCTGGACGTGTGTAATTATGATAAAAGCGCCAATAAATCGCGTTCCGACCACACCTACCCGCTCGGTGTGTAAAATCGCGATAATTCGCAACTTATCGCCATCGTTGTCATGTCAGTGACAATGGTTTTTGTCGTGGTTTGTTATGTCAATCAGTGCCAATGTCTATGACAATCTGTCTATTTACAACAAAGTACGAGTATCTCTGAGGCTGAGAATGTTGTAATATTGATTCTAGATACATATGTAGACAGATTCCGGCAGATATTCAGGTCGATTAGATTATTGTTCTTTAAAATGTGCTTTTATTGTGGTGCCGATCGCGCAGATATCATAAATGCACATTTGATATGTTCAATCATAGAAGACTCGATGGCCTTCTTTGTGTAAGCAAATCACAGATGTGGTTAAAGTTGAGACTGCTTTGATATGCAGGTTATGACAGTTATGACAGTATGTATACGCCATAGTCAATCAGTAATTGTAACAACATAGTTGATAGGAGCCTTTTAGGAGTATCTTCAGACGGAAATTGTATTATAACTTTGAGGAAAGATAAGTACATATCTATATAATGTAAATTGGTTCCATATTAATTGCGAGTTACTCGTATTGGTAGCCCCTAGTCGACAAGCAATATTGCGTAAGGACCCAAAGCAACAATACACGCTTTTTCTTCAAGAGTCCGAACCGGTTCAAACCTTTGAAAAAACGAACCATTCGTGACTTTTAACCAAATTAAAAAAATTCCGCGCACTTACCAGTAGTACCTACCTAATTAATTAATTAAAACTTTGGGAGTCATGATCATGATCATGAATATATTTTTTTTCTATTTTTTAATATGCATTTGATTTTTTTTACAAATGGGTGTTTCCATAGAAACCGGCCCTGGACTATAAAAAAAAACAACGGCACAGTATTATTCAAATTAGACAAAATTACTATGAAAAACACTAGATTGAGTTATTCGGGAATTTACACAGACCCCGACGATAAAATCGATTGAATACAGTAGAATCCCAATTATCCGAACATCGATTCTCTGAATATCCGATTATACGGACTCATTCGTCACGGCTCTAATTGCCGATTTAAAAATGATTTTACGGCGCAACGAGACATGTTACGACGAGTTTATTCCCGCTTTCGACCGTCTACTCTCGCTTTAATTTTTTTTTTTTTGCGTGATAGTAGATCTATTTGGTATCTTTTCTGTGTAAGGCTTAACATCGCTGTCAACTAATAAATAATTTGAAAAGTGGGAGAAAATCCTCTCAGCCAGCGGTAGAAAATTCGCAAGAAAAGTAACCAAACACGTAGTGCGAAAAACCTGTAAATTAGTTTTTGTTTTCCACTAACAATGAAGATTATGACATTTCACAATTGTCAGATGGCTGGTTTGATAGAGTTGTTCAACCTTACGCGAAGAAAAAGACGGTGTAAGATAAGGTCTGTTCCCGTACCTGCCCAAAACAGCGCAAAACTACGAAAATCAGTCAAATCTATTTCCTGTACGAATATTTTTCGTAGTTTTTCGTAGAAGAGAGCGCTAAGAGAGTACAAAATTTCTCTATGCTGCCGATTTTAGCCCAAGAAATTTCTTTGGGCAGGTTTTTAAAACTGTGAAATCAATCAAACGTCATACATTTTTCTTTTTTGTTGTTCAATGCGTTCCTGTACTTTTGCACACTTTTCCCTCTCTCTGACAGATTTTTACCCCCACTCATTGAAATTTGAGAATCTTTAAATTTTAATTCAAAAAGTACGGGAACAGACCCATGTGTGCGCTCTCAGCTGAGGGGAATTTTCTTGGCTCTCTCTTTTACGAATATTTTGGGTTACCAAACACGAAATTCGTAAGAATCTTACGAATGTGTACGAATTCATGAGTTACCAAACAGACCTAATTTTGGTTATTGTCTCATTTTCTTTATAGTGTTAATTTTGTTTTTTATCGATTATCCGGATTTACAATTATACGGAATACGCCTGGTTTTATTTGATCCGGATAATCGGGATTCTATTTTACATACTTTTCGAAGTATAAATATCAAAAATCATAGTTTTGAGAGAACATTTAGATTTAATGCTAAAATGATAAAAGAGACATTTTATATATTTATCATTGAAGAGATATAAAAGATAAAATTGTATTCTTCTCATTGAAATAGAAATAAATGATTTCCCATTCGAACTTTCTTTATTATATTCTGTTCAATTCGTACAAATTTTTCTAGGTCACACCCGTAATATTAGCTTGTCACACCCATTTGAAAACATTTTTTTTTTGCCAGTTTCCCACACATTTGGTTTCCTTTTCTAAACTGGTACCTACACAAGATCAACTTTTAGGTAATTATTAAAAAAAAAAAGATATAGTTTCTATGCAAGATCTTACACACATTAGATGTCCCATTCGCAAATCACTAGTTTTCTAAGGTCACACTCGTAACACCACTGAAATGGGTTCTATTACTAAACCAAGTGTTTTCTTAATTCATTATACGATTTTATTTAAAGGATATCATGCGTTTTATAGGTAGCTAATTCAAGTTTTATTTTGTTTATTTGGAAGATTGGGTGCGTAATTTGTAAAAACATGACTGTCAATGTCACGCACACGTAACAATGGAAACACCCAAATTTACTTCGGTACGTACCCGTATATTGGGTTGCGTGGGCTTGACATGAGAAAGTTTACTCAGAATGTATTGAGATACTAATCGTCAACCCTGGGGGTTGTTAAGAAAAAAAGGAATCCGGCATCTCGGGGCGTCCACCATATTGAATTAAGAATGACGTCACTCAGCTAATTGTATTCTACTTGTCAAACGCTGTCATTTGATAGCCATATTAAGGAGGTCGTGAAGATAACGGTAATCCACCATCTTGGAGCAGCCACCACATAAGACTTACAACGACATCAAATAACACTAAATTGTATGTTACATACGTTTGCAAAAGTTAAGCATGGCGTCAGCAGTCTTATACAGAACCAAGCCTAGCTTCTCACAACCTTTGTGTATCATCATCATCATCATCATCATCATCATCATCATCATCATCATCATCATCATCATCATCATCATCATCATCATCATCATCATCATCATCATCATCATCATCATCATCATCATCATCATCATCATCAGCATCATCATCATCATCATCATCATCATCATCATCATCATCATCATCATCATCATCATCATCATCATCATCATCATCATCATCATCATCATCATCATCATCATCATCATCATCATCATCATCATCATCATCATCATCATCATCATCATCATCATCATCATCATCATCATCATCATCATCATCATCATCATCATCATCATCATCATCATCATCATCATCATCATCATCATCATCATCATCATCATCATCATCATCATCATCATCATCATCATCATCATCATCATCATCATCATCATCATCATCATCATCATCATCATCATCATCATCATCATCATCATCATCATCATCATCATCATCATCATCATCATCATCATCATCATCATCATCATCATCATCATCATCATCATCATCATCATCATCATCATCATCATCATCATCATCATCATCATCATCATCATCATCATCATCATCATCATCATCATCATCATCATCATCATCATCATCATCATCATCATCATCATCATCATCATCATCATCATCATCATCATCATCATCATCATCATCATCATCATCATCATCATCATCATCATCATCATCATCATCATCATCATCATCATCATCATCATCATCATCATCATCATCATCATCATCATCATCATCATCATCATCATCATCATCATCATCATCATCATCATCATCATTATATTAAATCGCTAGCGCAAGAGCTTGTGATTCCTCCTGAGAGTTTATTCCTGCACCGATTATAATGATTCATACACTGATCGAAAGCTTATCACCTGAACTTTGTTCATCAATATAAACACTTTTGAAAAAAACCCATACGAGTAAAGTTATTACGGAAAAAACATAATTACCTATACTTACGGGTATAGGGTTTCTACATGCGAGATTCCTCGCACCATTACACTAGTTCGTGTTATTTTTTCCAGGAAATGAAAGTTTTTTGCCGACTCCGAGCGGCGGTAGTGGCGATAATACCCGTTAGTTTCATTTTTCAAGAATATGTAAATCTTAAAAATCGTCAAATAAGCACGTGCTGCTGTCGAATAATATGTCAAACATGGCATTGTTCATTGTAATACATAAATTCCGTAATAAAGACAAGACAAATGGTGATAATCAGGGAACGGATTTAGTTGATTTTGCCTTTTTTTGGGTTTTTTTTTTTTGCTTTTTTTTACTCATATTACCTTTTTTGCCTTTTTTAATCCACACTGCCTTTTTTACGTTTTTGGTGCTATTTGTCAAAGAAGTTGTGCACTTTCTTCTTAACTATCCGATTTATCCTTGCTCACACGAAAGAAATTTTAGTGTCCACACGTATGTACATATGAGAGCAGGGGCCAGATTACCGCATCCGTTAACGAGTGAGTGAGTAGGACTCGTTATCGAATGATCGAGTAACCTCATTGGGATGACGGCACTCGATAGCTAACGTATCGGATAAAAATAAAATTGTACTAGAAAAATTGTACTACAACTTATAAAGTGACGTTTCTCCGGTTGATTCAAATATAGAAAAATATTATTTTAGTGAAATCCAAGAAATATTTGAAAGGAAAAATTGGATTTATTTAACTATATGTATAGCTTCTGATTCCGATGATAATGATCTGGAACGCATTGTACGGCGGCTTTAAGGTATAGAATAGAAGCAATCTGCTTTCACTGCCAAATACTGTGTTAGTATAAAAAAACAGTAATTAAAACGTAAATAACACTTTAATTTTGCAGATTTATCAGAGGGGCCACCGCCGGTTTTCATCCTGGACTGTTTGTTGAAGGACAATTTGTTTTTGACGATATATTTCTGATCAGCGAATGTCTACCAAAAAAGAATATATTAGCTTAGGGGCAAAGGGGGTAATTGTAAACGATTTTGCATTTTGGTTTTTTTCTAAATTTATAGTGTTTCATCCAGCTTAACTATGCGATATTGGAAATTACATTTAATTTTTTTCATCTTTTAGAAAAAAATAATTGTAAGTGTGAAGTTTATTGGTTTTTGTAAAAATTGATGTTTACATTTACCCCCGCCTTTTTGTAGGAAAAAGAGAAAAATGGGGTAAATCAAAACAAGGAGCTCAGCCTCTTAAGGCTGTAGAATAAAACGATGCGAATGTATCCAACAGTCCCGAGCTATGTGTAAACATCACGCGGATGGGGTGTGTAGCTCCACTTTATTGGAAAGAAAGTTAATAATAACTAGTCTATGTTCGATACAATTCAAGCCAATCACATATATACTTATCGAACCCACTCCATTCGCAACAGTCGACGCCAGGAAACGAACTTGGGACCGCTAAACTCAGTTGTATACTGCGCCAAAAGTAGAAAAACCGACGCGCTACACACTCAACTGTCGCGGTTATAAAAACTTTTCATCCAAGTTCCTCCATAAATAATATCAGTTTGTAGGTACATACATATGTACTCTGTTCTGTCATCTCATCACGAATAAGAAAAATAGTAAAAAAAAAAAAAAACAACAACAAAACAAAAAAAGCCGCCTCATCTATCTTCTATATAATTAAATCGCTAGCGCAAGAGCTTATGATTCCTCCTGAGAGTTTATTTCTGCACCGATTTCAATGATTCTAACACTGATCGAAAGCTTTAGCAGTATAAATAATCTTGAAAAAAAGAATATGAATGAAGTTATTATGGAAAAACATTGGCGCAAATTCATAGTCAGATATAGCCGACGATAAAAGAATTTATTCACCTACATAACCTAAAATATACTTTTTTCTGTTCATAGTCACCTTATAGTCGACTTTCAACTTATAGCCGGCTCGAAATTTAAAATGACCCAAACGTCATTTTAAATAATTAGAGTCTGCTATAAATTTCTCGTATAACATTTTGACGTTTGGGTTTGTTCGTTCAAATCACTTTACAAAAACATATGAAAGTCGATGCTAACTAATACACAGGCAAAAATGTGTTTATAAATAACGAAAAGTTATAGCCGGCTTTTTTATTTATAGCCGGCTGTAACTATAGTCGGCTATAGGCACTATATGCCTGACTATGAATTTCAACGTAACTATGTACATTCACAAATGAGGTGTCTAAAGAAAATAATGTCTTGGAGCAATGACGAAATGCACTCTGATTTTATAAACATAAACAATTTGTTTACACTTAATCTTAATATTTATCAGGATCTCTATCACGAAATTTAGCTCTTATTTTTTGGAACAAGGTGCCACTAGGACACTTGAGGCCAGTAAGTAGCCATTTTATTCGTAAATAGGTTGTAGGTTTTGTTTTTCAATCCGATAAGGCATTATTGAGTTAGGAGCCCTAACTCTTAACTTATAACTATAATTTTCCCTCCCAATATGTAGTATTTTCACTGTTTTCTGAAAACCATGCCATTTTCCGGGATAAAAAGTAATATATAAGAGCTGACCAGGAACATAAGCAATGACTATGTTCATATTTCATCGCGCTGCTATGAAATTTGAGTTCCAAATTTCGTAACCGTTCGGAATTCCGTCCCAGAAATCGCGGCATTACTCGCCGAAATCACGGAATTACTCCACTAGAAATTTTGCTAACACGCGCTTAGATGCTTACACATCAAAAACATTTGGGGTTAAAGCGAACTAAATAGATAACGGAGACGAATTTTGTAGACCGAAGATATTTTGGAAAAGTTCTTTAAAAATAAGTATTTTTTCTACCACCAATTCGATTAAAAATAACTGACTTTGGGAGCCCGTATGTTTCTTCGGCTTGTCGGTATGGCTTATTTTTGTTGTTGACGTCTTCCACTGAATATAAGATATCTTCTGATATATAAGATGGAGGTGTCGTTTTTCGTTTATAAATACGTGGCATCATTAGATCAGGGCTTAATTAATTTAAAATGCATGTTTACAATCACCCCAAAGTGTTTACTTTTACTCCATTTCGGTGTTCACATTTACCCATGATGTAAAAAAAATGGGGTAATTGTAAACAGTATAACTTTTATAATTTGTAACAAAAAATTAAAAAACACATCACATGCATTAACACTTATATTTAACATAATTATAAATGAAACAGATACCTATTTTGATCACTTGTTTTATATTTTAAAACAATTTTACTCAACACCGTAAAAACTTGAAAATACAAAAAAAAAGAATAAATCACGCCAACGATCGAACTGTAACTAACCTATTTACAGATTAAATTTGCCACGTGTCAGCATAACGGGAATATGTCGTATTTTCAAAAAATGACATGGCCTGCTTCGATGGAAAACCGGTTTTTTGAGAATTAAGTGCGTTTACAACTACCCCTGTTCACAATTACCCCCCTGACCCTATACATATAAATAAATAATAATTCAGAATGATTACCTTTCTCCAACCCTTTTCGTCCTTAACTGGTGGCCCTTTTGCATTCAGCATTCCCGTCAGCTGCTGCCACAGTCTGACCGACGTTGCTTTGCCTTGTCGGCAATTAGGTAAAATATTTTTGGCCAAATCTGGATGTTTAGTAATAAATTCAGCCAGACAATTTTTTTGGATTGTGTTGATTTTGTTGAGATTGGCCCTAATTAAATGCCAAAATCGTCACATTTCGATAACGAGTTACTCGTTAACGAATGCGGTAATTTGGCCCAGGTTTCCCTCTCGTATAAACATGCACATAATTGCACCCGTTGCGTTGTTTACACTAGCGCGCATAAAAGAAAATCCCTACACACCAATACAAATCTAAATACATTTCTATCAACTCAACATATACGTGCGCTTCTTCTTGTACCGTACGTGCAATCTCAGGCATTTGCCGCAGTCTTATTTACCATCTTTTCATCTGACAAAAACCGTTAGACATCTGGGAAGTATTTTTTTTAGTAACTGTGCACCTTTCCATCCAGATTTATATTCTGTGACATTAATCATACTAAGTGCTAGTCTGTTCAATTTTACGTGTTCTGTTCCCAAAATAATTTGATGCTCGTCATTGAAAGTGAAAATGCCTCAAGACGTTTGTGGTGAAATTGGGAAAAGATTTTTAATCGACCCGAAAGGGCAGATATTTAAGGGTTTACAAATAACAGGTGACTCCTAGTAGTTGTATGTATTTTAATTGGAGCATTTGATCTAAGTGCACTGTGCAATATTTAGGAAGGTCTATTGAAAATGTGTTAAAGACAAAGACTTTGAACAGGATTGAGGAGAAACTACAACAAGCTCAAGGGCCAGTAGTTGAAGATGTGATGAAAAACGCGGTTTTTTCAGCAAATGAACAAAATGGCGCTGCAAACTCCAAATTGGACTCAAATATTAAAGTCAACGACGCACACTGGGCAGCTTATATGAGGGAGTCGGAATAAATTCCAAAAATTATTTGAGAGATAAGAATATACAAAGTTGTTTTTCCGTTATAATACATTCCAATGCATCATTTGAAAAAAAAAATAATATTTTTTACTTGCTTGGTCTCATTGAATGAAAGTAAAACTTCAATTCTTCTTACAACGTATGTCTTACTAAGTGGTTAAATTGGCGACTGCTTGTGTAGCTGTATTTTTTTTAAAATCACGTTAAAGCTTAACATTAATATGGAATCGATAGCTTCAAGTATGTACTAACTTTCTAAGTTTAGTTCGAGGAAATTTAAGGTACTTTTTTAAATTGTTAAGGCAAAAGTAGATTTCCGCACGCGTCCGCAAGGAGATTTTTATTTGTCAATATAGCTTGACTTCTTGTGTATATAATGGAAAAGAAAACTGGTGCTCATATGTGCTCCTTTTTCTTTTATTCAGTTTTTCCCAATCGACTACTTCAGTATGTGGATTATTATTTCACACATATTCCTAAAAAGTTGTTATGTCCGTGTAGGTTTGCATTTAAACGATTTTTTTTATACAAGGATGGAGTTGTTTAACCTCATGAAGGAATAGTGGTTTGAAAAACTGGATGAAAAATTGAAATTGCCCCTAGTGTTTTTTGTTCTGAGAACTCCAACTCCAATATTAGCGGTGAAAGTGAGAGTGATTGCTTATCAGATGAATCTGAATTTAAGTTTCAATACATTACAAATATGTATGTAAATAATTTAAACAATTTATATTATTTACAATACACAAACATAGTTTCGAAATGTGCATTACCAAAAAATGCGGAGCTTATTTTATTTTGTTGTTTGAATTTTTTCCTCCTTTCTAAAGATTGTTACCAGAGAACTTAAAAATGTTTTGGGTTGTGCAGTGCTTTCAAAAAGTTATTAATAATGCATAAAAACCTTTATTATTAAATGCCTTTTTTTGCCTTGTTCTGCGGTATCATTTTGCCTTTTTTGGTTTTTTTTTGGTCAACAAAATCCGAACCCTGGTGATAATATACACCTGTATTCCAAGTATAGTTTATTTTGTGTCACTTTATATCATCAGATACCGAAATAAAAACCCGATTCCAAAAAGTTTTGGAAATTCTAAAAATAAAACCGCAACCCGAAGTCAATGAACATTTTTAATCTTTTAGCAGAAGAGATAGATACTCGTATGTATCTTTGTATGTATAGTGCAATCAATCAGAAAACTTATAAAGCTGACTCGATGACAGATGATTGACATTTTTATTTTAAGAACAACTTCGATGACATTTCCATTACGTTGATAATATTAATACAATCAATCCAAGTACAAAATGTATTTTCTTACAAAATGTCTTTTCTTACAAAACAGATGTGATATGCCATTCGACCTTGGATCACTCGCAATCGCAACGTTATTCAATCCCAAATCAAATTAAAGACATATTTTGCATTCACCATAAAGTAATTCCCATTTCACAAGCGACAAGCCCCCACAGCCCACACTTTCCCACTTGCTCTCATTTAACAACCACTGACCTATTCCAAAGAAAAAAGAATTGTCCACCAAGTCATTTCCCAACGAACAGGAATGCCATTAAAATACCATCGTGCATTCCAACTCTTGGCGTTGGCCAACTGTCCAAATGTCAAAACTATCAAAAGGCACACAAAAAAATATATAAATAAGTGCCTCACTCTTGTACCCGCCCTCTCCGCTCGAATCAAGTTCTAATGAACTTAGTCACCTGCACTCGTTTCAGATATACCGCGTTCGTGGCATGGTCGTTCGTTGAACGTCCACCGTCCAGATATCCAGTTACCAACAAGTGCTCGCTTGCCAAAAACTCCACACCTTCCGAAGGTGGTTTGTTTTCCTGTTTGAATTTCGTCGGGCCTACATATATGTACGTGCATAGATACTCGTAAGAGACAAGCACCGTAAGCGGTGCCCCATGGTAAAACATGACTCCGCTGCATTCGTTTAGGCCATTTAATAAGAATCGATAGTCGGAATATGGCGCAGCGTCAGGTAAACTGCAAATGCAGGTAATTGGAGTATGACTTTTTTATGATTGCGTTGCCTGTTGCCTTCCTTTCCACAGAGCACGAGCACTCGTACGTCGTACCACACTGATTGTTGTTTCTAGATAGCCATTGTGGAAGTAGAGTTCTGCCCACCACCAACCACCACCTGTTACAGCAACTTCCTTGCCTAGGCGACCGCACAGATGGCTGGTTACCATCGATTGCGAAAGTGAATTTTATGAAGTAATAGTGTTGGACATACCAGTCTAGTCCAGTCCAGGTGGACTGGCGCGCTACATTATAATCCGATGGCAATGTACGCAGTCTTTTTTGACATGGACGGTTATATTGGACGGCTTTAGTGCGTATGCCTGGCCTAGACATTGAAATACGGTTTACATGGTTCTCATGGTTTGGCGGTCTATGTGATTCTGTAATCTTCTTTTGGAATTCGAAGCCCAGGTGACAGGGCTGTCTGCTATGCGAAAAGACAAGCCAAAGATATCGCGGCAATTACGGCTGTGGTGTGAGAAATCTTTGCCTGACGTTAATTGAATTCGGATTTTGATTGACTAATTGTGTGCGAGTGGAATGGATTAACCTGAATTAGGGTGGCAGAGAGAATACGATACCTTTGCGGTTGGAGACAGACGTGGCGGGTAGGAGATTTATGGGTGCAATGTTATAGGGTATTGCGGCCACTGTCAAACGGTGTGTAGGTTTCAAACATAGGTATGGGAACATTTTGTGGGTAAAGACCTTTGCTGTCGTTGTTGGCATTGTATTGATACGGAATTTTCATTAAGATACATTTTAGTAGCCATGGCTCAGTTGTTAGTACGTTGCGCTACTGAGCGTAATGTGGTACATGCCACCTCTTGAAAAATATTAAATGTCTGTTACTCATTTAATAAAAGATTCTTAACTCGCTAATCGGATTTCGCAAACTTAAAAAAAATCCAGACGTGTGAACAATTGAACACTTAAAAGATTGTAAAGTTCCAATTCAGGGGAACTTCAGCGTTGGATTGGATCAACCGCCAATTTATACAAAATCACATAAAAACGGTTCACTAACTTCTTAGAAACCAAGAAAACCCGATTACAGACTTGAAAACTATCATCCAATTGCCGCCGTCCTAATCATAAGATTAAAGGAGCATAATAAAAGGTTATTATTTCTGCACAGTCTGGTTTTCGATAAAGACTTAGCTACACGGATTGGGTTTTAAAAACAGACTCAAAATATATACATACCTAGGTATTTAGGTAAACTTTTTTTTAAAAATCAGCTTTAATGAATTCGGTTAGGTTAGGTTAGGTATTAGATAACATCCTCACCACACTTATGTAGGTCCATGTGGACCCATTGTGATATCCATGTTGTTTTCCAACCCGCAGTATTAATTTCTTGGTCCCAACCTTTCAGACGCACTGGCAAATTCAATTATGACCGATGGTGATCCATCCGATAGCTCGTCGATGTCCTTGAATAATTTGCTCAAGGTTTTATTTCTAAGTTGGCAGAGGTTAGGGTACTGACAGAGGAAATGGGCTGAGTCCGCATGAACCTCTTCATCACCATGGCCCCTGCAAATATATTTTTTTTTTCAAGCGTTTATTTATTTTATTTAAACAATATTACATTTTTTTTAGTCTAAATAAACTTAAAAACTATATATATTTTTTATTTTATTAAAGTTTATGGCCTTAATGGCACTCAATACTTGTTTTATTTTTTTTTGTTGTGTGTGTGTATTTAAATAAATTATTATGTGTATGTTATGTGTTTTTTTTTTTAAATATTAATTTTGGATTTGATTTTAGGAAATTTTTATTTTTGATATCGATACCCATGTCTTGGAGGTTGTGAAGAGAAAAATAAGCACGATATCTTGGGACACCCACCATATTCAATTTAGAATGACATCACTTATCTAATCGTATTTTTCTTTTTAAACCCATATTAAGGAGGTCGCGAAAAGAACGGTAATCCACCATCTTGGGACGTCCGCCATATAAGAGCATCAAATATACCATATTGTATTGGCACCGGACATGCATTAATTCAGCATGATCTGATATCTTTAAGTGGGTATAAAATCGATTTCCAGACTCCTCCCTAACAGAAAGTGAAGTAAATATAAGACTTGTAGGCGACTTATTCGTAGGTAGCTTTAGTGGCGACCGTGGCCGTAGTGGTTAGTGCGTTGGACTACTACGCATGCTGCTCGGGTTCAATTCCCAGCCCGGGTCCAACACCTAAAAAAAGTTGTTCACGGTTGCCACCTCTTTCGAATGTCTGACAAGCAATCAAAGAGTATCATTTGTCATAAGAAGCTTCTCAACTCGCCGTTCGGGGTCGGCAAAAAACTCCCTTCCATTCGTGGGAAAAAGAACACGTACACACAAATGGTTGCGAGAAAGCTAGGCTTGGTTCTGTATAGGACTGCAGACGCCGTATATTTATTTATTTTTTTAGTTTTAGTCGGACGTACCGGCATAATTTAGAAACGTCTGTCAGTTGTTGCGTTACATAAAGGAAGTCAATCTAGTAGTCCGCGACCGAAAGAGAAAGTTTGTTGTGCTTTACATTTTCCATTTAATTCAGAGATTTTCTTATGGTTGTCATACCTACACATATCCCATTATTTTTCGGAGTTCACAAAAAGCCCGCCAGTACACCAGAATGGCAATAACTTTTTTTCGACTACATTAGCCGTGTTTTATTATGCTGATCTGATCCGGATCAGATCACGGGCATAATAAAACAAACTAAACTACATTGTACGCACTGCTTTTTAGCTCAGACACAGATCTTTTTAGCTCAGAAACAGACCGTTAGCGCGAATTTGCCGTTTTATTACACAATCTTTAGCCGGATACAGACATTTAGCAGGTTTTAACGCAGGTTTCTGTCACGGATACAGATAAGCAAAGTTCACAAGCAGAAGTACATCCTAGCCGAACTAATTTTTAGATCACGAAAATAGATCCTGATAAAAACCCAGATCACGTAGTGTTGTTGTAATGCTTATAAACCAATGCTCTCTATATCTATATGGATCATTGGCGATAATAAAATACGGCTATTATTGTAGACAAAATCAAAAAAATTGCCATCAATGCAGAACAAACTTAAAGTGACTTATAAAGGTTTCTATAGTTCTCATGGCAGTTGTCGATCCCAATTATCGATTTTTAATGATCGATGCGGGTGCATATGGAAAAGATAGTGACACGGGAGTGTTTGCCAATACAAGAATGTATGAATCTAATTAGCTCGCAACACGTATTCAATTCGGACGTTTGTATTTATCAACAGCAGTTTCATTTTTGATTTCAACGCAACGCACGCACGGACCGCAGTGCCCGAATTCAATAAGGACAACGTCAACGTGACCAGGAAAATAAAGAAACTTCGTCTAACGAATAGAAGCAACCTCAGGCCATCCAATTACCTTCGAACTGCATTTGTTTCGTAATTGGAATCATTGGGCAAAGTTCAGCATAAACAAAAATTTCCACAGCAAATAACGACCATCCGATTTAAAGATGATGAAAAGTTCGTATTTAAATAAACAATTAGGGGTCTACTCTATGACCAAACAAATCCTTTTTTCTCTTTATTGCCTTCGATATAAAAATGGAGCAAATTCAATAAAGGCTGCACCCAAATCCAATTTTCCAGAACATTGTAAAGTTTCTCTGCGACGCGACGTGACGGACGGTTTTGGGATTTTTTTTTTTGTTTTCAGAGGAAGTATACGCATTCTTCGATTTGTGATTAGGTAAAGAGAAGAAATAAAAGAAAATTACCTCAACGGAATAAAAGGATATTATTGTTGCTGTTTATTTATTCAAATATTCCCCTTTAATCAGAAGTGATTGATATTGAGGATAAACCTTTTCATTCAACCATCATACCCAAAAAAGGGTTAAATTTGCAAATTAATTTTGTAAGGGAACCACAAGAATCTTAGAATCGAATAATAATTTTTATGAACGCGGGTTATTCGAGAGGACATGCCAAATGCCACCACGAAGAAAAAGAAATTGGTGTTCCTCCAGAAAAAAACGTGCGTGTAGGTGATCACTCGCAGAACTGATGCCCACATCTTATGAAGAAACACGCCTCCACAATCTGATTTTTGTGATATCAGGCTGTGATACTGTTAACATAACTGAATAATAATAAGGACTTCTTTGAAAAATATCTGGAGGAACGTGCTGCTACGAGTATGTACATATTTACCCTGGTTGAAGTATTCGGCGAAATGCCAAAGACCAAATGAATAAATGAAAAATGCAAAAGGTTAACATGACGACAAATGTCGATGGAAATTATCATTACTTGATGGATGGACTTTCGGTTAGTACAAATATGCCTTCAGCGAGCTACTTGAATTAAATTATGTTGATATGCCAAAAGTCGCTCATCATCGCCGTACAATAGAAATCAGCACTCAACGTGAATAGAGCTGTTACATCATGGCTGGGCAAAACTTCAGGGTCTAAGACAGGCGAAGAAACATCTGGGCAATAACAACTGGAAGATATTTAAAGCTTACATTAACCTTGATAAAAACAAAATCCGTATCTTTACTGGACATTATAAACAGTATTGCCTGGAATACATGTGCAGATAGTCTGCACGCGGCGCCGCGTCCAAACCTGCATCTAAAATAGATGTGCAGAGTTTTTGACAATTCTTCCATTGAGTTGGTTGTCGCAAACAGAGCAAAAAATGTCAGAAGAAAAAAAAAATAATGCCAAATGATCAAAATTGTACTATTTTCGCGATCTAGTACCGGCGCTGCGCGCTAAATTTAGAAATAGAGACTTCATGCAGCGCTGTGCCGCATGCAGAATTAACATGTATTGGCTCCCATATAAACGCGTGTATTTTAATTTCGCTGTATGCTCAATTCTGCACATGTATTTCCAGCATAAAGATGTAGACTCATGCAGAGTTTGCAATGAGTCCAGTGAAACTCCAGAACACATACTTGTGGATTGTGGGGCACTAACCCAGAAAAGATTCAAGTGCTTGGGTAAATACCAAATAACAGCAGAGGATCTACCACTTATAGCAGCCAATCTCCTACTACCATTTCTCAGGTAAGCGAAGCTCTGTCTACCCAGTTCCAAGAGGAATAATGACGAAGGAATGTTCCATCGTTTAGGACTTGTAGGAACCATAATAGACCTTAAAGTCGCGGTACATATCACCCTTTAATAATAATAGAAATAATCATATCATATCATACTAATATATAAATCTCAATGTGACGCTCTTACCTGTCATTCATACGATTCGATAAACACAAAAACTAATGCACACGATGAAGTAAAACTTCGTATTCCAGTTCATAAACATCCTGTGGCTATTATAGGCTAATTTTTAAATAAATTTATTTGCAATATTATATAAATTAATGCAAAAATAAAAACATTCTAACAAATGCCACTTTCTTGCGAAATGTCACTTATTCAAACTACAAATACTTACAATCCACAAGTGTGTTAAAAATAAAACGTCATGATAACTTAAGTTTTTATTTACCCAGAACTTTATTACTCTTTCTTTTTTTGAGAAATAACAACAGCTTGTGAAATATATATACAGTAAAAGCTACCATAAGCGGACACTCACGGTCCCCTAATTTTTGTTCGGTTCGAGGCGAATTTTCCCAAAATCATGGCCAAAAAGGTAAAATTAAAATGTGTATTTTTTCGATTTTTTCCCCTCCCAAAATGTTTACATATTCATAGTAAACATTCATAGTATCATAACGGATGTATCCCATTTTTTTTTATTTGCAACTGATTTGTCTAGTCGTGCGTTTAAAGTGGAAGTTTCTTTGAGGTGGTTGCAGTGATAAATTTATTTTGTGAACACTCTTAATTTGTTTTGATTTTATTTAAATTTTGTGAGACAGTTATCAAAAGAAGTTAGTATGGAATCGTCTGCTGGTGGTAAGTAGATTATTATGTTTGTAAACTAGAGCGCCATTTTTAGTTAAAATAAGATTTTATACCCGTTCAAAATATGTATGTCTTTTTGTGAGTAAATAGAATAACAACCTACTTTTCAGCTAAATAAAGCAAAAAGTTGTGTTCCGTGTAAGATCTAAAAAAAATAAATAAATATTTGGCTTCAGCAGTCCTAGGTAGAACCAAGCCTAGCTTCCCGCAACCATTTGTGTGTGCGCGTTATATTTTTGCACGAATGGAAAGGACCTACAGTTTTCTGCCGTCTCCGAACGGCGAGTTTGGAAGCTTTACATGACAAAGGATACTCTTGAATGCTTGTCAGGCATTCGGAAGAGGTGGGCACTGTGAAAAACATTTTAGGTGTTTGCGGCGGGATTCGAACCCGAGACCGCTGGTACAATAGTCCGACGCACTAACCACTTGCGCTACGGTGCCCACTAGTGTAAGATCTAGCAATCAAATTAAGCTTGAAATGAACTTTATTACGTTCTTATCAAAAGATAGCTACAAAAAGTTACGATATTTTGCGATGTTACAAGATATCGTGAAGTAAAGCTTGTATTTATTTATCCGTTATAAGCGATGAGACATTTTTTTTATTTTATTTATAATTTATTTAAATCAAGTTTAAGTTTTTTTCTTTATTTTTTCTTATCTTTTTCTTATTTTCTATACAATTTCTTTATATTTGTGGATTTTTTTTGTAATATAATTAAATGTAAATTTACTAATAATATATTTTTTACTCATTTTCCGATTAACTTATGAAATAATTAACTATCAAAAACAAAAAAAAATATTTTGGCCATGTTTTTTGGAAAATCCGTCTGTTTTTAAGCGGTTTTTAATAATTAATTTCATAACAAATATTTGTTATTCAAAATAACGTTAGTATTTAAAATGGAGGTGTACACATTTTTGGTTACTTAATACTTACTTACTTAGGTGGCGCTACAGTCCAGGGTGGACCAAAGTCTCAACCAACACATTTTTGGTTGATAAAATATAACTGAGAATATCACTCAGAATCCATTTTGTCTTTCAAAGAAAGCATTTTTTTCTTGTTGGCATCCTGCAGCCTGCTGCTGTTGAAATGAAATGGCTACGAAACTATAAGAACAGAAGATCATGTTCAATGCAGGAATTCAAGGGAATTTATAACAAACTCACAATGTAGCGTCGCCCTGTTTAGTTATTAGAACTTCGCGTCCGGCTACCGGAGATTTTCCATAGCTTTACTTGTGTATTAAGGAAAAAAAACGTGTACTGAAAACGGATCCTTTGCGTCTTTGTTTATATAAAAATAACCCTTTATTTTATTAATGCGTCCATTTATGAGAGACGTTCTATCGAAATAAGTTAAAAACGTGTCCGCGAGAGACGGGTATCCGTTTAATAGACAGAGCGAGTGTCCGTTTAGTAGAGTGTGCTTTTATTAGAATGCTTTTTGTATGGGAAATAAGAGAGTTGGCTCCCGAAAATGTGTGCGTTCATGGGCATTGTCCGCTTATCGGAGCTGTTCGCAAGTAGAGTTTTCATTGTATTTATTTGTATATGATCTTAGTTGTGTTAGCTACCTTTTTTTTTTTCATTCTTCACCCACCCCTCTCATTTAACACCTGATAGATCACCGTTCAAAAATGTATTGGTCATTTTCTACCCGACGGGCCAACAAGTTAGAAGTCTTACATTTCAGAAATAATATATTGTTGGGAACCAACAAGGTTGAAATTACCCATTGTTGTTTACTATAGGTTTGTCGCATTTCCAGGAATAATATTCATCAAGCTATGGCTAAAATACGGTCGCAAATGATGGACAGGGTGATAACAAAGCGGAGCGATCGGGTGCGCCAGCGTAAACAAAGCCGTGGTGGACAATATCTTATTTCTAATGTATCTACATTGTTCAAGATTCAAAATAAAGCAACAACTAAATTGATATTCTAAAGCTGTTGAATGTTAAACCTTTATATCGAAATTGATATCGTCTGTCTTACCCTCACGTGATGAGGGTCAATGACGTTATTTTAAGATTTTCAAGACTTACGCTTCCGTTATGCAGAAGTTAGCTTTTCTCCTTTGAGTCTGTTTGCCAGTATGTTGTCTCTCCGATGTTAATATGTTTGCAGTTACTATTTTTAAGTACAGGTGACAAGTGTTTTGCCTTCTTGTCTTACTTTACAATCCCTTAAAAGACTACATATAAGTTCGACTACTAGCTCTTTCTCGTAGTAGAAAACTACACCTAGGAGAATACCTCTTCGAAGATCTTAGTGATCTAAAAAAAAAGACGTGGGAAGCCTTTTTCGCTTTATACAAAGCTCCAAATGGTTCTCATGATTGGGTGGGTTAAATATCCCCAAGATTCTGGTATCAAAATGGGCCCCTAAAGGCGTATGCAAGTGTGCTGGTACTCGTTACTGGCAGCCACTGCTACCTAGCCTAACCTAAGCTACCGTGCAATAACTAACCACTCACCCATTTGCCATAACGTTTTGCTGCAAAAGATAGAGTGGAGGTATGAGGAAAATATATTAGTATGTATGTATAGGCATCAGCGTCGTGATATCGAATTCAATTGTCTGGCAGCGTCTTTTTTAGCCATGGCTAAGAAGAGAGGGCTTAAAACGTAAATTTTTTCGATTTTTATCTCGGGGGTATAACCACATAAATAATATATGTACATATAGGTCTCAGACATTTTACCTTCAGTCAAACCCCTGCCAGACGCCCTAAAAGTAGGCTGCAGGAAATACCCCCCAAACGGAAAACGAAATAAAACCCCAACATTTGTATGGAGGTTGGGGACTTATTTCATCTGCTTTTGGGGATTTATTTCATACATAAATTAGGGGGTTATTTCATGGTGAAATAAGTAGGTATGTATATATGTAGATTGGTAACAGTCGTTATTTAATGGATGGAACTTTTAAGGTTATGCACCCGGTCGCGGCGAGCGGATCTGATATAAACTAATGTTGCGTTGGAATTTATTTGTTTTTATATTTTTAGTTACAGATATTTCCACTATTCTTTGTTTTTATGACACAAACATCGAGAATCGTCAAATATCCTTATTGTAAAAGTGAAGTAAAAGAGTAAATTCTTGTATGTATATAAAAACGTTTTCCTTATTTTAAAATGAAATATTAACTTTCTATAACGCAATTAAAACATAATAATAAAAACATAATAATAAAAACATAATTTCATATCTATTTGGGGACTTATTTCACCTTCGATTTTGGGAATAATTTCATTGGGAGATTTAGGGGGTTATTTCGTTTTCTGTTTGGGAGGTTATTTCCTGCAGCCCTGAAAGTACACCCCAAATCAGCTTTTTTCTAATTATTTCTCGCATTCGAAATATGAAGTAAGACTAAAACGTCAATCTCTAACACATGATTACAAACACATATGTCCCAGACAAATCAATTACACTTTACCATCTATCAGACATCCTTGAAGTATCGTCAGCTTTTCAAAAATCGTGAATGTCTATTACATATTTGCAGATGATTTTAAAATGTGTCTCCAATTTCTCGGATTGCTTAATATTCCAACACGAGATAGACCCATTTCTACGATGGTATTCCGAAAACGATTTGGAGCTTAGTTTGTCTAAATGTTAAGCTTGCTCAATTTCCCGATCCCTGGCCTCATACCTGTGTGGCTGGGTTAATCCTTCTGTTAACTATCAAACTCCAAAAATGATGATAGACTTACGAACACAAAAATCACAGTGTGATTAGTGTGCTCTGAACTGAAAGTTGTCTTCCCCAAGCTAACTTAGCCATAACTGCTTTTAAATTGTTTCACTAAACGACGTGTTAAAGAATGAATCCTTTAAAGGACTTAAAATGACGAATTTCATTGAAATTTTGCTCCCAGCTATTCAAATGTAATTAGTGGATCTAATCCGAGGCAAACATGAACCATGAAATGCTACGTAATAAAGAGAACGTCAAAATTATAATGTGACATAAAACAATAGATGAAATATCTAGAAATAAACCTACCTACGAACATCCACAAATATGCCGTGAGGTGCTAAGGAATTGTATGAATTTACGATTGTTTATGACACAGGAAATCTGTTTCCTGTCTACATACATAAAAGATTATGCATACGTATGTGTATTTCCTCGAGCAGTTATGAAATTATGACAACATGAATTGTATTGTATATGTTATGACTTTTGAGTGAGTGGGTACTCAACAATGTGGCACTTGATGTTTCTCAGTAACGAGGATGACAATTCAAATCTGCAACCGGTTTGCACAGACATCCTCTTGAATTTGTCATACCATCCTGAAGGACTAAATATGCCTTAATGACTGATAAATCTAAATTCACCGCACTTAACTTAAGTTAAAGTGTCTCGGTATGACGTTGACGACTTTCTTAACCTGGTAAATATAACTTCTTGATTTGTTTTATTCGTTATATGTTTGCATGTACATGTATGTATTTATATAATAATACAGGAACCCCATAGATACATATGTATATGGAAACTCTGCGTGTTGCCAAAACAAAGTAAGAATTAAGTGTTGATGGATTTACGTGGTGAAAGTTTTGTATTTGGATTTTGTCTGTTTACGGCTGTTTCTTTACGTAGGCATAGGTATGGGACGTATGTATAGAACTCGCCTGGCTACCATCGCACTTAGACACAAGGACATTTGTTTTGAAGAGTTCCAGAATTTTATTTAATTATCATAGCTTAAGCTTATGCCGTTCATTTGCCTTGGAAGTGCGTAAGAGTTTCTACATTGTATTTACTAGAGCGAAAATTATCTATTGTGTTAGGCTATTTTAGGTTGTTTTCTACAACTCTGCAGTCGTGTGATGGCATCCAACGAAAAAGACTTGACACCCTTCAGAGCAAGGGCAGCATTCCGCCAATGTATGTGTGCCTTCCAAACCGTATATATATGGAATTAAAATTTATTGGATTCGCGATTCCAGCACCAGTTATCCGCTATATGCCATACCGTACCTCGGAAAATAATCAATCTCTCTACTCAAGTTGTCGAGATGCTATCTCGACCTTTTGAAAAGACAAACAGGGACGTGACGTTCGACATATATTGCAAACATAGATATCGAAGAGCGGCCCTTACACGGTGAATAATAATGTAATTACATACAAGTATTGGCATTAATAATGATACTTAGAATGATGGGCAGCAATGACGAAAATCTCGATTTTCTGATTTCAAAGCATCAATACTGCCACAATTGCCATAAGTATTGATCGTGTAAGATGTTTACGTAATTACTACTTATCTACTTAGGTGGCGCTACAGTCCGGGGTGGACCAAAGCCTCAACCAACAACCTCTTCCAGTTAGCCCGATCTGTAGCTAACTGCCTCCAGTTGCGTATTCCAAATTGATTGAGGTCCTGTTCTACTTGTGCGCGCCACCTTAGGCAAGGTCGTCCTCTGTTACGCTCAACCTCTGGGTTAGAATCGAATATACTCCGAGCCGGAGCGTTGATGTCCATACACTTTACTTACTTTACATGCTTACGATGGATTTTTCTCTCGAAGCGACCAAGGATATCTTCATCCGCTTTTGATAAAGTCCATGCTTCAGCTCCATATAGCAAGACTGGGATGATAAGGGTCTTATATAGAGTCTCCTTAGTCGGTCGAGAAGGGATTTTACCACTCAATTGCCATCTTAGCCCAAAGAAAAAACGGTTAGCAAGAGTAATCCTTCGTTTGATTTCCGACGAGATGTAATTTTTGATTTTTGATTTTTACTGCGTGTATTATCAAGGCGGTCGTAAAGGATAAAAAAGGTAATCCAGCATCTTGCTTGCTGCACCCGCCATATTGATTTTTCTGGGACGACACAAAGCCTAGGACACTCTCCGGATCAAGACGAATCCAAAGACACCTCATTTGTTGAAATCGGTTTCATAGTTTATGCTGTACGAGGTGACATCTTTACATACAAACAAACAAACATACAAACAAACCCAGCCTGTGAAAATCATAACCCTTCCTTTTGGCTAGTCGGGTAAAAAATAAGGAAAATTCGTTGGTGAAAAAGAATGAGAGCAATGCAAAAAGTTGTCTCTTTACCTCGATAGTCAGCGGATGACTGTGGAAATAATTTAAGTGCGTCTAATCAAGTGAATCGCACTATAATTGGCGAATTGGTTGCAATAACTACATGTATTTTTTAATGATATTTTGTTTCATTAGGTATTTTCAAACGTTTCATGACATATTTAGAGTGTTAGAATTTTTTACCTGCAGTCAATGGAGCAAAATGGTCTAGACCGAAAAATGAGTTTTTTGGGAACTTTCGTCAATTTTAATAATGATTGAAAAATGCTTTATTATTGCAGTTTTTTTCATGTTTTTATTGCTTCCCAGAAACATTATTCATTCAATCAGTACTTTGTTGAACCTCCTCTTTCTTTTATTACTGCTGCAGATCTGCGATTCATTGACTCAGATAAGTATTTTCATTTGGATGCAGAAATGGTGTTCCAGTTCCGGACTAGTAAATTTTTTAGGATGTCAATTGAGCGTCTAGCTCTCTTGCAATCTTAAGTTTCATGATTGACCAATTGGATTGAGGTCTGGGCTGTAGGGAGGCCAGCTTAGCACATCAATATTGTTTTCTTCGAAGTACTTTTTAACCTAAAAAATAATAATAAAAAATACTAATATAGCTTTTAGTCATGGAAGTTGTAGCTTATTTTAATCCTTCATTTGAAAAACTAAAACGAGCTCATACTTACAATTTTGGTTGTATGGCAAGAAGCATTATCTTGTTGAAATGTGAATCTGCAAAAAGTTCTAGCGCATATTCTAGGACCCTTAGATAAACTGCCGCAGTGACTTTCGTATCTGAAGAAGCCATTCTACCTTTTTCATCTACAGAGAAGCATCCCAAGACCATCACACCTTCAGTTCTGTGAGCATCCGTAAGTGGCATTCAGAGTTCAATCTTTCCTTTGGTTGTATTCACGCAAGACTTCTCCCATTTCCCACATGCAGCTTAAACTTGGATTTGTCGGAAAAGATATTATTGTTCCACATGTCTTAAATCCAATTAGTATGGTTCTTAGCCCAAATTAATCGTTTTTCTCTGACTCTTATTGGAAAATCCGGCTGAAGTACTTGCCTGAGTGCTCTAAGTCCAGCTTTTACGAGCCTTTTCTCACTGAGCTTGCTGAAATTATTTATCCTTAAGCTCGAAATAGATCATTTTTAATATCCACTGAAGCCCTAGACTCATACTAACAACTTTGGAGTACCAAAACACGATCTACAACTAAGGTCGTTTTTTTGGCCTTTCTGAGCCTTTCCTTCTGCTGGTAGTCACGGTCTCACGGTATTTTTTAAATTCCATGCTACAGTTCGTTGCACAATATTAAACCTTTCAGAAATCTGACGGGTTGTCAAATTCAGACGTGACAGACACAAAATATTAGATTTGCACTCGGAACTGATTTTTCCCATTTTTTGTTCTTTTAACCACTTTGGTTCGTTTTGAACGGCTATCACGAGCTAAATGCACCTCCCATTTATAATTACATCGACTTTTGTTCACTAATTGAACAATATTTTGCTACTCAGTTCAAAATACATCGTAGCTCTCAGAAATTCCAAGAACTGCCATCCGAAAGAGTAAGAAAAGGTTTGAGCAAAATTTTTCGAACAGAACTGTATCTGTATGTATCTCCAACCGAAGATTGTGGCAATGGATTGGTCGCATGTTCGAAGCGTAGAAATTTTTACTTAACTATTTAATCAGGGGTTTGCAATAAATATCAGTGGAGCTGTTACATCGGGAAACTGATTGTAGCCTCAAACGGCCGATTTACAAAAAAAAAAAAAAAAAAAACCGTTATAAATGAGACATTCAAAGTATTTAACTTTTTGAAAAAGTTAATAACTACACCATGCTGTGCTTGGAAAAATTAACAAACCCCACCAGCAGCACGTATGCTGCAAATATTTCATCCTGATGAAGACAATAACAAGCTGAACAAGGAGGGTGGGGCGCAACGCACAACCATCATACGGCATTATGCATAAATTATTCCAAATGTCAGCTGTGGGCTTAAGTGTCTTTCTTTTGGATTAACAAGAATGCTCGGAAGCACATATTTTGAAATACATATGTATGTACAAACAAATGTAAGTCAAGATAAAAACATCCATGAAAGTGGGTGGTGGGCTGGTGGAGCGTCTTACCTTAGTCAAATAATTTTGGAAACATATGGATATGTATGTATGTGTGCGCTTGTAAATAATTCTGCTACACTTATTCAGACATCCTGGTGCCATGAAATCTGATTTCATTATCATAAATGGAGCAATCGTGTGCGGTATGAATGAGAATCTCTGTGTCTGGCTTTGGTAGTCGTATCCTTGTCGGTTCCTGCACTGTTCCTGGCAATCGTGTGTGTGTGTATGTCAATGAGTATTACGCAATACGGGATTCATTTAGTGAGAAAATTTATAATCATCCCTGCTGATACCCAGTTGACGCGCCACCATCGCAGTTGGAGCCTGAACACAATTGCTGACTGTCATGTTTTCAAGTCGTTTAGCTCGCTACAATCGTCGTTTATAGATACGTAAGAGAACGTCTGACGAAAAACAAAAGTATCTACATATGTATGTACGAGTATCTGTTTGCAAAACGTTTTAAGGAATCGCTGAAAAGAAAGGAATCTTTCCAATCGCACAGCATGCTCTTTACATGCCAGCTGGAGTGTGGGGGAAAGGAAAGTCGCAGGAAAGAATTTTCATTTTCAAATACGTCTGATATGATTCCCAAAAGCAATGTAGGTACATCCCCCCGTGCTCGTGTGCTGGGGTGGGAGTCTGCCGCCGCCTTCATGATGGTAGTGGTAAAAGGTTTCTGGCTTTGGCCATTTATTGCCTAGCTACGCTGAATCACGGTAAACATGAAAGGTTGGAACTCGCAGGAGAATGCCGGCGTTTTTATAGGGTCAATTGAGCGTTCAATTTGGCAGTAGGGAGTGAGTATACACCAGCGCAGCTATTCGTTTTAAATTTCAATGAATAGTTTTTTTTTCGTTTTTTTTTTATCGCATGCGATGCCCGGTCGGGACGACCCGTCATGGTAGTGGTAGGGAGAGAAGTTTAGCTTTGAGCCGTTTTGTTTTTGGATTTTGTTTTGCGACGAAGCCAACTCATTCAGGTCCGTTAAAATGGAAAAACTAATAAATGGAATTTATGGTTTTGGTTACGGCCATTTGTGGATTTATGCAAATGGATTTATATTCGAGTCAGAAATGAAAATGAATAAACTTTGCGTTTAAAGGTTTAATAGCCGTGAGAGCAGGTAAAATGAATGCTAAATACAAACACAGCTACATACATACAGGGTGTACCAGTTTAGAGGTATAATCCTTTAACTGAAGATTCCCGCCGAACAAAAAATCGTACTGCAGAGGGGGGTCTATTTTAACCACCCACCCGCCACCAAGTTATAGCCCGTCGAAGTGGGACACCTCGGATTTGGTGGTATAACTACTTTAAATGATATAACTTCTGAACTATTATATGGTAAAGCAGCCTATTGTTGGCACCCCTCCATTGATTGGCAATTATTTCAAACCGATATTCTTTAAGGATTTCATTTTTTCTTTTTTTATACATATATTTTTTCATTAAATATATTTAGTCTAAAAAAAAAACATAAAAATTAATGTCCAAATTTCTTCCCGCCTTTTTTGTCATATACTTTAACAGTTTCATAAGATTGCTAGTGAACAAGAAGAGTCTGTTTCTGTGCTTAGAGTTGATAAATTCAGTGTCTTAAGGATTATTCTTATTAATAAAACATTAAATTGAAGCAAAATATTGCATACAATTAATTGAAATATTGATTCTGGAGTTTAATTAATGGTGCTTATAATGGGAAATAATAGAAATTGACATCATTCCTAATGTTGGCACTGTGCCCATCAATTATGGTAGTGCCAATTACCCGGTTATTGGCACTGTGCCAATCATTGGGCTATGCCAATTACTGGTACAAATTACACTATCCATCATTGGTCAATCAAAGAAATTAGTCTAGTACTCTTCTTATTTCTTAAATATCAATTTGTTATTTAGATACCTAACTACAATAATTCAAAGATGAAAAGTGTTTGGAAAACCCAAAAATATGAAAAAAAAAACATGATGAGGATTTAATTCAGGTGGCATTACAGGCAATTAGGACTGGTATGGTAAAAAAAACAGCGTCTAAAATGTGGTGTCCCGAAGTCGACGTTACAATTTAGATTAAGTGATAGATTTACAAAAGCTAGACCGCCCTAATACAATTTTAACCGACGACGAAGAGCAAATACTTGTGAAATGGTTAAAAGAATGCGCAGTAGAAAAGGTTTTCGCCAAAGAAAGTTCGGACTTAAGATCAGCGTGCAACAATTTTTATTGAAAAACAACAGACCAAACCCGTTTAAGGACAATTTGCTTGGGGAAAAAATTGTACTCCTCTTTTATCAAAAGACATCCAGACAGCGCTTCAAGTGTCCAAATCTGTCACCAGTGCGAGCGCGTATGTGTCAAAAACAAACATTAAGACTTGGTTTGAGAAAATTGAATCTTACCTGAAGAGTGCTGACTATTTTGAGATACTCCAAGATCCGAAAAGACTTTTCAACGGTGATGAGACCGATTTTCAGTTATGCTCAAAAAACGAAAAAGTTCTTGCCGAAAAGCGAAACAAAAATGTTTATGAGATTGATCATGCAAAAGCTAAGACCGCAATAACAGTAATGTTTACATTTTCGGCGGGTAGCGAATGTACTCCTCGTATGATCATTTATGATTATATAAATAGTCCATATAAAAGGATACCTTACTTACTTAGTTGGCGCTACAGCTCGAGGTGAACCGGGGCCTGCTTCTCGCAACCATTTGTGTGTGCGTGTTATATTTTTGCACGAATGGAAGGGACCTACAGTTTTTTGCCGACTCTGAACGGCGAGTTGAGAAGCTCAATCGTGACAAATGATACTCTTTGATGCTTGTCAGACATTCGAAAGAGGTGGCACCGTGAAAAAACTCTTTTTAGGTAATAGGCCAGGAGTTGAACCAGGGCAGCATTGCGTGGTAGTCCAGCGCACTAACCACCACGACCACGGCGAAAACGATACCAGTGGAATTTTTATCATCTGTTCCCAAAGACTGGGGTGTTGGTAAAACAGCCACGGGTTGGTTGAAATCTGAAGTATTTTTCGAAAACATTGGAAATGTATCGGATCCTCATTTAAAAAAATAAAACGTGCAATTCCCTGGAATATTGTTTGTGGATGGTCACAAAATCCATTTGCATATGAATTTAGTGCTTTAAGTAATCGGTTGCAAATTATGTTAGTAGCTTTGTACCTAAACGCCACCAGAATTATTCAACCAGCGGATGTACCTGCCTTTAAGCCACTAAAAAATTAATTGAGAAAGGCTGTGCTACGTTGAAGACAAAGTAATCTAACCGAAGCTCTTACAAAATTTATTTTGGCCACCGTATTAAAAGAAGCAGGTGATTATTTTAAACCAACTACGATTTCTAACGGTTTTTTGCATCTGGTCTATGTCCTTGGGATAGCGACCGAATAGATTATTCCAAGTGCTTAGGTAAATCTCAAAGTAAAGAAAGGAATATCGAACGGATAAGACCTGGAAACTTTTAAATGAACAAAGATGCCTTTAAAAAATAAGTGCCAGCAGATCAAACGGAAAAAGTAACACATAATGAAGGACCAGATGAAAGCAATGAGTTAACAAGTATACGAAAAATTTGAAAATACACATGTATCAGAAAACTCGAAAGCAGAAAACAATGTTATTAATCCATTTGACAATGACTGCTTGGATATAGAAACAATGCCAATTGTTTTCGAAATTGCAAATCAAACTCATCCATTACAAATGAAACTATCAGTGCTTTCAGATAGAATAATAGTTCATTCGTATTTCGAAGAATTAATGCCCATTATTTTTCCAGGCTAGTTGCCATGCAAAGAAGTTGTTTCACCATTTATTTCCCAGTGCTTGACATGGCCGAAATCGCCCGAAAAAAAAGGAAAAGGAACACCCACTCACATGTTCCCTTCGTTTTGACTTCAAAAGCTTGGCAGGATATACACACGAAGAAAACTGAGGAGAAAGCAAAGTTAGAAGCTGAAAAAATTTAAAGAAAAAGGATAAGAGAAACCAATTTGGAATTAAAAATAAAAAATAAACTTTAGCCACAGAAAAATAAAAAAACTGAAATTATTTCTGATATAATTTTAAATCCCTGATTTGTAACAATGAATATAACTAATGAAAAAAGTTTAAAAAACTCCAAGGAGAATGAAAGAACTCCAAGTACCAGCAAGGAAAAAAATCTGGTTCGTAGATTCTACTATAAAAACGAATCAGAGATCTTAAAAGATCTCATATGTAGTGATTCCGACGATTAGAAGGTAAACGTTGCTAAGTAATTTGTTTATGTATATAATTTACTTAGGTGTTTTCTAATCTGTTATGCTAAAATAACTAAAATGCTGTAATACATGTGTGCCAATGATTGGAATATATGGGGCAATGAATGAAAAGCAGTGCCAGTAATTGGTGAAAATTAACTTTTCTTATATTACCTATCTTGTTTTTTTGTTTATGTTTTAATAGAAATTATATGTTTTGTTTTTTTTTTTTTTATAAAATACCTTAAGAAATGTAAATAAATTATTTTAAAGCTGTTGGTGTGTTTCATTTATTTTATAAACAGCAGTATATAGCCGTGAGATTTCTTAAGGTGCCAATCATTGGGTGGTTTACTCTATATAGCTACAAAATCAGTCTTGTACATTTTGGAGAGCCAATCAGTAGCGCATAAAGTAAAAAATTGGGGCAACCAATTTTCATAATTTTGAGTTTAAGGAGCCATAACTTTTTTGTGGCTGCATAGAATTACATGAAGTCTTCAACAGCTTCTGACTGCTTCTGATTTTTAGCAGAGGTCACAAATCCCTTTAGTCACAAATGCCATAAATGCTTTAGCCAACAGAACTGCGCGAAAATAAAGGTAGGCCCAAAAAAAAACGCCAGCGACTACTGACCACCGCGTTTTGCCTTTAGCGAAGTCCAAATTATAAGTGCAACAATTGACAACGGAATAAGGCCGCGCACAATCCGAAGAAGACTCCAGAATTGGAATCTCCCAGGAAGAGGAGTCGACAGGGAAGTTCCACTGTTAAGATTAAATAACATAAGGCTTGGAAAAAAAAATGCCCATAAGTCATAAAACTTGGAACGGATCTGAAGGAGTGAAAAAGTGGCATGATATTCTTTGGAATAAATGTATTCTCTTCGGATTCTGGACGCAATGTTAGGCGACCAAAGGAAAGGACTACCACCCTCGCAATACAAACAAAACCATGAAGCTCAGAGGGCAAATATCTGATATAGGGCTATTTTTTATGACATGGCTTCTTCAGCCGTATATTTCGTATAAATAATACCAAGACAAAATATGCATATAGGGACATTGTGAAAAGTGTTATGCTTACATTTTTCGAAGAAAACATACCTCTCCGATTGCACTATCAAGAGAATAACGATCCGAAACATACGGCAGGTTTTGTGAAAGATTGGTCTCGCGATCGAAATATGTCTGTCATCCCATGACCCAGTCAATCTGCAGATCTCAACCCCATTGAGAACTTGTGGGATGCTTTCAAGAGAAATCAGGTCCCAACAGGGACCTTTTGTGGGAAGTAGTGCAAAAAGAGTGGCATTCTATACCTTTGCTTGCATACAGAAAATTGGTAGACTCAATGCCACGCCAAATCCAAATAGTAGGGACAACGAATAACTGGAATTATTTATTTATTTATTTATCTACAAGACTTATATTTAGCTAACAGATTTTTTAGGTATTTAATAAAAAAGTTAAGATAAATATAAATATAGTAGTGTAGCCTTAAATTTATCTCTACATAAATTTAGATCAATGCTACTGCAAGCTTCATTGAAAGATATAATTGTTCTAGACAAAGGTTCATTACTACCAAACTTCGTTCTGTGAAAACGTTCAAAAAGAAAATCTCTAGTTCTTAATGATCTAGCAGGTACATAGATCGGAAGCTTAGAAAGAAGAGGTGGGGTTCTTATATGATAGCAAAGTATGTCTCTCACAAACATCACATCATGAATAGCTCGCCTAGATTTTAAGAACTTAATTCCAAGCAGTTGTCATCTGGCTATATACTCCGGCCTGAAGTTCCATCGCATTTTAGAAAAAATTATTCTGGTAAAACGCTTTTGAATTCTTTCGAGGCGACCGGAGTGAATTTTGAATGCAGGGCTCCAAATGACATCAGCATACTCAAGAAGCGATCTCACTAAGGAGACGTATAAAGATAACAGGGCATAGGGGTCCCTAAAATCTTTACAATTTCGATTAATAAAACCGATGAGAGAATTGGCTTTAGCAGCGATGCAGTCAATATGACTTTTTAAGGAAAATGAGAGATCGAGAATAACACCCAGATCTTTGATTTCGTTAACTCGACAAAGAATATTAGAATCAATAAAGTAGTCGAACTGCAAAATTGAAGACATTCTTGAGAAAGAAATTATATGACACTTTTTAACATTAAGTTTTAAGTAATTGGATTTGCACCAATCAGAAATTGAATTTAAATCTGATTGTACTAGATTGCAGTCCTCTAAGCTTTTAACTTTCAGAAATAATTTCAGATCATCGGCATATAAGAGACACTTGCAGTGCTGTATCGACAAGGTTATATCATTGATAAAAATTAAAAAGAGCAGTGGGCCTAAATGGCTACCCTGGGGTACCCCAGAGGTGCATTTTATTGTCTTTGAACAGGCATTGCCAATGCGTACTTTTTGGGTTCTGCCAATAAGATAGGATAATATCCAACTCAGAAACTTTGAATAGAAACCAAACTGTTCAAGCTTTTTTAGTAAAGTTCTATGATTCACTGAGTCAAAGGCTTTACTAAAGTCGGTGTAAACTGCATCGACTTGATATTTGTCCTCTATAGCGTTGATGACGTACGATGAAAAGAGTGCCAAATTAGTAGTTGTTGACCGACCGGATACGAAACCATGCTGAGCTACTGATATGAACTCTTTTGTGAAAAACTCAAGTTTGTTTTTAACTATACTTTCGAAAAGCTTAGGAATCGCCGATAATTTGCAAATCCCCCTGTAGTTTTCGACATTATTTTTGGAACCAGACTTATGGATAGGGACAAGAAATGAAGTTTTCCATTCTTGGAGGAATACCCCGTCAGAAAGAGACTGGTTGAAAATAATAAACAACGGGAAACAAAGAGAAAAAGAACAAGAATTAAGAATTATAGCGGGAATGCCATCAGCCCCAGCAATAGAATTTGGCTTTAGAGACTTTAGCGCTAAAAGGACTTCATCAATACTTAATTCCAACGAGCCAATATCAACCTTGCTTGTTATATCGCATATCGGATTTAAAAAAAAAATGAAAAAAAAAAACAATACTTATTGACATTTTAGGATGACACCTCTTTTGTTGGCCAAAAACTAAAGCTAACATAAATTTTTTATTTCCGTATTTTGAAAACATTTGGTTTATTAAGGGTACATGGGTTGAACGGATTTAAAAAAATCAATTTTTTTTATTATTTTATTAAGTTTTACAACCTCTCCAGAATATTGTCCTAAATTTTCAAGTCGATCGGAGTAATAGTTTTGGAGATAGAGCCATTGGAAAGATGCGCGCTCAAAGCAGTTTTATTGTCACTTACAACTTAAAAAGTGTTTTTCTTGAAACTGTATTTGCAAAGTCGGTTGTCAAGATTTCTCGAAAACTACTGAACCGTTCCTGATGAAATTTTGTAAACATCTTCGAGATATTATTGACAAGGACTTGGACGAAGGATTTTTTTTTAAATGCAACCATTTTTAAAAAACAAATGTAGAGCAAATTTTACCGAAATTTCTAAATTTTTTGTTAAAATGTCTGTCAAAAATCCAATTTTCACTTTTTTGTTTTTTCCTTCGTCCAAGTTCTAGTTTAAGGTATTAGCTAAAACACGTATTTTTTTTCGTCTTCAGTTGATCCTGTCATAGCGCATGTACCTTTTTTCCGAGGGGTCACCGGAAATGACGTCACAGTGGCAGATTTATAACATTTTTTTACAAAAATTTCAGAAATTCTTTTCCAAATGTGTATACTTAAGGCAGTAATAAGTTTGAATAAAATATTTCATTGTTTATATTAAAAAAATTGTTAAAAATAAGCCGTTTTTTACCCGAGGAAACCCATGTAACCCTTTAAATGTCTTCAATTAGTATAATTTTACTAATATTCATTACTAATGTTCAATTTCGAAGAAGTAATTCTGTATACAAAATTTTTTTTATTTTTTTTTATAAATTAAATTTAATAAATAACAATTCTATTAATATTGTTTTTTTTACAGCCATAAACGCCTTGTAATTTTTTTTTAGAAATAATGTCGATCACTTCATCTGGATCCACATGAAAACCTAAGTGAACAGACAGCATTGCAAGTGTGCTAAGTCTTGGGTGGCCCATGACGCTTCGGGATACTGTGCTACTACTGTGCAAGCTGTTGGTAGTGTGGCCAAAATTGTAAGCAAGTAGCTTATACTCCTGAAGTAGGTCTTGTCACATATATCTAGCGGTTTCAGAACATCGGCAGAGGGATCAATCGGTTAAATTTTTTCGCACCAGAGTTGTACTCCGGTTTAACAAACATATCTAGCAGTTTCAGAACATCAGCAGAGGGATCAATCGATTAAATTTTTTCGCACCAGAGTATGTACCTACTCCGGTTTAACATACTGACAAGCTGACAAGGATATTGCGTTATCGAAGTAAAGCGTTAGCTTTTCCCTTTCATTTTCTCGATTAACGGCAGAAAAACCTGGAAGCAGAGCTTGAAACGATGGTAGAACATCCTCGTTGACCATAAATTTGCCAGTAAGACTTTGTATTAGAGAATCTAGAAAGGGAATAAATATAGAAACTGTAAAATAATCTTCAGGACATGATGTTTCTGGGTTGGAGCGTGTTGTTTGTTTCAAAGAAATCCTCGGAGCTGTTATGTAAGCTTTGATGCGGATTGAAAAGCTTCTCTGAAAAAATCTCCCGCATTTTCTCTTATGTTTTTTCCCTCTAGCCCCCCCTGGCTACGTGCCTCAACGACGGCGAAAAATTAGCCAATACCAAGAGCTAAGATGTTTACACATCAATAAGTAAAGAAAATATGAAAAAAATTGGTTTATAAAAAACTCCACCCACCTATTTCTTTGACCAGCTGTATATACGACTACCTATTTGCTTCTGAGTGGTGGGTAAATATTTACTGACTAAAAAAAGCTATTTGAAAGACTGATGTTCAAGACAAGACAAGACATAGTAGGTATGTATTCACATCATAACTTATCTATACGATTGATTCTATTCGTTGAATGAGATCAAAACAAAAACAATCCATGATACATACAATAAGTTCATCGCAAAAATTTGATTTTCTTTTGATGATCTTCACTCGCATGACATAAGCTTTGAAAAATTTGAACGTAAGCTTGTGCGAAACTTTACTGTGCGCTTCATGTGTTTCGTTCAATACACAAAAAAATTCATTGTTTGTATCGTTTTGTTCGTTAACTTTTTTGTTATGCTAAGAAAAAAAGAAATGAATTTCAACATGTTCACAAAGCGCACATCCAACTAAATATTCCACACGCCGCACAGTGGCCGATTTAGTACGATTTAGCTGGTCATAAATAAAAAATTCAAACTCGTTTTTGTAATGTTTTTACCGTTTTATCTAGAGAGCACTATACAAATGACATGTTCAAACCAAAAAATGTTCCCAATACTTGATTTTGTAACGGTACAAGCTCCACAAAGTTGCAACTTAAGTTCAGATTGATTTTATCTGTTTCAGTTAAAAATTGACTGCGTCATTGTAAGTGCAAGTTTTTACCAATTTTAAAGATGTATATAAAAACTGAAATATGTTCCAAACTCCTCATTATAAGTACTATACAAAACAAAAAAATAAATTGAAATAGTTGTAACAGTTATATTATAAAAAAAGACGTTTTATATTCATCAATTTAGTGATAGCCAAATCAATCAATTTTTGTGTATAAAGAGAGATTAAAAAAAAGTACCACATAGTCCAATTACGAAAGTTATTTTGCTGTCAAGTTCCAGTATTACACTTTAATTTAGTGTATGAATTACGTGCCAAGACCCGCCATAAAGTTTTTTTTTCATTTTGTAAAGGTACCAATGCTCTTCCAACAGACCGCTTTTTATTACTAGAAGAGAAATATTTTACTCTATATGCGTGATGACAGATTTTTTAAATCTTTCATTTCTGGTTGAGCGAATAAAGTTGTAGTATGTGCATTCAAAGCTTTCCATATTGGGCATAAACATAAGTGATGAACAGCATACTAAATGCGTAACTTACGCCGAAACGTTTGTATCACTAATTTTCCAAAAGTGGGCGGCAAAGGGGCATTATACTGCATGTGTTCTTGAAATTTAAAGAGTTTTGGCTTTGCAAAGAATCTCAATTGCCCGTACAATTTTTTTTTATCGAAGAACTCGTTTATTTTCGATATTAGACGAAAAATGGTTGTTACCGAAGTTGTAATTACCCCTCTTTTCGGGTCTAAATCGAAAAATATCGATCCTAGGGAAACATTGATAAGGATCAAAATTGTAGGAAATTTAATTCCAAATAACCAAAATGTAGACTGCCAGTGAGCCCCCCCAACAATTTCCGAAAGAAAATTGCTGCACGGAATTTTTTTCGTGTCAGCCCCTCTTTTGATCTAATTCGACTGGGCTATTATAAGTGATAAAAGGCATCTTCAAAAAAAATAAAAAATAAATCCTTGCCACCTGAAGCATTAGGTATGTTGTTAGAATCATAATTAAATAAATTTTGCTTTAAAAGAATTAAAAAACGTTCATTTAAGATTAAAGTCCAGCTAGCGACACAAAATCGACCACTGTGCGCCGCCACTGGTACGTAATGTACCTATGTACATATACAGTGGCGAGCATATACATAAATAGAGAAAAACAACCAAAAACAGTAATTTCTGTGTGTTTTGCTATAACTTTAAACAACTGGAAAACTATCAATTTTATTTTTTTAGCAGTATACATTTTAGGTGTAATATTAGAAGGTGTCTCATAGCATCAGTTACAGAAAAAATTTAACTTAATAGATGAAGAAAAATCCTTATTTCTTGGAGAACTTTAAAACGCCATTCATACGTTCTTTCGGAAACAGAAATGTAGCCTTGCGATTTTTTTACTTATAATCGGCTTTTTCTTAATCCAAATACCGCTTAGCGACGTCGTACTGTGTGTACACTCACATTCAAGTCTTCTTGTGCCGAAATTTCAGCGTGAATGTCAACAGCGGTCCTGAAACGATCCGTTTTTAGAAAGGCGCTGCATTATCCAACCAACACGCGGTATAGTTTTTCGTGGTCTGGGAGCGCGAGGTTTATTAAAACTGCTACCATAGCGTTTGACCTCTTCCAAAGCACGATGACAAACATTAATTGATATATTTAGATGGTTCGATATTGCAGAGAGCGTAATATCTTCACTTCTTAAACGACAAATTTCCCGCCGCTGTTCAGCCGTTATGTGTTTGCCCCGTCCCATTCCTATAACATCACAAATCGAGTTATTATGACTAGACAATAACAAAGCAATATTTATGTAAACATTACATACTAAAAATTAAACATTTTCACACAGAAGTTGAGTACAAACTAAAAACAATATAATTTCCCTATTTATGTGCTCGTACCAATTTAACACTTGGCATGGTATTTTGTATCTGTACCATGAAACGTAAACCAAAATATGTTATGCATGTTACAGTTAGTTCTAAAAAATCTGTTTTGAGGATAAACTTCGCATCTTAGCCAACCTATTTCCTTAAGTGCGGGTATATGGTGGTTTGAACTATGTTGACTGAATTTTCCTATTTATATGCTCGCCACTGTATGTAAATAATGGGGGAACTGACCTGAAAATGTATTGCAAATATGTGCAGCGTTCTTCCTGATTTCAGTATAAAAATATGTTTTAATTAATTATATTTAATGTTTATTAAAACAATTTAAAGCATTTTATTTGATTTTAAATAAAAAATATGCAAATCATTTTTTTTTAATAAGGAATTTTAAATCACACAGCACTGACCTACAGGGTTACATTTTTTTTGCAACAACGACGAGACTTCCTTTCTGGTTGTTGGACTCTGGACGAGAATGCCTTCAGCACTAAAATTCCTTGTAAGTATTAAGTGAATGTTATGCAACATGAACAACTGATGGATTTCCTACAAAGGATGTCTAGGCAAGGTATTTTGACTTTTTGTGGTTTTATGTTTCACTCCGAAGTAAAATAAAATCTGCAAGAGTTTTCAACCGATAGCTGCACACAGTTTTTCTTGAAGCTCATGCAGCAGTTTTGCACGTCGTCGTCCTTGTAAAGATAGTCCATTTAACGTATTCCACTGTTATAATTAGGTTAAAGCAGTATTGGTTTGTAAAGAGGATTTTACTACCTTCAGATAGCCTGCAGAGCCGGGAGAGATGTCAATTTGCTTCGAACGAAATCTGACCTGTCATCTTAATCTGGGAACAAGAACCTCAGTACATCTAGTCCACACAGGAGGGTCGTGTGATGGAAAAAGATTTTGGTCGCCTTTAATCATTAAGACTACACACTTAGGCGGCACATTGTAAGCCCGCGTACATTGTAATTAATTAAAACAATTTCTATGCTACGGCGCGGCGTATCAATCACAGGAATAAACTCAGCGTGAAGAAATTGTAACGAAGTGACAGAGGGGATCTGAAATAAAACCAACGAACTTGACTAAACTTGAATGACAACTAAACTTTTTAAGTACGTTGCTTAGATCTATACTACGTGCGTTTTTTCAAAACATTTATGGGCTGAACAAAAACTTTCCATGTAAAATACATTACCAACTAAGACCTAAGAATCAACAGCTCCATACGACTCCCAGACCACAGCAGCGTTTTCCAAGCTGAGGTTCTAGCAGTGACAAAGGCTGCCCAATTGGTGTCAATGATGACAATATCCCGAGAGGATATCACAATTTACATTGACAGCCAGGTGGCCATAAAAGCATTAGCTGCTACGCAAATAACATCTAAGCTTGTGAAATGTTGCCGCAAAGAGCTTAAGGTTCTTGGCACGCAGCACAACGTAAAACTCTGCTGGGTCCCTGACCACAGCGGGATACCAGGCAATGAAGCAGCGGATGAATTGGCCAGAAAGGGCTCAGCCCTGGAAATAGAGCAGGCAAATTACACGGTTAAGCCTCCACTCTGCAACCTCAAGGCCAAAATCGAACAAAAAGCACTATCTGAAGCTAATAGCAGATGGAAATCACTAACTACCTGTGAAATATCAAGAAGGATGTGGCCTGAGTACGATAAAAGTAAAACCAAAAAACTTCTTCAAAAAGATAGGAAATCCCTGTCAATACTGATAGGAGTGTTAACTGGCCACAATATGCTAAGATATCACACGAAAAAATTACGACTCAATGATGATGACTTATGCAGAGGATGCGGTGACGACGAGGTTCATGAGGACACAACCAATTTCCTCTGTCACTGCCCTAACCTCTGCCAACTAAGAAATAGAACCCTAGGAAAATTTTTCTTCGAACACATCGACGAGCTATCTGACCGTTCACCGTCAGGTCTGCTCAAGTTTGCCAGGAGATCCGGATGGTTGGAATCAAGCCACTTATATCACGGGTGGAAAAACACAATGGGTTCACATGAACCTAAGTGTGATGAGGATCTAGCTAGCCCGCTTACCTTACCTAAGCTAAACGTGTATACGGTATACCTACCTACCTAGCCCTTAACTGATGTCGTGGGTCCAGTGCACCCATTTAAATTACATGTTTTTATGATAAGTATATTGAGACTTATTAATAAAAGTGCAAATTTGAAATAAAAATATTCCTGCCGCTAATTTTTAGAAATTACATTTGTAATTGTTAAGTTTAAAGTTTAATAAAAAAAAAAACATTTAAAAATATTAATACATACTTTCAATTTAATCATCTTTTAAAATATGTGGGTCCAATGGACCCCACGACTATAGAAGCGTTCGATATTTTCACGACATCAGTTAAGGGCTAGAATTAGTTTAATCCGGATAGTTATCGGGTATTATGAGTTAATCTTTAAAAATTATTTTCGTACAAAACTGTTTGCTTCTAAATTATTGATTTTCCCATGCGTCACGTCACGTCCGTTCCTGGTACATGCCTTCCTTAGAGATTTCGTTCACTTTTTAATGTTTTGTATAGCCATTCTCCATTGTTTAAATTAAATTCAACTATAGCTTATTATCAGCCCTATTATGGTAGACGAGTCGAACGAAATGTTGGCGAATGTAACTATTTAGTAGGCGCGTTTTTGTTCAAATCTATATAGACTTCGAAAAAGCTCTCCAAGTAAAAATGAGACTGGATAATTATCCAGGCTAAGGTTTTATAGGCGTGTTTTTATTGTTACCTATATAGACTTCGAAAAAGCTTTCAGAGTCAAAATAAGACTCGATAATTATCCAGGCTAAGGTTTTGTTGTATTTTACATGGGTACACATGCTGCTGAAACATGTTTAGCCTATACAGGTTACAAAAAAAAAACACGCCTATTGAAAACATGTTTAGCCTATATAGATTTGAAAAAAAAAAACACGCCTAGTATTACGGTTAGCGACTCGCCGAAAATTCATTCGCTTCAAACTCCAGAGTTTAGGCGAATTGTGACTTTACTCTATTACGGTTAGCGAACGTTCGACCAGAAATCAATTTCTTCTGTCAAAATCAGTCGAATGCAATTTTCTGGTGATAACGTAGCATGATAGTGTAATGAGTGGAAAAAAAATTAAGATAAGTAATAATTAATTATATACATATGCATAATTAACAATAAAATAATGAGTTTAAATATCTCAAGCTTTCATATAAAAACAATCCTCGTCAATTTTAAAAACTGGGCGAGTTAAATGAGACAAAGTTGGTCGCGTGGACTTGGGCCGAAATTCAAGCCCGCATTAAAAAGAAAGACCCGTTGTCATTCTCCAGAAAATATTGAATATTGAAATCTTTCACCTTTCACGTCTTCTTGATGTAATGTACAGTCAACCGTCATATAATGCGGCACTATCATAACGCGAATGTGCTGTAACGCGATTTACAAATTGCAGCGAACCCTCATATACCGCGGTACTTCAACAATTCGGTTTCACTATACCGCGATTTACGGTTCTTTCTAACGTGCAAAATGTACACACATACACATATATATATATATACCTATCGCATTCCTATATTTCGGGGAATGCCCATTTAACACATTGAAGTATCGTATTACGCGATTTTGTTTAGGTAAAGCGCTGTTTTTAAAGAACCTAACTATGTACCGATGTTATACGAGGGTTGACTTGACTGTATTTGAATCGCAGCTCTTCTTTCTTTCTTTACGTGGCGCAACAGTTCGGGGTGAACCAGGGCCTGCTTTTCGCAAATACTTGTGTGTATGCTTGCTATATTTTTGCACAAATGGAAGGGACCTACAGTTTTTTTTCCGACTTCAAACAGCGAGTTGAGAAGCTTCTTAACAAATGATACTCTGCAATTGCTTGTCAGACGTTCGAAAGAGGTGGCACCGTGAAATTTTTTTTTTAGGCATTTGCTGGAATTGAACCCGTAGTAGTATTCCTAGGCACTTACTACTACACCACGGTGCTCATACATGAATTGCAACTCTAGGGTATATTAATGACCATTTCCGACTTCTGTTTCCATTTAAACATAATTCAGCATTATATTTAAGATTATGTATTTTCAAGACTGCAGTTTGTCACCTGCCCTGTCGCTGCGGGCCTGCGTTAGGTATGCATAAATAAGCACCATTAGGTAAATGTATAGCTATTTTTTAAGGCCTCCGTTACAGTTAAATCAAATCACCTTCAAATAGAACCTAACTAAGTACAGCGATTTTTTTCTCAACCCGTTTTATTTGGTCATTGCGAACTGCAAAGTTTATCAAGATACTTTTTTTTCACCGGCATTCTGCTTTCAAATATTTTTACTATTTTTTTTCCAGCAATATAAACGTTGGCCTATAATCGGCCCAATTGGAAATACTGGACTAATCTTTTAATCTCTTTTAATGTAATTACGAGCGAAATCTCAAATTTTCAATTAATTAACGAGTCAATGAAGCTTTTAGTACATTTAAAAGGATTAAGCACTTCTGCGTAATTAATCAGAACTGGTGGAACTACATAAATAGTTTGTGGAAATACCCTTTCCCTAGTACGCGATAACAATGACACCCAATCGAGTCTTTGCAATAATTAATAAGTATTCTGCGAATTACTCGTATCTATAGGATTAAGGTAGATTTCCAGCCCACTAAAAGAATTTTCCAGTTCCTGCAGTAAAAAAATAACCAAGTTATAATATCGCTGTGAAATTAATATGTATAAAGTATAACCGCTTGATATATGTATGAAAGTTCGTGCGTTACAAAACGAACGATTTTTGGAAGTAAATAGTGAGTAACAAAAATATTTTGTTGATTTTATCACTGGCTGAACAAAATGGATGTGTATAAAGAGTGAAGTGCTATGTTTTAGAAGTAAAGGAGGCATGTTAATGATAGTAAATTGAAAAAAGCGTACTATACATATTTGCAAAATGCGTCAAATTCGCCGTTTTTTTTAATGGGGTACGGTACATACGTCCAGAATTTTAAAAAAATCGCTACTTTTTTTTCTACAGATTATTATTCTCTATAGTTTTTATAGTATTTCTATAGTATTTATGTGAAAGCCGATTGTAAACATTCCCCATAGATCCAAAGTTATTATAGAAAATGTGACGGCCCGACATGAGCCCGAATCGCGCAGGTGGCCTTTGTTTGAGGCAGCTTTTTTCGGAGTCCTTCAGTTTGTCAGTTCTTTTGTTATCCTAAAGCGAGACACCATCATACAAGAATGTCATCTTTGAATGATAGCACGCAAAATTGATAATGTGTACGGTCGAAATTCGGGTTGACACTCAAAAATGATGCTCACGAAATGTTTTGCTACTGAGTGACACTCAGCGGTCATATTTGTTTTTCTTCGATTGTGTGTATACAAATTTCGTCATCCAAAAAGCAAACCCAAGTAGAGAGGGTCGAAAAACAACAACAACCACGATGATTTGGGTTGTCATACAAAAATTATAGTGTGTACGCTCGTTTCATAATGCAAAAATGATGAGTTTGGAGTGACACTCTTGTATGATAGTGTGTACCTCTGTTGCATACGTAAATATGCATACCATCCCATTTTACCCAAATGCGATCGCATATTTATTTGTTGCAAACGTAAATATGCTTATCTTACAATTTTTCTGTAATCAAACGCATTCGCATTATTATTTTGTCTTTCCCATAAGCATACTATTTGCATATGGTGTCTTATGACCCATTTTACCCAAATGCGATCGCATATTTATTTGTTGCAAACGTAAATATGCTTATCTTACAATTTTTCTGTAATCAAACGCATTCGCATTATTATTTTGTCTTTCCCATAAGCATACTATTTGCATATGGTGTCTTATGACGAATGCGTTTCGCATATCTTTTTCCCGTGTGCGAACTGGTCGCAGCAAACGTTCCCAAAGGTGTCATTTATCCTCTTCAAGGTAATGGCACAAATGCATGTTCGACGGCAGGACAGACAATTTTGAAAAAGAGTTCAAAATCAGAAGTCTTAGTTGTTGGATCATACTTTCGGTTTTGTTCGGTTTTTGTATTTATATATAGTTAAACAAAGTAACTGGTATTTTAAACCAATAAAATATAACACTTAATTAAATCTGTAATAGACAAGTGCAAACCAATTTCCTTGTGAAAAAATAAAAAGTGAAGCATTCAGAATATAAATATATATATATATATATATATAAGAAAAATTTGATTCGTTCAATAAATGATAAAAATAAAAAGTGAAGAACGTAAACGAAAATAAATGGTTTTATTCTTGTCAAACACGAGTGAATTCATGAATAGATTAATACTATTAGCAAACATAAAGTTAACATAATATAAAATAATATTTAACAAAAATTGGCGCAGCCGGTAGGATCAAGGAAGCATCAGTGATTTTCTTTCAATTAAGATCAATCATTGGTAATAGCTTGAAAAGCCTTGATCTTTTGTATACTGGGTAAGACACAACAACCCATAAACTCGGAACTGAGTCTGGTTCTGAGAGTATACATTTACCAACATAACAAAGCATAATAACACAAAATAACAAAATTATAAACTAATACATGAACAAATCAACACAAAGACAGGACTCAACTCCAGAGGAAAATCCCCCAGACCAACCAGGATCTTCAAGAGGACAATCACCACAACTACCAGAAGCAACACTTTCACCAAGAAGACTACGATCCGGGACGGTGTTACCAACAAATAATAGTGTAAGTTTAAGTGATTATTTAAAATTTATATTAGAGAAAGCGAGAAACAGTGAAAATTTAACAGTTCTGCAGTGTGAAAATTTAAACAGGGAATTACAAAAAACTCGTGAGCAGAGACTCAGTAAAATTAGTCATCTAAAGGAATCAACGGCACAATTTAAAAAGGAACTGTTAGATTTTCAATGTCAATCGCACCCTCTCGCTATAGATAATAAGCTGACTCGTAAAAATATTAGTGAAAGTGAGTTAAGGAATAGTGAAAGTGATTTGATAGATAGCGAAATAATTTTAAATTGGTTGAACATCTCCATTCCTGAATCTGAACAGGAATTATCCATTAAATCGCATACAACAGAAAGTAAACCAAAAACTAATTCTAAAATGTCGGTTGATTTCTGCAAAATCGCAAAGCTAACTGCTCAGTTAGTCCCAATTTTTTCGGGTGAACAAAACCCTACATTGAGTACCGAACTACAGATGTTTTTAGGTTGTTGTAAGAAGGTGCTTGAGTGTCTGCCTGAGGAAGAACACCAAGCGTTTGCTCAGATTTTTCCAACGAGACTGCGAGGAGCTGCTTATTTGTTAGTAGCATCTAACCAAATAACATCCTTCGAGGATGCCGAAAAGCTTCTCAGCCATACATACTTACCAAGAGAAACCTACCAGGAGTTAGTCAACAAATTAATTACCATGAGACAGTACCCCTTGGAAGCTCTCATCGCTTTTACTACTAGGATAAAGCAGATGCTGCAGCTTTGCAAGGAGGCAGCGGACTTTAAGTACGGCTGTGAAAACACAACTGGAAGATTTTGCCAAAAACGCTTTGAAAACCGGAGTCTCAAATCCCTATCTTTGCCAATATTTATTAACGATAGGAGATGAATCTATAGACAAATTAGTGCAGCGGGCATTAGATATGGAACGGTTACAACAAACGGTCCAGCCAACACAACAAATTGTGCATTCAACTGGCCAGTTCTGTCAAGTCCCTACTAATTCAGTTTTTGAAAATAGTTTCTCGAACCCGAGCTTATGGTCCGGGAACAACTTTAGTAGTTTTCCTCAACCACAGTTAAACCCGCAAGCCACACAGTTCAACTCAAATATACAGCAATCCCATGATTTTTCCCAAAATAAAATTAATTCAAATACTTCACAAAATAATAGGTTCAATCACCGCATAATTTGCAGTTTCTGCGGAAAAACTGGGCATACTTACAGTGATTGCTTAAGCAGGAAAAATACACCTTTCTGCACAAATTGCAGGTTATATAATCACGATATTAGAGATTGCCGACGAGCTAACAGGCCAAATAACAATAACTTTGCCAATAATAGAAAAAAGGACTTTAACCATCAAAATCCTATAAGAGCTTATGAAAACCCTTCCTCAAACCCGGCGACCAATGGCTCGCCGCAAAACATCACTAGAGTCTATAACATACAAAAAAATGTGATTTTTGTGGTCGACCTGGCCATGAAGTCACCCAATGTAGACAAAAGGTTAAATGGGAATCGGAGAACCAGGGAAACTCCCAAATGTCGAGCCCAAAACCCCCGGCTCGACATTAACTCATAACGACAAAAGTAAGTCCGATCATGGTGTCCCCACAATAGTTCTTCCTCTCGACATTGGCCTAAAAGGTCATGCGAAACTAATCGTGGACACCGGCTCCGAAGTAAGTCTTATCAAACAAAAGTCACTCAAGCCAGATATAAAATTAGAATCTAATAAGCCATGCCTCCTACAAACACCATTTGGAAACGGTAAGAGTGTTGGAACTTGTCAGGGACATTTTAAACTCAATACTAAAATTCCATGTACTTTCCAAGTTCTGGGTAATACGCCTACGTTTCCGGACGACGGGATACTCGGAAACGACTTCCTGTCAAAAAATTGTAACGTGGAAGGGCCTAACCAACTGCTTAAATTTACATGCACAAAGAATAATCCCAAGCTGTTCAGCATACCTCTCAGCTCAACTAATCACGGTACCTCTCACCGTAAAATTGCCGAAAAGGGGCAAACTACAATTAACAATAGCACAAATATACTAACCTCATCCTATAGCGAAGAAGGCAATGGTATTAAACGGTCGAACATGCCAACCTCTTCTTGTAGCGATAGAGGCTCTAGTATTTCAAACACAAATATACTAACCCCATCCTATAGCGAAGAAGACAATGGTATTAAACGGTCGAACATGCCAACCTCTTCTTGTAGCGATAGAGGCTCTAGTATTTCAAACACAAATATACTAACCCCATCCTATAGCGAAGAAGGCAATGGTATTAAACGGTCGAACATGCCAACCTCTTCTTGTAGCGACAGAGGCTCTAGTATTTCAAACACAAATATACTAACCTCATCCTATAGCGAAGAAGGCAATGGTATTAAACGGTCGAACATACCAACCTCTTCTTGTAGCGATAGAGGCTCTAGTATTTCAAACACAAATATACTAACCCCATCCTATAGCGGAGAAGGCCATGGTATTAAACGGTCGAACATGCCAACCCCTTCTTTTAGTGAACCAGATTCCAGTATCACTATTATGGAAATTGTATTAGATAAGCCCATCGCCCACCGGTCGCAAAAATTTATAACAGTTCCCTTGAAATTGTCGGAAGAAATGCTCTGTTTACCCGATAAGGTAGACGACGGAGTCTTCCTTTCTAATTGTATCTTCTCTTCAGGCCAAAATAGATATTTAATAAATGCCCTCAATACACATAACAAAACAGTAGTCATTAAAAAATTAAAGCTGCAACTAACTCCAACGCAAAACTATAAAATAATCCCTCTGGAAACAGAAAAAGAACATGCCCCAGAGACGACACACTTAATTCATCACGTAAAATACTACCCACAACATAACCTGCGGATAAAAAATCTTGAAAATGAGCTCAACGTAGGAAAAAATCTCTCTTCTGAAGAAAATACCGCCATAATAACCCTCTGCAATGAGTATTGTGATATTTTTCATTTAAAAGGCGATCGCCTCTCATATACAACCGCTATAACACATGAAATACCATTGGTGCAGAACCAGGCACCTATAAACCAAAGAATGTATAGACTACCTCAGACAAAGAGACAAGTAATAAATGATCAGTTAAAGGAGATGTTAGAAGATGACGTTGTCCAACCCAGCAAAAGTCCTTGGAACTCACCTCTCCTAGTAGTCCCCAAAAAGCCGGGCCCGGATGGTAAAACTAGATGGAGAGTTGTGGTTGATTATCGCAAATTGAATAATTGCACTATAGGTGATGCTTATCCCCTACCTCGTATTGAGGACATACTTGACCAACTAGGTCACTCTCGTTATTTTTCCACGCTCGATCTAGCCAGTGGCTACCACCAGGTTCTGGTAGATCCGAAGGATCAACCAAAAACCGCTTTCAGCACCAACTACGGACACTATGAGTTTAAGCGGATGCCTTTCGGGTTAAAAGGAGCGCCGGCTACGTTTCAACGCTTGATGAACTATGTCCTCACCGGGTTACAAGGTATTGAATGTTTTGTATATCTAGATGACATCGTTATCTACGGAAAAAATCTTACGGACCACAATAACAAACTCAGGAAAGTTTTTGATAGACTAAGAGAAAATAACTTAAAACTCCAGCCGGAGAAATGCAGGTTCCTGCAAAAGGAAGTGGTTTATTTGGGACACATATGTTCTGAAAAAGGAGCACTTCCGAATCCCGACACAACTGCCACTGTTCATAATTTTCCAATTCCACGAACAGTTAGGCAGGTGCAATCCTTCTTGGGTCTAGCAAACTATTATCGTAAATTTATACCACAGTTTTCTAAAATAGTTCGACCTCTTACTAATTTACTCCGAAAAGGTGTAAAATTTAACTGGACAGACAAATGTCAGAAGGCATTTGAAGAAATCAAAAGGAATTTGGTCTCACCCCCACTTTTAATTTATCCGGATTTTTCAAAAAGTTTCAACCTTACTACAGATGCAAGCGGTGAAGCAATTGGAGCTGTGCTCTCACAGGGAGAAGTTGGAAAAGACCAGCCCATTGCATATGCAAGTCGCACTTTAAACAAAGCGGAGCGTAACTATTCCACTATAGAAAAGGAGTTGTTAGCGATTGTCTGGACCACAAAAAATTTTAGATGCTACCTTCAAGGGCGTAAATTTACCGTTTTCACGGATCATAAGCCTTTGAAGGGAGTGTTTAACGTAAAAGACCCTACGACTCGTCTTGTGCGTTTTCATCATAACCTATCGGAATTCGATTATAGCATCAAATACAAGCCAGGGAAATACAACACCAATGCTGATGCCCTTAGTCGAATCCCACAATGTAATGAAAAAAATAATACACTAGAACGGCAATCCAAGCAATGTACAGTTTCAGATAAAATTTTAACGTATGCCGAGTACGAAGCAGAGAGAGCAAAGCCAGTTATTGAAGAACGTGATGAGTGCAAGTTTTGTGCAAACCCGAATAAATCTCAGCCAATCATACAAGAACCTTCAGAGTCTACTATAATACAAGCCGAGGTACATCAACCCCCAAACGGCATTGAGGTTTGTCTGATTAATACAGCAGTATGTAATGCTGTAACGCGTCTACAACTACAGTCACAAAAGGAAAGTCAATTACCTGGGCCAGCACCTATAGTAAATCAAAGTGATCAAACCAAACCAAGCGATTCCGATAAATCAAAAGCCGCTATAACACAGAGCGCAATGGAATTGCAAGCAGTAAATACAAAGCCCATAGAGGTAATTAGTAGCCCCGAGGAGATACAAATCATTCTTAAAGACTACCACGACTCGATTTTTGGTGGTCATCAAGGCGTAATAAAAACGTATAAGCGAATTCGCAAGAAATATTGGTGGAGGCACATGCTCAGAGACATAAAAAATTACATTAAAAAATGCAAAAAATGTCAGACCATGAAAGCAACACCTTTGATACGAATGCCAATGATGATCACTGATATCGCCGAAAAACCTTTTGATAAGGCGTATTTGGATATCGTAGGCCCATTAGAACAATCAGAGGCTGGAAATTTGTATATCCTGACTTTTCAGGATAATTTGACAAAATTTGTCGATTGCCATGCCATGCAAAATGCAGAGGCTCAAACAGTGGCTCAAGTGGTTTTTGATTACATAATTACACGTTTCGGTATTCCTAAACGGATTGTTACGGATTAGGGGACGAATTTTCTCAGTGACTTATTTAAAGGGCTCTGCAAATTGCTTAGGATAAAAAAGTTACAGACAACAGCTTACCATCCCCAGTCAAATGGTGCACTTGAACGAGCCCACCGGCCAATAGTGGAATATCTGCGAAGCATAACTGATGAGAACCCCAAGTCATGGGATCAGTTTTTGCGAACAGCGACATTTGCTTACAACAATAGTATTCATGATAGCACAAAACTCACACCTATGGAATGTCTATATGGGTTCACACCTGACATACCGTCCAATCTGAAAAGAGACCCTGAACCTATATATAATCATGAAAATTACTGCCATATTCTACGATATAGACTTCAAAAATCGTATTCCATAGCCAGGCGCAACTTATTAGCAAGCAAACACAGATCAAAAAACTATTTCGATAAAACAATAAGACCACATTCATTTCATGTAGGGGATAAAATACTTATTAAAAGCGAAAATCGGAAGGGCAAATTAGCTCCCATATGGAGAGGGCCGTATCCAGTAACAAGTATAAAAGGACCCGTCAACACTGCTATCAAATTTGGTAGAAAAGAAATTGTGATCCATAACAACCGTTTAAAGCCTTACTATGAATAATTAAAATAAAAATTTATTCATAACTAACCCCCCATCAATGATCGAACCGATAGCCAAATTTTTGACTTCTTCTTTTTCATTTCCCTACAGTATATAATGGAGCTGACTCTATTGTTTCTGGTAATCATCCTTCCCGTTGGCAAATCTACAGAGCAGCCGTATATCATAACCCCCCTGAATAGCACAGGTGTGATATTCGAGAACTTAGGTGAATTGTGGGTATACCACACTACTTGGAATATCTTTACAGAGATCGACCTAACGGAACTAGTACACCAAATAGAGCTGGCTGAGTACACCGACCATCTAAGTTCACGTCTTTGTAGCGACAATACAACCATGACCAGTAAATGTCAACTTCAACACCGACATATCCATGCAGTTATAGGACAAATTAAGTTAAGAACTCAAACTATTCGTGAAATAATACCCAAGCCCCGACAAAAAAGGTCAATATTTGACGGGGCCGGTAATGCCATGCACTACCTGTTCGGTACTATGGACCATAGTAATGAACAGGAGGTATATAGTAAACTACGTGAATTAGAAACAAAACAAAACACCTTGCTAGCATTAGAAAAACAACAAATTAGTGTCGTCAAAACAGCCTTCAAGCAAATACAAAAACCACTATCAATACTGACGGATCAGCAACAACAAATAGCCCATCGAATTAATGATCTACAAAATATAACTGATCGGCTAATAAGGGATCAGCTCCGACAGGAAATAATATCCAACATAATGTTGACACTACTAGAAATAGAAATTAGACAGCAAACACTTCTTGACGTAATAGTCGCTGCAAATAACAACAAAATACACCCCCTATTGATTTCAGCCAATTCTTTAGTCAGCGTTAACGAAAAGGCAAATACTCTTTGCAAGAACTGCCTATCAATATGGTATCAAACAGCAAAAATAAAGTCACACCTACTTAATAACAAGTTAGTTATCAAAATAAACCTACCTATTTTCACCCTACCGAAAATGCAATTGTTACAGATCTGGTGCTATCCAATACAGACACGCGATCGACAATCAGTAATACCCGATATCAGATATTCCCACCTAGCGATAAATTAACAGACACAAAGTTTCACTTTGCTCAAAGTACAAAACACACTAAACTTTGCTAAAATAGCTCAAACCCTAGACTCAGACCTTTACGTTGGGCTATTAGACGTCCCCATTTTACAGGCCACTCACACTAAAGAATGCGTGGTAAAGATGCTGTTTAACCCTCTTAACGAAAAAGTAGAGTGTCCATTAAAAGTGCAAATACCAGCCCAAGACATTCTAATGAAACTTAAGCGGCCAAATACCTGGTTGTTTTCAGTACAACATATCGTAACTGTACATATTTCATGGTCTAACAGCTTTTTAACGACACAACTACAGGCCCAAGGAATTTTAACTATAAACCAACCCTGTCAAATCCAAATAGCAGAACAAACCATATATTACCAGAGCACCAATAGACACCCACTTAAGATTACTCAACCCCCATATTTCCCCCTAGAGCAGCCAGTACTAAAGAGCGTAAACGATACTTATTATAATGTCCTTCCTCAAGATAAAACAAACAAAACAATACTACTTCTCATTGGACACGAGCCCAATGAACTTCTACACAAAAGCACTCAGTCGCTGGAAGATTTACAGGAGAAACTTGAACAATTTAATAACGACAAGATATCGCTTAGTCACCATTCCCTATCTTTAACTTCCATTTCAATTTCAAGCATACTAGTCCTAGGACTAATTGCATACATAGTAGTATCAATAGTCAAGAGAATAAAGAGAAAGCTGCAGAATAAAAAAACGGTCGTTATAGAAGAAGTAGAAATGCAGGTTATAGAACCCGTTACGAAAGCCTCCAAAAATAGTATACCTTCATGTAGTAGAACTCCCAGAAAACCTTTAGCTCGATCTTTCACTCTTCCAAAATCGTTTCAACTAGTATAAAATGAATGCTATTTATCGGATCATAATATAACTTACTCGCACTTATTCCTTACAATATTACACTACCTACAATACCTATACCTAATTTTTATAAAAAAAATAAAAAATTGTTAATTCCAATCCAAAAAAAAAAAAAAAAAAAACATTTATGTAGAAACAAATTAAGACATAACAAGTAAATATATATATTAGTAATTTTAAAAATAAATTGTAACCCCAAATTTGAAAAGTTGTAAGGTTAAGTTTAAAAAAAAAAAAATAAAAAAAAAATTAAAAAAAAAAAAATAAAAAAAAACATATTTTTGTTAAATTACCTAGATTAAGACTCAAATTATGAAATAAATATTTTAAAAAATGATAAATAAGAAACTACTTTTCTATTAAATTTCGTGACCAAATAGGCTCACAACCTTGAAAATATTATAAAAATGAAATGAAGCTTTTATTTAAAAAAAAAAAACATATATCCTATAAAAAAATAAAAATAGAGATTAAAAGCAATTATTTGATAAATATAAAAGTAAATGTTAATTTTAAATCATAGATCCCTAATCCCTATGTATATGTAAAAAAAAAGATATATATTTTGTTACTAAATCAATATATACTTAAAATTTTGAATTAAAAGAAAAAATAATAATATTAATTAATGTAAAAATATTTCTAACTAAATATGTACGAAATATTTATAAGTCCAATTAAAATGAAAATTAAAAAAAAAAAAAATAACATTCTTCAAATATATATTGTAAAAAGTTGTCTGTTCTGCCTTCAAAACTGTACCGAATATTAAACTTATACTACATAATTTTTTTTTGAGTATTATTCCTCTTCAAAGAATAATTCTCTTTTACTAAGGGGGAAGGATTTGTTGCATACGTAAATATGCATACCATCCCATTTTACCCAAATGCGATCGCATATTTATTTGTTGCAAACGTAAATATGCTTATCTTAGAATTTTTCTGTAACCAAACGCATTCGCATTATTATTTTGTCTTTCCCATAAGCATACTATTTGCATATGGTGTCTTATGACCCATTTTACCCAAATGCGATCGCATATTTATTTGTTGCAAACGTAAATATGCTTATCTTACAATTTTTCTGTAATCAAACGCATTCGCATTATTATTTTGTCTTTCCCATAAGCATACTATTTGCATATGGTGTCTTATGACGAATGCGTTTCGCATATCTTTTTCCCGTGTGCGAACTGGTCGCAGCAAACGTTCCCAAAGGTGTCATTTATCCTCTTCAAGGTAATGGCACAAATGCATGTTCGACGGCAGGACAGACAATTTTGAAAAAGAATTCGAAATCAGAAGTCTTAGTTGTGGGATCATACTTTCGGTTTTGTTCGGTTTTTGTATTTATATATCGTTAAACAAAGTAACTGGTATTTTAAACCAATAAAATATAACACTTAATTAAATCTGTAATAGACAAGTGCAAACCATTTTCCTTGTGAAAAAATAAAAAGTGAAGCATTCAGAATATAAATATATATATATATATATATATAAGAAAAATTTGATTCGTTCAATAAATGATAAAAATAAAAAGTGAAGAACGTAAACGAAAATAAATGGTTTTATTCTTGTTAAACACGAGTGAATTCATGAATTCATGATTAATACTATTAGCAAACATAAAGTTAACATAATATAAAATAATATTTAACACCTCGCTCAGGGCATTATGCATGCAGAACCGGGTAAGACTATGTTGGGTGCCTGGTCGCACCGGGATAGAGGGCAACGAGTTTGCCGATGAGTTGGCAAGGAAAGGGGGGGAACTGCCACTACCAGAGGCAGTGGAAGTAGCTCCACCACTTTGCTGCATTAAATCAAAGGTAAAAGATATGATTACAGGAAGGGCTAAACATAGATGGTCTAACATTGTAGGTCACAGGGTCTCCAAGGCACTTTGGCCAGCGCTAGACCGTTAAATAACCAGTGAAATCCTTAGACTTAGCAGGGCACAATTGAGTATTGTTATAGGAATTCTATCTGGGCACTGCCTTCTGGGCAAACACGCCAAGAGGCTCGGACTCACAGACACGGATAGTTGCAGATACTGTAACGATCTAGGTGTAGCAGAGAATATCGCACATATTCTGTGTGAATGTCAGGGCATAGCACGTAGTCGCAGGAATATTTTAGGCTCCTACTTCTTTAGTAACCTTGAGGAAGTAGGCCGAATCAACCACAGACGCGTTTTAAAATTTTGCAGGGTAATAAGATTCTTTGAAGAAATTGTGGGGGCTTAGGTGCCATCCTTGGATGTATTCTTAGGGGATCGCGATGGGCCCACTCTGGTGCCTGGTGTTTTGAGATGGCTCAGCCTCTCAACCCCTCACAACCTAACCTAACCTATGTTCATTCAAAGATACATATGTAAAAACGTATTCCCAAACATAATTCATTTGATGATGTTTTTTAAAAGCTTCACTTCTTTAAAGTGTTAATTCATTAGGTTATTCGCTTATTACTGCTTTGCTTACTTAATAACACGCACTTATTTTTTATGAACTGTAAAGGTACCTACATTATAAACGCTTCTCCCAATGCGGGTTTTACCGGATGCTAGTCAACTTAATTCACCGGAAAAACACAGTGGGTTGTAATGGTGAGGTTGAGTTCAAGCTAATGTTATTCATGCAATTTATTTTTTTTAATTACAAAGCTGCTATGGTTTGGAGGTGGACACAGTATCCAAACGCGTAGTTCATAGAAAATACTGATGACGGTAAATTTCTAAAGAGCAAAGGTCAATCCATAATTAACTAAAATGAACTTTAGCGCGATGAGTCATTGTTTATGGTGTCCTTGATTTCACGAGTCTGACAAATTTATTTTTTTGTACTGGACCTTTTCTGGAGATGGTATTCATATGTTTGGTTTATATTTTCCTTCAACTTCACTTAAGTTTGCTAGCCTACTTTAGTGAATAAGAATTCAGTAATTGTGGGGAGGGGCTCCTAAACAATACCTCAGCTAAATTTGTAATCAGTGCGGTTTTTGTAAAGCCATGCTCAATAATTTAAAAGCTCGTTTCATCGTAAAGGGGTTAAAATGCCTTCCTATACCGTGTTCTATGTTCAATTGCAAAGAAAATGTTTTGCAATATAACTATGCAGCCAGGCAGACATTTACAGGCACATTTCATCCGCCGCCGACCCTCTTGCCCATTTTAAGATGACTTAAGTAGATTTGTATTCTGGTGCCAAAAAGTGTTTCTGGTACTCTATGTGAAAAAATGCCAAAACGTCTCCCACTGCCTGCCAGATCTTACGGCATCTGCAACAATCCTGTACCCTTATCCCTTAGTAATCTCATTAGGTGAATTCGGTGTTACCTGCGATAGTAAACTAAATTTCCGCTTCATATCAATAGCATTATTAGAAGAGCCAACTCTGCTCGATTTTGTGAAGCGTTGGTCAAAGGAGTTCGCGAAGATTCCCACTTTCGGTGAGAAATAACATCGCATCACAAAAGTGCATTTATTTCCCACTTGAGGTGAAGTCAATTCCAATGTGAAGTAAATTCCCGTGAAATGAATTCCCGTGAAGTTTATTATCTGCACCGTTCATAACCAAATCCATAAACAGTGAACTCCCTCGTCATCGGACACTGACGGTACCGAAAATTTTGTCCAGTTATGAGAGGTGTCCGGTTATGAGAGAAAAAAATAAATTGACGTTCTTTAAAAAAGAAACACAATAGACATGTGGTATTCATTTGATTTTATAAAGGAATTCATTTTAATGTCATAAACACAAATGACCAAAAAATACTAATTTCTGTCTATGACAATCAAGCGTAAGATGACACATACAGTTTGTCAAGAAAGTGTTTTGACAAAGGAAAAAATGGTAATTTGGACAGTTTCTTTATAAAAAAGTAGCTTCTTTGATGTTTTACTTATTTTTTTAATTCCGTTTATTTTATTTATGTATCTTCTAACAAACAGTATTGAAAAAATTTTACATTTTGAAAACAATAACAAAAAACAGCAGGAAAAACAAAAACTACACTAAAATTAGTCTGTCAAGAAAGTGTTTTTACATTTTTTTTTTTAAAAAGTGAAGGTCAAGAAACAAAATAAGGTAATTAATATTTTGTATGGCCACCATTAGAGTTTATCACGGCCTATAGTCTTCTTTTCAGTGAATAAATTAAGTTCTGCACATCATAATCACCTGGAATTTTATTCCATTCCTCTTGTATTGCAGTTTTCAGCTCTGATCGGCTTTTTGGGTTTCTTCTGGTAACTTTTTTTTCAAATAGCCCCACAAATATTAAGTCTGGACTCTGGGCAAGCATATCAAATACTTTGCTGCAATTAAAAAGAAGCCACATCCTCACCATATGCGCTTTATGTTTAGGATCTTATCTTGGTAAAATTTGAATTGCGGTTTATTGTCACCCTTGAACCCAAATTTATTTGCGCTATTCAACAAATGATTCCTTAAAATATATAGATATTGTTGCACATCGATGGTGTTCTCTATGAAGGCCAAATCTCCAACTCCTTAACTAGAAATACACCCCCACACCATGACTTATTACTTACCGAATTTGACTGTTGGAATAATGTTACGATTTTCCAATGCTTTTAACGGCTGGCGCCACACTTTATTGGGTCCATCGTTGTAGTACAACATAATTTTAGTTTCATCGCAAACTATGACGTCATCACAGTAGTTATCAGGATTGGCAATGTGTGTCGTAGCGAAAGATAATCGCTTTTCGATATGTAGTGCTGAAAGCAATGGCTTTTTGCGAGCAACTCTTGATTGGTACTTGTTTTTTTTCATGACTTGCCTTATTGTTTGGTGGAAAACCGGAACACCAAGCCCTTCTTCTAGTTCACCCGCAAGCCTCCTCGTCGAAATCTGTGAGTTTTTTTTACTACTTTCCGCAGCAAAACGCGTTCTGTTCGCTCCGATATCTTGCACGGACGGCTGCTCGATGATTTTAACTCCATTCTATTTTCTTTTTTTGCGCGGTTTGAAATGTTGTAGATTGTTTGTCTGGTCAAAAAAAACGTCTGGGAAAACTCTTGGACACTTTTTCCGATGCGGTGATTATAATAAACCAACAGAGCCACTTCAAATGATGTTCTTACCAGGCATTTATTTTACGAATAAATTAACCACAACTGTTGTATTTCATGACCAAATGACAAATGGAATGCTATTTTGGTTGATTTGCGACAGAAATGAAGACATTCGTGCAAAAACATCAAAACCGTAACGGTTAATTCATTCTACAGCCCGAAAAAGGAATTGTAAAAACACTTTCTTGACAGACTAATTTTTGTGTAGTTTTTGTTTTTCTTGTTGTTTTTTGTTATTGTTTTCAAAATGTGCTATTTTTTCGATACTGTTTGTTGGAATTAAAAAAATTAAGTTAAAACATCAAAGAAGCTTTTTTTTTATAAAGAAACTGTCCAAATTACAATTTTTTTCCTTTGTCAAAACACTTTCTTGACATACTGTACATACGTACATACACTTATCATACAAACATATGTATTTAAAAATGCACATACTCGTAGTTGTTGGATAACACGTTCGCGGACAAGACGGGAACCCAAAACGAGAAATACAATATTCCGGCATTATTTGTCCTAACAGAGACAAATTTTCACTTCACTGCACTGTAACCATACCAGCAAAATCATTTTTATCTTTATACAAAATTCGCATAAAATAATATAAAATATCTCTCAAAATGCCGGAGTAATGCGTGTGCGTTTTGTTTCGTTTCTTTGCAAATTATAAAGAAGAGGAAAACAATCAAAAAAAAAGTATGGTAAAAGTTTGCATACGTAGATGTATTTTGTCCATTTAAGAGAGAGCGACATTCTATCGCGGTTACGAAAATTTGGTTAAAAGAGAATCCGGTTATGGGAGAGTTTTTTATATGAAAAATCGTGTTTTTATTTCCGTTCTTTGAAATCTGTCCGGTTATAAGAGGTGTCCGGTTATGAGAGGTGTCCGTAAGGGGAGAGTACACTGTACATGTATACGTCATCTTCTTAATTTTCATTGCAGCAAATCAACTATCCGAAACGCACTTTCCTGGACCTTTACGTCCTCTTGATCCAGTTACCACCCTCATTCGCTTTTTTCTACATTGGTAACTGCCGTTCGACGAAGCAACGATTTAAAGGCCAGTCAATTGTGCACGTTGTTATGGAAGGATAGAAAGACCTTATATACATAAAACTTTGGGTAAAAGCAAGTTAAGGAATTACCATCGCCCAACCACGTATAAATTATCTTCTTGGTCTTTTTATAAGATCATTCGTGTGTAACGGAAATTGCGATTTTCACATCGAAATCATTACGAAAACATAAGCTATTTTTAAAACATGTTAATTGGTCCGTATGCTAACTCGAGCGAGATTGGAAATGTAGTTTTCATTATAATGGTAGTTTCGCTGTGTGCATGCACATACTCCACAGACTGAGTGGAGCACACGTTCACTATACATTATAATCCACAAAGCTCCCAGAAAGAATGCTGTAGGATCCCCAATGGCTTAAAGGATATGCACGTATACGAACACACACATGACGATAAAAAACACATTTTCACAAAGCGATATACCTAATGAGCCGGGAAATGTACACCCAATTCATTAGCTATATGGATACCGACTATTATTCCATCGGCGCGTTCGAAATTGCCCCTTTCATGTTGCACTCTTAACGAGATTGGAGGATGTACGAGTAATATATCCTTATAATTTGTGACGATGCCTGATGGATCGGCTATTGTAGTTAAGTCCTGCCACCGCCGCGATGCGATGATGGGACGACGACGACGATACCACTTTCGTTCCACTAACAAAGACGGAACTCATTTCAAAAATCGATAATAAATCTGCCACAGCTATAAATAAGTTGTTCCATATAACAGAGATATAGAGAGTATAAACATATAAAATATGTGTGTACGAGTAGATACTGAAAATAAATAAAAAAAAAAAACCAAGACAACATCTATTTTAATGTCTTTCATGCCACACAAGCCCCCGGCGGGCGCTGCGATAACTCGAATAATAGCCAATGAAATTTGCCTAATGAAACTGATTTTTGTTTAGTTGCAATTATTTGAAAATCATTTTAATCAATTAGAGTGTGGGTAATTAAGAAAATCAAGATTCTGGACAGATTGCACATACAGCTATGTGCAAAAAAATAGCACCATCATGTATGAAGTTTTATGAAAGTAAAATTTTTAAAGCTAATGAGAATATCGTTTTATTTTTATTTATTTATTAAAAGCAAAGTTTAAGTAATTCAGAAATACAAAATTTCATTCATTATAACCAAAAATAAAAAAACATATGTATACGCATATCAACTAAAAAAAAGTCAATTCTAACCTGTGCAAAATAATAGCATCAAAAATACAATTTCATAGATAAAATAAATTGTCTGAAGAAATCAAAATGTTGATTAGTTCTAAACTAATGAAGAACTCTAATACTAGGTCTTATAATCTTTTTTAATCACAGCGGCGCAACGTCGTGGAGTCGACTAATCTTTGACATCTACTTCCAGGAGTACTAAATAAAACGATTCTGGACTGATCGGTCAATAGGATATGACGCCATTTGAAGTGCGCCCAATGTAAATGTCTCATTTAATTTATTTTAATAAGAAGTATTTTACATGATACTACAAGATATATTATCTTAAAATTATGTATCTCTCTTTATATTTACTGTATTTTTTAAATTTACTTTACAATACAAAATAAATAAATAAATAAATAAAATACTTAAATATAATAACTTAAATATAGTAACAACAATAAAGCATGAAGGACATAGTAAAATTAATTTTTAAAAGATGTTTTTATTTATGTGTGCGTGTACATGTATACAAAAGATTTTTTACGATACAAAATAAATAGATAAATAAATAAATAAATAAAATACCTAAACATAGTAACAAAAAGCAGTACCGAAATAGCAAAATTAGTTTTTAATTTGTTTATGTTTATTTGCGCGTGTGTATGTATGTATATATAAAAGTTTCCTAAATCCTAGCTCTATAAAAGTGAAAGCAGTCTCCTCCGAAATACGCTTGGTGACCCTGTTCTCTGCAATTCTGGCGGAAGTCTATTCCATAAGCGAATTGCAGTAACAAGGTAAGATCGCTCCCCAATGGTGTGCAAGAAACGTGGCAGAATTAGCTTTAGTCCTCTGCGTGATTGGGCAAATTGAAGCATTTCGGATAAATAAGCCGGACAGTTTCCATGGATAACACTATGGAGTTTCAGTATGTTTCGCAAGTTAAAATAGTCATTAAGGCTTATTCCTAACAGAGAGGTTTTGACATGGGAAACACTAGTACTCCTAGAGACATTATAAATGAAGCGCAAGCAATCACTGAAAGCTACATTCATTTTACGTTTGCATTCATAATCTAGACATGGATAAACGCAGCAGTTGTAGCTGAAAAATGGTAAACTCGAATATATTTTTCTCAGAGTATCTGAGGTAGCATCACAGCAACTCAATGTTCTATTAATAGTAAAACCTAGATATTTAACTTTATGTACATAAGAAACAATACTGCCGTCAAGAACAAGAGGGGGAAAGTCTTCAATGTTTTATTTTATAGCAAATCATTCCCAGTGACTTAAGAAGGTTAAGTTTTAGTTTGTTGTTGGTTGACCATCGGTTTGTAATTAATAAGTTTTCATTTATTCTAAAGATGCAGTCTTCCAACAAGCCCATAGGCCGAGCGAGAAAATAAAAAAGGTCCCAAAACAGAGCCTTGTGGTACACCAACATTAACAGTAAGTGGGTTAGAGGTTCCTACATCTGTCTTAATGGTCTGAACACGATTTCTAAGATATTCACAAAGTAGTTTGATCGTTGATCGTTTGCAAATTTCTTTCTTTTTTGCAAGTGAACCTTCTTCAACAACTGTGCTTTTCTGGGACCTCTAGCAGGCAAACGGTTTTTCTTCGTATTGTAGAAGTGTCCAATTTAAGATTTAAATCTTCTTTTATTTTAGTCGAGGTGATGAATGGTTTTTTTGGTCAATCTTATAATGCTTCGTTCATCGCTAGGGTTCAAATTCGCCTCTTTTTTCCTCGTATTGAACATACTTTTTTGCGTTGGAAATCATTTTATTAGAGCATCCAACTAGTTCTCTCATAAATTTGTATGTGTTTCCTTCAAAAATAAATGTTCTTATTAGTTTTTGTTTTTCATCGGTACCATGACTACCACGACCCATTTTAGGTAGCGGATACGTTTTTTTATGAAATATTAATTTTTAATAATTCAAATATCTTGCCTTCAGATATTTTAATCTGAAAAATATGATTAGCTAGCACAGCTTAACAAATTTAAAACTTTCTAAAGAATGACGCGGTGCTATTTTTTGCACACCACAGATTTGACTTTATTACGTAAATTTATTTAGGGGAATTTGCGGGAATTTATTTGTCTTAAAGTTAAATTTCAAAAAGGTTTTTTCTTCCATTATGTATCTGAACATCAGAGAGATATTTTACAATAGATGCCATATATTTATTACAGCGAAATAAAAAAAGTAAATGCATGACAAGTTCAAAATTCACTTTGGTGCTATTTTTTTGCACATAGCTGTATAATGTTGAGTTGAAATTTAACCGTAAAATGTACGCGATTAGTGCAAATTATTAGAGTCAAGGCGTCAGTGGGACAAGCTTATTATTAACTTTGTAATGGGCGATAAAACTAAAACATATGTTTGTATTAGGAACGCCTTTTCCGATCGACTGCGAGGTGGTTACTGTAGCTAATGCTAATTGAAACATGTAATAATGATTATACTTCAAATTAAACAACACTGTCAACAAAAATGCGATCGAATCGAATGACAAGAACTAGCCGAGGTAAATAATTAAATTGGACTTAAATCCGTTTTAAGGCCAAAAGGAATTTTCTCTTGGTTAAGGTGTGTGAGTGTGAGTTAATTATCGCACAAGTTATCTGATGGCAAAGCGAATTTAATTGGTTTAAGGCTGGTTCCTCGTATTTTTATTTATTTAATATTCATCGATTTTATGATATGTCGGTACATGATGCTGGGTATTAGCATATGCAAATAAATACCAGATGTGACAAATTGGATGAATGGGACAAACATAACTTCTAGATTTTATGTAAACATTTGACTTAGACACTGTAGCATGTGGGGAAGTATGTTATGTAGTTAGGCAAAGAAGCTAGTAGATGTGTATTCAATTTCGCTTAAATGAATGTTTACCAGCCATTTCATAGAGGATGTTGAATACATGATTCACTAAATAAGCTTCCTAATTAGCATGCTTCAAATTGTGTACTCAAAATCAATACAAGAAGTGTATGTGGTTGGGGTGTTTTGAAAGAAGCATTTTAACATCTACATGACATAGCAGATAAAGTCTGCGTTCACCTACTAAAACAATAGTTTACTGCATTAAAACAAACGGATTAATATAATTCTTTGAATTATTTGTATGCATATTTGGAAACAACAATAAGGACAATATATTACGGAGATTTCATTGCATTCCTATGAACACGCATACAGTTAACGGAACAGTTAACGCAACTGTTTTGTGTTAAAAGAGAGGCAGAAAAAGACTGCGTTCACTTCTAGTTAAATGTTAATATCGCACGAAAAAATTAATATACCTTTAGGGGGGAAATCCCTTTAGAACGCTTCAAAATAGCTCATTTTCTAACAGTGTTTTTAAAGGTGATAAAATAATTGAATCATTTTTAACCTTCCGATGAGAACAGGGGTGCTCTACCACCCTAGGCAATTTTATTTTCTGTAATTTTGATTTGGCTTCATTTCTCTTTCTGCCTCTTCCTGTCAATATATTCTTTTTTCTATGAATATGGTATTTTCTGTTTTTTTTTAAAGTCTATGAATTGTTTTGTTTGAATACAAAATGTATGTTATCCTTAAAAGTATTTTTTTTTAATTTAATCCTGGCTGGCGTGCTCTACCACCCCTGTGGTTGTGTATGTACATTTTATATATTATGTATATTTTAAAGGTGTTCTTATCGGAAGGTTAAGTTGTAACATCATTTTATTCGAACTATGAAAATATAAAAACAATTTTTTATTTAATTTTTTTTTTTACAAAATTGCGGCTCAGTTCAATTTCTCTTCAGTGGTCTTTGAAGCGAGGTCCAAAAGTGCTGCATCTGTCAGTCTTTCTCTATTTGTCTGTTTCTAACACATGCATGGGAAGGATAAACCTATAAAATCATAAAAAAGTATAAAATTAAAAATTAGGTACGGTTACACATAAATGTTACAATTTTATACTGTTTTTTCGACATTTTTCATCTTCAAAAAGTAGTTGATTTAAATGAAATCTTTAAAAGTTAAGATTTATCCTTCTAGTAATAATATAGAGAAAAGCCTTAAAAAATTTCAGCCAAACCGATCAATAGCACGAGCAGTTTTTGAAAATACGGAATTAAGATAACCGCGTTTAAAGTTTCACTTTACCATATGCAGTGTACTATGTATATGCGCTCGCCTATACATATGTGCGATAACTCTGTAAATATTCAATATTTTAATTTTTTCTCGGGTCAATATATTCTCATGACATTGTATTTTCGAAATATGAAAGAAAAAAAAAACGATTTTTTTAAATTTCTAAAGGTATTGCCTCCCGGTTTACGTGGGTTTCCTCGCGTAAAAAACGGCTTGTTTTTAACAATTTTTTTTATATAAAAAATGAAATATTTCATTCAAACTTTTTACTGTCTTAAATGCACACATTTGACAAAGAATTTCTGAAATCTTTGTAGAAAAAAATATTTAAAACTCTGCCTCCGTGACGTCATTTCCGGTGACCCGTCGGAAAAAAGGTGCTTGCGCGTTGAAGCAGAACTCATGACAGGATCAACTGAAGTCAGAAAGAAAAATACGTATTTTAGCTAATACCTTAGGCTAGAACTTGGACGAAGCAAAAAACAAAAAAGTGAAAATTGGATTTTTAGCAGACATTTTTACAAAAAATTTATTTAACAATTTCAGTTAAAAAAAAATAAAAATCATTCGTTTAAGTCCTTGTCAATAATATCTCGAAGACGAGTGCAAAATTTCATCAAGATCGGTTCAGTAGTTTTCGAGAAATCTTGGCAACCGACTTTCGAAATATAATTTCGAGAAAAACGCGTTTTAAGAAATCAAGTGGCAATAAAACTGCTTTGAGCGCGCAACTTCCGAAGGGCTCTATCTTCGAAACTATTACTCCGATCGACTTGAAGATTTGGGACGTTATGCTAAAGATGTTGTAGAATAAGATTATTATCTTCGATTTTTTAAATCCGTGAAACCCATGTAACCCCTTAAGGGTTATATACAGTCAGGAGGGCTAAAAAAGCGATTTTTCAAGAGTTTTTCCTAGGAAATTTTTTAAAGTTATTAATGTATTATGGCTGATGAATATTGCTACATTAAGAAACTCAAATAACGTTTTTTTCAGTGTATGGAATTCATTTTCTTTTATTCATGTTAAAGCTTATTCAATTTTATTAAATATAGCTTAATTAGTTTTAAAAATAATGGATTTTAAATGCCCCCCCTGCTCGTTGATACATGTGCGGCATCTTATCAAAATGTTCATTACTGCTTGGAGAGTTGAGACAGGAATAGCCGCAATTGTTTCTCGAATGGATTGCTTTAGTTCATTCAAATTTGTTGGTTTTGCTTTGTAGACTTCCTGTTTGCAATAACCCCACAAGAAAAAGTCAGGTGCAGTAAAGTCAGGCGACCTGGGGGCCAACGGTATGTGGAGTTTCTGGATATCAGCTTATTGGGAACTTTTCGTTGCAATTCTATCATAACAGGCCGGGCTATATGAGGAGTTGCACCATTTTACTGAAACCACACAGAGTTGAAAGAAATTCTCATTCGGCGTAATTCTGGATAGAAAAACTCTCTCAACATGCTCAAGTAACAGTCTCCAGTAACCGTAGCAGTGTGACCGGTTTCTTCGAAGAAGAAGGGCCCGACAATGCAGCGTATGAAACTGCACACCACACTGTGACACGAAGTGGATGCAATTTCGTCTCATGGAGAATCTGTGGGTTGGAAGCACTCCATATTCGACAGTTTTGTTTGCTTATGTTGCCGTTTAAATCGAAATGGGCCTCGTCAGACATGAAAAGACAGTTCAACATGTTTCCGTCCTCTTCCACCATTTGAAGCATCTTCTGGCAAAATTCCAAGCGAATCCATTTGAATTTTATATGGGAATAAGTCCAAATCATCATAATTGACTGCAATGACTATCTGCTTATACCCATTTAGCAGATAAGCTTCTTGTCGAAACTCTTGGATTGTTTTGTATGGCAGCAGCTACAGCAGCGATTGTTTTCTCCGTCCGAACTGAAGAGTTTCGATGGTAAGGTCTTCTTTCGACTGTCCCATGCTCGGCAAAATTGTTAACAAGTCTCATTATGGTCCATCTGCTCGGAGGATTGCCGCCAAACGTGCGCCTATACTCTCGTTGAACCGAAACTACGGACTCCAGTGCGTGATAGTGGCGGACAATCCAAATTCTTGTTTCAGTGTCCCAATTATCCATTTTTGTTAAATCTAAAAATCAATCTGCAAAATAAAAAAAAAATAACCAGATTCATTAAATAGAAAAAAAGTTATTAAATTTTTTTTGGTATCGGCTTTCATCAGCCACCCTGTACATATGTATTAATTTACACATATTCTGGTAACCTTTAACTGTATTTCAATATTTTTTATTTGTAAAAGTAATAATTTTGATAGCTGAGCACACGGAAGGAAATCCTCTCAAAAAAGGCGTCTTGCGGTGACCACGATATCTTTGGACTAGATCATAAAGAATGCAGAAACCAAACGGAAATCGTTAAAGAAATGTATAATCTACTTATTAATCGAAGTAATAAGCAAAATAAAATTTTTTGCAAAAAATGGCATCCTCTCAAGAAAAAAAAAACGATTTTTGGTCAAAATTTCGGCATTAAATTGTTAATAAAAAAGAATATATTTATCGGTGAGAAAAAACCTTCTATTAATTACTAAAAAATATAGTTAAGAAGCCTGTGCTAACATTTGAGACAGATCGGTTCAGCAGTTTCCGAGAAATCGTGGACTTTAACAACGTGGTTTTGAGAAAAAAGCGTTTGAAGTTTGAAAAGCACTTTATATAGAGTAAAGAGAGCGCTCTGATGTCTCTATTCGTGTAACTTGTTTTGGATCGTTATCTTGTTGTAATCAAAACTCAGAGTCTAACTAGTTGAAGCTTATTCACACTTTTCATTAAATTTGTTTTCAGAATATTAAGTTATGCATATTTGTCCATTGTATTTACTTACTTACTTAACGGGCTCCCGACTCGGGAAGAGTCTCTGCCTGAGATACGGCAGCCTTCCATTTTCTTCGAACCTGGGCACGCTGCTTCCAGTTGACTAGACTCTAGACCAGCTGCACTGGCATCCGCGATAGCTTGATCCTTGAAACGGAGGTTCTGTCTTCCTTGTCATCTCGAACCTAGGAGCTGTGATTCGAAGATCCTCTTTGCTGGAGCATTGTTGTCCATTCGCTCGATGTGGCCGGGCCAGTGTAGTCGACTGTCGACGTGTTTATTTTTCCATTTTAGACTCAATAAATTCCATTTCTCCAACTCCTCCACTTGCCATGCACCCCCACACCATCACCGTGCTAGGTAGATAGATTTCGCTTATCGTAGGATGTTCCCTGCTTTCGCCACACTATCTTGCGTCCATTTATGCCGAAAATGCTAAATTTGCTCTCATCGGAAAAAATTATAAAAAATTATTTTAGGATTTTTCTAACAGCATCGACACAGATGCTTTAGTCCAATTAGACCATGATGTTTTTCGATAACTGAGATGCCGATAGTCGAGGAGTTACCTTCACTTGCTTTACAAAATCTCGTCTTTCTCGAGATGACAGCTTTGGTGGTCGACCGCAACGGGTCTAAGATGTGTAAATGCCTGTTGACTTAACCCTCCAGTGGGCGCGCGGTATTTTGTAACAAAAGAGGGTGCGCAGTTTTCGATCGAGACCAACTGAGTTTGAGCTCTTATAAAACCAATGCCCACCTTCACAAACTTCAGTTTGCACACTAATCAGTTAATTTTAAGAATCTATTGAAAAGGACCGACGCGACGGGCCAAAAAGAAATTATATTTATGTAGGTAAAGACAATATTTTAAAAACGGTGGTCTACGATCGTAGACAATTATGTGCGGTGGCAAAATATAAAATCTTAACAAAATTATAAGAAATAGCAGTGTGTCATGTAAGATAAGTATACATAATTTCAAAGGGCTAGAAGCAAGGATTTCAACAAATTCAACTTTGCGATAAACTCAAAACTACTGGACGGATTTAAATGCAAGACCAACTACTGGTAGTTTTGTATAGTACCGCATTCCTGAGCACTGTGGCGTGTTTCAAGCAGAAATCATGGCGATTAAAGAAGCCCTGTACCCTGCACATCCAGTACTAAATATTATTAGTGTTCTTATTACTGAGAGTACATTATTAAACCTACAGTCCCCTATTGACCAATCATTAGTTACATTCACATGCTTTAAAGCGGATGCTGTAGAATGACATGACCGATCGTTGGAATATTCAAGAGTAGTACTTTATACAGAGCCATATGAAACTCACTTAAGCGAAAAACCCGCTTAAGTGTAAAGATTCACAAATCCATGTGTATACTTACATACAAGCTACCTCGCTTAACTGAAACTCGGTTAAGTGAAAAACCCGGATAACTGGAAAAAAAATTCTTCAATTTTTTTTTCTTTGGAAAACAACTTGTCTAACTGAACAATTTAAAATCGAACAGAGCAAAAAATTTGTAAACGCGCGCTGAATTGTTTCATTTTATTTTTACCTCCATCACTGTCATCCTTTTCTCAACATGACAATTAGCAACATTTTTCAACAGTACTATTATTGCTAATTTATCAGCATAATTCATAGATAGATAGATAGATATATATTAATTTTATTTCTTGAAAATCTATTATAAATATGTACAAATTAAAAACATCAGCGGTACAAAGATAGATAATAGATAAGAAACATGAGACATGCGGTATTTTACAAATTGAAAAATAAGTAAATAGTGATGAATGCCACTTCAAGCGACTTAACAATGAAAGATACAATATTTAGGGTGGGGTGGCATAGCGAAAAAAATTATCAAAAAACAAGATTAACTTAAACAAAAAAAGTTACAACATTATAAATAAATTACAATTATGTAGGTACTTAAATTAAATTAGCATTTAAACGCATGTCAATGAATACATGAAAAACAATTGGAGAAAACAAAAAAAATATAAATCAGAATATCAGTCAATTAAACCAAAAAATCGGCAATAAATGATTCTAAATTAGCATAGTGAAAGTTAAAGAGCCAGCATTTTACATTTTTTATAAACGATCCAAATAATGAAATTGTCCTGATCGACTGTGGAAGTTTGTTAAATAACCGATAAGATGAAACAGAATAAAAATTACGATAGGCAGTGGCACGAAAAATAGGTACAGATAACAAATTAGAAAAATTACCACGTAAATTATGAAATGAAATTAAACGAAAATTACGATTTCCAGACCTCATAAACAAAGCCTTCAACACTTTGAAACAATATTAATGACGAACAGGAAGAATACTCAGGTCACAAATAGCTTTATACCATCAGCTATGTACATATTGCTCCCAGATAATGCTTAGGTTTAGATCTGAAAATATGGTATTTACATATATAGTATTTAGTACTTAAAATTAGAGTTGAACCCACTTTTAGTAAGTGCGTTGGACTACTACGCACGCTTCTCGGGTTCAATCCCAGCAAACACCTAAAAGCTTTTTCACAGTGCCACCTCTTTCGAAGGGCTGACAAGCAATCAAATAGACCAAGAGCCCACAGCAAATTTTGTGTGTGAAATATAACAGGAAAAATAGTAGATGAGATGAAAGCTGGTGTAAGGCTAATGCTATAAACGAAAGTCTTGCAGTTCATGGTCGCGGCTTTAGTGAGTAATACTATGTTGAAAATCCATGTTTTTCCAAAATTAAGATAATTGATATAACCAGTCAATGCTAGTTTTATTGTATAGAGTACTGTTATCTCATCTCAAAAATGTAGGTCCAAGACGTTTCAAGCGTGGCAAGACTTATGCCAGACTGTTTCAAAATTCAAAAAAATCAGTTTTCGAGATAATTGTTATAACCGAAATTGGCTAATGTCGCGACACTGGTCATACTCCCCAGATTACAGATCTGTGGGTCCAAGACTATTTGAACGTGGCTAACACCTTGCCAGACAGTTTAAAAATTCTAAAAAAACCTTCTCGAAATAATTATTACACCCATTAAAATACGTCTATATATTAAAAATAAATATCTCTGAGGTCACAAATATATGTACGTACATATATATGTGTGTGTGTTTATTGTTTAAACATATGTATAAATATGTACTAGGACCATACATTTTCAGTCTCATATTATTTATGCATTCACAAAAAAATCTGCTAGTACAACTTCTTTACACTAGCAATTTCGAAAAGGATTTCATATAAAAACGGAAAAATATCTTTACATATGCATAACCCAACAAAATATATGTACTTTAACATATAGACCTAAGGTATCTGGTAACGAGTAAATTTGCTCTCATCGGAAAAAATTATAAAAAATTATTTTAGGATTTTTCTAACAGCATCGACACAGATGCTTTAGTCCAATTAGACCATGATGTTTTTCGATAACTGAGATGCCGATAGTCGAGGAGTTACCTTCACTTGCTTTACAAAATCTCGTCTTTCTCGAGATGACAGCTTTGGTGGTCGACCGCAACGGGTCTAAGATGTGTAAATGCCTGTTGACTTAACCCTCCAGTGGGCGCGCGGTATTTTGTAACAAAAGAGGGTGCGCAGTTTTCGATCGAGACCAACTGAGTTTGAGCTCTTATAAAACCAATGCCCACCTTCACAAACTTCAGTTTGCACACTAATCAGTTAATTTTAAGAATCTATTGAAAAGGACCGACGCGACGGGCCAAAAAGAAATTATATTTATGTAGGTAAAGACAATATTTTAAAAACGGTGGTCTACGATCGTAGACAATTATGTGCGGTGGCAAAATATAAAATCTTAACAAAATTATAAGAAATAGCAGTGTGTCATGTAAGATAAGTATACATAATTTCAAAGGGCTAGAAGCAAGGATTTCAACAAATTCAACTTTGCGATAAACTCAAAACTACTGGACGGATTTAAATGCAAGACCAACTACTGGTAGTTTTGTATAGTACCGCATTCCTGAGCACTGTGGCGTGTTTCAAGCAGAAATCATGGCGATTAAAGAAGCCCTGTACCCTGCACATCCAGTACTAAATATTATTAGTGTTCTTATTACTGAGAGTACATTATTAAACCTACAGTCCCCTATTGACCAATCATTAGTTACATTCACATGCTTTAAAGCGGATGCTGTAGAATGACATGACCGATCGTTGGAATATTCAAGAGTAGTACTTTATACAGAGCCATATGAAACTCACTTAAGCGAAAAACCCGCTTAAGTGTAAAGATTCACAAATCCATGTGTATACTTACATACAAGCTACCTCGCTTAACTGAAACTCGGTTAAGTGAAAAACCCGGATAACTGGAAAAAAAATTCTTCAATTTTTTTTTCTTTGGAAAACAACTTGTCTAACTGAACAATTTAAAATCGAACAGAGCAAAAAATTTGTAAACGCGCGCTGAATTGTTTCATTTTATTTTTACCTCCATCACTGTCATCCTTTTCTCAACATGACAATTAGCAACATTTTTCAACAGTACTATTATTGCTAATTTATCAGCATAATTCATAGATAGATAGATAGATATATATTAATTTTATTTCTTGAAAATCTATTATAAATATGTACAAATTAAAAACATCAACGGTACAAAGATAGATAATAGATAAGAAACATGAGACATGCGGTATTTTACAAATTGAAAAATAAGTAAATAGTGATGAATGCCACTTCAAGCGACTTAACAATGAAAGATACAATATTTAGGGTGGGGTGGCATAGCGAAAAAAATTATCAAAAAACAAGATTAACTTAAACAAAAAAAGTTACAACATTATAAATAAATTACAATTATGTAGGTACTTAAATTAAATTAGCATTTAAACGCATGTCAATGAATACATGAAAAACAATTGGAGAAAACAAAAAAAATATAAATCAGAATATCAGTCAATTAAACCAAAAAATCGGCAATAAATGATTCTAAATTAGCATAGTGAAAGTTAAAGAGCCAGCATTTTACATTTTTTATAAACGATCCAAATAATGAAATTGTCCTGATCGACTGTGGAAGTTTGTTAAATAACCGATAAGATGAAACAGAATAAAAATTACGATAGGCAGTGGCACGAAAAATAGGTACAGATAACAAATTAGAAAAATTACCACGTAAATTATGAAATGAAATTAAACGAAAATTACGATTTCCAGACCTCATAAACAAAGCCTTCAACACTTTGAAACAATATTAATGACGAACAGGAAGAATACTCAGGTCACAAATAGCTTTATACCATCAGCTATGTACATATTGCTCCCAGATAATGCTTAGGTTTAGATCTGAAAATATGGTATTTACATATATAGTATTTAGTACTTAAAATTAGAGTTGAACCCACTTTTAGTAAGTGCGTTGGACTACTACGCACGCTTCTCGGGTTCAATCCCAGCAAACACCTAAAAGCTTTTTCACAGTGCCACCTCTTTCGAAGGGCTGACAAGCAATCAAATAGACCAAGAGCCCACAGCAAATTTTGTGTGTGAAATATAACCGGAAAAATAGTAGATGAGATGAAAGCTGGTGTAAGGCTAATGCTATAAACGAAAGTCTTGCAGTTCATGGTCGCGGCTTTAGTGAGTAATACTATGTTGAAAATCCATGTTTTTCCAAAATTAAGATAATTGATATAACCAGTCAATGCTAGTTTTATTGTATAGAGTACTGTTATCTCATCTCAAAAATGTAGGTCCAAGACGTTTCAAGCGTGGCAAGACTTATGCCAGACTGTTTCAAAATTCAAAAAAATCAGTTTTCGAGATAATTGTTATAACCGAAATTGGCTAATGTCGCGACACTGGTCATACTCCCCAGATTACAGATCTGTGGGTCCAAGACTATTTGAACGTGGCTAACACCTTGCCAGACAGTTTAAAAATTCTAAAAAAACCTTCTCGAAATAATTATTACACCCATTAAAATACGTCTATATATTAAAAATAAATATCTCTGAGGTCACAAATATATGTACGTACATATATATGTGTGTGTGTTTATTGTTTAAACATATGTATAAATATGTACTAGGACCATACATTTTCAGTCTCATATTATTTATGCATTCACAAAAAAATCTGCTAGTACAACTTCTTTACACTAGCAATTTCGAAAAGGATTTCATATAAAAACGGAAAAATATCTTTACATATGCATAACCCAACAAAATATATGTACTTTAACATATAGACCTAAGGTATCTGGTAACGAGTCTGCAAGTTCAGGACCATTTGGGCGCATTTTTCTCTTTTTCATACTTATTTGCTATTTTTTTTATATAATCAACCGCAGTCTGCATATGTGTACCCTTAAATACTATTAGTAACAATTATTTTTATTAACTTGTTTTGTAATTAATTACTTAAATCACAAATAGATAAGAACGAACAAACAAAAAAACATATTTTCTTCTCATTTTTTTTGTCGACACTGAAGAGGCTAAATATACAAACATTATAACGTACCTAAGCACTTGAATGTAATTATTTATTTATTTTATTTTATTTTATTCACAATGATTTAACTTACACAGTAAGATACAATATCTTTTAAGGTAGCGTAAGCTGCAGTATTAAATACTATTGCATAAAGTCAGTGATATCTAAGCAAACAATAAGCTGATTTAAAGCAACATGGAATTAAATAAAAGAAAATAAAAGTCAAGATCAAAATCAAAATCAATAAACATGTTAAAAATAAAAAAGAACAAAAAAAGATAAAAAAAAACAATGTAAAGTTTATCATCGAAGCGCCTCAAAATATTGCCTAAGTTTTGTCTTGAACCGAGTGCTACATCCTATCATCCTTATGATTTGGGGGAGGGAATTCCACAACCGAATCGCATGTACAAAAAATTGACGACTTGAAACAAGGTAGGTGTACCGTACTGGAATCAGATTACCACTTCTAGTTGAGCGGGGAAACTGGATTTTGTTATATAGGTATGGTGGTTTTCTTGTTTGCAGGATATTGTTGAGCATAGTTAATGTCCTTAAAGCGAATAGGTTTTCAAGAGTTAAACCGTATATTTGTCTGGAAAATGTGGAAATGTGATCATATCTCCGCAGACCAAAAACATACCTTGCCACACTATTGAATACAACATTAAGTTTCCTCCTGTGTATGGAATCATAATTGCTAAAGATTTCACACCCAAATAATAATAGGGGGATGAGAAGCGATTTAACGAGTATCATTCTTGTTTTGATTGGAGTAATTCTTTGGGTGGCCCATAGCATACGTAAGCCTCCATACACTCTTCCGATGGTCAATTGTATATGGTTAGTCCAGGTTAGCGCGGTGTTAAATACTACTCCTAGATTCCTTGCTGACTGAACAAACTGAATAGGTGCGTTATTAAGTAATATTTGTGGAAAATATGAAATGTCTGAAGGGTTTCTGGAGATAATCAAGCATTTGGTCTTGGACGGATTTAAACAGAGTCCATTTGATTGAGACCAGAGCAAAATCTTGTTTAGATCTTCGTTTATCTCCCAAGCTCCATTTTCAATGAGACCAAGAGGACAGCTATACCGTAGCTGTACATCGTCTGCATACATATGAAGGGAGGAGTTAAAACCAAGCGACGGGAGCTCATTGATATACATGGTGAAAAGCAGAGGTCCCAGTATTGATCCCTGAGGGATACCTCTGCTTAGCGGAAGAAATGAGGACGTTTGGTTATTTGCAACCACAGCTTGGTATCTAGACGATAATTACGAGAAATCAAGTTTCACCGAAGATGACTTGAACTGGAATCTGTCTCTAAGCTTGTTGCATAAAATACGGTGGCTGACGGTGTCAAAAGCTTTTGAGAAATCGAGGAGTGTGAGAAAAGTGACATGGTCCTTGTCCACACTCTGTCTTATTCCTTCGACTACATTTAAAAGGGCTGTTATGCAGCTGTGGTTAGGGCGAAACCCAGATTGATTTGAGCATAACATGTTTTTATCATCCAAATATACCCTTATCTGCGTATTCATAACCTTTTCAAAAACTTTGGATAAAAAGGGCAGGATGGCTATTGGGCGATTTTTTTTTTTAAAGGGGTACTGACCCGCCAGTTGCGGAGGGCACCGCGACCTAAAAGATCTATTGTACCATGAAGTCAGTTTAGGGAACCAGAAGAGGCTCAATTCTTTTGATGAATTTGAGGATCTCACTGGTGGAGATTGTACGAAGTTCCGTGGGAGTTAGAATTTCTCTGTGGAACTGTTGTCTCCGGAGGGCACAAAGTGCCCTGCAGTCACATAGGATATGTTCTGCAGTTTCGTCGCTTCCATACAAAGACGACATTCAGTTTCCTGAATAAGACCTATTTTGTTTAGGTGATATCGAAGATGGCAATGTCCTGTTAGAAATCCCACTAAACTTTTGATATCATTTCTACTCAAGAGCAGATTTTTTGTGGATTTGCTTTGGAAGGGTTTTATGGCTCTTTTAGCCTGTCGAAGACCCTGGGAATTTTCCCAATAGGAGATACACATGTTGTTTTCCCAACTTTTGATGTTAAAGTTAATAGCTGAATTTGGAATGTTGCAAAACGGCTCAGGGCCGATAAAGGATTCAGCCGAACCTTTCCTAGCCAGTTCGTCAGCTTTCTCGTTTCCATCAATACCCTCATGACCGGGCACCCACCAAAGTTTGACTTTGTTTTTATGGGAGAGGTCTTGGAGAGTATTGAAGCAGTTCAGGACTGATTTGGAGTCAAACAGGTTTGAGCCTAGTGCTCTTAAGGCTGCTTGACTATCCGTGAGTATATGGATGAGGACACCTTTTATTCCCGATTTGAGGATGACGTTGGCGCACACTTGAATGGCATGAATTTCCGCTTGGAATACACTGGGAATTTGTCCCATAGGTATTGATATTCTAGTGTTTGGTCCAAAAATACCAGCACCCACCCCGGTGTCCATCTTTGATCCATCCGTATACCACTTGTTACCTTTAAGGTCTGATGTAGGATTTTTATATTTCCATGCTTCACGGCTAGGAATCACTATGTCGAACCTCCTGCCGAAGCATAAAGTTTTTGGTAAGCGGTCATTTACCGCGCAGATCATGTCAAGCTCTGGGATTTCGGATAGAAGATTCACCTGATCTGTGTGATCTATGCGGTTTATCTCTCCCGTTTGTAGTAGTCTGACAGTGCTGCTGATTGCCAACCTTTTTATGAAAAGGTGGAGTGGCGTTAAACCAATGAGTGCTTCTATAGCTGCTGTGGGGCATGTGCGCATAGCGCTTGTAGTGCCGAGGCATGCTAATCTTTGTAGCTTTTGAAGCTTTGAAATGGTGGATTTTTCTTTTGTTTTGTACCACCATACTACTGATGAGTATGTGATGATAGGTCGTATCATTATTGTATATATCCAATGTGTGACCTTTGGGGTTATTCCCCAGGTCTTACCGTACATACGACGACAGGCCCACATGGCTTTTGTTGCTTTGGTAATTTTGTAATTAACGTGTGAGTTCCAATTCAGTTTTTTGTCGAGAACCATACCTAGATATTTAACTTCATTGGAATACTCGATAGTAGTGTTATTAAGTGATATCTGGTCTAGACTCAGATTTCTTTTGCGGGTAAAAGGTACAAGAATAGCCTTACTGGGGTTAATTGAGAGATTTTCTTTAGTGCACCAGTCATTCACTATCTTGAGAGCTGTTTGCATCGTATTGCAGACGTCTTTAGCATTATTTCCTTTTATGGTGATGACTAGGTCATCGGCGTAACCAATTGTATGGTGGCCAAGGTTACTGAGCTTGTCAAGTAAGTCATCAATGACTAGAGACCACAGAAGGGGTGATAGTACACTTCCTTGTGGACAGCCTTTTGCAGCTGAAACTGTGACCGAGGATTCCCCAGAGGATGTGGAGATTTTTCGGTTTTCGAGCATCGCTCTAACCCATCGGTTAGTAGGATGGTCAATACCCTTTCTGGACATAGATTCTGAGATAGAGTCATATCCGGTATTATCGAAGGCACCTTCAATATCTAGGAATGCACATAGTGCGATCTCTTTGTGATGGAAAGCCTCTTTGATCTGTGTTACCAGATTTAAAAGAGCACCTTCCGTGGATCTTTCTTTCCTGTAAGCGTATTGTTGTGGGTGCAGAGGTGAATTTCTATCTAGAAAGTCTCTAATGTGTATATCGATTAGTCTTTCCATAGTTTTGAGAAAAAACGATGTTAGGCTAATGGGTCGATAGGATTTAGGTAGCTTACTCGGTTTGTCTGGTTTGGGGATAAAAACTACGTTGACCTCCCTCCAAGCTTGTGGGATGTATCCCCAATTGAAGCTAGACCTAAATAATGCGGTTAAAGTTGGTAAAATCTGGACCAGACCTTTTTGAATCAGAGCTGGGAAGATTCCGTCTGTACCAGGTGCCTTGTAGGGTTTAAATGAGCTTATGGCCCATTTAACTTTGTCTAAACTGAACATTTTTCCAGATAGGCTGTTAATTCTGTTGATGTAAGAGAAGCTTGTGGCCTCAGAATTAACAAAGGGTTGGTTATTTATTAGAGTCGATCCTGGGAAATGAACCTTGAGTAAGGTTTTTAAAGTTTCCTGTCGACTCGCCGTATAGGTACCATCTTCCTTAAGCAGGAGACCTAGGCTATTTGAACAATCTTTGGAGAGAGCTTTTTGGAGACGTGCGACCTCTGGTAGCTTTTCTAGGTATTCACAATTCTTTCTCCATGTGGCTCTCTTAGATTTTCTCAATTCCTTATTGAAGTTGGTAAGTGCGGACTTGTAAAGATCCCAATTACCGGTGCGTTTTGCTTTGTTAAAGAGTTTTCTCACCATTTTTCGCAGGTTTTCTAGCTGAGTATTCCACCATGGTACACACCTTTTAACCAGTTGGTGTTTTACTTTGCAGCTGCTTTTAAATGAAGAAATTATAGCTTCATTTAACTGATCGGCTACATCATTAATGTCTCCGATAGACAGAATAGATGAGGGCAGTGTATCAGTTTTGATAGCGAGGTTTTCTCGATAAGTCTTCCAGTTCGTCAATTTTTTCATATATCTGGTCTGACTTGCATCGACGCTGCACCTTATATTGAATCTTATGTGCATATGATCCGATAAAGATGCCTCATCTGATACGTGCCAGCCTTCGATATACGAATGTAGAAAGGGAGACGAGAGTGTAAGGTCCAGTACCTCACCTCTCAGTGAATTTACGAAAGTGGGTTTGTTACCTCTATTACATATAAGTAGGTTATTACTAATAATATATTCAGAAAGTGACTCACCCCTTTTGTTGTTGTCGCTGCTACCCCAGATGGTGTTGTGGGCATTGGCATCGCATCCCAGAACGAGATGCCAGTTGCGACGGCGGCACTCTTCGATCAGCTCCTGTACCGGAACAGGGGGGACCGCATCAATGTCTCCGGGAAAGTAAGCGGAGGCACATACGAACTCCTGAGGCCCATTTTCCTGAGGACTTTCGATTATGGCTGCCACTAGGTCTCTTGTGTTGAAATCTGGAATGAGAAGATATTTAATTTTGGAGCTGATCAGTAGAGCAGCCCTTGGTCTAAAATCTCCTCGGGCATATTCTAATTTTCGCTCACTGTTATTGAGGCCAAAAATCTTACCCTTAATAGCCCAAGGTTCCTGTATGAGTCCGAGGGCGATGTTCTCTCGAGCGCATCGTTGGATAAAGGTGTCCGAGGCACCTTTAGCGTGGTGCAGATTTCACTGCAACACCTTGAGTGGAGCCATCATTGTCTGCGGCTGTACTCAGGATTCCGCATGCGGTTTGGCTTGTTGTCGCCTCTCCGCCTCACGGAACCCTCGTTGAGGGAGTGGCCCCTAGGTCTCGCTCCCGTAGCGTGCGCTACCTTGTTGCCTGTGTGCTTCCTCGGTAAGGGTACCGGAACCCTACTATTGGGTCCACGTGCAGCTGTTGTGGGTGGCTTCTGGTTGCTGGTGGTGGGGGGCTCCCGTGCTCTCTCACGTTCAGCTGATGTGTGTGGTTGATGTTTGCTGGTGGTGGGGAGCTCACGTGCTCTCTCACGTTCAGCAGTGGTATTATTTCCACTATAAGTCGTTTGTCCTTTCGACAGACGTTTGGTGTTAGGTTTGGCAGCTGAGGTTTTGTCGTGGCTCTTGAGAATGAGCTTCAGCTTGCCGAAACGGTAGTTTACATGACCGTTTAGGTCATTTAGCCGTTTCATTACGCTATCATTAATAGCAAAGATCATGTGGACGAGATCTTTCTCTTCCACTCTTTGTAGGACTCTCCAGGTTCTGGTGATGAGACCGGAGTTCTGTGCGTCCAGAGACGCAAGTATCTTCTCGCTGGCTAGCCCGATACTTTGCGGAAAGAACCCCCTTATGATATGTGGTTTCGGGAATGAATCCTCCTCCACTAGTATCACGTCCAATCCGCATTTCTCCTTGATTTTTGGGAAGTTGCTCCTCATCCACTTAGCAGTGGTTTCATTGGAGCAAATGAATTGGAGCCAGCCAGCCCTATAGCTGGAGCTGTCAAAAGACGGCTTCACTTCTTCGTCTCGAAGCTCGATCGTCACATCGATTACACCCTCTTGTATACGAGCCATTTGCTCTACACTTAATGGGTTGCAATCAATGTCCGTAGGCACTACACCTAGCCTGACACGACCCACTATATTGCTATAGGGAGTTTTATCGACCAGAGTGTCTCCAGTTCGGACTCTCTTTGCTTCTGACGTTGGTGGGGTGGAGTCATCAGATCGGGTTCGTTTAGCATCTGTGCCATTGTTGTCGATCTTGGCAGTGGCAATCACAAGAGCACGTTCCCTTGAGTTGCCTTGTTTCAAGGCTTGTTTGAACCGTCTCCTCTCCGAAGGTCGAAGTCTAATGTAACCAGTAGATTTCAGAGACTCATTATCCGAATCTATGGTTACGTCGTTGGTGACGGATGGTGCAGCTATCTCATCCGATAGCATGCTAATTGTGTCTTCGCACAGGGTGTCTGAGTCCGAGTCACTCAAAAGGGACTTATTCCCTTTCTCGCTTCTCATATCAGCGTCATCGTTGGCAGCAACAGTCCCACTGACGGTTTCAGCTGCGGATTGCACGAGTGCAGCCCTCGAAGTTGATGGTGTTATAGAGTCATCAGTCTCTATGAAGTTTGTATTTATAAGATCTATTTTGATTCCCACGAGTAATCGGGATAGGAAGGTCACCTCTCAGCAGAGCCCGTTTTGCTGAGAAGAAGGCTGGGGGTTAATTCGGATTTCGCCCGGTGTCCGAAGTTCGCAAACTAGAGACTAAGCACTCTCTTAGCCATGCATCCCTTGGCGTTTGCTGTTCCACCTTGGATTAGAGGATTTTTGTGGATTACCCAAGGAGTTGACCTTCTCCCCGCCCGCTATGTTAGCCAATCCACCAGAAGAAAACATGATTCAACTGGATGAATTGTTACCGGTAGCCACCACGTGGAGGTCATAGCTGGACTTCCGTGGGTACAATAGTTACGGCACGTGTAACATAAGTTACTACATGTTATCCCCCTATTGCACACCACAGCAGGCTACCAACTATTGGGCGATACTCATTACGATTTTTTGGAACTGGAATGATTTTTGCTCTTTTCCAAATGGTGGGAAATACCCCAGTCATTAGTATCGTATTAAAGAGATGGGTTATGCATGTTAAAGTGTAGGGGAGGGTAGCCTTCACAAATACAGGGTGAATGTCGTCAAATCCAACAGAATTAGATTTTATGGATAAACAGAATTTAAGGACATCCTCTTCATTAACGGCGGAAAAGCTAAAGCCCTCAGAACTAAAATTTTCAGCTTCCAAAAAACCTGAAGAACTTGAGTGGACTGAGCTATCATTTAGATCAAAGGATGAGAGTGACGTAAAGTTCTTATTCAGCTCATCACAATCAATATTGTTATTTGAATTATTGTTCGTACGCTTACCAACACCTATATCCCTTAGATTCTTCCAAAGCCTATGACCAGCCAGAGAAGGATTAAGTCGAGAAGAGTAAAAACGCTTTTTAGATTCCCTGATCTCAAGTACAACTTTATTTCTCAAGTCGGCATAAGCCCTACGAAATACTTCAAGTCTAAAACGTTTCCAGGTGGTATAGGCAATGTTCCGTTTAATAATTAAAGTTTTTATGTGGTTGTTAAACCAGGGATGGTCCTTGTGTCTCAAGATTTTTGTTTTATAAGGAACATGCACATTAAAAAGATAGTTAATATTACCCTGAATAAACGATACTTGATCATCAACAGATACCATTGCAGAAACTTGAGACCAATCAATCGACCTTAAGTCATATTCTAAAAGACTATAATTGATGTTTTTAAAATCCCTGAAACTAAAACTATTGCTTGTGGCAATAGGTTCGTACTGAAAAGTAAGGTGCAAAAGGTCATGGTGAGAAAAACAGGAGGCAGATAGTTGGTCAAAGTGAAGAACTTTGTTCAGGTGGCTTACAAAAAATACATTAAGTAGTGTACATGAATCCTTGGTGAAGTGAGTTGGAGTTGATGTATTTACTGATGTATTATTTGGTTTTATTTTGGAACTAAGGCTCTACTGGAAGGTGGCAGAGAACAGGAAGGCTTTAATACCTTACTGCTAACCGATGAAAACAAAACTTCGCTGGAAGCGGTATAAAAAGGTCTGCTTTAAGTTCTTCCTGATAACCTATGAAATAAATGCTTCTCCAGAAGGGTTATAGGAAGGCCTACTTTTAAAACTTCCTGGTAACCCCTGAAAGAAGGCCTGCAAAAGGAAGCGAGATGGTAAGCGCTTGCTCCCTATGACATCGCAGTCAAGCTCAGCCAGAATTCATTCAAAAAATATTTTGAACAAATGAAAAAATAAAAATAAATTGTTAAAATTTAAAGTGACTAAGAACTAGCTAACTGCAATTCCTGGATTGACATGCCTGCCTCAGAGATAGATTTTTTTTTAAATATTTAGACACATTTCAATGGGTATAATAATTATTTCGAGAAGGTTTTTTTAGAATTTTAAAACTGTCTGGCAGGGTGTTGGCCACGTTGAAATGGTCTTGGACCCACAGATCTGTAATCTGGGGAGTATGACCAGTGTCGCGGCATTAGCCAATTTCGGTTATAACAATTATCTCGAAAACTGACTTTTTTGAATTTTGAAACAGTCTGGCATTAGTCTTGCCACGCTTGAAACGTCTTGGACCTACATTTTTGAGATGAGATAACAGTACTCTATACAATAAAACTAGTATTGACTGGTTATATCAATTATCTTAATTTTGGAAAAACATGGATTTCAACATAGTATTACTCACTAAAGCCGCGACCATGAACTGCAAGACTTTCGTTTATAGCATTAGTCTTACACCAGCTTTCATCTCATCTACTATTTTTTCGGTTATATTTCACACACAAAATTTGCTGTGGGCTCTTAGACTAAAATGCATCATTCGTCAATGAGCTTCTCAACTCCCCATTCGGAGTCGACGAAAAATTGTAGGTCCCTTCCATTCGTGCAAAAATTGAATACGCAAACACAAATTGTTGCGTGCTCCTCGCGAACTGTAGCACCACCTAAAGTAAAGTATTACCGTACTTACTGTCCAGAGAACTTTTTTCGCTTAGTTTGACATTCAAGCCCATTCACCACAAGAACAATCTCAATGAGAATTTTTGAGAAGCGAGACTTAATTAAATTTACAAACAAATACAAACTGTATTATCATTCAATTGCCGTTAAATCGTACTATCATTTTATTTAATTTCGAATGTAAAATATTCACTAGCAGTCTCTCCTGTAGGTCATGGATTTATTTTCACCAGGTTTTGACACTCTCTTTAATTTACGGTTGATTGTCATTCTCGCGTCCTTTTAACATAAATTTCTTTCGGTGTGTCCATCACATTATACTACTCGTACATTCCAAGCGATTGCTTGTTTGTTGTTGTTTTCGAGGTGACAAAGGTGACCTATCCATTTCCGCACGTTTAATCTGGGTCACTAATGGATTTTTTCTCACTATTGAAAATAAACACTTTGGTGTTCGTGACTTGCCTTGCCGCAGTGTTGACGGCCGGCGATAATCCTTAGAAGTTTTTTTCCATTTTAAATCATTTCTGACTTCTTCCAGTCGTGCCTACAATTGATTTTATCTCTGGTATCGCCATTGTTGTTACGTAGGGAACGTACTTCGGTGGCAAATGTATTCAGGTGCATTACGATTTCGAGTATTTACTGGATTTTTTCTTTTGCGTAGGTATGCATTAAGCTTGAAACGTTTTTCAATTAAAGGGTTAGAAAAGGTAGTAAGATTTGAATTCATCATCATCATATGAATATGTATGTACCTATGTATAATCGAACATTCAAACATATAGCTATAACCTCTATGTCTTTAATCGCTTTCTTTACTTTATAGATACCTAAAACAAAGATATAGATGTAATAAAGCATTCTTTCTAATTGCCTATCACACTTTTGAGCCTGTTACCAGTTTATGGGTCTTAATTGTAGGTAGGTACAACTTCTAATTTCTGTATAATGTTTCTATAAATCTGCTTACAAAATATGCCTGTTTTACTATGTGGACTACTATATTATGTGAATCTAAACTGGACCCCAGACTCTCACAACCATTCGAAGTTCACGTGTTATAATTCTGCTGAATAGAAGTTACTGAGCCCTTCCGTCAGATTGACAATAAACCAAATGTTTACACCAAGATCAATTCTGGAAATACCAATAAATTTACAATCCAAGTTTACCTTCTTTTTACCAATTTCAAAGCCGCATCTTGAGCTCGACACGACTCACTGGCCGAACACAATGGTGAAGCTGCAGTTGATGTATGCAGCGCTGTCAAAGTTAAAATACACATAAACCCTATAGCGCGAACACAATGCAAAGTTACAGCTGTTGTATGAATATACATATATGCTGAAGCGCAAAGTTGAGCCAAATTAAACTTTCGAACGTGCTGCTGCTACTTTCCATTGTGTTCGGGCAGTTACGGGTTTGTAAATACGCTACAACTAATCCAACTGTAGCGTATGAAATTTGGAAACAACTGCTTTGAACGTTTGCAAACATGTGTACCGAATTTCGATAGGGATTCAGCTGCTCGAATACGCGGTAACATCTATCTCTACCAGCTGCTGCTCTCGTGTAGCCTTTCCACGAATGGAAGTCGTGAAACAAATGGGTTCAAAACGCCTAATTTGGAAGACAAAATACATGCTCTGACAAAACACTGATCCTGCGACCCTGTTAATTCTGCTACATTTTACCGATTAGCGGAAAATAAGCAGGAAAACAGAGCAAATATTGAACACACTCGAGAGGAAAATTCTTCTCGAAATTTAGTTTCATATGCAACGACGGTGAATGGAGGATACAACCCGCACTCAGTGAACTGTTTCAAGGTGTGGATGCAACCAAAAGAATCCTCGAATCACAACTATAGATTTTAGACGATACGAAAGACCGATTGATTCGGGGCAAATTGATTACAATTCATTCGACCGAACTTCCTGAGCATCCACTTTTTTTTGATTGAATGTTTTACGACTTAAGAACAAGTGCTGTGTCTTTTCGCCGAAACGGTACCCGAATTCAGCCAAATTAAAATGGGGTCCGTTAATATGAGTAGACTTGCAGATACATTACGTACACCCTGAATGAAAATAGCGCCTATGAGAAACAGTGATAACCTTATTTCAATATTATTATTTTTAACGTAATTCACACACTATTTTGTGTAGTGTCAGCAAGAAGTTACCTTCTTTCCAAATTAGACCACTATCACCCACATCTATCTCTAACTTTTTCATATAACAATCACAATCAAATTCTCTAATCTGCACTGAACCAAAAAGGTACGTAAATACAATAAAAAAGTTAATTCGGACAAGAACATTTTTATTAATAAACAAACGCGTTTATTGTGACAATAAAAGCGTTTTATTAATATAATAAACGTTTATTAATACTAGCAAGAGTGTGTTAATTCTGTTTATGAATTTTTTTAATTTTTAAAAAACTTGTTCGTTGTGCCAATGAAATAAAACCTTTTTTCAAGTACAAGTTTCTTGAGCCAATGAACAATTTTATTGATTGAACGAAATGCATTCATTGGACAACGAAACATTTTATTGAATTGATAAGACATTTTATTGAATTGATAAAACATTTTATTAAAATGATAAAATATTTTATTGGATCAATGAAACTTTTTATTAAAATAATAAAACATTTTATTGAATTTATAGAACATTTATTGAGCCAATAAAAGTTTTGTTTGATTTAATAAAAATAGTTAATTGATATAATAAACTCATCCGAAGCCCTAAAATACTGGTTCTTCTAGCTTATCGAAACTTTATACTTACTTTTTTATATTTTCCGGGGTTGCTCCTCTGAAAATTAAAATGAATAAAAACAATTATATATTTTAAATCAATTTATTTTTTATTCGTTATTCACGGGCAATAAATTGGTTTTTGCACAGTTTTGTTTTCTTTGGTTTTTTTTAAATAAAGATTTTCAATGAAATTAAAAAAAAACTGGAAGAGAAAATTTGAAATAAAAAAGAAAAAATGTCTTAAAACATATACACATAGCGAAAGGGCTTCTGATAATGAAATTAAGTTTTTGAATGGAAACTGTACCCCATTAAAAACTAAAAATGGTTAAAGCTGCGAGAACATCTTCTCGTATTACCACGATAAAAAGTTGATTTTCTGCTCTCCGGTTCAGGAACTCGATGTGGCCTTGAATATCCTTGCAACGAATGAAAACGTTTCCTGGGAGTCTTTTATCGTATATCTTATCCTGCGTCTATTGCCTTCGTTGTCCACTTTCACTTCAAAATTCTAATAAACATACAAATAGCGGGAAATAAAAAAATCGCTTTAAAGTCAATCACCCTTTAGTGTTTAGTTCATTAATTTATATTAATTATACGTAGACTTACCCGAATATTTTGTTCTTTTTTTTTTAACAAATTTAACACTTTTTAGTTAGTCATTTTCTTTATTTAAGTTTTCATGTAGATTATAAGTCTATTTTGTCACTTTGTCCACAGAATTATTAAAAAACTACTTTTCGATTCAGTTTTATACAAAGATGCTAACTGGTTCACGGAAAACACTAGAATGTCTAAATGGCACAGTTGCAAAAGCGTTAGTTCGCTTATATAGGTACAGTTTCTTACAAAAATCAAAAGGTTATTAGTTGGGGCAAGTTATTTTGATAACTGCTTTATTATTTTAATAAAATTGTTTATTAATATAAGCAATGAGTGCATAATTTTAATGAACATTTTTATTAAAATTTAATAAACTTGTTTATTACCTCAACGAATGCATTTATTAAGCAGAAAGAAAAAAAAAATGCTTCACCTAACAAAAGATTTGCTTGGCACAATGTATGAATTTATTGTGCCAATAAATATATTCTTAGAAGCAAGCAATCGATTATTGATTTTTCGAAATCGTTTTTTAATAAACTGTGTTTTATTGGTCCAACGAACTATTTATTAAATGAGTATTATCAAAATAATATTTTTTCGTGGTATTAACAAAAGTTTTATTGAGACAATAAAAAATGAGTTAATAAACAGTGTTTTTTGATATTACGAACGATATGTTTTTCAGTGTTCAACATTCGCAAAGCAGACTTTGGTAAACTAAACGATCTGCTCAGTAACGCCAACCTCAGCCTTATCTTCGAGAATGCTCCCATTACTATAGATAACGCTCTTACGTTGTTCTACTCCAAAATATTTGATTTGTTTACCCAATCCGTCCCTTATATGCCGCAGAAAAACTCATCGTCTTCCCCACCTTGGTACAATACCGAGTTGCGCTCGCTTCGCAATAAACGAAACAAACCGTGGCGCACGTACCTTAACTCTTGTTCTGTTCCTGATGTTTCTCTGTGAATGTCCTTACCACGACTATTTAGACCGAATGGAATCAAATCTAATTTTGGACCCCAAACGCTTCTTTCATTTCATCAATGCCAAAAAGAAATCTGATAGCTATACATCTTCTTTGAAATTCAACGATACATTTGTCAGACAACCCTACCATAAAAGCAAACTTATTTGCTGATTTCTTCAGCCAGTCGTTCACGAACCACGTTGTTGAATCCGATATTGACTACTTTTCGTTCATGACTAACTGTCATTAAACTTCATTAGCTTCGCTTCATATAACCTCGGCAAATGTCATAGAAAAGATGAGTAATCTCAAACCCGATTTCTCCGCTGGACCCGACGGTGTACCTGCCATCGCGATGGCAATGCATCGTCTTGAAAAAATATGCGACTAATCTGTTCCAATCTCTCACGACTCTCTTTCATCTTTCTATCTCACAGGGAGTTTTCGTTAAATTCTGGAAGAGCTCTTACATAATCCCCCTTGTAGGTAAAATGATAAAGAAAGAAGCAATATAGCGCACTGTATTCAGCAAGGACTTTATTCTCCTTCTGCCACAAAAAGTACTTAGCGAGCGTTATAGGGCTGTAGCTTAGAACTTTTATGGTATTTAAGGAGTGTATTTCTGCATGGATTTAATACTTGATAAATTAAACTTATAGCAGAGCATTCTTATATGGACGAGTATAATATCTTTAGTACCAATACGTCGGTTCAATCTTAAGTAAGCTGGCGTTGTAATGCGTGTCAAAAATGACCGCGAGGTCCTTAACCTTAAAAGAACGACTAAATGTAGATAACATTGGAACAATACTTGAGGCTGGGAGATCGAGAGTTAGATAAACCTTCACAGTTAGCTAAACTAAGTTCTAAACTATTTTTGGTACAATCAACAAACAAGTTGATTCCATGAACCCACTTTATCTAAAAGTATTATTTTTCTTTTACCGTTTTCCCGAAAAGCTTTAGTATTAATATGACCTTATAACCTTACCTCACTCTGAAATTTCATTTCCTTAGAAAACCCTGAAGATTTTATTTTAGAATTGTAGAATATCCGAAACGTTTTGCTACTAGGCTTAATTTTTGATTCTATAGGAATAGAGGCCCATGTACATATGCGCATATGTAGCTCCGATAGAGGAATCTAAATTAGAATAAGAATAAAACCACGAGAGTTTAGGGTCTGCTGTTTTCTTTAGAGGGGGCGGGTATGTAAATTTAAAAGGCAGAATTTAAAACTTGTTTGATGTAGGAGAGCCTTTAACCATTTCTATTTTAAGGTTTCGTCCTTGCTCAGATAATGCTTCGCTTCTTTGTTTCTGTTGTTGATTATCTGATTTTGTTCGTAACTCCAAAATACTTGGATTTTTGTTTATTAATTCACGTCTTGAACATCTAATTCGTCCGTTAAAAAATCATTTACTTTCCTTAGGGCCACAAACCGCTAATCCCCAAGACAAACAAAAGTACAATTTAAAATTTAAATTCTCTTTAGGTGAGTTTAGTGAGTTCGCCTGTTAAATGTTTTATCGCTGAGGCGCCTTTAAAACTTTCACCACCTTTCCACCCAGGACAATTATTCCGTATTCCGACCAGCATACAGCCAGCCGTAAATGGGTACTATGCGTTGCCATTGTTTTGTACAAGCAGATATGATTTTGTTGGTTTTTTTTTCTTATGGTGGCAACCGGTGACTTGATTTGGCTGAGACCAGAGCAAACTGAAAGGGGCCTTTATTTGTGTTTTCTTAATAAATAAGTCTACAATAGATAATGGTATATCAATATTGGTTGTATTACATTTTCTCATGTCAGCGAAAAATAAGGATCTGGAAGCAACATTTGGTTCCAAGCAAAATTAACGGTATAGATACTTATCCTTTGTGTGATTTTTTTAGGTTTAAATAAAGTTTTAAAGGAAGATATGAAGAGGCGAACTTCGGCATCGGTCGAAAACAAAGTGTAAAAATATTAAAAAAAATATTTATATTCGTACTTATTTCAAAAATACCAATATTTCTACTCATGTGTTAGCTTTTCCCCCAAAAGTTAACTAAACAAAAGTTTTGATTTAATAACTGGGTGAATTCAAAGACATTCTCCAAAGAAAAGGTTTACTAGGAATCAGCGCAAATCATAAGTGCTGCATTCAGATTAAGGTACATGTGTGCTAAGCATGTGGAATGTTGCGGGTGTGAGGTGACACACCTTGCTAACTTTTCATCTTAAATGCTAGCACCTTTTAACCTTTGTTTCAATGCGAAATTAATACACGTTTAGTCAGCGCGACGGCTACCCGGGTACCCCTTTGTATTTTCTATGGGCTGAGACAAATATAGGCAGAGTTATGTATATAAAGGGAAAGAAGCATTATCTAGAGTGAATTCAACTCAGTTCAGAATCTATATTTAGAAAATTTCTGTTTATTTCAACTGATTTATCCATTTTTTGAGCTAGAATGACATTTTTTGTTTATAGTCGTGTAATGCTGGTCGCAGATTGGCTTTTCGCAAAAGTTGCCGCGTTTTCTAGTTTTTTGCCTGGGTTTACGTTGCTCCGAGCAAACACGGCATGCTCCTTGAATTTTGAGTCGTCCATCGGTTCCTGTGATGTTATCGGTACTGGTGATGCAGGTGTGCACGAACGTATGTTCTCACCAAGCATAGCTTCAATGCTATTTTTTGTCTTGAAGTTGTGGTAAATAAGATGATTTTTGAATCATCCTTGAATATTTAGCATACAAAGCTGCTTTCCCAGCTTTGCAGGAATTTGCGTCGGTTATCCTTTCTAATTACAGCTTCCTTGTTATGTTGAGTACGAAGAAGGTACGCCGCCAATGCGTATATTATCAAACATGGCAACTGTGCCATCATTTTGCTGTAAAATGACTAACCATTTTGTACATTACATCAATACCACCTTTAGAGCTATTGTAGTATTTTATGATGCCTGGCCTTGGCTTATGTTTATCATCCGATATAGCATTGTCGTGGTGCATTGTGGATACAAGATTGATGGAACTACATATATTTTTTAGAGACGTTGGAAACGATGGCTTCGTTTCCCATGAATCCAAATACAGACGATTGGGCTGTACGTGATCTACTTTTCAGTATTTGTTTTGCGATGTGAGCTTTATTAGCACGTAAGATTCTAACAAACGTTAGATTTTTCTGAGAAGATAATCGGCGAGATCCAAAAAAGTAAAAAAGTAGTGCATTGTAATATTACAGCCAGATCCTTCGTATTGACGAACCAACCCTTTTCTCCACTATCAAATCTAGCCTACAAATCTCGAATCGGTACAGCTTTGTCTTCTATCACTCAATGAATTCGCTTTACGCAGTTTTCAAATCGGATAGATCGATTTATGGCCCGAAACCTATTGATGCTCATAGTAGCTACATATGTATATAAAGGCAATGCTGTTACTTTCCAGAGCTCTACTAATTGTTCATAATTGAAATGATGAGTGCCAGCTGTTATCAATATTTCAAGATAGCCATTGGGCTCCTGCAATGTATATATCCTTCAAACTTTAGGCTCCCGCGTAGGATTGTTCACGTTTATTCCGCTGAAAATTACTTATAATTCCAATTTGATATTACTTACACCAAAAAATATACACATATGAGCTTCAAAAGCATATGATTCAATGTGTGATAAATAATAAAACACCGTAACACAAATGTTTACGTTGAAACATGTTCGGACGGGAAAAACATATACGAACCAGTACAATATAAGTAGGGGTACCCGGGTGTACTTCGCATATCCGTATTAGCGTTGAAAAATAAATTTTATAAAATTAATGGATTATATTTATTTTAAATTGAGTAGGCTATTCGAAGCAGAATTAAATTTCAAGAAGGTACTGAAAATATTGTTATGTAGTCCTTTGGACGAAATAAGTTTTATATTGGTTCAGTAATCAAAAGGATACCCGGGTACCCTCGAATTGATACGAAGGTTAAAGCCAAAGAAAAACGGAACTGGAAATGAAATACAGAAAAATGTATTGGCTTATTTTAGGGAAGGATTAACTACAAACAGTGTACAATAAGCTTTTATTATACCAGCAATTACTAATGCCAGTGAGCACCGTGGTATAGTGGTAAGTGCGTTGGACTACTACGCAATACTACCCGGGTTCAATAACCAGCCAACACCTAAAAGTTTTTTCGCGGTGCCATCTCTTCCAAATGTCTGACAAGCAATCAATGAGTATCATTTGTCAAGAAGCTTCTCAACTCGCCGTTCGGAGTCAGCAAAAAACTGTAGGTCCCTTTCATTTGTGCAAAAATATAGTAAGCACGCACAAATGGTTACAAGGAGCAGGCACTGGTTCACTCCGAAAATTAACTCAAAAAAATCAAATCCGTTGGGACCGTATTACGACGGTGCCTAAGCCGAAACGTTTCCTTTTAGACATTTAATTTCACTGCAAAATTTTAAGATTATTAGTAACCACCACGGCCACGGCCACCAAAGTTCTTAACTTTGCCCTATTTAAACCAAGCGTTAACTTGGTCCTTTTGTGGTCTAAGCTCAGCTAAAGAGCCTTGGTCGCCCTATGCCTCTCTATTCTTGACCATCTGTGGCCCGCCATACTTAAAATGTTGTTTATTTAATTTTGCGCTGATATCAGTGTCCCTTCCTTTCTTGCTAATTCATCTGCAAGTTCATTACTATCTACACCAGAGTGTCCCGGTACCCATTATAATTGGACCCTGTTAATTCTGAGACATCCTCCTTTGTCGATTTAACGACGCACGATTCTAGTGCTCTGAGCGCGGACTAACTGTCGATGTAGATACTGATATATCCTTATCTAATATCAGCTTCGTCCCCAAGAGCTGCGCCGCTTTCAGAACTGCTAGAAACTTTGCCTGAATGACACTGCATGCGCCCGGAAGTTTTAGAGATGTGTTTAGCTCAGGATCTCTTGAGTAAATACCGGAACATGTGCCACTGTCGGTTTTCAACCCATCCTTGTAGACCGCAACGAGTTTTTCCCCAGTCCAGAAGTAGGAGAATGTCATCCATTTTATTGAATTTTAAGTTCATTAATAATTTTCTAAAATGCGTGTGTTTTTATTTTGTAAAGGTGCGGAAGTTCGATTCGGATCACTCTTACTCTTACTATGTAGAAGAAATTATTTATTTTTACTCCGTGCTTTTGTATTTTTAAGTAATACGAGTATAAGTACCTGTCCACTGGTGCGGTAATTGAAATTAAGGCCACTTTAAAGTAAAGCAAAATTATAATTGATTCTATACCTTCACTAAAAAAAAAACATTATCGGTTGATGTACTTATTTACGTTGATTTCAATAAATAAATATTTCATTGAATACCGTCACACTCCAAAGGGCAACGGAAACAAAAAACAATCAATTCAAGACTTTTCTGTCGAAACGAGTCCTCGAAACGAGCATGTACTGAATTTTTAATATTGCCCCAGTGAATGATGAATTGATTAGAACGTATGTACATACTAAGCATATCCGCTGGCTTGAATTTATTAGATCACACCGAAGCTTTGTGTTTCCCCAAAAAAAAAAAAAAAAAACAACGGCTGGTTAACCCACACAAATTTACTATTTGCAACAAATCCACCTTCACATTTCTAAACTATTTCCACCTTGTAGAGATATCTACATACATATATGTATTTCAAAGAAACACTATGGCTTTTTTTTTTTGTTTCTTTTCAAAACGAATGCACATAAAACAAATTTCAAGGTATGTCCGTTGCCGATGCCCGAATTTCAGCACACTGCACAGGGAGAGCACTCAAAATTGCATGTAGATACATACGTTACGTATATAGGTATTAATTTAATTTCATACGCTTTTCGTACACATTCTTGGTCGATCCAACGTGTGCAGCAATTGCACGGATACTTGCATCTGTATAACCAGTGCACCGCTCCAATGGCACGTTGGCAGTTGACTGTACCTCAATTACGCTGCGAAGAAAAGAAAAGAAAAATCCAAACAAAAACAAATCCAAGACATTAGGATTGTACTGCATATCGACGTTGTCGTCGCGCCGTCGATTGCTACACACTGTGCGATCCAGTCCATTGATTAGGCGCTGCAACGCCCAACAAATTGCCCACATTTGAGTTTGCCGATTAAAGCAAGACAACATAGCTGAACTGCATAGGTAAAGCTCACCTAGGAGATTCAAAGGCGGAACGATAATCAAACGTAAGAATGACACAAAACTATTTGGATGTCGTATCTACAGTGAGTCTGTGCGAAGTTAATGGAGGAAACATTTTTTTATGCATTTTGCCAGCAAATAGATTTAATTCAGAGTTACTGTGAAAAGTGCATGCCATATCATCAGCAAAAGCACTTACTTTGCAACGGTATTTTGGAAGAAAAATATGGATAGGCTAGGTTAGGTATGAGTGACTACCGGCGTTAAGCCAATACACTTAGTCCAATAGAGGTCCGTTGTGATACCAATGATCTCTGGCGATTGGTATAAAGAAGATGAAGAGTACTTACTTTCTCATCCTCGTCTTTGCAGCTCTTACAGAAATCGATGCAGAGGATTCCAAGTCTGGTAGCAGGCCTGACTGTAAGTGATGATTTGACGTATCATTGTGCCAATTTGCAGTCTTTCTGGCAGTAGTAGAGAGTTACAGCTTTTGAGGTCTAGTCTGCCAGAATTGGTACCTAGTCTTACGAATGCATCATTCCCTGGAATATCTATGTGCCCTGGCAAAAAATATCTATAGTTGCGAACATGGAAATCCGGAGAGTTGGGAAGAACGTTTTAATGAGTTGTGTACATTTATTATCCTTTCGAAACCGCAGATAGTCTCCAAGGAATTTTCATATAAGACGTTAATGGCATTATTTTAGCTTACCTTAACAATAAGCAAAAGAGCCATGGATAAAGTAAAAAAGCACATGGCACGAATGAGTTGAATATAAAATGAAAGACTGCTTATAGACAATGACAAAACCATATGGTAAGCTGCGGCACATTCGCCACTTTTTTTTTACTAAGTCATGCTGTATCGAAATTTATCAACGAATTCCAAAATACTTGATGATGAAAGAGATTTGGATATTTAAGCTATGAGGTATAAGAATTTTGACCGTTAGATTAACGGAACACAATTTTTTTAATTTTAACCTTCCGTCCTCCCTTTGGGGTATGAGACACCCCACAAAAAATTGTAAACTGTCCCATTACCGTTTCATTTTTTTTTCGATTATGACAAGCCTATGTAAATTCAGTTTAATATTTTCTGCAGTAGCATGCGGTGGTCTCGCGCAATTTACATTAATTTTCAGTATTTAATTTTGCCTCGAAAGTTTCTTTGGGGTATCATACACCCCAGTGTGCAGTTCGCGTAAGAATTTTTTGCAGTTTGTACATAGGGCTTTTTCGAGGGGCAAGTAATCAATATTTTTGCGTAGTTCTAGACTACAGAATACGCAAAAATATACACGTAAATACATATGAATACGTACGCGACTACATTTGAATACACTGTGATTCACCATGAATACGTACAAAAAACTTCCTTGAATACACTGATTACTTGCCCCTCGGGATTTTTAAATACAGTAACTTCGATTTAAGTAGTTTATCCAGTATTTGAATAAAAGAAATGCAAATAAATTGAACTAGCTGGTATGAGATTTGTTTATTCATAACGAATAAGTTTTTTCTAGGATTCAGTAATTTTTTTACAGGCAAAATTTGGTATATACGCGTTGCATGAATTCTAACGCACTGCTTACAATAGTTTGCAACAAAAAATGCGTAGAACTTTGCACATGTACTCTAGAATATTATTTCGAAAAACATATGTAATTTTATATTTTTTTGTTTCTAACTTTTGAAAAAATTTTACTTTTTCTGAACATCTACTTTTTTATGTTTTTTTTGTCCATTTATTTTTTAAATAACCTTTTTTTATATTCAATATGCTTTTTTTTGTAATGTAAGTGGACTATTAAAAACTATTTGGATGTCCTGAAAACATGAAAAACGAATGAACAAATAATTTAATGAAAAATATTTTTTTTTAATATTTATGATTGGGGTATGTCACACCCCAGAAGGAGGAAAGTGCAAGTAAAACATAGTTGGAGGACGGAGGGTTAAAAAATAAGTCGTTTTGACGAGTGCTCCCCAGCCCCGAGCACATTTGGCATCTTCAGAGGCACATTCGGCAAAAGAGTTTTCAGTCGAAAATAATAGGCTCAAAATTGTTTAACTTGATTTTTTTAAGTATTTACTTGATAAACTATTGAATTAAGGATAGTCATATAGTCTTAGGCGTGAGAGTCTATTGTATACATATATACACATATACATATCTTATTTATTATTTAAAAGGTTCCTCTACTTGGTTCTTAACAAAATCTACCGCGAATGACTGAATGGCCCTTTTCACTGAATCGGAAGTGTCCCCAAGAAGATGGTGGCGTATTTTCCAGCGTCACGCGGGCTTAGACGGGATCCCGAATTCGGCCATCGCCTTGTAGAGCTCAAGACGATGAATTCTATCATATGCGGCAGTCGACTTGAAATTCGTTGGTCTCTTCCAGAATCTGTCTTAGTGTGAAAATTTGGTCGATCGTCGATCTGCCGGGGCGGAAGCCACACTGGTACGTGGCGATTAGTGTGCTGCAGAAAGGTTTCAGACGTTCACGCAGTACGTTGGATAGGATCTTATATGCGACATTAAGCAGGGATATACCTCGGTAGTTCTTACAAGACATAGGATCGCCTTTCTTGAGGATGGGGCATATAAAGCTGATAGAAACAATAAGGCACAAAATCTCTACGCAAGCACTGCAACAGGATAATGAAAGATGGCGTAATCTTGATACGTGTAGGCAGGCACGCCAAGCGGACAGATTTTATTTTCATCCGAAAAGACGACTTTGCCCCAGTCATTTAAAAGTTGGCAGATCCCATGTCATGTGATCTTTGCAAATTGTAGTCGCTGTTGCTTACGAGCAGGATTAAGCGGTGGTTTTTCTTAGTTTTCTTAGGTTTAAGTATTGGGGACGACTCATAATTAGACGACGAACAGTTAATTTCCCGGCAGTAACCACAGCTAACGCCCTGCTTTTGTTTGTGAAGTGAGCCGAATTGGATGCTAGCCTCTGAGTTTTCCGCTTGTCTTGAGGCGTTAACACTGATTTAATTCTTCCCTTGTAACTGGTTCCATAGGAATTGCGATTATATCGCGATATATTAAATTAATGTGATTTCATGCAGCATGTTCACTTTCACTTCGCTCTATTTCATGGGCTATTTCGCGGTTTGAAAGACCTTTCGAATGGTAAGCATAGATGTTTGCTCTTTTCTCTAGGGTTAACAGTTTTTTGTGCCCATTTCTTTCTTAAGTAAAGGACAAACACTTCTTTTAATCACAAATTAATATTTCACTTCAGTTTGCTCGATCACTCTCTGTCTATTAACTAAATTTTTGCAAATTCGTCTAATTAACTGAACCGAAAAAATGCTGCTGTTTTGACATATGTATTTGAAAGAAAAGAGAACAAAAGTACCGTTAGGTGTCCCTCACCAAGAATGTTTTTCTGTTCATTTTACAGAGTAATAACTAGGGCAACCGGGAATATGCAAAAACATGTTTTTTTTTGGGAGGTCGTATTGGAAATTGGATTACACAGAAATACGTTTTATACAAAACTAAGCATTTTGAGCCCTATTCGTTAGGGCATAGCTATTTGTGCATATTTTGGGTATAAATTCATATTTTTGCATATTTTGTTGATTTTTTTCAATATTTTTGCTTATTTGTCCTTTTTTCATCAGCTGTTTGTCTGAAGAAAAAAAAAAGTTAGCTCCATTGACTGCAAAATAGGAAGAAAAATAAGGACCAACATGTCAAATGTTTTGGAAAAAAAACCGTGGTTTTAAGACTTTAAAAGAAATTTCCAGTTGTCTGTCCGGACAAAATTCAACAGTGAATGAATACACGGTCTCTGAGATAATGGCATTTAAATTTGCGCCTATTACATGCATTGAGGTAGAAAGAAGTTTTTCTATGTACAATCCTTATAGGCAAAGTTTTCTTTTTGACAATCTAAGCAAAATTATTTGCATTTATTGCAACAAAAATTTAAATTAATTATAATTCAAGTAGAATTTTGATATATTTAAGTTATTTAATTAAGTTCTTTCGTATTTAGTTGTGTTTCCTCAAATAAAAATTATTTAAAAATATATTTTTTGTTTAATTTTTCGTGATTTTTCCAGTTTTCAATAGTTTTTAAAGAATGGTAATTTAAGAGCATATAAAGTCTTTTTTAGAGCATATTTAAAGCGCTATAAACGGTTCTTAAGAGCATATTTCTGGTTGCCCTAGTAATAACTAACCTTTCTGCTAAATGTAATTTTTTGTTTATTGATGCAAATAAGGCGAAAAAATCAAGATTAATGGAAATATTTTAAATGCGTCTAATCAAGTGAATCGCACTGTATATAATATCCCATTCATAAAGACAGTTAAGTGATAATGATGAATAAATAAACGTATAACTCTGTATAAAGTGTACAGGGTACAATGTACAATACAACGATTAAGAAAGTTCGCATGTAACAACTTACAACTAAGTGCTTTAATGAGCCTCTAATTTTGCATAAATACACCGTTGAAAAGGTAATCATTTATGCAAATGTTAGCTTACGGTATCAGCTGAGTTTTTTGCCCTAGTAGAGTAGTTGTTTCAATTTTTTGTTTGTCGGCGGTTTTAACGAAACTGAATGTCAGAATGGTACATAACTTTATAAAAAAAATTGCTCTTGCATTGACCTTCTGCAATATATTGTAGTAAAAGCCTTCCAAACCTAAATAGAATGCGAGATTTGCAGATTTATCGCAATGATCGAGGGATTCTGGCGTATCTTGCAGAGTGATATTTTTCTATTTACAATGTTTAGCAGTCCAACATTGTAACCTATGTAGCTTATACCGGGGAAGCTTGTTTCTTTTCTTTCAAACTGATATTTATAAAACAGCATTAAAATAATTTATTTTGTTAAGCCATTCCGATACTACATATAATATATAAATTCACAGCTGTAAGAATTTTTGAGATTTGAGCAGGTGGGCAACAGATATAAAGTTTCCACATCCAGCTATCTAAACACTTGAGAAATACTTTCTTTCTTAATTTCTTAATTATTATTATTATTATTATAACTTTATTGGTACCTACATAAATAAAATTAAATGATCCATTATGAAAAATGTAAAGCGCTCTAGGCGCTATTCTTAATTATTAATTTATTATTTAACCATTGTATGCACTTACCCCAGAAATGCACAAACCCCACTACCTTATTTATATTTCCTTTGATAATATATTTTTATTTTTAATTATTAATTTTTTTTCCTTTGAAGACACAGCTTTTATCGCGGCTTAGCTTCTAATACCCGATAGCTATCCAGGCTAAGCTAATTCCATATAGGTTAAGTTACTATTATATTTCTGAAGAGCGTTTTCCAGGTCTCACGGTTGAGTGCTGTAGAACTGATAAAAAGTCAGATAGATTATGATTTATTGAAAACGCCTGCTTCTTTCGGAAAGAAAAGAGGATAACAGGGCCTTTCAAATGCTTTTGAAAAACCTAGAAGCCTAGGAAAATATTTTTATCATGATCTAAGGACTGTCTTACACCCTTCACTACGTTGATAAAAGCGTGATGTAGCTAGACATTAAACGAAAACCCGATTGACTTGAGGCTAAATACTTTTAAGAAATTTTTGATAGAAATCCAAGAATTGAAATTTGTCTAAATTTGTTTGCGCTGTTATCTTTTAGAAGTATAATTGTTATGGCCATTTGTTCGCATTTTGGGAAATATTCTATTTATAATTTTTTACGGTATTTTTTATTTGCTTATGCAGAATGATCCAATTAGATACCTTCATTTTTAAAATGATTGACAGGTCATTGCGTAATAGGCAGACATGCCAGCAGGCGTGGAATCCTCGTCAATGACTTCTGCCACAGCTGTATGTATGAGGAGGAGGAGAAATCGCCCTATCACCTACTATGCAGGTACCCAGCTCTTCAAGATATTTCCTCAGCGGACATCAATAAAATATGGAAATTTATCCAACTCTTCCTACTCTTTAATTACAGCGATCGATATACAGTTGTGGTAAAACTGGAGACTGGCAAAGGCAAATTCTGGCTAGTCTCGGCTTATCTCGCCCATGACGATATATGCCCTCTACCTCCGAACAACCTGAGGGAAGCGATCGCTGACGCAGAGAGGCGTAAAGATGAACTATTCCTGGGTGGTGATGCAAGCGTGCATCACTCAATTTGGGGCAGCTCCGACACCAACAATAGAGGTGAGTTACTTCTTGACTATTTTCTTAATACTAACCTCACCTACTGCAAAAAAGGTTGCACACCAACTTTTATAACCTGTAATAGACAGGAAGTCCAGATATTACACTTGTATCTGATAATATCTCCCAATCGATCCATAACTGGAAAGTATCGGCTGAATATTCGTTCTCAGACCATCGATACATTCTCCAGCCAAGCAGAGTTTCGGAACTACCGAAAAACCGACAGGGAAACCCTACAGAGGTTAATCCCTCCTTCACTACCCCCTGTCCCGAGCAGCACTCAAGAGCTTGACTGCTTGGTAGGAAAACTTACTTTTGCCTGCAATAAAGCATTAAATATGGCATGCCCTACAATAAGGCCAAAGTGGAAACCGAAACCACCATGGTAGAACTCTGAAATTAGCAGTGCAAGAAAACGTTGCAGACTGCTATTCAGCAGGGCCAAATTCACAAAAAGTGCCCTAGATCAAAACTCTTATAAGGAGAGCTTCGCAGTATTCAAAAGTACTCTAAGAAAAGCCAAACCGAAATCTTGGAAACTTTTCTGCAACAACATTGAGAAATTCTCGGAAGCTTCAAGGCTACGAAAAATACTCTTCACCAATCCTAGTACTCCTGGCTATCGAATAAAACCAGATGGCTCTTGGACCTCTTCAAGCGAAGAAACAATAGACCTTCTACTGGATACACACTTTTCTGGTAGCTTCTCTTCTCCACACAGTAGTTCGTCTAATAGTACACATTCTACTCAACTTAAGCAAAATAACATAAATAGTCTGGTTACAAAAAACAAACTGCTTTGGGCACTACGCAGCTTCCAACCATACAAATCTGCTAGACCTGACGGCATAATACCTGCTGAATTTCAGTCGGCCACTGACATAATTCTGCCTTGACTGGAAACTATACTAACTTTTTGTATAAACAATACTTACATTCCCAAATTATGGAAGTCAAAGTAGTCTTCATTCCAAAAGCGGGAAAGAGCTCTCACGCCAGTCCAAAGGATCTCAGACCTATTAGCCTATCATCATTCTTCTTAAAAACTTTAGAAAGACTGATCAATACCCACTTTCGCAGCAGTATCGAATCAAGACTGCTATCAGAATTCCAACATGCTCACTGTAAGGGTAAATCAGTGGAAACTGTACTGCACTCCCTGGTACGATATACTGCAAGGAATATATGTACAATGGTTGTCTTCCTAGATATAGAAGGTGCCTTCAATAATGTTAAATCAGAGGCTATAGTAGATGCCCTTTCAAAGCTCAAGGTCGAGAACTCGCTTCGCAAATTGATCAATTTACTACTCACTTGTTGAATTATCAACGACAAGTTGGGCGAGTCCTCTTCCAGGAGATTTGTCAGCAAGGTGGTGTCCTATCCCCCCTTCTTTGGAACCTTGTAGTAAATGAACTTTTGCTACTCCTGGAAGGCGTGGGATGCAAAGTAATCGCATATGCTGATGACGTCGCTATAGCTATTTCCGGCAAGCATCTTCACACGATCAATGAACTCATGCAAAATGCACTAAATAAGCTCTCGAAATGGACCGAGAAATGTGGACTGGGGGTTAACCCTCAAAAAACGGAATCGGTTCTTTTTACTAGGAAATACAAAATCCCTCAAATAGACCCTCCTGCTTTATATGGTACAAAATTGGTTTTCACCAACAAAGCAAAGTACCTAGGTCTCACCTTAGATTGTAATAATCTTAGCTGCAAGCTCAATACCCATGAAAGCGTAAGGAAAGCTACCATAGCACTCTACTCCTGCAAGAAAGCCATTGACAGCAGATGAGGTCTTCAACCCAGCATCGCTCACTGGCTCTATGTATCTGTCATCGGACCGATTCTGATGTATGGCGTAGTGGTCTGGTGGACCGCCCTAGAAAAAGCTATGCATCGCGACAGCTTGGGAAAAGTACAACGATTAGCATGTATGTGCATTAGTGGAGCACTAAGATCAACACCCTCCGCATCATTAGACAGTCTACTATATCACCCACCTCTAGACATAATCGGTAAGCAAATGGCAACCAGTGCTGCCATAAGACTTAAAACCATCTCACAGTGCTCTAGTAATTATTCTGGTCACTCCACAATACTAAACAATCTAACTCCTCCCGAAAACATAGAGGATAGAGTATATTGTATTCAAGCCCAACTTTGACAATACTTTAAGGTCTCTCTGGGACGACTTTGGTGCTATAACAGACAAGTTTATACACTTCTATACTGATGGCTCTAAAACCAATGATGGTGTAGGACTGTAGGAGGAGCTGTTTTCTCAGACAGATTAAAACTAAATCTCTCCTTTCACCTCGTTGATCACTGTTGTGTGTTTCAAGCGGAAATTATGGCGATTTCGGAAGCACTGTCCTGGATCAAAAGGAATGTAATATCAAGCATTTTGTCGGATAGTCTGGCGGCCTTGAAATCTCTGGAATCAGTCTCATCCACTTCTAAGACCTCCTCAAACTGACGTTCATTTCTTATAGAGACGGCTAAGCAGTTTAACATTCACCTTTACTGGGTGCCGGGGCAGAAAGACATTCCGGGGAATTGCAAAGCTGATGAGCTCGCTAAAATAGGAACAATAATACCCATTCTACCCGATAAGGAAAATATAGGTATGCCACTCGCTACTTACAAGCGTCAATAAAACCAACGCTAGATGGGAAGGTGGAATACCTATCTTGCTACAAAACAAATCTGGCCTAGATAAGATCTAAAACGTCATCTCGTATGACTTCTGCAGAAACTGTAGGGACAAGGAGGAGGAGGAAAGTCCAACACATCTCCTCTGCTCATGCCCAGCTCTTTCTCTTAGTAGAAAACTACACCTAGCAGAATACTTCTTCGAAGATCTAAATGAGCCTTCTTCGCTTTGTACAAAGCTCCAAATAGTTCTCTTGAGTAGCGGGGTAAATATCCCCAAGATCCTTGGTATCACAACGGGCCTCTATAGGCCTAAATGTGCTGGTATCGGCATCCACTGCCACTTAACCTAACCTATCGATAAGAATCGGCTCACGTGGCAAACACAAAGAACTTACTATGGTCTAAGTGAATCCTACCAAACATGCGGATAGCCACCCAACCTAACCTAACCTAACATATTTAATTTTATTTCCTAATCAATCTTGAAATTTTCTATTATTTTTTTAGCGTAATTAGGACGATTCTAGTTGAGTAGATAAATAATAATATAAGTTCACCTCTAAAACTGTGTAGCACTCTGAGTCGCACTCTTACTCACTGTATACCGATGACTTTTAACGACAAATGTTCAAGTTTAGTTCCTTAATATCGTAAAGTTCCTTGCATTAAGGTAGAAGAATGTGCGCAGTTTTCAGTCTCTCAAATTGAATACTCTAGAATCGCAAGCGGGAAGGGGGCCGCACCGGCCGACACCTCAATTGCGACGGAGAACATAGAGCAATCTCGCGAAAGCAAGGTCATGGGTTGTTCATTTACAATAATTGTGTGTGCGCGCGCGCGTACTGAGAATCTAGCGTGCTTTTGTTTTGGGCTACGCCAACGTTACACTTATACTTCCTCCCTTCCAAGATGCATCGCATCGTATGGATACGTACATATATCACATGGGCATTTCCACGCACCGAATGCAATGAAATTTCAAAGTGGTGCAAGCAGGGCAACTACACCGAGAAGCAAGTGGACTTTTAACATTACTCTACTTACCAGCAAAAGCACCACCATCACCACTACCACCATCACAATAACCACCACCAGCGGCGGCACCACCTTCTGCATCTGGGGGAAACAATAATTCGTATTCTTCGCGGTTGTATCTTGCCCGCATATATATTGGGGCCCCTCTCAGGTGATCCGCACAGTTCGTTAACAGTCCTAGTCGATTCTAGGAGGTTCAACAAATTCCGATCGTGCAAATTTAATAATCCGAGTGTTAGAGTGCTATTTAGTGTTTGTTTGGTTTTATTATACTTTACATTTCGACAACGTTCCAGAACTTCCTTCGTACAGAATGAGACCATTCGTAAGTATCGTCGGTGATAGTGATATCCTTCGGACCCTGGCCCAGTTCCTAGTTCCCAGTTTATAGCGCTGGTGGATGATACGTATATGTGTGTGAACGAGTGCATGGTTGATTCCGCGCATTAACATATAAATCCAGTGATTTGTTGCGCAGCTATATGTATGTTCAGAGTTTCTTGCGAAATCGAAACGCGAGGCGGTTGAATGAGTTTGTGTTATCAAATTACATCGTTAAGCGAAAATTATTAGTGCAATCTGCATCGATTGCCACTGGCTACCTCGGCAACCTGTTACCGATGCCGGAGTCCGCGTGCGGACTTGCGGTTACACCATGTGCTTGCGAAATTTCGAGCGATTTTTTCCGTTGTTTTGGTTTTTCTGGTTAACCACATTCGGTATGAATCCTTCGGATATCGGTTCGGTGCTATGTTGGCCGAAGTAAAATACTTTGGCCTTTGACATTTTTTTGTTTTTTTTTTTTATTCGTCAGACACACTAATTGATGGGAAAATGTCGTTAATAGCTGTTAAGCACAGTTGTTAATGTCGGGGTAATTAAAACTGAAACGATTTCAATTAAAATACCTTTAAATGGCTGTGGGGGGTGTGTCAGATAAAATATAATTTTTTTTTTCTTTTATTATTTATGGCCATTAGTGAGGTCGTTATGAAATTAAATCAATTTGACTTTTTAATGTTTTGTTATGACTTTATTTTCGTTGTTCTTAAAGTCAACAAAAAAATTGATATGTGGAATTTAAGTATGGAATATTAAATTCATTCCGTGGCGGTGTACTTTTTCACAAATTTCATACAAATAACTCCGCTTTATTGAAACCCGCTTAAGTGAAAAACTCGGTGAACCGAAAAAAACAAATCCTTAAACATTTCTAACTTTTCATCACAAATCACAAAAAAAAAAAATCAAGAAAAAGTGATGAGGCTTTGAAAGCATCCATTAAATTTGTCATTTTGTAGGTGTACCTTCGTTACTGAAGCTCACATGAAGCACATATTCTGTTTTCTTAACCCTAGTACAGTGACTGGGGTAAAATGTTACCCCAACGCTATTTTGAAATCGGACAAATTTTTTTTCTGCCACCTGGATTTTTGTGCTACTACTACAAATTTTGTTCTGAGTCTATTTTTAACATTTCCAACGATCTGGGACCACTCTATATATTTTTTCCATATTTTTTTTTTTTTTCAAAGTCTACGAGTTATTTTCAAGCCATTTTTATTAATTTATTTTATTTTTATCTGCCTGGGCATTGTTTTTTACGCCATTTTTGTTGACAACTGCTTCTTGAAAGCAGTCCACTTCGTGCTAAATTATACTTGTTTGGTCTATAAAAGAATCACGGTTAATTTTATGTGAATAATCTTGCAACATCTAGCCCTCGTATACCGTTAACTTATGTTTTTTTATTCGTGTGGTAAAATTTTACCCCAGGCTTTAAAACTTGTAAATGGACCTTGCCCCCGTACTAGGGTTAATTCAAGCGATTTTATCTGCTACTCCTTGTCAAAACATTTGTAACGCAACGATTATTGTTCTGGGAATAAGGGTCTTTAGACATGTTTTTTTTCTCAGTTCGCCTTTCGAAGCCGGCAACTAGAAAAAGCTAAATCAAAATTACACCTGGATTAGACTGTTGCACCCTCATCGAAAGAGGAATACATGCTTTTAGTTCTAGCTTATGCGTACGTTTGTGGTTAATGAGATTAACACTGTTGATTATTTTATCTATTGCTATTATGCTATTATGATCTGACGGTTTCCTTGCACCAGTATTTCTGCAGCTCTAAGCTTATCTTAAGATCAGATATGGCTTAAGTGTCGTCGCAATTTTTAGGAAATATTGCTACCATTCACTTTGTGGACAGTATTTTAAATGCTAGCGAATACAAGGGTGGTGTGCTAGGCTAGTAAGTCAATTGGCCTCAATCAATTGTTCTGCACTACACTGTTATGGAAAAGTGAACGGAAGACGTTATATTGACATGCAAAGTTGGTAGTAGATAGAGCATGAAATTAGCGGCGCTGATGAAATGTTGATGCCTTAGAGCGGGCTGTATCGGCATGAAATGCGATAAGTATAAATTTTGAATAAATTTGCACAAAAATTAAATACCGTTCAACTAGCAAATGAACTCATTTCAAATTCGATACGTGAATACCCATATACCAACCTACATATTTGATGCTCTTGCTGTCGTAGGTATTACAGTAGACATACATATGTATGTATGTACATATTTTTGAACATTCCTAGAATTAATAGTGCTCTGTTATAATTGTGTCCACAAGTTTTCGTCATTTGCTTCATGTGAGTTGTTTTCCCTTCCCAAATATGTTCTGTGACGGAGTTTCTTTGGAATACATATTAAATTCATCCCTTTTGTGTAGCCTCAGGCTGAACGACGGACTTTCATTATTTAAACATACGACTATGGGTTCCAGTTTGAAATATATGTGTACATAATATTTCTCTTAAGTCAATGATATTTAACCCTTTGGCCGTAGTCTTTACTGACAAGTTCCCTTCGATATATTCAGTCAACGTCGTCTTAGAGCTTCAGTGTTTTTCAAAGTACCTATCCCAATTTTCGGTTGATTATAAAGTAAATTGTATTTAAAGTAACATATTTAATCCAACTAAAGTGTTACAATTCAATTTTCTCTCCATTCTACTCCAAGAGATTATTTTGCTTTGTTTGTTAACTTATATAAGGCTTATGTATATCCCTAAGTAAAGCACATAACTTCAGGGTTTTTCTTTCTACTCTTGGACACTGTCTAAGGCGGGCAAACGCTCTCCAAACGTTTATCGGATCTGCTTTCCTAAGCTGAGTCAAGGTTTTATTGAAGTTGAAGGCGTGCTTGATATTCGTTGATCAACTGATGCACGAGACTTCGATTATCTGGTTCAAAGCGTTATCCAATTTTTTGTGCAACGAGAAAGAGTTTTTACCTCTAAGATAAGGGCTTTCTTGTAGTAGGTATTTCGACTTCGAGTTTGATTATAAATCTAGCCTGGTTTATTTCAAATCAGTGAGAATCTGAAACCAAAAGTATTCTTATCCATTTATGAGAATCTTGTAGGATTCTATAAAACATGTTCTTATTACAGTAGAATCTTGGTAAACGCAACTCCTCGAAATTCTTCCTACTTGTCAGATAGCGAGCGCATTAAGTTTAAAAATATGCATTTACTTTCTGTCAAACAGAAAAGCGAGATTTTAGAAAAATGGGATATTAATGTTGTTTTCCACTGGCTTCACTCATTCTGTATCCAATATGGAACAACAAAACCGCTTCTGCTCAATTTTGAAGTTTTTTCCTTGTGTTTTCGCTTCTCGAGTGGATTCTGACTTGAAATCGAGAAGAGAAACTCTCTTCTCAGAATCGTAAGAAGAGAAATTTATGTGCTAAAGGAACGATGAAAAATGAATTTTGTTTGATTTTGGGTGCTCCCGGACGTCAAAAGGAAAATGACATAAGTCACTTGTATATACAGATTATAAAAAACACAAATCTTAGGATGAAAAAATGCCGTATTGTAATTCTTTGAAGTTGTATTACAGTGAAACCTCCCTCAGGCGGAGACGAAATTTTGGTCCGCCTAAGGGAGTCGCCCGTTCAAGGGATAATTACTTTTTTTTTGAATTCTTAATTTTTCAAAACATAAAAAATACACAAGAATTTTATTGGAACCGATTAATAAAACAAAAAATCGAAAACAAAACAGAAAAAAATTGGGATTTCTCGCAAATGACTTTTGTGACAGTTGCATGGATGATGAGGAAGAAGAATCCTCCTATCACATCCTGTGCAGCTGCCTAGCACTCTCCTCCTAGAGAAAATTAAAAGAAGATTCTGAGAGAATATTTCTTAATAGATCTTCAAGATATATCTTCAATGAATATCGAATGATTTCAAGCGCACGTGGCAATACAATGGACCCTCTTCTAAGTGAATACTACCGAGAAGTTCTCGTATTGTTTGTTCTCGGCGAGAACGGTGGATAGCCACCTTACCTAGCTCAACTACGCAGGCTGTATTCACAATATAATATATCATGTCAAACACACAGGAAGTAGCTACTTTTACTACTCACATGATACAGTACAAACTCGATTTATGCAACTAATAGAAATTAAGGTAGTATCAATAACCGAGGTTGTTGCACTTACAGGGTTACATTTTTTTAAATAAAACATTTTGGTCAAAATGGCTATGTTTCATTATAGAGATAATGACAATGTGATGAAAAAAATATTTTTGAAACCAAAACAAATCATTACAACATTGAACACATTTTACGAAAAGTTAGACATAAAAACCGAAATTACAAAAATTAACATAAAGCAGTAAAAATATCATGTTTTTTTTTAAAGAAATAAGATATTTTAGACGCAGTTTCTTTTGATTCCATATTTTTCAAAACTGCCAACTCTTTTATTTTTTGTAATATGTATTCTAATCTTCGGCCCATTGTAGACGTATGTTGAAGGATCTAACTACAACTTCTGTTTTAACTTTCGATAAAGTGGGGACAGCTTCACCATTGCTTTGTGCTCACATTTGTGTTCTCAATCTCTGAGGGGTTCTCATAATTGGCAGAGGCCTCAAAGTTTTCGTAAAGCCAATCACAATCATTGATTTCTTCATTCGAAATGCCAATGCTGGGAAAATCTCATCAAGCAAATTGGAAACGAATAAAATCAATTATTTTTCCCTTAAGATATTTATAAATAGTACATATTGTACAAGGAAATTTGTCTAGATCCAAACTAGACTACATAACTGTAAAATATCGGCAGAAATAACGAACCAAAAGGAGAACACGCAAAGAAAAAACAGATGAATAAACACAAGAAGTTGCACTAATCGAGGTTACTTTTTTGAAAAGTTGAGTTTATAGAGTCAAGACGTGCGACGACTTTAATGTTGCGAAAATCGAGGAGTTGCGCGAATCGAGGGTTGCGTAAGCCGAGTTCGTACTGTATTTACCAAGACGCGCCACCTAGAGCCAAAATGTACCATAGGTACTATACTAAATGTGTGCGTTTTTTCTATTGTATTTTCGTTAGCTCTGTTGCGATTGTGAGCAAGTATGTACTGTATATACTATATACATTTATCTTTCAAACTTCCAATCAAAATAAATATAACAATTTGGTGTGAAAATACGGAGTTTTCCTTTGTCCGTCTAAAGGAATTAAATTAAGTGATTTCTGACAGATATGCATGTCCGCCTCCGATCAACGGAGTGCCCGGTTAAGGGAACGTAAAATATTTGCAATCTGAAATATTAAATTTGTCCGTCTAAAGGATCGGTCCGTCTAAGGGAGCTGTCCATAATGGGAGATTTCACTGTAATTACATACTTCTAACTTGATAGTACTGTGTGAATTTAATAGTTATTATAATTACCCCTATGAAAAGAACGGGTGTTGTCTGGGTAAAATTAATATTTAATTCTTTAACCTTTCAACGTGCGTGTTTACGAGTTACACAATTGGACAGGTTCCATAATTATAAGAACTCCATTACAGGAACTGAAGTGGCAAGTGGAATAATAAAAATTGTTTCCAAAGTCTAATGTTTCCACTTTGTTGTCAATGCTTAGAAGTGATTTATTTGCATAAAATTGACATACTTGTGTGCTGTATATATTCTCCATTTCATTGGATTTTAATATTCGTAATAAAATTCTCAAAGTGAATTATATGTATAAAAATACCATAAATATCATAATTTAAGGCTTGTGACGATAAGCTAGATACTGTACCAACACAAACTTTTAAATCGAATTTGAAAGCTCCTGGAAAGTCTCATAAAATACGATTTAGAATTTTATTTTGCAATGAACAATGCAAGATATTTCCAATAACTAACGTACATACAGCTGTGGACAAAAGTGTAAGAACGCTATGGCTTTTGTAAAACAAACTAGAAACATTGTTGCCTAAACGTTATATTTTATAAAAATATTACTGAATTCATTCCTTTTAAACAATAATTTTAAAATGAAAGAAAATATGTAATAACAAAAATGTTCTGAGAATTCCAATTTATTGTAATTTCTGTTTCGGTTACACAGTTAGGAGGTGGACAAAAGTGAAGCCTTTTTGCTTCAAAACTGCTAGACACCCCCGCTTCATGGACTTGATGAGCTGACGACAACGCTCAACCGATATAGCCACCCAAGCTTCTTCTACACGCGCATAGAGATAATTTAAATTGGTGATGTTTTGGACTCCGACTGCTTTTTTCACGTCTCCCCAAAGATGTTCTATTGGATTTAAGTCAGCACTGGAGGAGGGCCAGTCCAAAGCATTAATCGATTGTGCTTCGAAAAACTGTGTGCTTAGGATCATTGTCCTGTTGAAATTTCCAAATTACTGGCAAATTTTCCTCTGCCCATGGTAGCATCACGTTCTCCAAAATGTCCACGTATTTTTTCTTTGTGAGAATGCCGTCAATTCTATGAATTGGACCAACCCTGTTCCAAGAAAAACATCCCCATATATTAATCAATCCTCCGCCATGCTTTATTACAGGTGTGGTATATTTCAAATCAAAAGCAGCACCTTTCGGGTGACGAATATACCTTTTTCCATCTTGACCCATCCGGTTTATTTTTGTTTCGTCGCTCTAGAGTATGTACCGCCACTGGTTCTCAGCGTGTGATCGTGGAAACTTAATACGCGGTTGTCTTTGCTTGACTGTCACTAACGGTTTCTTACGAGAAACGCGACCGTGCATCCCAGCTTCCACCAAACGCCTTCTAATGGTCCTAGAGGATACATTTAGACCACTGATTTCGCGTTGGATTTCGGTTGAGCCTTTTCGGGGATCGATTTTGGATACTCGAACAATTATTCGATCCTCGGAAAGTATGGTCTTACGTGGCGCACCTGACATTGGGAGGTTTTCGTAATGCCCATATGCTTTGAAATGATTAACAGCATGACAAACGATTGTCTTGGAGCGATTTACAGTCGTTGCGATTTGACTGTAGGTCACATTTTTGTGCCACAGGTCAACGATCACCTTACGAAGCTTGGGATCACAGTTTTTCCTTCATACTGAACTCCTTGCAGCAATTTATGATTTGTTCACTTTGTTTTCAAAGTGTTCACTGAAAATAAAAAAGTTACGATTTTTTTTTCAGAAGCAAGTAAAAACTTGGCAGCATTTTAATCGTTCTTACACTTTTGTCCAGGGCGAATTTCATCCTTTTCACCACTACAAATACAATTTTGCAACCAATTTGGTGTTTTCACTCAAAAAAATACCGCTATCCATCACACTCATTGCTTAAAATAGAACGTAATAGAAAACGATCGACTGCATTTCCTATCTCTCATCAAGCAATGATGAGTCCTAGTCCTTTCTATAAACTGAACGAAACATTCAAAAATCTGTAAATGTCATTTTATTTCATTTTCAGATCATTTTCGCTGCCTTTTTGGTATCAACATGCTCAGCCTCTCTGTACGGTGCCATCTCAACTCAATACCATAATCAGGATCAGCTGGGACAGTACTCGTATGGTTATGCGGATCCCAACTCACAGAAGAACGAAGTACGTCAACATGACGGCGTTACCCGTGGCTCGTACTCATATGTCGATGCTAATGGTCTGGTTCAATCGGTTTCATACGTAGCCGATCCACACAATGGTTTCAATGCTGTCGGAACAAATTTCCCCAAGGGTCCAGCACCCAGCATCGCTCTTGGTGCTCCATTATCGTATGCTGTTACAGCTCATTCTCCAGTCGCTCTACACAATGGTGTCCCAATCGATACACCCGAAGTTCAATTGGCCAAGGCTGCTCATTTTGCTGCTCATGCTGCTGCTCGTTCTGGTCATCATCTCTACAAGCGATCCCTCTATGCCGGACCATGGGCCTATGCTCCACAACACGTGCCAGTAATTGTAAATGGTGTGCCCGTAGAAACCCCTGAAGTGCAACACGCTAAGGCTGTTCATTTCGCAGCTCACGCTCAGGCCCATGGTCAGATTCCATCGAATGGTGCTCCACTTGATACCCCAGAAGTTCAACATGCTAAAGCTGTTCACTTTGCCGCTCATGCTGCCGCTCGTAGCGGACACCCCGTGGTGCCGCAATCTTATCATGTACCAATCATTCACAACGGTGTGCCAGTCGATACCCCCGAAGTTCAACATGCCAGGTCTGCCCACTATGCCGCCCTTGCTGAAGCCTCTGCTCGTGCTGGCAGTGGACCCTCTGTCCATTACGCACCAAGCTACAACCACGGACCAATTCACATCCCAGTGATCCAAAACGGCGTGCCTGTCGACACACCCGAAGTGCAACATGCTAGGGCTGTCCACCTCAACGCTGTGGCTGCTGCCAGTCACGGTAGCGGTAGCTACAACGAAGATGACGGACAATATCGCAACCACTACAACCAATGGTAATGGACTATACACTCACAGGAGAGGACCCGCCCGCAGGGTCTTGCCTGGTAGATAAAGCTCCCTACTCTCCTTCCCTGTCCAGCACTATCTATCACCAATCATTCACCCCCTTCACCAATGATATGATGACGTATGCCCACCTTCACAAACTTCAGTTTGCACACTAATCAGTTAATTTTAAGAATCTATTGAAAAGGACCGACGCGACGGGCCAAAAAGAAATTATATTTATGTAGGTAAAGACAATATTTTAAAAACGGTGGTCTACGATCGTAGACAATTATGTGCGGTGGCAAAATATAAAATCTTAACAAAATTATAAGAAATAGCAGTGTGTCATGTAAGATAAGTATACATAATTTCAAAGGGCTAGAAGCAAGGATTTCAACAAATTCAACTTTGCGATAAACTCAAAACTACTGGACGGATTTAAATGCAAGACCAACTACTGGTAGTTTTGTATAGTACCGCATTCCTGAGCACTGTGGCGTGTTTCAAGCAGAAATCATGGCGATTAAAGAAGCCCTGTACCCTGCACATCCAGTACTAAATATTATTAGTGTTCTTATTACTGAGAGTACATTATTAAACCTACAGTCCCCTATTGACCAATCATTAGTTACATTCACATGCTTTAAAGCGGATGCTGTAGAATGACATGACCGATCGTTGGAATATTCAAGAGTAGTACTTTATACAGAGCCATATGAAACTCACTTAAGCGAAAAACCCGCTTAAGTGTAAAGATTCACAAATCCATGTGTATACTTACATACAAGCTACCTCGCTTAACTGAAACTCGGTTAAGTGAAAAACCCGGATAACTGGAAAAAAAATTCTTCAATTTTTTTTTCTTTGGAAAACAACTTGTCTAACTGAACAATTTAAAATCGAACAGAGCAAAAAATTTGTAAACGCGCGCTGAATTGTTTCATTTTATTTTTACCTCCATCACTGTCATCCTTTTCTCAACATGACAATTAGCAACATTTTTCAACAGTACTATTATTGCTAATTTATCAGCATAATTCATAGATAGATAGATAGATATATATTAATTTTATTTCTTGAAAATCTATTATAAATATGTACAAATTAAAAACATCAGCGGTACAAAGATAGATAATAGATAAGAAACATGAGACATGCGGTATTTTACAAATTGAAAAATAAGTAAATAGTGATGAATGCCACTTCAAGCGACTTAACAATGAAAGATACAATATTTAGGGTGGGGTGGCATAGCGAAAAAAATTATCAAAAAACAAGATTAACTTAAACAAAAAAAGTTACAACATTATAAATAAATTACAATTATGTAGGTACTTAAATTAAATTAGCATTTAAACGCATGTCAATGAATACATGAAAAACAATTGGAGAAAACAAAAAAAATATAAATCAGAATATCAGTCAATTAAACCAAAAAATCGGCAATAAATGATTCTAAATTAGCATAGTGAAAGTTAAAGAGCCAGCATTTTACATTTTTTATAAACGATCCAAATAATGAAATTGTCCTGATCGACTGTGGAAGTTTGTTAAATAACCGATAAGATGAAACAGAATAAAAATTACGATAGGCAGTGGCACGAAAAATAGGTACAGATAACAAATTAGAAAAATTACCACGTAAATTATGAAATGAAATTAAACGAAAATTACGATTTCCAGACCTCATAAACAAAGCCTTCAACACTTTGAAACAATATTAATGACGAACAGGAAGAATACTCAGGTCACAAATAGCTTTATACCATCAGCTATGTACATATTGCTCCCAGATAATGCTTAGGTTTAGATCTGAAAATATGGTATTTACATATATAGTATTTAGTACTTAAAATTAGAGTTGAACCCACTTTTAGTAAGTGCGTTGGACTACTACGCACGCTTCTCGGGTTCAATCCCAGCAAACACCTAAAAGCTTTTTCACAGTGCCACCTCTTTCGAAGGGCTGACAAGCAATCAAATAGACCAAGAGCCCACAGCAAATTTTGTGTGTGAAATATAACAGGAAAAATAGTAGATGAGATGAAAGCTGGTGTAAGGCTAATGCTATAAACGAAAGTCTTGCAGTTCATGGTCGCGGCTTTAGTGAGTAATACTATGTTGAAAATCCATGTTTTTCCAAAATTAAGATAATTGATATAACCAGTCAATGCTAGTTTTATTGTATAGAGTACTGTTATCTCATCTCAAAAATGTAGGTCCAAGACGTTTCAAGCGTGGCAAGACTTATGCCAGACTGTTTCAAAATTCAAAAAAATCAGTTTTCGAGATAATTGTTATAACCGAAATTGGCTAATGTCGCGACACTGGTCATACTCCCCAGATTACAGATCTGTGGGTCCAAGACTATTTGAACGTGGCTAACACCTTGCCAGACAGTTTAAAAATTCTAAAAAAACCTTCTCGAAATAATTATTACACCCATTAAAATACGTCTATATATTAAAAATAAATATCTCTGAGGTCACAAATATATGTACGTACATATATATGTGTGTGTGTTTATTGTTTAAACATATGTATAAATATGTACTAGGACCATACATTTTCAGTCTCATATTATTTATGCATTCACAAAAAAATCTGCTAGTACAACTTCTTTACACTAGCAATTTCGAAAAGGATTTCATATAAAAACGGAAAAATATCTTTACATATGCATAACCCAACAAAATATATGTACTTTAACATATAGACCTAAGGTATCTGGTAACGAGTAAATTTGCTCTCATCGGAAAAAATTATAAAAAATTATTTTAGGATTTTTCTAACAGCATCGACACAGATGCTTTAGTCCAATTAGACCATGATGTTTTTCGATAACTGAGATGCCGATAGTCGAGGAGTTACCTTCACTTGCTTTACAAAATCTCGTCTTTCTCGAGATGACAGCTTTGGTGGTCGACCGCAACGGGTCTAAGATGTGTAAATGCCTGTTGACTTAACCCTCCAGTGGGCGCGCGGTATTTTGTAACAAAAGAGGGTGCGCAGTTTTCGATCGAGACCAACTGAGTTTGAGCTCTTATAAAACCAATGCCCACCTTCACAAACTTCAGTTTGCACACTAATCAGTTAATTTTAAGAATCTATTGAAAAGGACCGACGCGACGGGCCAAAAAGAAATTATATTTATGTAGGTAAAGACAATATTTTAAAAACGGTGGTCTACGATCGTAGACAATTATGTGCGGTGGCAAAATATAAAATCTTAACAAAATTATAAGAAATAGCAGTGTGTCATGTAAGATAAGTATACATAATTTCAAAGGGCTAGAAGCAAGGATTTCAACAAATTCAACTTTGCGATAAACTCAAAACTACTGGACGGATTTAAATGCAAGACCAACTACTGGTAGTTTTGTATAGTACCGCATTCCTGAGCACTGTGGCGTGTTTCAAGCAGAAATCATGGCGATTAAAGAAGCCCTGTACCCTGCACATCCAGTACTAAATATTATTAGTGTTCTTATTACTGAGAGTACATTATTAAACCTACAGTCCCCTATTGACCAATCATTAGTTACATTCACATGCTTTAAAGCGGATGCTGTAGAATGACATGACCGATCGTTGGAATATTCAAGAGTAGTACTTTATACAGAGCCATATGAAACTCACTTAAGCGAAAAACCCGCTTAAGTGTAAAGATTCACAAATCCATGTGTATACTTACATACAAGCTACCTCGCTTAACTGAAACTCGGTTAAGTGAAAAACCCGGATAACTGGAAAAAAAATTCTTCAATTTTTTTTTCTTTGGAAAACAACTTGTCTAACTGAACAATTTAAAATCGAACAGAGCAAAAAATTTGTAAACGCGCGCTGAATTGTTTCATTTTATTTTTACCTCCATCACTGTCATCCTTTTCTCAACATGACAATTAGCAACATTTTTCAACAGTACTATTATTGCTAATTTATCAGCATAATTCATAGATAGATAGATAGATATATATTAATTTTATTTCTTGAAAATCTATTATAAATATGTACAAATTAAAAACATCAACGGTACAAAGATAGATAATAGATAAGAAACATGAGACATGCGGTATTTTACAAATTGAAAAATAAGTAAATAGTGATGAATGCCACTTCAAGCGACTTAACAATGAAAGATACAATATTTAGGGTGGGGTGGCATAGCGAAAAAAATTATCAAAAAACAAGATTAACTTAAACAAAAAAAGTTACAACATTATAAATAAATTACAATTATGTAGGTACTTAAATTAAATTAGCATTTAAACGCATGTCAATGAATACATGAAAAACAATTGGAGAAAACAAAAAAAATATAAATCAGAATATCAGTCAATTAAACCAAAAAATCGGCAATAAATGATTCTAAATTAGCATAGTGAAAGTTAAAGAGCCAGCATTTTACATTTTTTATAAACGATCCAAATAATGAAATTGTCCTGATCGACTGTGGAAGTTTGTTAAATAACCGATAAGATGAAACAGAATAAAAATTACGATAGGCAGTGGCACGAAAAATAGGTACAGATAACAAATTAGAAAAATTACCACGTAAATTATGAAATGAAATTAAACGAAAATTACGATTTCCAGACCTCATAAACAAAGCCTTCAACACTTTGAAACAATATTAATGACGAACAGGAAGAATACTCAGGTCACAAATAGCTTTATACCATCAGCTATGTACATATTGCTCCCAGATAATGCTTAGGTTTAGATCTGAAAATATGGTATTTACATATATAGTATTTAGTACTTAAAATTAGAGTTGAACCCACTTTTAGTAAGTGCGTTGGACTACTACGCACGCTTCTCGGGTTCAATCCCAGCAAACACCTAAAAGCTTTTTCACAGTGCCACCTCTTTCGAAGGGCTGACAAGCAATCAAATAGACCAAGAGCCCACAGCAAATTTTGTGTGTGAAATATAACCGGAAAAATAGTAGATGAGATGAAAGCTGGTGTAAGGCTAATGCTATAAACGAAAGTCTTGCAGTTCATGGTCGCGGCTTTAGTGAGTAATACTATGTTGAAAATCCATGTTTTTCCAAAATTAAGATAATTGATATAACCAGTCAATGCTAGTTTTATTGTATAGAGTACTGTTATCTCATCTCAAAAATGTAGGTCCAAGACGTTTCAAGCGTGGCAAGACTTATGCCAGACTGTTTCAAAATTCAAAAAAATCAGTTTTCGAGATAATTGTTATAACCGAAATTGGCTAATGTCGCGACACTGGTCATACTCCCCAGATTACAGATCTGTGGGTCCAAGACTATTTGAACGTGGCTAACACCTTGCCAGACAGTTTAAAAATTCTAAAAAAACCTTCTCGAAATAATTATTACACCCATTAAAATACGTCTATATATTAAAAATAAATATCTCTGAGGTCACAAATATATGTACGTACATATATATGTGTGTGTGTTTATTGTTTAAACATATGTATAAATATGTACTAGGACCATACATTTTCAGTCTCATATTATTTATGCATTCACAAAAAAATCTGCTAGTACAACTTCTTTACACTAGCAATTTCGAAAAGGATTTCATATAAAAACGGAAAAATATCTTTACATATGCATAACCCAACAAAATATATGTACTTTAACATATAGACCTAAGGTATCTGGTAACGAGTCTGCAAGTTCAGGACCATTTGGGCGCATTTTTCTCTTTTTCATACTTATTTGCTATTTTTTTTATATAATCAACCGCAGTCTGCATATGTGTACCCTTAAATACTATTAGTAACAATTATTTTTATTAACTTGTTTTGTAATTAATTACTTAAATCACAAATAGATAAGAACGAACAAACAAAAAAACATATTTTCTTCTCATTTTTTTTGTCGACACTGAAGAGGCTAAATATACAAACATTATAACGTACCTAAGCACTTGAATGTAATTATTTATTTATTTTATTTTATTTTATTCACAATGATTTAACTTACACAGTAAGATACAATATCTTTTAAGGTAGCGTAAGCTGCAGTATTAAATACTATTGCATAAAGTCAGTGATATCTAAGCAAACAATAAGCTGATTTAAAGCAACATGGAATTAAATAAAAGAAAATAAAAGTCAAGATCAAAATCAAAATCAATAAACATGTTAAAAATAAAAAAGAACAAAAAAAGATAAAAAAAAACAATGTAAAGTTTATCATCGAAGCGCCTCAAAATATTGCCTAAGTTTTGTCTTGAACCGAGTGCTACATCCTATCATCCTTATGATTTGGGGGAGGGAATTCCACAACCGAATCGCATGTACAAAAAATTGACGACTTGAAACAAGGTAGGTGTACCGTACTGGAATCAGATTACCACTTCTAGTTGAGCGGGGAAACTGGATTTTGTTATATAGGTATGGTGGTTTTCTTGTTTGCAGGATATTGTTGAGCATAGTTAATGTCCTTAAAGCGAATAGGTTTTCAAGAGTTAAACCGTATATTTGTCTGGAAAATGTGGAAATGTGATCATATCTCCGCAGACCAAAAACATACCTTGCCACACTATTGAATACAACATTAAGTTTCCTCCTGTGTATGGAATCATAATTGCTAAAGATTTCACACCCAAATAATAATAGGGGGATGAGAAGCGATTTAACGAGTATCATTCTTGTTTTGATTGGAGTAATTCTTTGGGTGGCCCATAGCATACGTAAGCCTCCATACACTCTTCCGATGGTCAATTGTATATGGTTAGTCCAGGTTAGCGCGGTGTTAAATACTACTCCTAGATTCCTTGCTGACTGAACAAACTGAATAGGTGCGTTATTAAGTAATATTTGTGGAAAATATGAAATGTCTGAAGGGTTTCTGGAGATAATCAAGCATTTGGTCTTGGACGGATTTAAACAGAGTCCATTTGATTGAGACCAGAGCAAAATCTTGTTTAGATCTTCGTTTATCTCCCAAGCTCCATTTTCAATGAGACCAAGAGGACAGCTATACCGTAGCTGTACATCGTCTGCATACATATGAAGGGAGGAGTTAAAACCAAGCGACGGGAGCTCATTGATATACATGGTGAAAAGCAGAGGTCCCAGTATTGATCCCTGAGGGATACCTCTGCTTAGCGGAAGAAATGAGGACGTTTGGTTATTTGCAACCACAGCTTGGTATCTAGACGATAATTACGAGAAATCAAGTTTCACCGAAGATGACTTGAACTGGAATCTGTCTCTAAGCTTGTTGCATAAAATACGGTGGCTGACGGTGTCAAAAGCTTTTGAGAAATCGAGGAGTGTGAGAAAAGTGACATGGTCCTTGTCCACACTCTGTCTTATTCCTTCGACTACATTTAAAAGGGCTGTTATGCAGCTGTGGTTAGGGCGAAACCCAGATTGATTTGAGCATAACATGTTTTTATCATCCAAATATACCCTTATCTGCGTATTCATAACCTTTTCAAAAACTTTGGATAAAAAGGGCAGGATGGCTATTGGGCGATTTTTTTTTTTAAAGGGGTACTGACCCGCCAGTTGCGGAGGGCACCGCGACCTAAAAGATCTATTGTACCATGAAGTCAGTTTAGGGAACCAGAAGAGGCTCAATTCTTTTGATGAATTTGAGGATCTCACTGGTGGAGATTGTACGAAGTTCCGTGGGAGTTAGAATTTCTCTGTGGAACTGTTGTCTCCGGAGGGCACAAAGTGCCCTGCAGTCACATAGGATATGTTCTGCAGTTTCGTCGCTTCCATACAAAGACGACATTCAGTTTCCTGAATAAGACCTATTTTGTTTAGGTGATATCGAAGATGGCAATGTCCTGTTAGAAATCCCACTAAACTTTTGATATCATTTCTACTCAAGAGCAGATTTTTTGTGGATTTGCTTTGGAAGGGTTTTATGGCTCTTTTAGCCTGTCGAAGACCCTGGGAATTTTCCCAATAGGAGATACACATGTTGTTTTCCCAACTTTTGATGTTAAAGTTAATAGCTGAATTTGGAATGTTGCAAAACGGCTCAGGGCCGATAAAGGATTCAGCCGAACCTTTCCTAGCCAGTTCGTCAGCTTTCTCGTTTCCATCAATACCCTCATGACCGGGCACCCACCAAAGTTTGACTTTGTTTTTATGGGAGAGGTCTTGGAGAGTATTGAAGCAGTTCAGGACTGATTTGGAGTCAAACAGGTTTGAGCCTAGTGCTCTTAAGGCTGCTTGACTATCCGTGAGTATATGGATGAGGACACCTTTTATTCCCGATTTGAGGATGACGTTGGCGCACACTTGAATGGCATGAATTTCCGCTTGGAATACACTGGGAATTTGTCCCATAGGTATTGATATTCTAGTGTTTGGTCCAAAAATACCAGCACCCACCCCGGTGTCCATCTTTGATCCATCCGTATACCACTTGTTACCTTTAAGGTCTGATGTAGGATTTTTATATTTCCATGCTTCACGGCTAGGAATCACTATGTCGAACCTCCTGCCGAAGCATAAAGTTTTTGGTAAGCGGTCATTTACCGCGCAGATCATGTCAAGCTCTGGGATTTCGGATAGAAGATTCACCTGATCTGTGTGATCTATGCGGTTTATCTCTCCCGTTTGTAGTAGTCTGACAGTGCTGCTGATTGCCAACCTTTTTATGAAAAGGTGGAGTGGCGTTAAACCAATGAGTGCTTCTATAGCTGCTGTGGGGCATGTGCGCATAGCGCTTGTAGTGCCGAGGCATGCTAATCTTTGTAGCTTTTGAAGCTTTGAAATGGTGGATTTTTCTTTTGTTTTGTACCACCATACTACTGATGAGTATGTGATGATAGGTCGTATCATTATTGTATATATCCAATGTGTGACCTTTGGGGTTATTCCCCAGGTCTTACCGTACATACGACGACAGGCCCACATGGCTTTTGTTGCTTTGGTAATTTTGTAATTAACGTGTGAGTTCCAATTCAGTTTTTTGTCGAGAACCATACCTAGATATTTAACTTCATTGGAATACTCGATAGTAGTGTTATTAAGTGATATCTGGTCTAGACTCAGATTTCTTTTGCGGGTAAAAGGTACAAGAATAGCCTTACTGGGGTTAATTGAGAGATTTTCTTTAGTGCACCAGTCATTCACTATCTTGAGAGCTGTTTGCATCGTATTGCAGACGTCTTTAGCATTATTTCCTTTTATGGTGATGACTAGGTCATCGGCGTAACCAATTGTATGGTGGCCAAGGTTACTGAGCTTGTCAAGTAAGTCATCAATGACTAGAGACCACAGAAGGGGTGATAGTACACTTCCTTGTGGACAGCCTTTTGCAGCTGAAACTGTGACCGAGGATTCCCCAGAGGATGTGGAGATTTTTCGGTTTTCGAGCATCGCTCTAACCCATCGGTTAGTAGGATGGTCAATACCCTTTCTGGACATAGATTCTGAGATAGAGTCATATCCGGTATTATCGAAGGCACCTTCAATATCTAGGAATGCACATAGTGCGATCTCTTTGTGATGGAAAGCCTCTTTGATCTGTGTTACCAGATTTAAAAGAGCACCTTCCGTGGATCTTTCTTTCCTGTAAGCGTATTGTTGTGGGTGCAGAGGTGAATTTCTATCTAGAAAGTCTCTAATGTGTATATCGATTAGTCTTTCCATAGTTTTGAGAAAAAACGATGTTAGGCTAATGGGTCGATAGGATTTAGGTAGCTTACTCGGTTTGTCTGGTTTGGGGATAAAAACTACGTTGACCTCCCTCCAAGCTTGTGGGATGTATCCCCAATTGAAGCTAGACCTAAATAATGCGGTTAAAGTTGGTAAAATCTGGACCAGACCTTTTTGAATCAGAGCTGGGAAGATTCCGTCTGTACCAGGTGCCTTGTAGGGTTTAAATGAGCTTATGGCCCATTTAACTTTGTCTAAACTGAACATTTTTCCAGATAGGCTGTTAATTCTGTTGATGTAAGAGAAGCTTGTGGCCTCAGAATTAACAAAGGGTTGGTTATTTATTAGAGTCGATCCTGGGAAATGAACCTTGAGTAAGGTTTTTAAAGTTTCCTGTCGACTCGCCGTATAGGTACCATCTTCCTTAAGCAGGAGACCTAGGCTATTTGAACAATCTTTGGAGAGAGCTTTTTGGAGACGTGCGACCTCTGGTAGCTTTTCTAGGTATTCACAATTCTTTCTCCATGTGGCTCTCTTAGATTTTCTCAATTCCTTATTGAAGTTGGTAAGTGCGGACTTGTAAAGATCCCAATTACCGGTGCGTTTTGCTTTGTTAAAGAGTTTTCTCACCATTTTTCGCAGGTTTTCTAGCTGAGTATTCCACCATGGTACACACCTTTTAACCAGTTGGTGTTTTACTTTGCAGCTGCTTTTAAATGAAGAAATTATAGCTTCATTTAACTGATCGGCTACATCATTAATGTCTCCGATAGACAGAATAGATGAGGGCAGTGTATCAGTTTTGATAGCGAGGTTTTCTCGATAAGTCTTCCAGTTCGTCAATTTTTTCATATATCTGGTCTGACTTGCATCGACGCTGCACCTTATATTGAATCTTATGTGCATATGATCCGATAAAGATGCCTCATCTGATACGTGCCAGCCTTCGATATACGAATGTAGAAAGGGAGACGAGAGTGTAAGGTCCAGTACCTCACCTCTCAGTGAATTTACGAAAGTGGGTTTGTTACCTCTATTACATATAAGTAGGTTATTACTAATAATATATTCAGAAAGTGACTCACCCCTTTTGTTGTTGTCGCTGCTACCCCAGATGGTGTTGTGGGCATTGGCATCGCATCCCAGAACGAGATGCCAGTTGCGACGGCGGCACTCTTCGATCAGCTCCTGTACCGGAACAGGGGGGACCGCATCAATGTCTCCGGGAAAGTAAGCGGAGGCACATACGAACTCCTGAGGCCCATTTTCCTGAGGACTTTCGATTATGGCTGCCACTAGGTCTCTTGTGTTGAAATCTGGAATGAGAAGATATTTAATTTTGGAGCTGATCAGTAGAGCAGCCCTTGGTCTAAAATCTCCTCGGGCATATTCTAATTTTCGCTCACTGTTATTGAGGCCAAAAATCTTACCCTTAATAGCCCAAGGTTCCTGTATGAGTCCGAGGGCGATGTTCTCTCGAGCGCATCGTTGGATAAAGGTGTCCGAGGCACCTTTAGCGTGGTGCAGATTTCACTGCAACACCTTGAGTGGAGCCATCATTGTCTGCGGCTGTACTCAGGATTCCGCATGCGGTTTGGCTTGTTGTCGCCTCTCCGCCTCACGGAACCCTCGTTGAGGGAGTGGCCCCTAGGTCTCGCTCCCGTAGCGTGCGCTACCTTGTTGCCTGTGTGCTTCCTCGGTAAGGGTACCGGAACCCTACTATTGGGTCCACGTGCAGCTGTTGTGGGTGGCTTCTGGTTGCTGGTGGTGGGGGGCTCCCGTGCTCTCTCACGTTCAGCTGATGTGTGTGGTTGATGTTTGCTGGTGGTGGGGAGCTCACGTGCTCTCTCACGTTCAGCAGTGGTATTATTTCCACTATAAGTCGTTTGTCCTTTCGACAGACGTTTGGTGTTAGGTTTGGCAGCTGAGGTTTTGTCGTGGCTCTTGAGAATGAGCTTCAGCTTGCCGAAACGGTAGTTTACATGACCGTTTAGGTCATTTAGCCGTTTCATTACGCTATCATTAATAGCAAAGATCATGTGGACGAGATCTTTCTCTTCCACTCTTTGTAGGACTCTCCAGGTTCTGGTGATGAGACCGGAGTTCTGTGCGTCCAGAGACGCAAGTATCTTCTCGCTGGCTAGCCCGATACTTTGCGGAAAGAACCCCCTTATGATATGTGGTTTCGGGAATGAATCCTCCTCCACTAGTATCACGTCCAATCCGCATTTCTCCTTGATTTTTGGGAAGTTGCTCCTCATCCACTTAGCAGTGGTTTCATTGGAGCAAATGAATTGGAGCCAGCCAGCCCTATAGCTGGAGCTGTCAAAAGACGGCTTCACTTCTTCGTCTCGAAGCTCGATCGTCACATCGATTACACCCTCTTGTATACGAGCCATTTGCTCTACACTTAATGGGTTGCAATCAATGTCCGTAGGCACTACACCTAGCCTGACACGACCCACTATATTGCTATAGGGAGTTTTATCGACCAGAGTGTCTCCAGTTCGGACTCTCTTTGCTTCTGACGTTGGTGGGGTGGAGTCATCAGATCGGGTTCGTTTAGCATCTGTGCCATTGTTGTCGATCTTGGCAGTGGCAATCACAAGAGCACGTTCCCTTGAGTTGCCTTGTTTCAAGGCTTGTTTGAACCGTCTCCTCTCCGAAGGTCGAAGTCTAATGTAACCAGTAGATTTCAGAGACTCATTATCCGAATCTATGGTTACGTCGTTGGTGACGGATGGTGCAGCTATCTCATCCGATAGCATGCTAATTGTGTCTTCGCACAGGGTGTCTGAGTCCGAGTCACTCAAAAGGGACTTATTCCCTTTCTCGCTTCTCATATCAGCGTCATCGTTGGCAGCAACAGTCCCACTGACGGTTTCAGCTGCGGATTGCACGAGTGCAGCCCTCGAAGTTGATGGTGTTATAGAGTCATCAGTCTCTATGAAGTTTGTATTTATAAGATCTATTTTGATTCCCACGAGTAATCGGGATAGGAAGGTCACCTCTCAGCAGAGCCCGTTTTGCTGAGAAGAAGGCTGGGGGTTAATTCGGATTTCGCCCGGTGTCCGAAGTTCGCAAACTAGAGACTAAGCACTCTCTTAGCCATGCATCCCTTGGCGTTTGCTGTTCCACCTTGGATTAGAGGATTTTTGTGGATTACCCAAGGAGTTGACCTTCTCCCCGCCCGCTATGTTAGCCAATCCACCAGAAGAAAACATGATTCAACTGGATGAATTGTTACCGGTAGCCACCACGTGGAGGTCATAGCTGGACTTCCGTGGGTACAATAGTTACGGCACGTGTAACATAAGTTACTACATGTTATCCCCCTATTGCACACCACAGCAGGCTACCAACTATTGGGCGATACTCATTACGATTTTTTGGAACTGGAATGATTTTTGCTCTTTTCCAAATGGTGGGAAATACCCCAGTCATTAGTATCGTATTAAAGAGATGGGTTATGCATGTTAAAGTGTAGGGGAGGGTAGCCTTCACAAATACAGGGTGAATGTCGTCAAATCCAACAGAATTAGATTTTATGGATAAACAGAATTTAAGGACATCCTCTTCATTAACGGCGGAAAAGCTAAAGCCCTCAGAACTAAAATTTTCAGCTTCCAAAAAACCTGAAGAACTTGAGTGGACTGAGCTATCATTTAGATCAAAGGATGAGAGTGACGTAAAGTTCTTATTCAGCTCATCACAATCAATATTGTTATTTGAATTATTGTTCGTACGCTTACCAACACCTATATCCCTTAGATTCTTCCAAAGCCTATGACCAGCCAGAGAAGGATTAAGTCGAGAAGAGTAAAAACGCTTTTTAGATTCCCTGATCTCAAGTACAACTTTATTTCTCAAGTCGGCATAAGCCCTACGAAATACTTCAAGTCTAAAACGTTTCCAGGTGGTATAGGCAATGTTCCGTTTAATAATTAAAGTTTTTATGTGGTTGTTAAACCAGGGATGGTCCTTGTGTCTCAAGATTTTTGTTTTATAAGGAACATGCACATTAAAAAGATAGTTAATATTACCCTGAATAAACGATACTTGATCATCAACAGATACCATTGCAGAAACTTGAGACCAATCAATCGACCTTAAGTCATATTCTAAAAGACTATAATTGATGTTTTTAAAATCCCTGAAACTAAAACTATTGCTTGTGGCAATAGGTTCGTACTGAAAAGTAAGGTGCAAAAGGTCATGGTGAGAAAAACAGGAGGCAGATAGTTGGTCAAAGTGAAGAACTTTGTTCAGGTGGCTTACAAAAAATACATTAAGTAGTGTACATGAATCCTTGGTGAAGTGAGTTGGAGTTGATGTATTTACTGATGTATTATTTGGTTTTATTTTGGAACTAAGGCTCTACTGGAAGGTGGCAGAGAACAGGAAGGCTTTAATACCTTACTGCTAACCGATGAAAACAAAACTTCGCTGGAAGCGGTATAAAAAGGTCTGCTTTAAGTTCTTCCTGATAACCTATGAAATAAATGCTTCTCCAGAAGGGTTATAGGAAGGCCTACTTTTAAAACTTCCTGGTAACCCCTGAAAGAAGGCCTGCAAAAGGAAGCGAGATGGTAAGCGCTTGCTCCCTATGACATCGCAGTCAAGCTCAGCCAGAATTCATTCAAAAAATATTTTGAACAAATGAAAAAATAAAAATAAATTGTTAAAATTTAAAGTGACTAAGAACTAGCTAACTGCAATTCCTGGATTGACATGCCTGCCTCAGAGATAGATTTTTTTTTAAATATTTAGACACATTTCAATGGGTATAATAATTATTTCGAGAAGGTTTTTTTAGAATTTTAAAACTGTCTGGCAGGGTGTTGGCCACGTTGAAATGGTCTTGGACCCACAGATCTGTAATCTGGGGAGTATGACCAGTGTCGCGGCATTAGCCAATTTCGGTTATAACAATTATCTCGAAAACTGACTTTTTTGAATTTTGAAACAGTCTGGCATTAGTCTTGCCACGCTTGAAACGTCTTGGACCTACATTTTTGAGATGAGATAACAGTACTCTATACAATAAAACTAGTATTGACTGGTTATATCAATTATCTTAATTTTGGAAAAACATGGATTTCAACATAGTATTACTCACTAAAGCCGCGACCATGAACTGCAAGACTTTCGTTTATAGCATTAGTCTTACACCAGCTTTCATCTCATCTACTATTTTTTCGGTTATATTTCACACACAAAATTTGCTGTGGGCTCTTAGACTAAAATGCATCATTCGTCAATGAGCTTCTCAACTCCCCATTCGGAGTCGACGAAAAATTGTAGGTCCCTTCCATTCGTGCAAAAATTGAATACGCAAACACAAATTGTTGCGTGCTCCTCGCGAACTGTAGCACCACCTAAAGTAAAGTATTACCGTACTTACTGTCCAGAGAACTTTTTTCGCTTAGTTTGACATTCAAGCCCATTCACCACAAGAACAATCTCAATGAGAATTTTTGAGAAGCGAGACTTAATTAAATTTACAAACAAATACAAACTGTATTATCATTCAATTGCCGTTAAATCGTACTATCATTTTATTTAATTTCGAATGTAAAATATTCACTAGCAGTCTCTCCTGTAGGTCATGGATTTATTTTCACCAGGTTTTGACACTCTCTTTAATTTACGGTTGATTGTCATTCTCGCGTCCTTTTAACATAAATTTCTTTCGGTGTGTCCATCACATTATACTACTCGTACATTCCAAGCGATTGCTTGTTTGTTGTTGTTTTCGAGGTGACAAAGGTGACCTATCCATTTCCGCACGTTTAATCTGGGTCACTAATGGATTTTTTCTCACTATTGAAAATAAACACTTTGGTGTTCGTGACTTGCCTTGCCGCAGTGTTGACGGCCGGCGATAATCCTTAGAAGTTTTTTTCCATTTTAAATCATTTCTGACTTCTTCCAGTCGTGCCTACAATTGATTTTATCTCTGGTATCGCCATTGTTGTTACGTAGGGAACGTACTTCGGTGGCAAATGTATTCAGGTGCATTACGATTTCGAGTATTTACTGGATTTTTTCTTTTGCGTAGGTATGCATTAAGCTTGAAACGTTTTTCAATTAAAGGGTTAGAAAAGGTAGTAAGATTTGAATTCATCATCATCATATGAATATGTATGTACCTATGTATAATCGAACATTCAAACATATAGCTATAACCTCTATGTCTTTAATCGCTTTCTTTACTTTATAGATACCTAAAACAAAGATATAGATGTAATAAAGCATTCTTTCTAATTGCCTATCACACTTTTGAGCCTGTTACCAGTTTATGGGTCTTAATTGTAGGTAGGTACAACTTCTAATTTCTGTATAATGTTTCTATAAATCTGCTTACAAAATATGCCTGTTTTACTATGTGGACTACTATATTATGTGAATCTAAACTGGACCCCAGACTCTCACAACCATTCGAAGTTCACGTGTTATAATTCTGCTGAATAGAAGTTACTGAGCCCTTCCGTCAGATTGACAATAAACCAAATGTTTACACCAAGATCAATTCTGGAAATACCAATAAATTTACAATCCAAGTTTACCTTCTTTTTACCAATTTCAAAGCCGCATCTTGAGCTCGACACGACTCACTGGCCGAACACAATGGTGAAGCTGCAGTTGATGTATGCAGCGCTGTCAAAGTTAAAATACACATAAACCCTATAGCGCGAACACAATGCAAAGTTACAGCTGTTGTATGAATATACATATATGCTGAAGCGCAAAGTTGAGCCAAATTAAACTTTCGAACGTGCTGCTGCTACTTTCCATTGTGTTCGGGCAGTTACGGGTTTGTAAATACGCTACAACTAATCCAACTGTAGCGTATGAAATTTGGAAACAACTGCTTTGAACGTTTGCAAACATGTGTACCGAATTTCGATAGGGATTCAGCTGCTCGAATACGCGGTAACATCTATCTCTACCAGCTGCTGCTCTCGTGTAGCCTTTCCACGAATGGAAGTCGTGAAACAAATGGGTTCAAAACGCCTAATTTGGAAGACAAAATACATGCTCTGACAAAACACTGATCCTGCGACCCTGTTAATTCTGCTACATTTTACCGATTAGCGGAAAATAAGCAGGAAAACAGAGCAAATATTGAACACACTCGAGAGGAAAATTCTTCTCGAAATTTAGTTTCATATGCAACGACGGTGAATGGAGGATACAACCCGCACTCAGTGAACTGTTTCAAGGTGTGGATGCAACCAAAAGAATCCTCGAATCACAACTATAGATTTTAGACGATACGAAAGACCGATTGATTCGGGGCAAATTGATTACAATTCATTCGACCGAACTTCCTGAGCATCCACTTTTTTTTGATTGAATGTTTTACGACTTAAGAACAAGTGCTGTGTCTTTTCGCCGAAACGGTACCCGAATTCAGCCAAATTAAAATGGGGTCCGTTAATATGAGTAGACTTGCAGATACATTACGTACACCCTGAATGAAAATAGCGCCTATGAGAAACAGTGATAACCTTATTTCAATATTATTATTTTTAACGTAATTCACACACTATTTTGTGTAGTGTCAGCAAGAAGTTACCTTCTTTCCAAATTAGACCACTATCACCCACATCTATCTCTAACTTTTTCATATAACAATCACAATCAAATTCTCTAATCTGCACTGAACCAAAAAGGTACGTAAATACAATAAAAAAGTTAATTCGGACAAGAACATTTTTATTAATAAACAAACGCGTTTATTGTGACAATAAAAGCGTTTTATTAATATAATAAACGTTTATTAATACTAGCAAGAGTGTGTTAATTCTGTTTATGAATTTTTTTAATTTTTAAAAAACTTGTTCGTTGTGCCAATGAAATAAAACCTTTTTTCAAGTACAAGTTTCTTGAGCCAATGAACAATTTTATTGATTGAACGAAATGCATTCATTGGACAACGAAACATTTTATTGAATTGATAAGACATTTTATTGAATTGATAAAACATTTTATTAAAATGATAAAATATTTTATTGGATCAATGAAACTTTTTATTAAAATAATAAAACATTTTATTGAATTTATAGAACATTTATTGAGCCAATAAAAGTTTTGTTTGATTTAATAAAAATAGTTAATTGATATAATAAACTCATCCGAAGCCCTAAAATACTGGTTCTTCTAGCTTATCGAAACTTTATACTTACTTTTTTATATTTTCCGGGGTTGCTCCTCTGAAAATTAAAATGAATAAAAACAATTATATATTTTAAATCAATTTATTTTTTATTCGTTATTCACGGGCAATAAATTGGTTTTTGCACAGTTTTGTTTTCTTTGGTTTTTTTTAAATAAAGATTTTCAATGAAATTAAAAAAAAACTGGAAGAGAAAATTTGAAATAAAAAAGAAAAAATGTCTTAAAACATATACACATAGCGAAAGGGCTTCTGATAATGAAATTAAGTTTTTGAATGGAAACTGTACCCCATTAAAAACTAAAAATGGTTAAAGCTGCGAGAACATCTTCTCGTATTACCACGATAAAAAGTTGATTTTCTGCTCTCCGGTTCAGGAACTCGATGTGGCCTTGAATATCCTTGCAACGAATGAAAACGTTTCCTGGGAGTCTTTTATCGTATATCTTATCCTGCGTCTATTGCCTTCGTTGTCCACTTTCACTTCAAAATTCTAATAAACATACAAATAGCGGGAAATAAAAAAATCGCTTTAAAGTCAATCACCCTTTAGTGTTTAGTTCATTAATTTATATTAATTATACGTAGACTTACCCGAATATTTTGTTCTTTTTTTTTTAACAAATTTAACACTTTTTAGTTAGTCATTTTCTTTATTTAAGTTTTCATGTAGATTATAAGTCTATTTTGTCACTTTGTCCACAGAATTATTAAAAAACTACTTTTCGATTCAGTTTTATACAAAGATGCTAACTGGTTCACGGAAAACACTAGAATGTCTAAATGGCACAGTTGCAAAAGCGTTAGTTCGCTTATATAGGTACAGTTTCTTACAAAAATCAAAAGGTTATTAGTTGGGGCAAGTTATTTTGATAACTGCTTTATTATTTTAATAAAATTGTTTATTAATATAAGCAATGAGTGCATAATTTTAATGAACATTTTTATTAAAATTTAATAAACTTGTTTATTACCTCAACGAATGCATTTATTAAGCAGAAAGAAAAAAAAAATGCTTCACCTAACAAAAGATTTGCTTGGCACAATGTATGAATTTATTGTGCCAATAAATATATTCTTAGAAGCAAGCAATCGATTATTGATTTTTCGAAATCGTTTTTTAATAAACTGTGTTTTATTGGTCCAACGAACTATTTATTAAATGAGTATTATCAAAATAATATTTTTTCGTGGTATTAACAAAAGTTTTATTGAGACAATAAAAAATGAGTTAATAAACAGTGTTTTTTGATATTACGAACGATATGTTTTTCAGTGTTCAACATTCGCAAAGCAGACTTTGGTAAACTAAACGATCTGCTCAGTAACGCCAACCTCAGCCTTATCTTCGAGAATGCTCCCATTACTATAGATAACGCTCTTACGTTGTTCTACTCCAAAATATTTGATTTGTTTACCCAATCCGTCCCTTATATGCCGCAGAAAAACTCATCGTCTTCCCCACCTTGGTACAATACCGAGTTGCGCTCGCTTCGCAATAAACGAAACAAACCGTGGCGCACGTACCTTAACTCTTGTTCTGTTCCTGATGTTTCTCTGTGAATGTCCTTACCACGACTATTTAGACCGAATGGAATCAAATCTAATTTTGGACCCCAAACGCTTCTTTCATTTCATCAATGCCAAAAAGAAATCTGATAGCTATACATCTTCTTTGAAATTCAACGATACATTTGTCAGACAACCCTACCATAAAAGCAAACTTATTTGCTGATTTCTTCAGCCAGTCGTTCACGAACCACGTTGTTGAATCCGATATTGACTACTTTTCGTTCATGACTAACTGTCATTAAACTTCATTAGCTTCGCTTCATATAACCTCGGCAAATGTCATAGAAAAGATGAGTAATCTCAAACCCGATTTCTCCGCTGGACCCGACGGTGTACCTGCCATCGCGATGGCAATGCATCGTCTTGAAAAAATATGCGACTAATCTGTTCCAATCTCTCACGACTCTCTTTCATCTTTCTATCTCACAGGGAGTTTTCGTTAAATTCTGGAAGAGCTCTTACATAATCCCCCTTGTAGGTAAAATGATAAAGAAAGAAGCAATATAGCGCACTGTATTCAGCAAGGACTTTATTCTCCTTCTGCCACAAAAAGTACTTAGCGAGCGTTATAGGGCTGTAGCTTAGAACTTTTATGGTATTTAAGGAGTGTATTTCTGCATGGATTTAATACTTGATAAATTAAACTTATAGCAGAGCATTCTTATATGGACGAGTATAATATCTTTAGTACCAATACGTCGGTTCAATCTTAAGTAAGCTGGCGTTGTAATGCGTGTCAAAAATGACCGCGAGGTCCTTAACCTTAAAAGAACGACTAAATGTAGATAACATTGGAACAATACTTGAGGCTGGGAGATCGAGAGTTAGATAAACCTTCACAGTTAGCTAAACTAAGTTCTAAACTATTTTTGGTACAATCAACAAACAAGTTGATTCCATGAACCCACTTTATCTAAAAGTATTATTTTTCTTTTACCGTTTTCCCGAAAAGCTTTAGTATTAATATGACCTTATAACCTTACCTCACTCTGAAATTTCATTTCCTTAGAAAACCCTGAAGATTTTATTTTAGAATTGTAGAATATCCGAAACGTTTTGCTACTAGGCTTAATTTTTGATTCTATAGGAATAGAGGCCCATGTACATATGCGCATATGTAGCTCCGATAGAGGAATCTAAATTAGAATAAGAATAAAACCACGAGAGTTTAGGGTCTGCTGTTTTCTTTAGAGGGGGCGGGTATGTAAATTTAAAAGGCAGAATTTAAAACTTGTTTGATGTAGGAGAGCCTTTAACCATTTCTATTTTAAGGTTTCGTCCTTGCTCAGATAATGCTTCGCTTCTTTGTTTCTGTTGTTGATTATCTGATTTTGTTCGTAACTCCAAAATACTTGGATTTTTGTTTATTAATTCACGTCTTGAACATCTAATTCGTCCGTTAAAAAATCATTTACTTTCCTTAGGGCCACAAACCGCTAATCCCCAAGACAAACAAAAGTACAATTTAAAATTTAAATTCTCTTTAGGTGAGTTTAGTGAGTTCGCCTGTTAAATGTTTTATCGCTGAGGCGCCTTTAAAACTTTCACCACCTTTCCACCCAGGACAATTATTCCGTATTCCGACCAGCATACAGCCAGCCGTAAATGGGTACTATGCGTTGCCATTGTTTTGTACAAGCAGATATGATTTTGTTGGTTTTTTTTTCTTATGGTGGCAACCGGTGACTTGATTTGGCTGAGACCAGAGCAAACTGAAAGGGGCCTTTATTTGTGTTTTCTTAATAAATAAGTCTACAATAGATAATGGTATATCAATATTGGTTGTATTACATTTTCTCATGTCAGCGAAAAATAAGGATCTGGAAGCAACATTTGGTTCCAAGCAAAATTAACGGTATAGATACTTATCCTTTGTGTGATTTTTTTAGGTTTAAATAAAGTTTTAAAGGAAGATATGAAGAGGCGAACTTCGGCATCGGTCGAAAACAAAGTGTAAAAATATTAAAAAAAATATTTATATTCGTACTTATTTCAAAAATACCAATATTTCTACTCATGTGTTAGCTTTTCCCCCAAAAGTTAACTAAACAAAAGTTTTGATTTAATAACTGGGTGAATTCAAAGACATTCTCCAAAGAAAAGGTTTACTAGGAATCAGCGCAAATCATAAGTGCTGCATTCAGATTAAGGTACATGTGTGCTAAGCATGTGGAATGTTGCGGGTGTGAGGTGACACACCTTGCTAACTTTTCATCTTAAATGCTAGCACCTTTTAACCTTTGTTTCAATGCGAAATTAATACACGTTTAGTCAGCGCGACGGCTACCCGGGTACCCCTTTGTATTTTCTATGGGCTGAGACAAATATAGGCAGAGTTATGTATATAAAGGGAAAGAAGCATTATCTAGAGTGAATTCAACTCAGTTCAGAATCTATATTTAGAAAATTTCTGTTTATTTCAACTGATTTATCCATTTTTTGAGCTAGAATGACATTTTTTGTTTATAGTCGTGTAATGCTGGTCGCAGATTGGCTTTTCGCAAAAGTTGCCGCGTTTTCTAGTTTTTTGCCTGGGTTTACGTTGCTCCGAGCAAACACGGCATGCTCCTTGAATTTTGAGTCGTCCATCGGTTCCTGTGATGTTATCGGTACTGGTGATGCAGGTGTGCACGAACGTATGTTCTCACCAAGCATAGCTTCAATGCTATTTTTTGTCTTGAAGTTGTGGTAAATAAGATGATTTTTGAATCATCCTTGAATATTTAGCATACAAAGCTGCTTTCCCAGCTTTGCAGGAATTTGCGTCGGTTATCCTTTCTAATTACAGCTTCCTTGTTATGTTGAGTACGAAGAAGGTACGCCGCCAATGCGTATATTATCAAACATGGCAACTGTGCCATCATTTTGCTGTAAAATGACTAACCATTTTGTACATTACATCAATACCACCTTTAGAGCTATTGTAGTATTTTATGATGCCTGGCCTTGGCTTATGTTTATCATCCGATATAGCATTGTCGTGGTGCATTGTGGATACAAGATTGATGGAACTACATATATTTTTTAGAGACGTTGGAAACGATGGCTTCGTTTCCCATGAATCCAAATACAGACGATTGGGCTGTACGTGATCTACTTTTCAGTATTTGTTTTGCGATGTGAGCTTTATTAGCACGTAAGATTCTAACAAACGTTAGATTTTTCTGAGAAGATAATCGGCGAGATCCAAAAAAGTAAAAAAGTAGTGCATTGTAATATTACAGCCAGATCCTTCGTATTGACGAACCAACCCTTTTCTCCACTATCAAATCTAGCCTACAAATCTCGAATCGGTACAGCTTTGTCTTCTATCACTCAATGAATTCGCTTTACGCAGTTTTCAAATCGGATAGATCGATTTATGGCCCGAAACCTATTGATGCTCATAGTAGCTACATATGTATATAAAGGCAATGCTGTTACTTTCCAGAGCTCTACTAATTGTTCATAATTGAAATGATGAGTGCCAGCTGTTATCAATATTTCAAGATAGCCATTGGGCTCCTGCAATGTATATATCCTTCAAACTTTAGGCTCCCGCGTAGGATTGTTCACGTTTATTCCGCTGAAAATTACTTATAATTCCAATTTGATATTACTTACACCAAAAAATATACACATATGAGCTTCAAAAGCATATGATTCAATGTGTGATAAATAATAAAACACCGTAACACAAATGTTTACGTTGAAACATGTTCGGACGGGAAAAACATATACGAACCAGTACAATATAAGTAGGGGTACCCGGGTGTACTTCGCATATCCGTATTAGCGTTGAAAAATAAATTTTATAAAATTAATGGATTATATTTATTTTAAATTGAGTAGGCTATTCGAAGCAGAATTAAATTTCAAGAAGGTACTGAAAATATTGTTATGTAGTCCTTTGGACGAAATAAGTTTTATATTGGTTCAGTAATCAAAAGGATACCCGGGTACCCTCGAATTGATACGAAGGTTAAAGCCAAAGAAAAACGGAACTGGAAATGAAATACAGAAAAATGTATTGGCTTATTTTAGGGAAGGATTAACTACAAACAGTGTACAATAAGCTTTTATTATACCAGCAATTACTAATGCCAGTGAGCACCGTGGTATAGTGGTAAGTGCGTTGGACTACTACGCAATACTACCCGGGTTCAATAACCAGCCAACACCTAAAAGTTTTTTCGCGGTGCCATCTCTTCCAAATGTCTGACAAGCAATCAATGAGTATCATTTGTCAAGAAGCTTCTCAACTCGCCGTTCGGAGTCAGCAAAAAACTGTAGGTCCCTTTCATTTGTGCAAAAATATAGTAAGCACGCACAAATGGTTACAAGGAGCAGGCACTGGTTCACTCCGAAAATTAACTCAAAAAAATCAAATCCGTTGGGACCGTATTACGACGGTGCCTAAGCCGAAACGTTTCCTTTTAGACATTTAATTTCACTGCAAAATTTTAAGATTATTAGTAACCACCACGGCCACGGCCACCAAAGTTCTTAACTTTGCCCTATTTAAACCAAGCGTTAACTTGGTCCTTTTGTGGTCTAAGCTCAGCTAAAGAGCCTTGGTCGCCCTATGCCTCTCTATTCTTGACCATCTGTGGCCCGCCATACTTAAAATGTTGTTTATTTAATTTTGCGCTGATATCAGTGTCCCTTCCTTTCTTGCTAATTCATCTGCAAGTTCATTACTATCTACACCAGAGTGTCCCGGTACCCATTATAATTGGACCCTGTTAATTCTGAGACATCCTCCTTTGTCGATTTAACGACGCACGATTCTAGTGCTCTGAGCGCGGACTAACTGTCGATGTAGATACTGATATATCCTTATCTAATATCAGCTTCGTCCCCAAGAGCTGCGCCGCTTTCAGAACTGCTAGAAACTTTGCCTGAATGACACTGCATGCGCCCGGAAGTTTTAGAGATGTGTTTAGCTCAGGATCTCTTGAGTAAATACCGGAACATGTGCCACTGTCGGTTTTCAACCCATCCTTGTAGACCGCAACGAGTTTTTCCCCAGTCCAGAAGTAGGAGAATGTCATCCATTTTATTGAATTTTAAGTTCATTAATAATTTTCTAAAATGCGTGTGTTTTTATTTTGTAAAGGTGCGGAAGTTCGATTCGGATCACTCTTACTCTTACTATGTAGAAGAAATTATTTATTTTTACTCCGTGCTTTTGTATTTTTAAGTAATACGAGTATAAGTACCTGTCCACTGGTGCGGTAATTGAAATTAAGGCCACTTTAAAGTAAAGCAAAATTATAATTGATTCTATACCTTCACTAAAAAAAAAACATTATCGGTTGATGTACTTATTTACGTTGATTTCAATAAATAAATATTTCATTGAATACCGTCACACTCCAAAGGGCAACGGAAACAAAAAACAATCAATTCAAGACTTTTCTGTCGAAACGAGTCCTCGAAACGAGCATGTACTGAATTTTTAATATTGCCCCAGTGAATGATGAATTGATTAGAACGTATGTACATACTAAGCATATCCGCTGGCTTGAATTTATTAGATCACACCGAAGCTTTGTGTTTCCCCAAAAAAAAAAAAAAAAAACAACGGCTGGTTAACCCACACAAATTTACTATTTGCAACAAATCCACCTTCACATTTCTAAACTATTTCCACCTTGTAGAGATATCTACATACATATATGTATTTCAAAGAAACACTATGGCTTTTTTTTTTTGTTTCTTTTCAAAACGAATGCACATAAAACAAATTTCAAGGTATGTCCGTTGCCGATGCCCGAATTTCAGCACACTGCACAGGGAGAGCACTCAAAATTGCATGTAGATACATACGTTACGTATATAGGTATTAATTTAATTTCATACGCTTTTCGTACACATTCTTGGTCGATCCAACGTGTGCAGCAATTGCACGGATACTTGCATCTGTATAACCAGTGCACCGCTCCAATGGCACGTTGGCAGTTGACTGTACCTCAATTACGCTGCGAAGAAAAGAAAAGAAAAATCCAAACAAAAACAAATCCAAGACATTAGGATTGTACTGCATATCGACGTTGTCGTCGCGCCGTCGATTGCTACACACTGTGCGATCCAGTCCATTGATTAGGCGCTGCAACGCCCAACAAATTGCCCACATTTGAGTTTGCCGATTAAAGCAAGACAACATAGCTGAACTGCATAGGTAAAGCTCACCTAGGAGATTCAAAGGCGGAACGATAATCAAACGTAAGAATGACACAAAACTATTTGGATGTCGTATCTACAGTGAGTCTGTGCGAAGTTAATGGAGGAAACATTTTTTTATGCATTTTGCCAGCAAATAGATTTAATTCAGAGTTACTGTGAAAAGTGCATGCCATATCATCAGCAAAAGCACTTACTTTGCAACGGTATTTTGGAAGAAAAATATGGATAGGCTAGGTTAGGTATGAGTGACTACCGGCGTTAAGCCAATACACTTAGTCCAATAGAGGTCCGTTGTGATACCAATGATCTCTGGCGATTGGTATAAAGAAGATGAAGAGTACTTACTTTCTCATCCTCGTCTTTGCAGCTCTTACAGAAATCGATGCAGAGGATTCCAAGTCTGGTAGCAGGCCTGACTGTAAGTGATGATTTGACGTATCATTGTGCCAATTTGCAGTCTTTCTGGCAGTAGTAGAGAGTTACAGCTTTTGAGGTCTAGTCTGCCAGAATTGGTACCTAGTCTTACGAATGCATCATTCCCTGGAATATCTATGTGCCCTGGCAAAAAATATCTATAGTTGCGAACATGGAAATCCGGAGAGTTGGGAAGAACGTTTTAATGAGTTGTGTACATTTATTATCCTTTCGAAACCGCAGATAGTCTCCAAGGAATTTTCATATAAGACGTTAATGGCATTATTTTAGCTTACCTTAACAATAAGCAAAAGAGCCATGGATAAAGTAAAAAAGCACATGGCACGAATGAGTTGAATATAAAATGAAAGACTGCTTATAGACAATGACAAAACCATATGGTAAGCTGCGGCACATTCGCCACTTTTTTTTTACTAAGTCATGCTGTATCGAAATTTATCAACGAATTCCAAAATACTTGATGATGAAAGAGATTTGGATATTTAAGCTATGAGGTATAAGAATTTTGACCGTTAGATTAACGGAACACAATTTTTTTAATTTTAACCTTCCGTCCTCCCTTTGGGGTATGAGACACCCCACAAAAAATTGTAAACTGTCCCATTACCGTTTCATTTTTTTTTCGATTATGACAAGCCTATGTAAATTCAGTTTAATATTTTCTGCAGTAGCATGCGGTGGTCTCGCGCAATTTACATTAATTTTCAGTATTTAATTTTGCCTCGAAAGTTTCTTTGGGGTATCATACACCCCAGTGTGCAGTTCGCGTAAGAATTTTTTGCAGTTTGTACATAGGGCTTTTTCGAGGGGCAAGTAATCAATATTTTTGCGTAGTTCTAGACTACAGAATACGCAAAAATATACACGTAAATACATATGAATACGTACGCGACTACATTTGAATACACTGTGATTCACCATGAATACGTACAAAAAACTTCCTTGAATACACTGATTACTTGCCCCTCGGGATTTTTAAATACAGTAACTTCGATTTAAGTAGTTTATCCAGTATTTGAATAAAAGAAATGCAAATAAATTGAACTAGCTGGTATGAGATTTGTTTATTCATAACGAATAAGTTTTTTCTAGGATTCAGTAATTTTTTTACAGGCAAAATTTGGTATATACGCGTTGCATGAATTCTAACGCACTGCTTACAATAGTTTGCAACAAAAAATGCGTAGAACTTTGCACATGTACTCTAGAATATTATTTCGAAAAACATATGTAATTTTATATTTTTTTGTTTCTAACTTTTGAAAAAATTTTACTTTTTCTGAACATCTACTTTTTTATGTTTTTTTTGTCCATTTATTTTTTAAATAACCTTTTTTTATATTCAATATGCTTTTTTTTGTAATGTAAGTGGACTATTAAAAACTATTTGGATGTCCTGAAAACATGAAAAACGAATGAACAAATAATTTAATGAAAAATATTTTTTTTTAATATTTATGATTGGGGTATGTCACACCCCAGAAGGAGGAAAGTGCAAGTAAAACATAGTTGGAGGACGGAGGGTTAAAAAATAAGTCGTTTTGACGAGTGCTCCCCAGCCCCGAGCACATTTGGCATCTTCAGAGGCACATTCGGCAAAAGAGTTTTCAGTCGAAAATAATAGGCTCAAAATTGTTTAACTTGATTTTTTTAAGTATTTACTTGATAAACTATTGAATTAAGGATAGTCATATAGTCTTAGGCGTGAGAGTCTATTGTATACATATATACACATATACATATCTTATTTATTATTTAAAAGGTTCCTCTACTTGGTTCTTAACAAAATCTACCGCGAATGACTGAATGGCCCTTTTCACTGAATCGGAAGTGTCCCCAAGAAGATGGTGGCGTATTTTCCAGCGTCACGCGGGCTTAGACGGGATCCCGAATTCGGCCATCGCCTTGTAGAGCTCAAGACGATGAATTCTATCATATGCGGCAGTCGACTTGAAATTCGTTGGTCTCTTCCAGAATCTGTCTTAGTGTGAAAATTTGGTCGATCGTCGATCTGCCGGGGCGGAAGCCACACTGGTACGTGGCGATTAGTGTGCTGCAGAAAGGTTTCAGACGTTCACGCAGTACGTTGGATAGGATCTTATATGCGACATTAAGCAGGGATATACCTCGGTAGTTCTTACAAGACATAGGATCGCCTTTCTTGAGGATGGGGCATATAAAGCTGATAGAAACAATAAGGCACAAAATCTCTACGCAAGCACTGCAACAGGATAATGAAAGATGGCGTAATCTTGATACGTGTAGGCAGGCACGCCAAGCGGACAGATTTTATTTTCATCCGAAAAGACGACTTTGCCCCAGTCATTTAAAAGTTGGCAGATCCCATGTCATGTGATCTTTGCAAATTGTAGTCGCTGTTGCTTACGAGCAGGATTAAGCGGTGGTTTTTCTTAGTTTTCTTAGGTTTAAGTATTGGGGACGACTCATAATTAGACGACGAACAGTTAATTTCCCGGCAGTAACCACAGCTAACGCCCTGCTTTTGTTTGTGAAGTGAGCCGAATTGGATGCTAGCCTCTGAGTTTTCCGCTTGTCTTGAGGCGTTAACACTGATTTAATTCTTCCCTTGTAACTGGTTCCATAGGAATTGCGATTATATCGCGATATATTAAATTAATGTGATTTCATGCAGCATGTTCACTTTCACTTCGCTCTATTTCATGGGCTATTTCGCGGTTTGAAAGACCTTTCGAATGGTAAGCATAGATGTTTGCTCTTTTCTCTAGGGTTAACAGTTTTTTGTGCCCATTTCTTTCTTAAGTAAAGGACAAACACTTCTTTTAATCACAAATTAATATTTCACTTCAGTTTGCTCGATCACTCTCTGTCTATTAACTAAATTTTTGCAAATTCGTCTAATTAACTGAACCGAAAAAATGCTGCTGTTTTGACATATGTATTTGAAAGAAAAGAGAACAAAAGTACCGTTAGGTGTCCCTCACCAAGAATGTTTTTCTGTTCATTTTACAGAGTAATAACTAGGGCAACCGGGAATATGCAAAAACATGTTTTTTTTTGGGAGGTCGTATTGGAAATTGGATTACACAGAAATACGTTTTATACAAAACTAAGCATTTTGAGCCCTATTCGTTAGGGCATAGCTATTTGTGCATATTTTGGGTATAAATTCATATTTTTGCATATTTTGTTGATTTTTTTCAATATTTTTGCTTATTTGTCCTTTTTTCATCAGCTGTTTGTCTGAAGAAAAAAAAAAGTTAGCTCCATTGACTGCAAAATAGGAAGAAAAATAAGGACCAACATGTCAAATGTTTTGGAAAAAAAACCGTGGTTTTAAGACTTTAAAAGAAATTTCCAGTTGTCTGTCCGGACAAAATTCAACAGTGAATGAATACACGGTCTCTGAGATAATGGCATTTAAATTTGCGCCTATTACATGCATTGAGGTAGAAAGAAGTTTTTCTATGTACAATCCTTATAGGCAAAGTTTTCTTTTTGACAATCTAAGCAAAATTATTTGCATTTATTGCAACAAAAATTTAAATTAATTATAATTCAAGTAGAATTTTGATATATTTAAGTTATTTAATTAAGTTCTTTCGTATTTAGTTGTGTTTCCTCAAATAAAAATTATTTAAAAATATATTTTTTGTTTAATTTTTCGTGATTTTTCCAGTTTTCAATAGTTTTTAAAGAATGGTAATTTAAGAGCATATAAAGTCTTTTTTAGAGCATATTTAAAGCGCTATAAACGGTTCTTAAGAGCATATTTCTGGTTGCCCTAGTAATAACTAACCTTTCTGCTAAATGTAATTTTTTGTTTATTGATGCAAATAAGGCGAAAAAATCAAGATTAATGGAAATATTTTAAATGCGTCTAATCAAGTGAATCGCACTGTATATAATATCCCATTCATAAAGACAGTTAAGTGATAATGATGAATAAATAAACGTATAACTCTGTATAAAGTGTACAGGGTACAATGTACAATACAACGATTAAGAAAGTTCGCATGTAACAACTTACAACTAAGTGCTTTAATGAGCCTCTAATTTTGCATAAATACACCGTTGAAAAGGTAATCATTTATGCAAATGTTAGCTTACGGTATCAGCTGAGTTTTTTGCCCTAGTAGAGTAGTTGTTTCAATTTTTTGTTTGTCGGCGGTTTTAACGAAACTGAATGTCAGAATGGTACATAACTTTATAAAAAAAATTGCTCTTGCATTGACCTTCTGCAATATATTGTAGTAAAAGCCTTCCAAACCTAAATAGAATGCGAGATTTGCAGATTTATCGCAATGATCGAGGGATTCTGGCGTATCTTGCAGAGTGATATTTTTCTATTTACAATGTTTAGCAGTCCAACATTGTAACCTATGTAGCTTATACCGGGGAAGCTTGTTTCTTTTCTTTCAAACTGATATTTATAAAACAGCATTAAAATAATTTATTTTGTTAAGCCATTCCGATACTACATATAATATATAAATTCACAGCTGTAAGAATTTTTGAGATTTGAGCAGGTGGGCAACAGATATAAAGTTTCCACATCCAGCTATCTAAACACTTGAGAAATACTTTCTTTCTTAATTTCTTAATTATTATTATTATTATTATAACTTTATTGGTACCTACATAAATAAAATTAAATGATCCATTATGAAAAATGTAAAGCGCTCTAGGCGCTATTCTTAATTATTAATTTATTATTTAACCATTGTATGCACTTACCCCAGAAATGCACAAACCCCACTACCTTATTTATATTTCCTTTGATAATATATTTTTATTTTTAATTATTAATTTTTTTTCCTTTGAAGACACAGCTTTTATCGCGGCTTAGCTTCTAATACCCGATAGCTATCCAGGCTAAGCTAATTCCATATAGGTTAAGTTACTATTATATTTCTGAAGAGCGTTTTCCAGGTCTCACGGTTGAGTGCTGTAGAACTGATAAAAAGTCAGATAGATTATGATTTATTGAAAACGCCTGCTTCTTTCGGAAAGAAAAGAGGATAACAGGGCCTTTCAAATGCTTTTGAAAAACCTAGAAGCCTAGGAAAATATTTTTATCATGATCTAAGGACTGTCTTACACCCTTCACTACGTTGATAAAAGCGTGATGTAGCTAGACATTAAACGAAAACCCGATTGACTTGAGGCTAAATACTTTTAAGAAATTTTTGATAGAAATCCAAGAATTGAAATTTGTCTAAATTTGTTTGCGCTGTTATCTTTTAGAAGTATAATTGTTATGGCCATTTGTTCGCATTTTGGGAAATATTCTATTTATAATTTTTTACGGTATTTTTTATTTGCTTATGCAGAATGATCCAATTAGATACCTTCATTTTTAAAATGATTGACAGGTCATTGCGTAATAGGCAGACATGCCAGCAGGCGTGGAATCCTCGTCAATGACTTCTGCCACAGCTGTATGTATGAGGAGGAGGAGAAATCGCCCTATCACCTACTATGCAGGTACCCAGCTCTTCAAGATATTTCCTCAGCGGACATCAATAAAATATGGAAATTTATCCAACTCTTCCTACTCTTTAATTACAGCGATCGATATACAGTTGTGGTAAAACTGGAGACTGGCAAAGGCAAATTCTGGCTAGTCTCGGCTTATCTCGCCCATGACGATATATGCCCTCTACCTCCGAACAACCTGAGGGAAGCGATCGCTGACGCAGAGAGGCGTAAAGATGAACTATTCCTGGGTGGTGATGCAAGCGTGCATCACTCAATTTGGGGCAGCTCCGACACCAACAATAGAGGTGAGTTACTTCTTGACTATTTTCTTAATACTAACCTCACCTACTGCAAAAAAGGTTGCACACCAACTTTTATAACCTGTAATAGACAGGAAGTCCAGATATTACACTTGTATCTGATAATATCTCCCAATCGATCCATAACTGGAAAGTATCGGCTGAATATTCGTTCTCAGACCATCGATACATTCTCCAGCCAAGCAGAGTTTCGGAACTACCGAAAAACCGACAGGGAAACCCTACAGAGGTTAATCCCTCCTTCACTACCCCCTGTCCCGAGCAGCACTCAAGAGCTTGACTGCTTGGTAGGAAAACTTACTTTTGCCTGCAATAAAGCATTAAATATGGCATGCCCTACAATAAGGCCAAAGTGGAAACCGAAACCACCATGGTAGAACTCTGAAATTAGCAGTGCAAGAAAACGTTGCAGACTGCTATTCAGCAGGGCCAAATTCACAAAAAGTGCCCTAGATCAAAACTCTTATAAGGAGAGCTTCGCAGTATTCAAAAGTACTCTAAGAAAAGCCAAACCGAAATCTTGGAAACTTTTCTGCAACAACATTGAGAAATTCTCGGAAGCTTCAAGGCTACGAAAAATACTCTTCACCAATCCTAGTACTCCTGGCTATCGAATAAAACCAGATGGCTCTTGGACCTCTTCAAGCGAAGAAACAATAGACCTTCTACTGGATACACACTTTTCTGGTAGCTTCTCTTCTCCACACAGTAGTTCGTCTAATAGTACACATTCTACTCAACTTAAGCAAAATAACATAAATAGTCTGGTTACAAAAAACAAACTGCTTTGGGCACTACGCAGCTTCCAACCATACAAATCTGCTAGACCTGACGGCATAATACCTGCTGAATTTCAGTCGGCCACTGACATAATTCTGCCTTGACTGGAAACTATACTAACTTTTTGTATAAACAATACTTACATTCCCAAATTATGGAAGTCAAAGTAGTCTTCATTCCAAAAGCGGGAAAGAGCTCTCACGCCAGTCCAAAGGATCTCAGACCTATTAGCCTATCATCATTCTTCTTAAAAACTTTAGAAAGACTGATCAATACCCACTTTCGCAGCAGTATCGAATCAAGACTGCTATCAGAATTCCAACATGCTCACTGTAAGGGTAAATCAGTGGAAACTGTACTGCACTCCCTGGTACGATATACTGCAAGGAATATATGTACAATGGTTGTCTTCCTAGATATAGAAGGTGCCTTCAATAATGTTAAATCAGAGGCTATAGTAGATGCCCTTTCAAAGCTCAAGGTCGAGAACTCGCTTCGCAAATTGATCAATTTACTACTCACTTGTTGAATTATCAACGACAAGTTGGGCGAGTCCTCTTCCAGGAGATTTGTCAGCAAGGTGGTGTCCTATCCCCCCTTCTTTGGAACCTTGTAGTAAATGAACTTTTGCTACTCCTGGAAGGCGTGGGATGCAAAGTAATCGCATATGCTGATGACGTCGCTATAGCTATTTCCGGCAAGCATCTTCACACGATCAATGAACTCATGCAAAATGCACTAAATAAGCTCTCGAAATGGACCGAGAAATGTGGACTGGGGGTTAACCCTCAAAAAACGGAATCGGTTCTTTTTACTAGGAAATACAAAATCCCTCAAATAGACCCTCCTGCTTTATATGGTACAAAATTGGTTTTCACCAACAAAGCAAAGTACCTAGGTCTCACCTTAGATTGTAATAATCTTAGCTGCAAGCTCAATACCCATGAAAGCGTAAGGAAAGCTACCATAGCACTCTACTCCTGCAAGAAAGCCATTGACAGCAGATGAGGTCTTCAACCCAGCATCGCTCACTGGCTCTATGTATCTGTCATCGGACCGATTCTGATGTATGGCGTAGTGGTCTGGTGGACCGCCCTAGAAAAAGCTATGCATCGCGACAGCTTGGGAAAAGTACAACGATTAGCATGTATGTGCATTAGTGGAGCACTAAGATCAACACCCTCCGCATCATTAGACAGTCTACTATATCACCCACCTCTAGACATAATCGGTAAGCAAATGGCAACCAGTGCTGCCATAAGACTTAAAACCATCTCACAGTGCTCTAGTAATTATTCTGGTCACTCCACAATACTAAACAATCTAACTCCTCCCGAAAACATAGAGGATAGAGTATATTGTATTCAAGCCCAACTTTGACAATACTTTAAGGTCTCTCTGGGACGACTTTGGTGCTATAACAGACAAGTTTATACACTTCTATACTGATGGCTCTAAAACCAATGATGGTGTAGGACTGTAGGAGGAGCTGTTTTCTCAGACAGATTAAAACTAAATCTCTCCTTTCACCTCGTTGATCACTGTTGTGTGTTTCAAGCGGAAATTATGGCGATTTCGGAAGCACTGTCCTGGATCAAAAGGAATGTAATATCAAGCATTTTGTCGGATAGTCTGGCGGCCTTGAAATCTCTGGAATCAGTCTCATCCACTTCTAAGACCTCCTCAAACTGACGTTCATTTCTTATAGAGACGGCTAAGCAGTTTAACATTCACCTTTACTGGGTGCCGGGGCAGAAAGACATTCCGGGGAATTGCAAAGCTGATGAGCTCGCTAAAATAGGAACAATAATACCCATTCTACCCGATAAGGAAAATATAGGTATGCCACTCGCTACTTACAAGCGTCAATAAAACCAACGCTAGATGGGAAGGTGGAATACCTATCTTGCTACAAAACAAATCTGGCCTAGATAAGATCTAAAACGTCATCTCGTATGACTTCTGCAGAAACTGTAGGGACAAGGAGGAGGAGGAAAGTCCAACACATCTCCTCTGCTCATGCCCAGCTCTTTCTCTTAGTAGAAAACTACACCTAGCAGAATACTTCTTCGAAGATCTAAATGAGCCTTCTTCGCTTTGTACAAAGCTCCAAATAGTTCTCTTGAGTAGCGGGGTAAATATCCCCAAGATCCTTGGTATCACAACGGGCCTCTATAGGCCTAAATGTGCTGGTATCGGCATCCACTGCCACTTAACCTAACCTATCGATAAGAATCGGCTCACGTGGCAAACACAAAGAACTTACTATGGTCTAAGTGAATCCTACCAAACATGCGGATAGCCACCCAACCTAACCTAACCTAACATATTTAATTTTATTTCCTAATCAATCTTGAAATTTTCTATTATTTTTTTAGCGTAATTAGGACGATTCTAGTTGAGTAGATAAATAATAATATAAGTTCACCTCTAAAACTGTGTAGCACTCTGAGTCGCACTCTTACTCACTGTATACCGATGACTTTTAACGACAAATGTTCAAGTTTAGTTCCTTAATATCGTAAAGTTCCTTGCATTAAGGTAGAAGAATGTGCGCAGTTTTCAGTCTCTCAAATTGAATACTCTAGAATCGCAAGCGGGAAGGGGGCCGCACCGGCCGACACCTCAATTGCGACGGAGAACATAGAGCAATCTCGCGAAAGCAAGGTCATGGGTTGTTCATTTACAATAATTGTGTGTGCGCGCGCGCGTACTGAGAATCTAGCGTGCTTTTGTTTTGGGCTACGCCAACGTTACACTTATACTTCCTCCCTTCCAAGATGCATCGCATCGTATGGATACGTACATATATCACATGGGCATTTCCACGCACCGAATGCAATGAAATTTCAAAGTGGTGCAAGCAGGGCAACTACACCGAGAAGCAAGTGGACTTTTAACATTACTCTACTTACCAGCAAAAGCACCACCATCACCACTACCACCATCACAATAACCACCACCAGCGGCGGCACCACCTTCTGCATCTGGGGGAAACAATAATTCGTATTCTTCGCGGTTGTATCTTGCCCGCATATATATTGGGGCCCCTCTCAGGTGATCCGCACAGTTCGTTAACAGTCCTAGTCGATTCTAGGAGGTTCAACAAATTCCGATCGTGCAAATTTAATAATCCGAGTGTTAGAGTGCTATTTAGTGTTTGTTTGGTTTTATTATACTTTACATTTCGACAACGTTCCAGAACTTCCTTCGTACAGAATGAGACCATTCGTAAGTATCGTCGGTGATAGTGATATCCTTCGGACCCTGGCCCAGTTCCTAGTTCCCAGTTTATAGCGCTGGTGGATGATACGTATATGTGTGTGAACGAGTGCATGGTTGATTCCGCGCATTAACATATAAATCCAGTGATTTGTTGCGCAGCTATATGTATGTTCAGAGTTTCTTGCGAAATCGAAACGCGAGGCGGTTGAATGAGTTTGTGTTATCAAATTACATCGTTAAGCGAAAATTATTAGTGCAATCTGCATCGATTGCCACTGGCTACCTCGGCAACCTGTTACCGATGCCGGAGTCCGCGTGCGGACTTGCGGTTACACCATGTGCTTGCGAAATTTCGAGCGATTTTTTCCGTTGTTTTGGTTTTTCTGGTTAACCACATTCGGTATGAATCCTTCGGATATCGGTTCGGTGCTATGTTGGCCGAAGTAAAATACTTTGGCCTTTGACATTTTTTTGTTTTTTTTTTTTATTCGTCAGACACACTAATTGATGGGAAAATGTCGTTAATAGCTGTTAAGCACAGTTGTTAATGTCGGGGTAATTAAAACTGAAACGATTTCAATTAAAATACCTTTAAATGGCTGTGGGGGGTGTGTCAGATAAAATATAATTTTTTTTTTCTTTTATTATTTATGGCCATTAGTGAGGTCGTTATGAAATTAAATCAATTTGACTTTTTAATGTTTTGTTATGACTTTATTTTCGTTGTTCTTAAAGTCAACAAAAAAATTGATATGTGGAATTTAAGTATGGAATATTAAATTCATTCCGTGGCGGTGTACTTTTTCACAAATTTCATACAAATAACTCCGCTTTATTGAAACCCGCTTAAGTGAAAAACTCGGTGAACCGAAAAAAACAAATCCTTAAACATTTCTAACTTTTCATCACAAATCACAAAAAAAAAAAATCAAGAAAAAGTGATGAGGCTTTGAAAGCATCCATTAAATTTGTCATTTTGTAGGTGTACCTTCGTTACTGAAGCTCACATGAAGCACATATTCTGTTTTCTTAACCCTAGTACAGTGACTGGGGTAAAATGTTACCCCAACGCTATTTTGAAATCGGACAAATTTTTTTTCTGCCACCTGGATTTTTGTGCTACTACTACAAATTTTGTTCTGAGTCTATTTTTAACATTTCCAACGATCTGGGACCACTCTATATATTTTTTCCATATTTTTTTTTTTTTTCAAAGTCTACGAGTTATTTTCAAGCCATTTTTATTAATTTATTTTATTTTTATCTGCCTGGGCATTGTTTTTTACGCCATTTTTGTTGACAACTGCTTCTTGAAAGCAGTCCACTTCGTGCTAAATTATACTTGTTTGGTCTATAAAAGAATCACGGTTAATTTTATGTGAATAATCTTGCAACATCTAGCCCTCGTATACCGTTAACTTATGTTTTTTTATTCGTGTGGTAAAATTTTACCCCAGGCTTTAAAACTTGTAAATGGACCTTGCCCCCGTACTAGGGTTAATTCAAGCGATTTTATCTGCTACTCCTTGTCAAAACATTTGTAACGCAACGATTATTGTTCTGGGAATAAGGGTCTTTAGACATGTTTTTTTTCTCAGTTCGCCTTTCGAAGCCGGCAACTAGAAAAAGCTAAATCAAAATTACACCTGGATTAGACTGTTGCACCCTCATCGAAAGAGGAATACATGCTTTTAGTTCTAGCTTATGCGTACGTTTGTGGTTAATGAGATTAACACTGTTGATTATTTTATCTATTGCTATTATGCTATTATGATCTGACGGTTTCCTTGCACCAGTATTTCTGCAGCTCTAAGCTTATCTTAAGATCAGATATGGCTTAAGTGTCGTCGCAATTTTTAGGAAATATTGCTACCATTCACTTTGTGGACAGTATTTTAAATGCTAGCGAATACAAGGGTGGTGTGCTAGGCTAGTAAGTCAATTGGCCTCAATCAATTGTTCTGCACTACACTGTTATGGAAAAGTGAACGGAAGACGTTATATTGACATGCAAAGTTGGTAGTAGATAGAGCATGAAATTAGCGGCGCTGATGAAATGTTGATGCCTTAGAGCGGGCTGTATCGGCATGAAATGCGATAAGTATAAATTTTGAATAAATTTGCACAAAAATTAAATACCGTTCAACTAGCAAATGAACTCATTTCAAATTCGATACGTGAATACCCATATACCAACCTACATATTTGATGCTCTTGCTGTCGTAGGTATTACAGTAGACATACATATGTATGTATGTACATATTTTTGAACATTCCTAGAATTAATAGTGCTCTGTTATAATTGTGTCCACAAGTTTTCGTCATTTGCTTCATGTGAGTTGTTTTCCCTTCCCAAATATGTTCTGTGACGGAGTTTCTTTGGAATACATATTAAATTCATCCCTTTTGTGTAGCCTCAGGCTGAACGACGGACTTTCATTATTTAAACATACGACTATGGGTTCCAGTTTGAAATATATGTGTACATAATATTTCTCTTAAGTCAATGATATTTAACCCTTTGGCCGTAGTCTTTACTGACAAGTTCCCTTCGATATATTCAGTCAACGTCGTCTTAGAGCTTCAGTGTTTTTCAAAGTACCTATCCCAATTTTCGGTTGATTATAAAGTAAATTGTATTTAAAGTAACATATTTAATCCAACTAAAGTGTTACAATTCAATTTTCTCTCCATTCTACTCCAAGAGATTATTTTGCTTTGTTTGTTAACTTATATAAGGCTTATGTATATCCCTAAGTAAAGCACATAACTTCAGGGTTTTTCTTTCTACTCTTGGACACTGTCTAAGGCGGGCAAACGCTCTCCAAACGTTTATCGGATCTGCTTTCCTAAGCTGAGTCAAGGTTTTATTGAAGTTGAAGGCGTGCTTGATATTCGTTGATCAACTGATGCACGAGACTTCGATTATCTGGTTCAAAGCGTTATCCAATTTTTTGTGCAACGAGAAAGAGTTTTTACCTCTAAGATAAGGGCTTTCTTGTAGTAGGTATTTCGACTTCGAGTTTGATTATAAATCTAGCCTGGTTTATTTCAAATCAGTGAGAATCTGAAACCAAAAGTATTCTTATCCATTTATGAGAATCTTGTAGGATTCTATAAAACATGTTCTTATTACAGTAGAATCTTGGTAAACGCAACTCCTCGAAATTCTTCCTACTTGTCAGATAGCGAGCGCATTAAGTTTAAAAATATGCATTTACTTTCTGTCAAACAGAAAAGCGAGATTTTAGAAAAATGGGATATTAATGTTGTTTTCCACTGGCTTCACTCATTCTGTATCCAATATGGAACAACAAAACCGCTTCTGCTCAATTTTGAAGTTTTTTCCTTGTGTTTTCGCTTCTCGAGTGGATTCTGACTTGAAATCGAGAAGAGAAACTCTCTTCTCAGAATCGTAAGAAGAGAAATTTATGTGCTAAAGGAACGATGAAAAATGAATTTTGTTTGATTTTGGGTGCTCCCGGACGTCAAAAGGAAAATGACATAAGTCACTTGTATATACAGATTATAAAAAACACAAATCTTAGGATGAAAAAATGCCGTATTGTAATTCTTTGAAGTTGTATTACAGTGAAACCTCCCTCAGGCGGAGACGAAATTTTGGTCCGCCTAAGGGAGTCGCCCGTTCAAGGGATAATTACTTTTTTTTTGAATTCTTAATTTTTCAAAACATAAAAAATACACAAGAATTTTATTGGAACCGATTAATAAAACAAAAAATCGAAAACAAAACAGAAAAAAATTGGGATTTCTCGCAAATGACTTTTGTGACAGTTGCATGGATGATGAGGAAGAAGAATCCTCCTATCACATCCTGTGCAGCTGCCTAGCACTCTCCTCCTAGAGAAAATTAAAAGAAGATTCTGAGAGAATATTTCTTAATAGATCTTCAAGATATATCTTCAATGAATATCGAATGATTTCAAGCGCACGTGGCAATACAATGGACCCTCTTCTAAGTGAATACTACCGAGAAGTTCTCGTATTGTTTGTTCTCGGCGAGAACGGTGGATAGCCACCTTACCTAGCTCAACTACGCAGGCTGTATTCACAATATAATATATCATGTCAAACACACAGGAAGTAGCTACTTTTACTACTCACATGATACAGTACAAACTCGATTTATGCAACTAATAGAAATTAAGGTAGTATCAATAACCGAGGTTGTTGCACTTACAGGGTTACATTTTTTTAAATAAAACATTTTGGTCAAAATGGCTATGTTTCATTATAGAGATAATGACAATGTGATGAAAAAAATATTTTTGAAACCAAAACAAATCATTACAACATTGAACACATTTTACGAAAAGTTAGACATAAAAACCGAAATTACAAAAATTAACATAAAGCAGTAAAAATATCATGTTTTTTTTTAAAGAAATAAGATATTTTAGACGCAGTTTCTTTTGATTCCATATTTTTCAAAACTGCCAACTCTTTTATTTTTTGTAATATGTATTCTAATCTTCGGCCCATTGTAGACGTATGTTGAAGGATCTAACTACAACTTCTGTTTTAACTTTCGATAAAGTGGGGACAGCTTCACCATTGCTTTGTGCTCACATTTGTGTTCTCAATCTCTGAGGGGTTCTCATAATTGGCAGAGGCCTCAAAGTTTTCGTAAAGCCAATCACAATCATTGATTTCTTCATTCGAAATGCCAATGCTGGGAAAATCTCATCAAGCAAATTGGAAACGAATAAAATCAATTATTTTTCCCTTAAGATATTTATAAATAGTACATATTGTACAAGGAAATTTGTCTAGATCCAAACTAGACTACATAACTGTAAAATATCGGCAGAAATAACGAACCAAAAGGAGAACACGCAAAGAAAAAACAGATGAATAAACACAAGAAGTTGCACTAATCGAGGTTACTTTTTTGAAAAGTTGAGTTTATAGAGTCAAGACGTGCGACGACTTTAATGTTGCGAAAATCGAGGAGTTGCGCGAATCGAGGGTTGCGTAAGCCGAGTTCGTACTGTATTTACCAAGACGCGCCACCTAGAGCCAAAATGTACCATAGGTACTATACTAAATGTGTGCGTTTTTTCTATTGTATTTTCGTTAGCTCTGTTGCGATTGTGAGCAAGTATGTACTGTATATACTATATACATTTATCTTTCAAACTTCCAATCAAAATAAATATAACAATTTGGTGTGAAAATACGGAGTTTTCCTTTGTCCGTCTAAAGGAATTAAATTAAGTGATTTCTGACAGATATGCATGTCCGCCTCCGATCAACGGAGTGCCCGGTTAAGGGAACGTAAAATATTTGCAATCTGAAATATTAAATTTGTCCGTCTAAAGGATCGGTCCGTCTAAGGGAGCTGTCCATAATGGGAGATTTCACTGTAATTACATACTTCTAACTTGATAGTACTGTGTGAATTTAATAGTTATTATAATTACCCCTATGAAAAGAACGGGTGTTGTCTGGGTAAAATTAATATTTAATTCTTTAACCTTTCAACGTGCGTGTTTACGAGTTACACAATTGGACAGGTTCCATAATTATAAGAACTCCATTACAGGAACTGAAGTGGCAAGTGGAATAATAAAAATTGTTTCCAAAGTCTAATGTTTCCACTTTGTTGTCAATGCTTAGAAGTGATTTATTTGCATAAAATTGACATACTTGTGTGCTGTATATATTCTCCATTTCATTGGATTTTAATATTCGTAATAAAATTCTCAAAGTGAATTATATGTATAAAAATACCATAAATATCATAATTTAAGGCTTGTGACGATAAGCTAGATACTGTACCAACACAAACTTTTAAATCGAATTTGAAAGCTCCTGGAAAGTCTCATAAAATACGATTTAGAATTTTATTTTGCAATGAACAATGCAAGATATTTCCAATAACTAACGTACATACAGCTGTGGACAAAAGTGTAAGAACGCTATGGCTTTTGTAAAACAAACTAGAAACATTGTTGCCTAAACGTTATATTTTATAAAAATATTACTGAATTCATTCCTTTTAAACAATAATTTTAAAATGAAAGAAAATATGTAATAACAAAAATGTTCTGAGAATTCCAATTTATTGTAATTTCTGTTTCGGTTACACAGTTAGGAGGTGGACAAAAGTGAAGCCTTTTTGCTTCAAAACTGCTAGACACCCCCGCTTCATGGACTTGATGAGCTGACGACAACGCTCAACCGATATAGCCACCCAAGCTTCTTCTACACGCGCATAGAGATAATTTAAATTGGTGATGTTTTGGACTCCGACTGCTTTTTTCACGTCTCCCCAAAGATGTTCTATTGGATTTAAGTCAGCACTGGAGGAGGGCCAGTCCAAAGCATTAATCGATTGTGCTTCGAAAAACTGTGTGCTTAGGATCATTGTCCTGTTGAAATTTCCAAATTACTGGCAAATTTTCCTCTGCCCATGGTAGCATCACGTTCTCCAAAATGTCCACGTATTTTTTCTTTGTGAGAATGCCGTCAATTCTATGAATTGGACCAACCCTGTTCCAAGAAAAACATCCCCATATATTAATCAATCCTCCGCCATGCTTTATTACAGGTGTGGTATATTTCAAATCAAAAGCAGCACCTTTCGGGTGACGAATATACCTTTTTCCATCTTGACCCATCCGGTTTATTTTTGTTTCGTCGCTCTAGAGTATGTACCGCCACTGGTTCTCAGCGTGTGATCGTGGAAACTTAATACGCGGTTGTCTTTGCTTGACTGTCACTAACGGTTTCTTACGAGAAACGCGACCGTGCATCCCAGCTTCCACCAAACGCCTTCTAATGGTCCTAGAGGATACATTTAGACCACTGATTTCGCGTTGGATTTCGGTTGAGCCTTTTCGGGGATCGATTTTGGATACTCGAACAATTATTCGATCCTCGGAAAGTATGGTCTTACGTGGCGCACCTGACATTGGGAGGTTTTCGTAATGCCCATATGCTTTGAAATGATTAACAGCATGACAAACGATTGTCTTGGAGCGATTTACAGTCGTTGCGATTTGACTGTAGGTCACATTTTTGTGCCACAGGTCAACGATCACCTTACGAAGCTTGGGATCACAGTTTTTCCTTCATACTGAACTCCTTGCAGCAATTTATGATTTGTTCACTTTGTTTTCAAAGTGTTCACTGAAAATAAAAAAGTTACGATTTTTTTTTCAGAAGCAAGTAAAAACTTGGCAGCATTTTAATCGTTCTTACACTTTTGTCCAGGGCGAATTTCATCCTTTTCACCACTACAAATACAATTTTGCAACCAATTTGGTGTTTTCACTCAAAAAAATACCGCTATCCATCACACTCATTGCTTAAAATAGAACGTAATAGAAAACGATCGACTGCATTTCCTATCTCTCATCAAGCAATGATGAGTCCTAGTCCTTTCTATAAACTGAACGAAACATTCAAAAATCTGTAAATGTCATTTTATTTCATTTTCAGATCATTTTCGCTGCCTTTTTGGTATCAACATGCTCAGCCTCTCTGTACGGTGCCATCTCAACTCAATACCATAATCAGGATCAGCTGGGACAGTACTCGTATGGTTATGCGGATCCCAACTCACAGAAGAACGAAGTACGTCAACATGACGGCGTTACCCGTGGCTCGTACTCATATGTCGATGCTAATGGTCTGGTTCAATCGGTTTCATACGTAGCCGATCCACACAATGGTTTCAATGCTGTCGGAACAAATTTCCCCAAGGGTCCAGCACCCAGCATCGCTCTTGGTGCTCCATTATCGTATGCTGTTACAGCTCATTCTCCAGTCGCTCTACACAATGGTGTCCCAATCGATACACCCGAAGTTCAATTGGCCAAGGCTGCTCATTTTGCTGCTCATGCTGCTGCTCGTTCTGGTCATCATCTCTACAAGCGATCCCTCTATGCCGGACCATGGGCCTATGCTCCACAACACGTGCCAGTAATTGTAAATGGTGTGCCCGTAGAAACCCCTGAAGTGCAACACGCTAAGGCTGTTCATTTCGCAGCTCACGCTCAGGCCCATGGTCAGATTCCATCGAATGGTGCTCCACTTGATACCCCAGAAGTTCAACATGCTAAAGCTGTTCACTTTGCCGCTCATGCTGCCGCTCGTAGCGGACACCCCGTGGTGCCGCAATCTTATCATGTACCAATCATTCACAACGGTGTGCCAGTCGATACCCCCGAAGTTCAACATGCCAGGTCTGCCCACTATGCCGCCCTTGCTGAAGCCTCTGCTCGTGCTGGCAGTGGACCCTCTGTCCATTACGCACCAAGCTACAACCACGGACCAATTCACATCCCAGTGATCCAAAACGGCGTGCCTGTCGACACACCCGAAGTGCAACATGCTAGGGCTGTCCACCTCAACGCTGTGGCTGCTGCCAGTCACGGTAGCGGTAGCTACAACGAAGATGACGGACAATATCGCAACCACTACAACCAATGGTAATGGACTATACACTCACAGGAGAGGACCCGCCCGCAGGGTCTTGCCTGGTAGATAAAGCTCCCTACTCTCCTTCCCTGTCCAGCACTATCTATCACCAATCATTCACCCCCTTCACCAATGATATGATGACGTATAAGACGCTCTCAATGTAACGGTATCGAATTTCATTAATATCTTAGTCAGCAGGCTACAAACACATGTACATATACAAATAATTATACAAATGTAAACATTATATATACAAAGCAAATGAAATAATAAAAAAAAAATTCATAAAAACAATATAAATGTCATGAATGTGTCTGTACTCAATAAATTGCGAATGTGGTGCTGGTCCCGACCACCAACAAAGCAACAGAAGCCTAACAGGCGTCATCCAACAACAAGGGCATTACCTCCCTGCGTGTGCTGCTGAAATGTTGGCAATTTATGTATCAAACGTTGAATCAAAACATCATGAAAGGTGTAAGCATATGCAGATTAGAGTAGGTGCAATTACTTTGGCATAATTAATTATTTTAATTTATTCATTTGACTTAACCGCACATACACCGACCGGTACGCTGTACGTGTACACATTTGTACCGATCGATGGGGACCCATGTGTGGGCCAGTCATTCATTCATTTGCTTAGGAGCAGATAGAAATACTGATTATTTTGCCGTTTTATTTATTTGGATGTGAATTTAATTAATTTGCAAATGTACAAGTACTAAATAAACTTTCGACAGTAAAGAGGTGGAAGTTATGTCTGTAGGTACGTAAATTGTTGTTAAAATAAATTAACAACCTGGAATGCGATTAAATGGATTGCCTTGTGCAAATGGGCCATAAATAGGGCAGCAAAAAAATAAATAAATTAGTTGACCAAACCGAATTATGTATTCATTGGATTAACGTATTTGTACGTGTCAGAGAGCACAAGAAAGAAAAGCTAACAATGATCGTAAAGAATGTTAAATTGAAACTGGGAACCAAAAGAACTGTCAACTGGAAGGGTTTGAAGGTTATCAAAATGAAGCTAGAACTTATCTTGTGAATATCATTCGGGGGTTTGTTGTGTTACCCGTATTTCATTATCTAGTCGGGCATTTAGCTTCATTTCTGAAATCCAGAATTTAGTTCTTAAACTCACTACCTGAGGGATTTTTGAAGTGAAACTTTTTTGCTGAGGGTGCTACAATTTTTAAGCGTTACCAAAAATCCGATCGCAAGAGGGGAATAGCTATGTACGAAGCGGGGGAACCTGTAGAGGAGTAGAGTGCGTCTCCGCACCTACAGCCTAAACTACTCAATCGATTTTAATAAATAGAGTGTCATGACCCGGAGATTATCTTAGGTTATATGGCATCACAGAAGCATTCAATATGACGGACACCCCAAGGTGGCGGATTACCGTTAACCTCGCGACCTACATAATATGGGTATTGAATGAAAGGACTTAACAAAAAGAATACGATACGTAAAGTGACATTATTCTAAATTCAATATGGCGGACGCACCAAAATGGCGGACTACCGTTATCGTCACGGCCTTCTTAATATGGATATCGAATGAAGGGAGTGACGTCATTCGAAATTGTATCTATGTATTTATTTATTTATTTAATTATGTGTTTGTTTACTTAATTATTTGTTTCTTGATTTATTTATTTATAAGGGTTTCGTACCAATATGGTTATACGGAACCATTACCTATATGTTCGCTCTAACTCAAAAATGTCTGTCACGATAAAAACATCAAGAACCGTTCTTCCTAGAAACTTGAAATTTGGCACACTTATACATTACGGTGGTCCCATACATGGACAACATATTACTCAAAAATATTGTGAAACAACTATACAGGGCGGGTTAAATGTAATCTAAAAAAAAAAAATTGTGAAAAATATATCATGTGGGACATCATTCGAAACAAAGATTCCAAAAATGTTTTTCTTAATTTTTTCTGTTTGAAACTTTGGGAGTTATTGCCAAAAATGTGTGAAAAAATATTATACCAAAAGCCCCCTACTGTTTTCTCGGAAGCTACTTAAGTCAAAAATATCAAAAAATCATAATTTGTAGATAATTAACTATGTATGTACATATATTTTGAAAGATCGTAAATTGTATAATTTTTAAGAAATCCACGTCGAAAAATTCAATTTTATATGGAAAAATTCAAATTCTCAACCGATTAACTCGTAAACAATTGGACCAATTTCAATGAAATTATCACTATTCACTATACTTTTGGGAATATTAGCGGTTATCCGAAATTGTGCTACCGTATAAAAAATATAAAATAAAAATAAATAAATATACGGCTTTTGCCAGGAAACGAACCTGAGACCACTGAACTCAGTAGTACAGCGCAAAAAAGGTTAATGGAGGCGCTACACACTCAGCCGCGTTCTCAATGTTTATCCAATTTTCTCATAGTGAATAATATTACTCTTATTTTGTAAAGTGAATATAGAGGTGGGCCGTTTTTGGTTTTTTGTGTTAACGAAACGAAACAGTATTTTAAAACTACGAAACCCTTTGAGCGCAGTCTGACTCGCACTTGGCCGGTTTTTTTTTTTTATTTGCGCCAGAAAAATTGTAATGATTACTGTAAGATCTACAAGAATTAAGATATTCAATAAAAAAGTGTTCTGAAGGCCCGCCTGTAAAAACTCTATTGGACATCGGATCTATGTTGAGATGTTAGAGCTTGTCAACTGGTGTTGCTCAAATAGTTTCAAAAATTGAAATGCGAGTACAGTAAAACTCGGACAAATGCATTAGCAGAATTCCAATGACGTGAGGTACTTATCCGGGATAAGCAGTTACGAATACCCTTACCCCGTTCAGAGGTACTTATCCAAGAACAAGACAAGATCTTCACAACCAGCAATCGAAAAGTGAAAGCCAAGAGAAAACGTCAGACTCCTACTCCATCAGGACCAATTAGAAATACAAATAAAATTTGCAGTTAATTACACTGGAAAATAAGTACATATGTAATCCAGATGATCCTTTTTGGTATTTATTTCCTCCCAAAAAATGTATAAAAGAAGACGGGAGCTTAGCCCCTATCCAGAATCGCCTCGATAGGGATTGTTTGGAGCGAGTTTCTGAAAATTCTATCTCACAGGTATAAGAAATATTGAGGCATTATTCATAAGTTTGAACATGACTAGTTCAATAGGCGATTATAATCCTAAATGAATATGTTCCACGCTGGGGAATGGCGCCTACATGGCAAAAACTCATTGCGGTCTACACGGATGGGTTGAAAACCAACAATGGCACAGGTTCTGGTATTTACTCAAGAGAACCGGAGCTAAACACGTCTCTAAGACTTTCGGACGAATGCAGTGTGTTTCAGGCAAAGTTTCTAGCAGTGCTGAAAGCGGCGAAACTGTTGGGGATGAAGCTGATATCAGATAAGGATAACACCATCTACATCGACAGTCAAGCCGCGCTCAGAGCTCTAGAACCGTGTGTCATTAAGTCGACAATTGTAGAAGGATATCAATCTAAGCAGACATAATTATATAGGGTAACGGGACACTCTGGCGTCGACGGTAATGAACTTGCGGATGAATTAGCAAGAAAGGGAGGAGCACTACCTGTAACCGAGATGGTACATGCGGCATCAGGGCAGAGGTGGTTAAGAATAGAGGGACATACGGTGTCTTCTTTGGCCTACCTACCACAAAAGGACCAAGTTAGTCCTTGTTTAAATAAATACAAGTACAAAAACATTCAATATTAACAAAATATACATAAATATATCAGTTAATTGCTTAAAAAAGTATTAAATAAGTCTTTAAATTGTTTCAAATCACATAACTGTTATTTATTTCGAAGCTTTCCTCTTCATCTTCATCAATGTCATCTTGATATTTTTCTTTCTTTATAATTTGTTTCAGTATGGCTTCGTCGTTCAAAAGAATTTTATAGAAATCTTGACAGCAGGTTCCTCTATTAATATAAATTACATAAAGAATAGATTTGATATGCCCATGGCTTCAACACAGCTTCCAAGATAGTTTCACGATAAACCACTGCGTTTATCTTAATGCCACGTTCCAAAAATACGAGACCGACCATCGGCAGTCACTGCAGCTCAAACCATCAAAAACGGTGGCGCTTGTATCCTGGTGAACATTCTTTGGTCGAAATTATCGTATGATCTCTTTGGCAAGTAAACTCGATCATTTTGCTTGTTGTCATGTTGCTCAATAAGAAATTGTGCTTCATCAGAGTAGACGATGTTTGGCAACTGGCCACTTGCATGCAAACGGATCAACTCCTTTGCTTTGTCCACTCTAACTTTTTTTTGGTCGGGTGTCAGATCGTGCACTTTTTGGAACTTTAAGGCTTTGACTCCGAGCACATTTTTCAAGATGTGTTGCATCCGTTCTCTGGATATCTTTAGCTCAGACCCCATTTTTCTTCCGCTACGCCGAGGATTTAAATGTGTCAGCTCACGAACAATAGCTGCTTGTGATTTTCAGCCAAAAAAAGCGCAATAACACTATTACGTTTGAATTCCATTGTCGATAGAGCAAAAACTAAACACGCGTCACCTTACGCCTTGCACATGCGAATCAACAATGAAATGACAAATGAGTGATCAAGTGTAAAATTTTCAGCCCGCTCTCACTCGTAGTTTGGCAGAAGCAGGCGCGTGAAATTAGTAACAGTTCATGTCAGCCACACTGTAGTTTCTGAAGTCTCGTTTGGTAAAATATCAAGATGAATTAACTTTGTTTGAATTTTGCTAAAATATTAGATTAAAATATGAAAAATTTTTAAATTTTCGTGATTGCTTCCATCAATTGACACGGACATGAATTGCACTTCAGGAAAAGTGTTAATTATATACGATCTATACAAAAAGGTGCAATGAAATTAGTTGCAATTGCCCTTATGTTCTCTTTTAAAGAGATAAGATGGACACCCTAGTCCCAGGGGATCGCGATTAGCCCAATATGGTGCGTAGTGTTTTATGACGGCTCAGCCTCATAACCCCTTTTTAAGTTAACCTAACTTCACCTACAAATGTACATATGTTCCACGCTAGCTCGCAGCTTAACGTACCGCACGGCTCCAATTGTGTAATCTTCCAATCATAGTTTGACCGAATGACCTATGGTGATACCGAAACCAAATATAAATAAGCTATTTGCTGTTTTTTTTTTTTTTTTAATAAAATCCGATCCATTACCTAATCATCGGGTATTCGTTGAGCACCCTAAGTGTACGATTTCAAAATCTTTCATTTTCCCATTTCAGCCAGCGAGCGAGCTAAAATAACCTGACGACCCATTTGATGTGGTCGCCACACTTAAGTCAACAATCACGCAATCGATACATGGTTTAGCTCTAAGCATATCAATACGAGGCGCTATATGTACGGGTATAATGCTAAGACAATAACAATTCGCCGCAAATTGGTTTGACTGGAATTGGCCAGCACAGTGTGCTTTCGAGCCAGAAACTTATCCACGGTACTGCAGAATCACACAAAGGGAGTAAACGTCGTCGTCGTCATAACGTAACGTCGTCGTTGCTCCGACACACCTCTTTGCATAGCTTACGTGCCAGTGTATTGCTGGTTTACTGAACTATATACACACTGTGCTACCATTTTCCGATTGGGAAACAATAATAATAATAAATTACTGGGAAATTACAAGCAGCATGTGAAAATCCGATACACAACGGTTATAATTGCGTTTATCGGGCGCCAGTTATTTGACCACAGGGTGGCTGGTGTATACATACAAATATATGTAGGTACGTACTCGTATAATGACAACATAATGTGGTATTGGGAGTGTTAATGGCTTTAAGATCAACGGGGATATATGTTATGACGGCGTAGACCCGGGTAGATGACAATTGATAGCGTCTCGTCGGGATTAATTGGTGCATTTTAGGTACTTGCCCCCGCATTGTTGGTCAACCTATTAGTGGTTTACAACCGCATATATGTACATACATAGGCCAACGGTGATATTTGAAGCAGATAAACTATTTATTATGGTAGTTAGCTCTTGGCACTTGTCTGCGAGTTCATTGATCATTGAAGGTGAATGTGAAATGTACGGCACTCGAATCTCTGGTGTGTTGATTGACCTCAGAACTAGATGAGTCCATTGTAAAGGTTACTCAGTAAAAGTCACTCCGCAGCGTCTGATTTCTCATGACCAGAATCACAGACGAACAGTAGAAATTTATATCACTTATGTACGTCAGCGTAGATTAGGTTGGATTTAGAGAGGCTGGGAGGCTGAGCCATCCCAACTAGGTATCAGAGCAGGCCCACCGCAATCCCCTAAGAATTCATCCGAGAGTAACACCTAAACCGCCACAATTTCCTCTCACCACTCAACGCGAATGTGGAATGTTTTACCAAACACGATTTTTCCCTCCCGTTACGATCTACATACATTTAAGATCAATGCGCTTCGGTATTTCCTCTTTCATCCTCCCATAATTTCTCTATGGCCCGCGCTGTGCAAAGTGTCTTAAGAGAGCAGTCATAATCCCTTTAGCACGCGTGAATTAAAAAAAAAACGGTCCAGTGCCGACCAAAGTGCCATAGAAATCATATGTTAAGTTAAACCATCTATGAAACTGGCCGTTTCCTTTGAATTTATATTGCACAGCACTGGAGCAATTTCCAACGCATCGGGTTGTTGGAACTTCCCCCTCCCTTTCCCCGCCAACTCATCGGCAACCTCTTTGCCTTCTATCGCAGAATGACAAAAATTGTCAGTACAGTGAAGATATGACGTTTGCCTCTCATTCTGGTTGCAATAGCTTTCATAAATATGTCCCTCGTTTAAGCTCTTACTGGGCTACCATAGTATGCATGATAAATCACAGCAGATCGAAAAGCTATACCCTTAGGGTTACCATCTGCTGATTTAAGAACAAAATCATTTGTTGAACGAAAAAAGATAATTGTGTACAAAGTAGACCCCACCTCGATTTTGATATACACATATTGTAAAGGGCATGCTTACGAGTATTTTGCAGTATCACTGTTATATATCGGCAACGAATATTTTACGAGATATAAGCTAAAAACGAAAAAAAACTCACTTTTCGATTCCGCATCCAACACTCATCTCGCGCGAATAGCCTTCATTATAAATCACAAAAAATCGAAAAATTGTTGAGCTGCATTTTAACGAAAAACAAGTGAATGGAAAAAATAGAAGCCAAGTGGCCTTACCCTCACATAATCAAATTCATTTATTGGTTTTCAAAAGCATAAAATCCCAAAGCTCTTTGACAAAAACTGAGGAAAAACCTGTAGCGATTTACGAACTGAATAAGTTTTTATTTTCATATTTTCATACACACAGACACAGCGATGGTTGATGGCGGCCACACGACCATAGTGATAGTAGGATGGGATGTATGCGCATTGGACGAAAATTACAAAAACAAAACCTGTGTAAGTCTTTTGTTTTGTTTTTATTTCAGTGGCAATATTTCTAATTAATTGCCAGAAATATATGTACTGGCACTAGCGTCTTAAAAAAAGCTCCCCCATAAGGTCTGTACTGACAATTTTTGTGGAACAGAGTTTATGTAACATATGTACATAGCCTTACCCTGTTTTGCGTGTATAATGCATTGTGCGGCAGCTCCTGACCAGTGCCGATTTGACAATGCATGATTCCAGTGCCTTAAGCGTAGCCTGGCTGCCCATATAAATACCAATATCCTTTCCGGATATTCGTTTAATTTTCAGAAGCTTTGCAGCTCTAAGCATGGCTAGAACTTCTGCCTGAAAGACGGGAGTCTAAAGGACACTTTAAGATCTGGTTTCACACAGTAGATACCAGACCCAATTAAATAGTAAAAATTAAATAGTAAAATAAGGAACATGTTCACTTAATTCATTATAATTTGCTTTTCCTTGTCGGATAAATTCGTATTTCTTTATTTTCAACCCATTTTAAAATGAACAGAAATAATTTAAATTTAAAATGACGGCAGAGTTCGGTTGATAGCTACCGGCCTTCATATTTCTCCTTCACTTTCATGTCATATTTGACATTTCGATAAAATTTTCGATAACTATCGACGAAAACGAGATTGGTAGCATATTTTTCTACCCAGGCTAAGCACCTAAGACTGGAGAATTATCCAGGTTTCGTAAGCCTATATAGGCTTAGTTGTTAGTGTAATTAACATGGAAAACATTTTCTAAGCCTATATAGTTTTGAAAAAAAACACGCCTAATATTTTTTTAAGAAGTTCTTTATTTCTGAATAACTATGGGAACAGAACTTAGCCAAAATAGTTTTATAACTTGAGTCTGTTCTATACACGGCACTTATTAGATACATTTATGTCTTGTTGATAAGCTTAATTTTCACCAACTAGTCGGTCACATAACCATGCACACAGAAGAGGTCTTAATAAACAAAAATCTATAAACAACAATTAGAAAAAAGTCGCAAATGATTACTCATAAGTCAATATGAAGATGCGAAGCAAATCTAATCAGGATGTTCACTTGAAAATCTTTCCTTTAAGAGCAACAAGCATCTCTTCTTTTTGTTACGTTGAAATTTCGACAGCCAACTTGAAGGACAAAATGTCCCCTAAGATTTTCCTTTATACTGAACCCGTCTGCCATTTCCCATTGATATCAGCTGCGGGTTATGCCTTTCTTCAGTCCTTAACTGATGTCGTGCGCTACAGGGATTTCGTTTTTTTTTTTTTTTGCATTTTTCCATTCCATTTGTCATTGCATAAATGGAAATGTCAATCCTTTGGTTGTCGTTTCTCGCAAGTCCCCCTTTAAGGGAAATCATTATAATCCCAAAGGAAGTGATACGAAAAGTTTTCCCAAAACTGTTATAGAAATGATTTCACCGAAAATTGAGCTATCAACTTCCTTCCGGTGACCAGCAGTGGAAATACATTTTTTAACAGCTTTTCAAATACAAGAAAGGTAAATTGAGATACGTAGTATATGTATAGAACCTTACATCTCAATTTGAATATTTTTGTTAAATTTTAGGAAACACGAAAGAAGGAGTCACCAGACGAGTACAATAAAAAAAAAATTTCATGAAAGAGACGTTTGTGGAGTTACAATGTGTCATCCGAATTTAATTTGAATGGAAGTTATGAAATAATATTGGTTCGGAAAAAAGAAGAGAAAGGATATCTATTAGAAGATTGGTGCATTGCGATATTATAATTATTATTATTAAAGGGTGAGATGCACCGCGACCTTAACATCTATTGTGCCCCTTCCAACAAGTCGTAGACGTAGGAACATCCCTTTCGTCATTATTCCTATGGGAATTGGTTGTAGAGAGCTTCGCTCACACCTTACCAAGCTCCGAATTCCATAGGCCACAACACTTGTATTGTATTGTATTGTATTTAGAGGGGGTTTATCCCATAGAGACAACAAGCACGTAGACCTGTAGGCCCATTGTATGTACTTTGGTAAAGTACAACCCCATTCGCTGAATTAGCGATTTACTGCTGAGCTATACATCGATCTAAGTCTGCCCGTCGCTTTCGCAAAGTGAAGCAATAGGGCAAGATTGAGGTGCAGTAGATCAACGTCCCGTAAGAAGTAGCTGCCTAGAGTGGCCTTTCTGATCAGTGAAAAGTCCTGTGAGGATTTTAAGGTCAGTTCTGCTAAGGTGTAACAAAAACTTAGCTCTGTTTGCTTTGGGCGCGTCTACTAACATTTTGGCCTGTCAGCATGACCTAAACTCGTGCCAATGGTTGTAGTGTTGTAGTCGCAGCAGCTCATGAAGCTTGTTTTTAGCATTAGGTGAACTGCAGCCAATAACATCGGCTGAGGGCCGATAAACGGGGCCGCTGATTCAGCTCTAGCAAGAGCATCAGCTTTATCGTTTCCGGCGATATCAGAATGTCTCGGAACCCAGACCAGTGTGATCTTATTACATCGCCCAAGCTGCTTCAGTTTATTGACTGCATCCTCAACAATTTTGGAGTTGATCAACGCTGCTGAACAGGCTTTAATAGCTACTTGGTTATCAGAGCAGATATAGATGGGCTTGCCTTTCCATCTCATGTTAAGTGCAATGTGCGCTGTGCTAGCGATAGCATACACCTCTGCCTGAAAAACAGTTGTAAATCTGCCCAGTGGAATAGATTACTCAACGTGGCATTCTTCGGAGTAGATACCTGCTCCGCAGAACTATAGAAGACTATACTTTCTGATAGGAAACCGTTGTTCCATTCAAAGCGATCTGGAAGGAGACATTGGAACCTTCGCCCGAAATTATATTTGGAGCTTGTGGTGTCCAGAGCTCCCCCCAAGGTTCCTGGTACCTGGTACCCCTACTACCCTCACTGAAGGTAACTCGCCTTCCAAGAAACTCACCTATGCGGTATACTGTTTTCCTAGCTTCGTTTTCAATGAAGATATGCAGTGGAGGCAAGGCAAGACGGATCTCAATGGTGGCGGTGGGTGTCCCTCTCATGGCCCCGGTAACACAACACTTCATTCATACCAATTTCCCTGAGAAATTGCAGCAGGAGATTGGTTGCTAGGAGTGGTAGAGCCTCTACTGTAATTTGGTATCTACCCAAGCACTTGAATCTTTTTCTGGGGGTTAATGCCCCACAATCCACCAGTATGTGTTCTGGAGTTTCACTCGACTCCTTGGAATATCTGCATAAGTCTTCATCAGAGCAACATAGCTACCTGAGATATCCCTTGAGTTTATAGTGCCCCGTGAGGAACGCAGTTAGCATGCGGAGTTTGTTTTTGTCAAGGCTTATACAAGCTTTGAACCTTTTCAGGTTGTAGTTACCCAAAAGTTCCTTCGCCTGTCTTAGGCCCTGAGTTTCTGTACAGGTCTTTGTAGATACTGTTTACCTTCTCCAATGATCGAAGCTGCTCTTTTATTGTGTGCTCCCCTATGCCGCAGAAGGGTTCAGGACCCACAAAGGGTGTGGCAGCCCCTTTCCTGGTATGTATGTCCGCCTCTTCATTACCTTCTATCCCCAGGTGTCCTGGTACCCAGTAGATGGCGACATTGTTTCGTTCGCTGAGTCTATTTAGTTTATCAGGGTATTCCAGATGATTCTACATTTGATGATCTGACCCTCGATAGCTTTGATAGCTGCTTGGCTGTCTGACATTATTGCTATGTCGCGTCTGCTGTAACTATAGCGTTTATTAAGATTGAGATCTCTCGATAGCACAGATTTCAGCTTGGAAAATGCTAGTGTAGCTGCCCCAGGGTTCGAATAGTGTAGTTAATCCTGCCACCGTTCCTTCGTCAGTTCTTGAACCATCCGTGTACCATTTTATGGTATAAGAACTCAGCTCGTAGATTCTAGATTCAATGCTCCAGTCCTTCTTGTTACTGAGTTTAATGTCGAAGTTCTTTGACCAGTTAAATGTTTTAATAAAGCATCGTAAAGTCTCTTGAAACAATGTGATGCCTTCCCTCAAAGAGATTCACTATATGCACATGCAGTCAATAAAGCTGATGCTATCCAGACCTCGTTTAGTGAATTATAGAATTACCTCCAGAGCTGATGGGGACATATTCGGATAGCACCTGCTATGCATACGATATTAACAATTTTGTTCGAGTCCTATCTGTAGATAAAGTACATCTCCTGTATCGTGCTGCGCTAAAACCCTAAGAAGCATATCCATGATCATACACTATGCGTGGCTAAGGTACTCAGAATTACAGGCAAGTGGAAGTACTCACGTAGCATGCTTTCCATATAGGTGCATAGCATACATATGCATGCATGTACAGTGAGTCCAAGAAGAACAAAAAAGTCTCCGTACAGCTTCCGTTCCAAGGATCTTACGGTGTTTTTTGTATTATAAGTCATGCTGAAAGTTGCTTTTCGGAAACGATCAATTGTGTTTTTCCCATTTTTGGTTAAAAAAGTGAGTTTTTTTTAATATGGAGGAAAAAATAACCAAATTCTTATCGCAACTAAAAAATATGACTTATATAAAAGAAAAGGCAAATCCCTAGCTAAATTTTCAAAAAAATGTTTAACAAAATGGGTTCTTCGGTGCAATATGTCATCCAGCTATTACAAAAAAACAAAACTATAACAAATAAACCAAGATCCTGGACGACCTAGAAAAATTTACCATCGCTTAAGAAGAGAATTATGAGGGTTGTGAACAATGTTTCGAAAACAAGTCCCTGTGCAATAGCTGCAAATCTTTAAACAAATGAAGAAATTAATGTTTGTGAATAGATAATAAGAAATGTGTAAGCAATGGGTTGAAACAAAATGGTTTTGATGGTCGGGTCCGCAGCAGAAAACCATTCATCCAGAAATAGAACTATTAAGCCAGATTGCAGTACGCTATTGAGAATATTAATAGGGATAATTCATTTTGAGATACGGTTATATCTAGCTATAAGTGGCGTGCCGTGCCAGATTTAAGATGGGATGCCGAAGCAAGAAAGCAAAAATTCCAATTTAAAGTTAAAAAAAATCGTGTGAACAGTTTTTCTATCCGTATCCTAATTTATATTCCAGAGCTATTCTATGATTTGTTTTTACAAACTCTGCAAGAATGTTTTCTTAGAAGTTCTGTTTCTGTAATCTGTTTTAAGTTAGATTATTTTTTTAGATTTATAAGAAAGGCTGAAAAGGATCTTTCCACAGAGGCGACGGTTATTGGAACATATCCAAGATTCAAAGCACTTGGTCTCCCTGTTAGCAATTTCAACATTTGATTAAATAAGAAATCCGTTTTTACAAATATTTCGGAAAGAGTATTAAGTAAGAAACAAAACTCGTGGCCCTTCAATTTATGTAGAAAACCTTCAACTTTACAAAGTGTATCATTCTTTGTGTCATTTTAAATTTGGGTAAATGTTTCTATGATATCTAATCTGTAGTCAAACAAAACTTTGATTATTCATGAATGATAATGCCAGCGAGTCTCCAATACTCCTGGCATACCATATGTTCGTCGGCTAGCTGTTTTTTTTTTAACCGAGCGTTTTGTACATTTATTAAAGAAGCGACAAATGCTATTGCTAAAACCAAAAAATACTTTAACCTCAGGTATGCTTTCTAATTATCGGGATAATACCAAATTTAAAACATGAGCATAACATGGGATGAAATTGACCTTTGGACAAGTTCACGGATCACCGAACATCACTGTAACACAATCATATGATTGCCCAACTAACTTAACTTGAACTAACGTTGAAAGAGCCAAGAAATCTCTTCTAATCCATCTTGTGAGATGTACCGTAAAACTGCACTTAGTTGTTCTATGTGATTCACATTTGGTATTTCGTCAATCATAATAACACATAACACAAACCGAACTTGACTGATTTCCGATTTGAATTAATATCTAATCACCGCAACAATACAATGTATTAAATCATTTTGAATATCGTTTGAGAGGCCCGAGAACATTGATCTAAATGTGAGTCCATCTGACGGACTAAATATAAGAGTTTCTATATAATTGGCCCGATTATCCGAGCTGGGTCTTTCATCGTGACCCCGGAATGCTAATTCTTGTTTACCTAAAAGAATCACCGTGTCTATAAAACGCTTAAACGTTTGAATGTGCTTCTTTGAAAAGCTCACTATAGTTAGCTGGACCCAGCAAAAATTCGTTAGTAATTGAGTTGTTAGCAAGTAACTAGCTTTTATATTGGCAAGAGTATTGGTCTTGGTTTGTCTTTTCAAAGTTTTTTATATTCTAGGTATATTTAAAAATATAAATGATACTGCAGTTGAGGAAAATAAAAGCTTATATGAACCGTAAACCGTAATAATAAAAGAGAAAGCCAATTTGTGTTAAAATACCTTATTTTTCCGTTGAAATAAAAATCTACTGTGAACGATATCAATTCACTGCATTTTTTTACAGAATCTACTGCGAAAAAATACTGAAAATAGTCAATGGTGGCAACGCACACGCACAATCAGCCAATTGAATTTGCAAATATACGTACAAAAAAAAAATGAGCATATTCTGTATACCAAAACCAACTCAATTCGATTGCAGAAAAAATACTCATAAGCCGATATTTTCCGGCTTATATTATATGCCTCTTAAGAGAGCGTGTGCTAGACAAAGAATAACCAACCCGAAAAGCGCGAATGAAAAAAAGAGAAAAAACTTAAAACTTGCCTGTCACTCAATAAATTCCACTGCAGTGCATAAGCTGTTTTTTTTTTAACCGAGCGTTTTGTACATTTATTAAAGAAGCGACAAATGCTATTGCTAAAACCAAAAAATACTTTAACCTCAGGTATGCTTTCTAATTATCGGGATAATACCAAATTTAAAACATGAGCATAACATGGGATGAAATTGACCTTTGGACAAGTTCACGGATCACCGAACATCACTGTAACACAATCATATGATTGCCCAACTAACTTAACTTGAACTAACGTTGAAAGAGCCAAGAAATCTCTTCTAATCCATCTTGTGAGATGTACCGTAAAACTGCACTTAGTTGTTCTATGTGATTCACATTTGGTATTTCGTCAATCATAATAACACATAACACAAACCGAACTTGACTGATTTCCGATTTGAATTAATATCTAATCACCGCAACAATACAATGTATTAAATCATTTTGAACATCGTTTGAGAGGCCCGAGAACATTGATCTAAATGTGAGTCCATCTGACGGACTAAATATAAGAGTTTCTATATAATTGGCCCGATTATCCGAGCTGGGTCTTTCATCGTGACCCCGGAATGCTAATTCTTGTTTACCTAAAAGAATCACCGTGTCTATAAAACGCTTAAACGTTTGAATGTGCTTCTTTGAAAAGCTCACTATAGTTAGCTGGACCCAGCAAAAATTCGTTAGTAATTGAGTTGTTAGCAAGTAACTAGCTTTTATATTGGCAAGAGTATTGGTCTTGGTTTGTCTTTTCAAAGTTTTTTATATTCTAGGTATATTTAAAAATATAAATGATACTGCAGTTGAGGAAAATAAAAGCTTATATGAACCGTAAACCGTAATAATAAAAGAGAAAGCCAATTTGTGTTAAAATACCTTATTTTTCCGTTGAAATAAAAATCTACTGTGAACGATATCAATTCACTGCATTTTTTTACAGAATCTACTGCGAAAAAATACTGAAAATAGTCAATGGTGGCAACGCACACGCACAATCAGCCAATTGAATTTGCAAATATACGTACAAAAAAAAAATGAGCATATTCTGTATACCAAAACCAACTCAATTCGATTGCAGAAAAAATACTCATAAGCCGATATTTTCCGGCTTATATTATATGCCTCTTAAGAGAGCGTGTGCTAGACAAAGAATAACCAACCCGAAAAGCGCGAATGAAAAAAAGAGAAAAAACTTAAAACTTGCCTGTCACTCAATAAATTCCACTGCAGTGCATAAGCCGGAAATTTTCGGCTTATGAGTATTTTTTTTTGCAGTCGAATTGAGTTGTTTTTGAATGAAATGATACAAACTTCTACTGTAGGCATATGAATATAAGCAAAGCATACTTGATTGAAATTTGAAATTCGAAATTTATAAAGTTAAAAATTTGAAAAAGGAAGCCGATAGGAATCGTGTTATATGGAGCCCACGCCACTGCTAGCTATGACAGTTAATTTAACATTTTTGAATCCGATGGTCGCCGTATGGTATGGAAAAAGCCCAATACTAAAATATATGTCAAACATTTAGCGCCCGCAGTAAAATACGAGTATGGATACGAAATTGCCTGGGGATGCATTGTCTCCTCCGGCGTGGGAAATCTAGTTTCCGTCGATTGCTGAATGGATAAATGTGCAATTCTGAATATAGTCAGAGAAAATCTACGTTTTAGCACAACTAAATTAAGATCTGGCAACAATTTTCTTTTTTCAACCAGATAATGACCCCAAACACACCTCAGGTTCGGAAGAGATTGGTTACTTGACAATGTTCAAAGGAAGATAAAACACACAGCGCAGTCATCTGATTTTAACCCCATCGAGCACTTGTAGAATCACTCAAAATAAAAGTTGCCAGCAATAAATTCTATAAGCAATAAAAATCAGCCAAAAATTGAATGTATGAGTGGCCCAGACATCACATCTAACCTGGTTCATTCCACGTGAGACCAATTAAAAGACATTATTCATAATGGAGACGGACCAACTACGTATTAATTTGGTATTTTTTCCTCATATTTATTTATATTTTTAAGAACATTAACCACTGTACGGAGACTTTTTTTGCTTTATTCAAGCACTGATTTTATTAATTGCTTTTTTTTGTATATTTATTTTATTAAAATATTGTTTCTTTGTTAACTTACTACTTCGTCAGATGTATTTCTTCAAATTAGGGTGGAACTTTTATCTTAAATCACTTTGCTTTGATGTTTTTAGGAGTTGCGAAGTATGAAGTGATACCTATACGGATACTTTATCACTCCTTTGACAGAAAATTCGAAGTTCATAATGGGGAACATACCGCATGATCAAACGGCAGACCAACCCTAGACCCAAAAACTCTAGTACGGCACCCTGATGGATCGAAAATGGCCTCTGGTGTTGGTGCTGGGATCTTTGGGCCCAATACTAGAATCTCCGTGTCTCTTGAATCATTTCCTTGTGTATTTCAAGCTGGGGTCCATGCCTTTGAGATCTGCGCCTTGATTAACCTATAGAGAGTCATCAAAAATCTTAGACCCGGAACCGTTCTGTGGCATAAACTGGGCAACAATCTCAGCCTTAATTAACAAATGGGAACATAACCTTCGTCTCCCTCATTGGAGAAATGTCCCAGGACTCAGACTCAGACAAGTCAGTCTGTCAATTAAGCCCACACTCATCACAGGGAATTTCTGAACTGCAATAAAAAGGATATCAGATATCTAGCAAGCTCCGGTCACTGACAGTTACGATACCACCCAAACAAGTTGGGCCTGTCTACCGAGGCGTACCCTACATAAGGACATTATGACTCAAAAAAATGCGCCAACCAAGGGCATACTATAATTCGTTTTTGTCACTTCATTCGATAAGTTTAAAAATTGCATAATCCTTACGACGCGATACGGTGAAAGAATACTGCGAAAAAAAAGGTAGCCAACTTTTGTAGGGCTCATACTAGCATATCACCTTATTGAAGTATGTAGGAGCTTCCTTTTGAAGAAATATTAATGTTTATAGTCTAAGATAATGTAAATTAATATTTTAAGCTGTAATGTGGGTGTCCATTTAATGCTTTCCTATACCTTTGAAAAATAATATACCAACAAAAGAAAAACATTTCCAAAGTCTTCTACTTTTATTTCAAAGCTATACGACAAAAAAAAACAGTTTAAATTTGTATCTACTGCCTCCCTTATAGCCTGAGGGAATATTAATCTACATCTGTCATATTGAATAGGAATATTATGTGTTTAACTTCAAAGGAGACAGCTGAAGACAATATTTATGCTCTTCCGCTTCAAACACAACGTTTTCATAACGAAAAATACATAAATGTCATCTTTACAGAACAAACAAATAAATAAAGCGCACGACTAAGTCGCACAAAGTTGTCCATAGAATTGATGGTATATCTGAGGAGAGTGGATATTTGATAAGCTCATATAAAAAAGTAACTACATGTGCATCGGACAGTGAGAATTGATAATGATGATATCCTGAAACAAAATTAAATTAACCTACCCACTGAGCTCTGGAACGCTCTTTGCAGATGGAGTAATCTGCATTTAACGAGGCCATTTTGTACATTTTATTTCTTGTACCACAGACTCAGTTGTTCTTTGTTAAACTCAAGTTTTGCCATGAGATGGGCGGCTCTGGTTTTGGCCAGTATTCATCATGATTTTGAACTTCCCATTTGATGATTGTTGAGTTTATGTGACTCGAAGATAGCCCTAAGGCAGTCCCAGTAACGGTCCCCAACAAATGTTACCCTGTCTAATGCGATCTTATGGCCTTAATAGCTATTTGACTGTCCATAAGAATATTGCTAGTGGGCACCGTAGCGCAAGTGGTTAGTGCGTCGGACTACTGAGCCAGCGGTCTTGGGTTCGAATCCCGCCGCAAACACCTAAAAGTTTTTCACAGTGCCCACCTCTTTCGAATGTCTGACAAGCATCAAAGAGTATCATTTGTCACGATTGAGCTTCTCAACTCGCCGTTCGGAGTCGGCAAAAAACTGTAGGTCCCTTCCATTCGTGCAAAAATATAACACGCACACCCGAATGGTTGCGAGAAGCAGGCCCAGGTTCACCTCGAGCTGTAGCGCCAACTAAGTAAGTAAGTAAGAATATTGCTACCGCGCGACATTGGTTGGATCTGACATCTGAAGAGTTTAAAATCGATTTACCGACTTTGATGGCTGTATCGCAAAGGATATCAAAATTTCGGTCCAGATATGGCTCCTTCAATAGGCACAAGATACGATGCACCGGCTGTGGTGAAAGATCGATTACCAATCATAAGTATATTTCTAGCTCATTTAAGCAAAGTCAGTGCAGGTAGATAATTTTTTTTTCGACAATAAATTATTTATTAACTAGCTGGCCCGCGCACAGTGGGGCAAATTGACTTTTTTGCTTGCAAAAATTATAGCTCCTAAGCGAAAAAAGATATCGGGATAACTTTTATTTCTGTTTGAAAGGAAAAAAGGCTATAAAATTTTGAAATTTTAAGAAAAAATATTTACAGGGTGTTTCAGAATCTTCTGCTGAAATACAACTTTTTTTCCAATGGAAATGGTCTTAATATTTTACCTCAAAAATTGTCAAAAGTAGATAACTGAAGTAAATACAGTATGTTAAAAGTCAAACAAAGTCACAGTGGTGCATAAAAGAAAACGAATAAGAAATTTTTTAAATATTTTTGCAGGTGTATCAAAAGCCCTCTTTTTTTATTTTGCTGCATATAAGAGTGCAAATATACTATTTCGGTGGAATTTTTAAGTCAAAAAAGTATGTTGAGCGGTGCAATGCTAAAAAAATGATAAAATTTAGGAAAACGGTTGTATAGGGTGTTCCAGAATTTCATGTTAAACAAAAATATTTTCATCCAAAGGGGTAAAAATAGTATTTTACTTTAAAATTAAATTCAAAAATTAATGTTTGTAGTAACTGCAGAGAATTTCAAAACTTAACTAAACAGTGGGGAAAACAAATTTGTTTTGTTTTGCAAAGATTTTTTTTTATTAAGTGGCACATCAACATAACAAACAATTTCAATAATGTATTTCAAGTTTTTAACAGTGGAGTATAAATAAATAAATAATTAAAAATTAATAATAAAAAGAAAACTAGATTTCTTGGAATCTTTCGTCAAAGTCCGAAATAATTTCTCCAAATTTGGCACCGTCAACATTTTTTCTACAATCTAGATTCTAGAACGTTAAGTAGTATTACTTGAAGCCTTCTTATCACCTCCTTATTGACTCCAGTTATGATTTTATGAAGAGGATTAGGGGCTGCCGAAAATAGGCCTGAAAACCGCAAAATCCTTATCACAGTGAATTGGTATACATTTTTTTTTAACTGTACATACATAAATATTTACAAACTTCTTTTCGCCCTAAACAAAAAAAAAAAATATGAAAAAAAAAATTAAAAATAAAAATCCCCAAAAAAAATTGACTTACACTAATCAAATCACTCTAGCATCTAGCTCAAATATTTGCAAATATTTGCAGCTGAGCTTCTAGTCTAGAAGAATTTTCCGTTGAGCTTAGACCATACATTATCGTACCTTTCTACTCAACATAAAGTCAAAAAAGTGTGCTAAAAACATGTTTTCAAAAAACCACTAAATTTCAAAAAATCAATATTCCAAAAAAGAAAAATAGGTAGCATTTAAATAAAAACAACCATATGTACCAAGAAAGTAAGAAATCAATTTGTACACTCTGTTGCACTTTTTCCCGTCGCGAATAATTAATTTAAACAAAACCAACAAAAATAAGACCGAGCTACGCCCGCATGCAGCAGAGCAAAATCACGAAATGTCAAAGTTACTGGGTGGCGGGGAAAGTGCAACCACAGCTACTGGAAGCTGTTGCGCCGGCCGCTCAGCTGGGGTGGGTTCGACGACGTGTATACTAGGGTTAAAAAAAAATGGGCGCCACCCAATTTTTTTTTTTTTTTTTTTTATAAGAGGAATTGGGAAACCTTTTTAAGAAAAAAACAACCGACGGTGAATTCTGAAATTTGAAGAGGCATAAAAGAGTCAAGTCGAAATATAATTTTTCTTTGTACCACGTTATAACTAACTGGTCGATTTATATAATGGACGAAATTGACATTGAAATTGATTATGTTCGATAAAAAAATTACTAGTGAAATTTAGGACGGGGCTGGATTAAATCCACCGGGTCGGGTGGATGAAAAAAACCAACCCAAAACGCAAAGAAAAAAATCGCCGTTGAAAATGGCCCGCTACTGTACGGTCCTGAGCAAAAGGAAACTTAATGATAGACGGTCACGTGTCCCGCAATTCACCGGGATTTTATCGGTCGAAAGTCTACCGTAGTCTATTTTTTTTGTTTTAAAACGATCCTACCAACGAATTTACTAAAACACAAAATTCCAAACTACTTATCTGTGATTGTCTCCTGATTCCTTTTTTTTTGTTTCTCCTGTGTGACTGCCTTTACCTTTCCTTCAATCTCCTTCTTACTTCAATTTAGTCCACTAATTTTCCTTTGTTTTTTTTTCTCAACTTTTCTTTTCTCAACTATTTTCCTTTTTTTTCTTTTGTTCTCGAGCGCCTTTTTCTTTTCTCTCGCCAACACTTCTTCTCTACACCTCGGTCAACCAAGAAGTGGTTTTTTTCCGTTCCAGTGGGTTCCTTTGTCCACCTCGGACACAAAGAGCCCACCCACATTCACCCACACAGTCAACCATTCAGCCACAGGGGGATCCAGTTGCGGCTTTTCGAGCGGTACTCTGCACTTTAGCTAGAGAACGCCGCCGTTTCGGTTCCCCACTGTGCTATCTCACTCATTCCAATCATACTGGAATTCGCAGTACATTGGGATATTTCCAATGCCTGCGAGTCCTATGGTCGAGTTCAGCGATCCTGTTTCGCTGACTTTTCGGAGTAATAAAAAAAGCGCTCGATTAAGAAAGAAAAAAGTATTTCGGGCTTTCTCCCAATTATTTTAATTTTACTAACTTACTTTTACTTTACCAATTGGACCGATCGCAGAAGGAGCTCATCACCACCGAGAAAAAAAGGGAATCAGTACATACTTTAAATTTAAATTACAACGCGAACTACTCCGGTGGACTTTCGTGCAGATTTGGGGGTGGGGGGACCTACACCTAGCGTGCCATTTTATACAAAGTAATTTTAGTTTGGTTGGGCCTCGGCCATTGTTGAGCGTTGGGGACCATCCGTCCCGTTATCTAGTCTTCTGGTTTCGTTTGCTTATTGTCTACTCGTCTCGTCCTTGGCGATGTATTTTTGTTGGAGGTGGAGACTCATCCGTCTCGTACTGTTTTGTCGACTTATTATTTTTGTCTGTCTCTGCTCGTTAAATGTGGTGTTGTGAAGGACCGCCCGTCACTTCTGAGACCGCCCGTCTCCTCTTAGACAATCAGTCTTTATTGTTGAGACCTTCTGTCTCTTCTCGGCGAAACCTGTTTTAGTGCCCATTCAATATGCTAGGACAGCGAGCCTATGGCTGATGGGGCCATGGCTGCCCTCCACTTTCCCTGAATATTGAAGGGGCACGGGGGATTCAAAAGTTAGCGGGAGAGAAAGCAGAGGATGCCTCTTGTTGCGATAAAATGTACCGCAACAACTCAGAACTCAAACGAAAACATTAAAAAAAATCAATTTTTCGTTTACACTAAAAATAACCTAATTTTAACTGGCTGTACTTATCATACCAATTGTCCAAATTTAATCATTTTTTCGGTTTCTTGTGGTTCAAACAATTCTTAATCGAGAAAATAATCTTTTTTTGCATTGTAGGCACACGCGAAAATTGAATTATGCAAAAACTCTTGCAAAATGCCCCACAGTGCGGCGGCTGACGTTATCCTGCCCTTTCCGGTATGTTGCGCGATGATTATTTCAACGTAAATGTAATACATATAAAAAAGTAATGTCTTAAGCCATGTTTAGACGATTGCCAGATCTGACAATATTGTCAGGTCTTACAGTTAAAAAGTGGTCCCAAATGTCTTACAACCGTATGAATTTTAGTCTGACAATATTGTAAAAAAGGGTTGTCAGACTATTGCCATGCCGCCATCTGACAATAAATTGTCAAGCATCTACCAATCGTGTGGACACCTTTTTGTGACATTTTCAGACCATTGTCCGACGTTTCGGATATTTGCAGGCTCATTTTATATTATTTCGTGAACAAATCATCTACCAACCGTGTGAACTGACAATTTTTCATTTGACAATATTGTCAGAAAAAAACATTGTCAGGCCAGTTGACTGACAATAAATTGTCAGATATTAAGACAAAACCTGGCTACCGCCTTGTGAACTGACAATTCAACGTTGAAAGGTATTTTGACGTTGTCAGCTAATTGTCAGTACATTTCCAGACCGGAAAATATGTCAGCTCTGGCAATCGTCTGAACATAGCTTAATTTAATAAGGTTTGGTCATTGACCGTCTGCCAGAATCAGTTATATGTTTGAAAGTAATCCGAAGTGGCTATATAAATGATTGCTCATTGTCGAAATACAATTCTGACTGGTGTTCGTCAAGTACATTTCTCATACAAAATTGACAAAACGATTTTTTCGATTTGTTGGCTTTTGCTTTGGGATTTTTTTTTCTCCTAAACCACCCCTGTATTAAGACGAACAATCTAGAAAAAGAATCATCCAAATCGGTCGAGCCGTTCTCAAGTTTTTGCGAGACTAACGTACGGCAATTGATTTTTATATACATATGTACTAGTAGTTACCCGAAGCGCTTCGCTACACCAATTGAGGATGGTGTCTTGGTTTTCAGTGACATCTATCATTCATTACAAATATATTGTGAGTTTCAGCTTAATGGTATGGTTAGTTTATAAGCTTTGAAAATCCAGCGCCATCTATCGGAAAACTTGAAATCTTTTGATTTACGAACATTTTTCACTTCATAACAGATATATTGTGTAAGTCTCAGCTTAATCGTACGGTGTGTTGAAACATTTTTGAGTTCCAGCGCCATCTACCGGAAAACTTGAGATTTTTTGATGTACGAACACTACAAACATCTGTATAAAGATAGAAGATTACTCTATTATGTCACAGATCATGTTTTCCAAGACTTTTTCGGCTTCGTTCTGTTCTAGACATTTCGTGTATAATTTTGAACTGTTTTTAGAGATGTTGTGTAATTGGATTACAAATCCTGACGTCAGATGACAAAGCATGGGCTTTTAAGATAAGTTTGCAATCCTCCTTTTCATCGTTCCCTGGATACGCACCAAATCTCCTACTCATACTCTCCTAAGCATTCCCAGATTATAACGGAGCCAACATTACGTTTTGAGCATTAATTATCAGACTTTCAATATTCAATTTGTGTCAAAATCATTCGTAAATGATTACTTCATCTCAATCAGGTGACTCACGCTTCACGCAATCGCAATGCACGGAGATTGGCGATTCCCCGTGCAAGTCCAACCCCTGAGCAACGCACCAAAGCAAATGAACAGCTTCGAGCACATTTTTCGAGAATTCGTGCAAGACGCTGAACGACTGAGACAGCAGCGCAATCGCGAACTGCAGTGTCAATAGTCGAGTGAGAAAAAGTGCCGTGAATGTCCGATCACATCGCGCCGCTGTCCAATATGACTGCGCGTTACTATTAGGCTAGGGTTGCCAGAAATATTTTGAGGAAACTAGTTAACGAGCATGAAAATGTTATAAAAAAAAAACACTTATAGTTCTTACTTTATATTTGGTTCGTGGGTGAGCGTGGGCTTTTTGGCATCAACCTTACACTTCAAAAAACTCAAAGCGAAAATTCCAACGGCGTTAAATCGCATGATTTAGGCTGCCAATTCTGATCACCGAAACAGGAAATCACACGACCAGGAAATGACTCATGCAGTAGGTAATTGAATTGTTTCTCAGCCACAACCTCCCACATCTCATCCATATCCATATCTTGCATTTGAGGCACACAAAAAATGGATTATCGCGATAGCGAGCATCATTAACTGTTGTTGCCCAACCAGCCGCATTTTCAAAGAAGAATGGTCCTGTGATGTCTCCAGCCCGAAATCCGCACCAAACAGTGACACGCATTTGCTTCCCAACAATCACTCGTGCATTTTCTGGACCCATTTGACAATTTTGACGATAAACAAAGCCATCCAGAAGAAAATGTGCCTAACCGCTGAAGATGATTTTGTTTGAATAGTAGCTGCCAAACCTTCATTCCTTTTAAAATATTGCTCAACAATGAACACGCGTTGTTTATTAAAAATAGGTCCGTTCCCGTACTTTCTGCACCAAAATTCAAAGATTCTCAAATTTCAAGGAGTGGGGTCAGGGATGCCGTTTCGTTAATTTTTTGGGTGCTCAATTTTCGATCATGTGGCAGTGCTTTACGAATGAAGGTAGTACAGTAAAACTTGTGACTTGCGAGTAGTGGAATGCTTCGGTGTACTTTTTTCTCTATTAATCGCAGTATTTCTACTATTTGCAATTTTTTCCCCAATCGGCGAACTTATTTCTTTTATTATTGTTCGATCGGTTTTGATATCAGAGCTCAGAATGTATACTTGTTGAATGCAGCCGCTAGTAGAATGAGACACACACGAAAAAATTTAAATGTCCAAATTCTCGGAAAAGGAAACGAAGCCGACAAAATGTTAATGACTTTTATTGAAGAGTGAAATTGAATGGGAAAAAAAACAAAGTTCATTGAAAATTGATTTATTATTCAGATTGTATGGAGAAAATTGGCAACCAAAAATGTTCCTATTATTAGCAGATTTCACTGTACACAAGTTTTACTGTACATACTAGCATTTATATTTATGGAAAATACGTTAATTGTAATAGCCCTTAACTAGTTTAGCCATTAGAATGTGGTATTCTTGCCACCAATTTTTCTTTTAATATCCTGAACCTTTTTTGATGAGCTTGGAGTGTCTGTGATCTTATAACCAACCTGCACGGTTGATTCTGTTAATACCTGTCTGGTTACCTACTTATCTATTTCTGCTGATGAACATTTATTTGTTTATTTGCATTCGCATTGCCATACATTTTCCAGACGACCAGCAGTAGACGACTCGATTTGACGACTAAGAACTCTATCTCTCTCTCCGCTTGTGGATACAACTCAGACAATTCGTTTGGTTTTTATGGTTGCTGCTTTGCATCTACGCGCACGGTTTTTTAAATGATAGACTCTTCGTAATTTCTTTTTGACCTGTGCCCTACTGTTATCTGTTGCATTATTGCAAACGATTGCATCGGGTAGTTTGTTTTTTACATGTTTGGATAGTGCAAATGAATACAAGGGTAGTACAGTAGTACGGACGACTGATGGGTAGTACAAAACTGCTATTGTAGTACAAACGACATCACTGAGTGGGGTTCTTCAAATTATCAGAGAGAGAGAGGTAAAAGTGTGCAAAAGTACAGAAACTCATTCAAAAACAAAAAATGGAATATGACAGATTTTACAGTTTTCATAAAGCTGCCCAAAAAGGCTAAAGTTCGCAGCATGGGAAAATTTCTTACTCTCTCGTTAACTCTCGGGAGCAGACCTGTCATTTTTTTCGTTGACATCAATGGCGAAAAAAATCAAATCAAATCTCATTTTGGGACACAAATTACCTAATAGATATAATATTAGAATATGATATGTTAGTTAATGAATAATGGAAAACCCGGGCAATTTAGAAAAACCACCCGGATGTTCCTCACATAGGCGAAAAAGAGTATACATGTCCGGGAAAAACCGGACAGATGGCGATGCTATATTTGTTATCGATCGTGAATGTTCGACCAAAAAAATTAAATTCGGGTGGTACCGTGAATGCTCGAAATTATTTCAATCAAAAAATCAATGTTGGGCGGGACGAAGTTCGACGGGTCCGCTAGTTTAATCTATAAAATAGAGTACAAAATCCGGTCAAGTGCAAGTCGGACTTGCGCAATAAGTGTTCCGTAGGTACCATCAGTTATTTTTACATACATATGTAATGTACAGATTTACAGCATGTTGATGGGTGTATGGACACAAATGTAAGCAACTTGATAAAATTACCTATCTGATGCCCTTTCTCATCTGCTCAGAAGAATAATTATACATCCACACAAAACAACAAATAAAGTATGCAAGAAATTTACGCATGTGCATCAGATTTGATTCTTCATCTCGTTATTCGTTAAATTGTATTAAATATGTGAAATTTTGGAATTTGCCTCTCTGTGTCTGTATACAAATTCACTTTTTCCCAATGTAACGAATAGGTACATATGAATGTATTATGTTGCACATTTCAATAAAAATTCAGCACAAGTTGCCAAACACAAATTTAAATATGTGTGTACATATCTACACAAATCTAAGCAACTTACCTACATTTGCATGTGCATATACATTTCTTTCTGATGTCCTTTCTCATCTTCTCAAAAGAATAACTATACAAATGTACATTCACAAAAAAAAAAAAATAATAATAAAGTATGCATGTATCCATACATATATTTTCGTCTCGTTATTCGTTGAATTGTAATGCGTGGAATTTTGCGATTTGTCTCCCTCTCGTGTCTGTACCCAAATTCAATTTTCATATCTTCATAGCAAAAGTAGAGACACCTACATTATAATGTATACGAAACCATCAAGATTCCTTTATGTGGTTTAAGTCCAAGCTCAAGGGTTATACAGAAAGGGAATTTTTGAAAGCTAATGGCGCAACCATTCAACTTTATACTCTCACACATACAAATTTCCCTTCACGTATTCACTTTTATATGATTGTGGTATGTAAACAGTTGGGAAGGTGATATTACAAAAAAAATAATTAAAAAAGAACTGTCGAACGTAAAGCAGTTCTGATAATTATTTCTTAATCTACACTTTATTCTCAATGGTTGTGAATTAATTCAAATTTTTCTGATCGATATTTTTGGGGATAGAGCCTCGGACAGCGATTTTTTAACGTTTTTTTGAGAAGGTGTTAAGAAAAACGTAATACAAAAAAATATTTCATACATTTTTGAATTCGTGCTTACAGTAGCTTTCATTTGACATCACACACGACATTAAATTAAAAAAGTTGTTTTTTTAACATTTCACTTATCCCCCCAAAACTAGCCCCCAAAAGTTGAAATTCAACCTTTTAAGTTCAGGTCAGTGTTTAGGCCACTAATTGCCAAATTTCAATAGTCTACGTCAAATGGGCTCTGAGAAAAAGGCCTGTGACAGACGGGCATACAGACAGACAGATAGACACCAAAGTGATTCCATTAGTGTTCCGTTTTGGTACGGACGGAACATTAAAAACATAGATACATTTTCTGAAAACAATTACATGCCAAGTGCCGAAATTCTCCATTAAAGTTGAATATCACCTTGAACTACTCGTCTTTTAATTTAAAATGAAGTCTTTTGGAAGTGGGCGGAAATAAGAAGATTCCCCTATTATCGCAATTTTTGCTTGGCCTTCCTACGAAACCAATACTTTCCCTTAACTGTAGGAACAAGTTAAAATGGAAATCAACCTGTAGAAAAGAAAAACATTCGCCTTCTGTGTACATATGCAAATGGAAAGGTAGATGCGAATACCACAGCCCCAATGTAAAATTCTATAACCCATCAAACGGAGAATAAATATTTACCCTGATTGCGGCAGAGATATAAATCGATCCATATCCCTTCATATCGAATCAAAACCCAATGCGGTGGGTAAACACATTTCCATACGCACAGGCATTGGCTTGGCATGCCTACGAGTACACACGCAGCACTTAGCCCAGATATCGATTATCCAGCAACAAGCTGGTCTTCACTTTCCCACGAGATTGAATTGCAATGGTATAGCGATAGGTAGAGGCAGAAGGACAGGATTTCATAATTGACTTCTATCCTATCGAATATAGAATTCGATACCTTTCGGTAGACTATCATGTGGTTTCTAGGAAATATTCGCCTTTCAAATTACTGTCAAGTCATCTGTGAAGGTATCACCTTGATTGATGGAAAAACCCAACGCCAACACCCAAGTGCGAGTCCAAATCGAACTGAATTCAAGACTGTCAATCTAAAAGTGGCGTCATGCGCACCAATCCAAACACGCTCTGCATGCGACTGTCAGCCCGGCCTTAACCAGTTCTTCGCGGTGGCGTAAGCATAACATTGATCTTGAGTTGATGTGAAGTTGCGCGTCGAGTCGATTGCCACAATTAGAGTGTGGATCACTCACAAGGTCGTTCCCAGGCATCACATTAAAACCACCTCACCACCAACAGTGGAGGTTGCATTAAAGTCCCGCGACAACCTTTGCAATAGCTGCAAGCTGCAACTGCAGCAGGCGTGGTGTACATGGTGTACCGTTGTCATTATTGAAATTGATATTGATATGCCCATGATGATTAATGTGATTGCTGCGATGGGAATTGGACTGATTTGCATTTCCATGCATCTCTTTAGCGAGAACATCAAGCGAAATCAGGTTATGGTTGTGTTACAGAGGGCGCTGTGGGTAGGGTATTTTCTGATTCACATTCGGATTCATTGTATAATTGCTTTGATTAGCATGTTCGGGTGTCTGCTTGACTCTATCACAATCATGTACAAGCAATTTGTTTCCAATGGAATGTGTTGGCTTCGATAAATATGATTTTAATTACTGTGCAAGTTAATATAAATAAATCGATGGTGTTGTATTAATTAATCCGAGGAATAGTGGTGCAAACGGAAATGAATCATTGTTAATTGGCTTTATGGAGTGAGAAGTTGCTACAAAAGGAGATCATTTTAACAATGCAGGTTATACTCATATAAGTCTGCTTATGCAACTGCTGCAGCACTGTTATTATAGAAGAAACCACGAGGCGCAATAAAAGACCTTGAACGTCAACAATTATTTTACTAGGTATGTACATATGTAGTTGACTCATTTAATTCAGAGAGGTTACCTAGATGGATGCTGAAATCGTTTGTCTCTGAGTGTTTTTTCCTTCTGTTTTCTAGCGCTAACTATTATTCTAGACTGGTTATGTCATTTTTCGGGAGTGTTGATGTTACGTTAATACGCCTACGTCCTAACACACACCCGGAGACTGGGGACCGCCATTAGGTATTACTGAGAGGGGCTGGTAAGCTTACTTACTTGGGTGGCGCTACAGTCCGGGGTGGACCAAGGCCTCAACCAATAACCTCTTCCAGATAGCCCGGTCTGCAGCTAACTGCCTCCAGTTGCGCACTCCAAATTGGTAGAGGACTTATTCTACTTGTGCGCGCCACCTTAGGCAAGGTCGTCCTCTGCTGCGCTGACCCTCCGGGTTAGAATCGAATATTCTCCGAGCGGGAGCGTTAATGTCCATACGCTCTATATGTCCTAGCGATCTTCAACGCACAATGTGCAGTTTTTTGACCAGGTCGATGTCACTGTTCAGCTCGTACAGTGCATGGTTGAATCTTCTCCTCCAGAACCTGTCAACGCAAACGGGACCGAATATCTTACGGAGGCTCTTATATAGAGCCTCCTTAGTCGATCGGGAAAGAGCTTCACTACTCATTCCCTTTCTTAGCCCAAAGAAACAGCTATTGGCAAGAGTAATACTTCATTTGATGTCCCACAACATATGCTATGATAAATCTGGGGTACGGTAGAGATGCCCGCTAGCACTGCGACCAGAGTTGATCTATTGTGCCGAGTGCTGGGAAAGTATCCGGTAAATACCATTTGAGGGAAAATACCCAGGGTATTTACCGGGTATTTACCAAAATTGGTATTTATGTGGGTATTTATTTCAAATGAGGAATTATTGTAAAAAAATGCTCATTGGGTATTTTATTTTTATATTAAAACGAAAATGACAACATAAACAAAAGATTCTTTGAATATACAGTGGACTCTCCCTAAGTCGAATTTCTCTCTAACTTTTCGCCATATTTTATCATTCCCTTCAATTTTCCATACAAAAATCATTCTCTAAGTCGAACTGCCTCTAAGTCGTCACTCTCTCTAACTCGAACACATTCTCTCGATTATTGGCACCTTTTTTCACTCTTTAAGTCGAATTTTGTTTAGCACAAAACAAAACAAAAATACATTACCCCTTCGGAAATCGTATTTGAGTATGTATGTAACTACTAACCATCAAGTACCTACACACTTCAATATCCTAAATACGTGTATCCTAAATATGTGTAGCATCGTTAGCTAGCCGTGTTTCTTCCTATTCATATTCTTGGTACCTTCATAAAAAGGTACAGTTTTTAAAAAGTTGCAACGCAAAAACAAAAAGAAAATATTGTTATCCTTTTCTTTGTGTTGTTGGTTATATTCAAAACAGGTTTTTCAATGGATCTATCTGCGTATGTATATAAAAAGAACTTGATTTAGTAAGATTCCGGCTGGAATTTCAAAATCAGTTGATTCTAGGCGGTTCAACAGAGCTTATGTGCACGTTTGTAGCTAATTTTTTTTTAATTAAGCAAGAAGCTATATTTTTTGTTAACTTTTTTGTAAGTATGTATATTAACCTTTTTTTTATCAAACAAACCTTTTAAAATAAAATTTAATGTTTCTCTCCATTACTCGAATTTTTCCAAAACTCTCTCTAACTCGAACAAACCTTGTTATCCCGTGAAAATTCGACTTAGGGAGAGTCGACTGTATACTAATCTGAGTCGCTGGAATTAGATGGTATTGTAACTACATTCTTATCAAAAGAGATGAATTCTGCCGATTCAGTAGATTTTGATGTACTGGGTATGTTCGCTCAAAGGGTTCCTTAGTTTTAAAACTAGTTATATTTTGTATAAGATATAACTGTTCCGTTTCGTAAGCACAAAAAACGAAAGCGACCCACCTCTACATTCACTTTACAAGCTATTATAAGTTGTATGTACATATTATTCACTATGAGAAATTAGGTAAACATTGAGAACGCAGCTGAGTTTGTAGCGCGTCCATTAGCCTTTTCTGCGCTGTACTACTGAGTTCAGGGGTCTCAGGCTCGTTTCCAGACAAAATCCATATTTTTATTTATTTTTTTTTTTATATGGCAGCACAATTTTAGATAGCCTTTAATTTTCCCAAAATTATCGTTAATCGTGTACCGTAAACTTGGCTAACATTGACCGAATCTCAGCTTCGAATGCATGTGAAATCTATGTATATTATGTATAACCGATTTTTTTAATTTTATGTTAGGGGCTCCATTTAGTACCTCAGTATTCATAAATTTATTTAAACTAAAATTGATATTTTAAACTAGTTTTGACTAAAAACTGAGTGGTCAATGTTTCACTACCCTTTGTCTAACTTTGACCATACCTTATATTTTGAAATAAAACATAATTTTTTCTACTGCAGGTTAATTTATTTTATTTATTTTAATTTTTTTTTTTAAAGTAAGTTAATTAAAAATGAAAAGTTTCTATTAAAAATTTTGAAAATTAAAAATTTTAAATTTTCGATTTTATAAAACGGCAGAAAAAAAGTGTGGTCAGTGTTAGAAAATCCATATGTCTAGCTTTGACCAGGCCGGTCAATGTTTCACATACGCCGCACAGTGTGTGATTTTGCAAATTTAATTGGACAAAATAGGAAAAATCAATTATGAATATTTTTACTGTTAAGATGATTTTAGATGAGCTTATACACTAGATAAGCTATATACAAAAAATTATAACGATATATATACTGCTTGTGTTGATAATCAGCCAGCAAAAGCAACTGTCTACCGACTAAGCTTACTGCAGTCAGAAGTAGTCTCTTTTCGTGAAACTTTGTGAGCTCTATTTTCTACCTGCGTTAATTTGCAAAAAAAAAATTTAGTATGGGTATTTTACATCAAGGTATGCACTTCATATTTCACTATAAAAACAGTTTCTTAAACAATGATTTCGTAAAGTAAACTTCACCGAGAGATATTGGTGAGTTATTTGCAAATTAATTAAAAATGTTTTGTTTATTGGGCTACAAAAACTTTTGTATGCGAGTGTACGTCGTGATTTTATATATTTTGTAATCTATGTGTCCTGCACATTTAAGTAACAAAAAAACTAAGTGCAATGAACTGCGATTCTGAAAACTATTCATGTTTTCTCAGATATCCTTCTACGTGTATCAATGGAATGTGCTTTATATAGGGTGGCCCAAAAACACTCACCCGATGCTGTTTTGCTATATCTTTAAAATCAAACGACATAATATCATAAGTTATTTTGAATGTTTATTTGATATTAGAAAATTGAGAATGACTACAACAGTTGCGAAGCAAGTGATTGTGACGGAACTAGAATTACGTAATTAAGGTATAACTAACATTACGTAAATATGTTTCTTTTCATATTTAATACATATTTCACAGTTGCAAATATATTTTATAATATAAACGAGTAGTTTTATTTATGCAAATAATTTTGTCCAGCTAAGTTTGCAAAATCACACACTGTGCGCCGGTCAAAGTTAGCCGTTGAGTATAAAAATTATTCACTTTTTTTTAATTGTTCTTAAAAAGAGTAAAAATCGCAAAATACTTGATAAAAAAAAGACTAGTCCTAAAGGAAATAAATTGAACAATTCACCTGTTTAAACAGGTTAACATTAAAAAAAACTAGAAGTGTAAAAAAGTTATTAATAGAAAAGATATTAAAAGTCATTTAATCTCCTAAATAATTTTACTGCCATCTCTGAACGAATAGGGCATTCGTATTAAATCATATTATCAGATCTACCTATTAAAAGAGGTCGGAAGAATCAATTAAAAGCATTGTTGATTTTTGGTCAAAGTTACCCCGCCGGTCAAAGTAAGGCCAGTAACCTAGTGATAGTTTCATTGAAATTAGTCTAGTAGTTTACGAGTTAATCGGTTGAGAAATTGAATTTCTCGACATAAAATTGCATTTTTCGACGTGAATTTCTCAAAAACTATACAATTTACGAGATATATATTTCTTAATAAATATGGTTATTCACCTACGAACTTTGATTTTTTCATGTTTTTGACTGAAGTAGTTTCTGAGAAAAAAGTATGGTGCTTTTTGTATCATATTTTCACAATTTTGGAAAAAAGGGTTGATATATTTGGAATATATGTTTTGACACACACTAATTACCAACCGTAATAAATACTGCTTTGGTATTTACCAAATGTAGTAAATACCCCAGTTTGGGTGGGTAAATATGATTTTGAGTAAATACCCGGTAAATACCCGGTATTCACCCTTTAATAAATACCCACCGGGTAGGTTAAACAAATCTGCCCATCACTTTTGTGCCCCCTTTTATGTTTAGGTATCACACAACGTTTTTAGAAATTTGATGATCGCTTTGATTGGATTACTTTTGTCTAGTGCTTTAGTTCTTTTCTATGCAAGAGAATGGCACTTTGAGATCAGGTGCTCCGTACCGTAGTTTCTTTTGTTTGTTGACAGAATCTGCAGGTGTCTGTTTGGCTGATTTTCATTTTATACAGGTGGCTGTTGCAGATTGAATGTCCCGTCAGACCTGCGCAAAGAATTTCTAAATTTCCTCTCTTTAGTTTTTGGGTTTCATTTGTTATTCTGTTGTTGTGATTGAGGAACTTTTTTGATTACTTTAGGCCCTCTAAGTTGTTCCAGTAACTTTTTAGTTGGATTGTTGTCCATTTTGCGATCACTTCTAGTGAAGCCATAGTGAGGGCTTGATCAAATGAATAGACTACTGGCTCCTTTTTTGACTAAGATATCAAAATTTTCGTTATGTTCTTCGTGTCCTGGCATCTATATCAGTTTAACTACATATGTTTTTCTCTGCCAGCAGATTTGGTTTGAGTGGCATTCGAATGTATGTAGCTTTTGATTTGCATAGTTTGGCGGTCAAACATTTTGTTTATCTTTGTTTTGTTCAATTTTCTCTCCAGTAGGGTTTCTGCGGCTGTATTGATGACAGATATGTAGATTTCAGACCTGCAGTTGGTCTGGTTCTCATTGCCTCTGTTATGCTCAAACATTTTGGCAATAACTCCCAAAGTTTCTAATGGAAAAAATTAAGAAAAATATTTTTGGAATCTTTGTTTTGAGTCCTTTGATGATGTCCCACATGATAGCTTTTTCAGAAATTTTTTTTAGATTACATTTTGCCCACCCTGTATAGTTGTTTCACAATATTTTTGAGTAATATTTTGTCCATGTATGTGGATCACCATTACCATATGTGTACGGAACCCTTAAAACCATTAAAGTACAGTAAAACCTCCTAGACACTCCGTAATCGGGACGACCTCCCAATCGGGACAACCAATTTGCCAATCCTAAAAGATTTCATACAATATACCCTCTGTAATCGGGACACCTCTCAATTGGGACACTCAATTTAACTTTCCTAGAACCTCCATAATTGAGCCAAACCTCCGAATTGGGACATTTTATTAAAAAAGTCAGGAAATATGACTCCTCTAATCGGGACAATTCGAATTGAACCTCTCAATTGGGACACTAGACCCGAAAAAAAAGCAATTGTAACTTCTCTAATCGGGACAGTAAAATTCCATTAACTAAACTTTTTCGTATGCATACGCGTTGAATTTCTTTCAGGTTTGTGCAGGATTTTTAATGATTGTTTAAGGTTTATAAGTTTTAAAGAAAAAAGTGAAGATCGTTAAATTGTACGAGGAACAAAAACTTAGCCTGAGGACACTCGCAGAAAAGTTCAGTATCAGCAAAACTCAGGTCCAGCGAATTATAAGATCGAAGCAGGATATCCTGCAACAACATTTGGGAAAATATGGCCCTTTGGCAAGAAAGCGGTTAAAAATGTCTGCTCCAAAATCTGATTTGGATCGTCTTGTCTTCGAATGGTTCTCCTTAGCCCGTGTTAAAAATGTTCCCACAACAGGACATATTTTACAAGGTAAGGCTTTACAAATTGCAAACATTTTAAAGCTTGATGAAGCTTCAAACGGCTGGCTGGAGAAATTTAAGAAGCGTCATAATATTGCCTTCCATATTCTAAGCGGAGAAGGACCTCATGTTGACATGGAGTGTGTCGCTTCGTATAAATCATCTATTGCAGAGATTTGCGAAGGCTATACCCCAGATAACATACATATATACAACTTAGATGAAACAGGGCTATTTTTCAGAGCTACGCCATCGAAGTCACTACTACTTAAAAATGAAAAGTGTATCGGCGGAAAACAGTCCAAGGAAAGAATTACTGTTGCTATTTTATGCAGCGCTTCTGGAAAAAAAGAACAGCTTTTAGTTATGGGGAAAGCAGCAAAGCCACGTGCTTTTAAGAACATTAATGTAGAGCAAACCCTTAAAATAACTTGGCGGAGTAGCTCCAAGGCTTGGATGACTTCTATTCTATTTACTGAGTGGCTCCAAGGATTTGATAAGAGCTTAGAAAGGCAAAAACGAAAGGTGCTATTATTTTTGGATAATGCACCATATCATGTTCTACAATCTGGAGGTATTTTACGTAACATAGAACTGAAGCTTTTACCACCTCATTGCATATCCGAGATTCAGCCTTTAGATCAGGGCATTATTAAGAACTTAAAAGTCTACTACCGAAAATGTTTAATGGAGCAGCTTCTGTGTGTAATCGACAAAGCTCAAAACTTTGCAGATATTGCTGCCAAAATAATAGTACTTGATGCTTGCAGATGGTTGCAAAAGGCCTGGAATGCGGTTCATGTAAGCACAATAGTCAACTGTTTCAAAAAAGCCGGATTTTTGGGACAGTTGGAAGAAGATTTGCCTCAAATGGACCATGATGCTGATGCCATACCCGAAGAAGTTCTTGAATTTGCAGACATCGTCAAAGAACTTGCAATAAGCATCACGTTGCCTGAAAACTGGGAGGCAGCACCGAAAATGCTGCCGTAGTAAACGCGGAGGATGATAATACACCTGACCCAGAACCGGATTGTAAAATATCGCTTGAGCAAGCTCTTCGGCAAATTATTGACCTCTCAAAGTTCGCGCTCTACAATAATCTCAGTGATGTAGCAGAAAAGTTAAGCAGTTGTGAAGCATCATTGAAGAAGAAGATTCTTCAAGACAACAAAAAGCAAACCAAATTAACTGACTTTCTTTAAAACTTCTTAAAATGTAATGAGATACTACTACATAAATTTTTATAACTTTTCATAAAATAAATGTCGTTTTAATTCAATAATGTATGATTTTGTAAACGAAATAGGGTTCCATACTTGTTTTAATTGAAAATAGCAGTTTTTTCTTAAGTACTTGTGTTTTTCTATATTTTTTATACAAACTTCTATAATTGGGACACCTCCTAATCGGGACAGGAAAGAGTCGGTTCTATCAGTGTCCCAATTAGAGAGGTTTTACTGTATATATAAATCGTACAAAAAAGGGTTGATATATTTGGAATATATGTTTTAACACACACTAATTACCAACCGTAATAAATACTGCTTTGGTATTTACCAAATGTAGTAAATACCCGAGTTTGGGTGGGTAAATATGATTTTGAGTAAATACCCGGTAAATACCCGGTATTCACCCTTTAATAAATACCCACCGGGTAGGTTAAACAAATTTGGGTGTTTGGGTGGGTAAATATGATTTTGAGTAAATACCCGGTAAATACCCGGTATTCACCCTTTAATAAATACCCACCGGGTAGGTTAAACAAATCTGCCCATCACTTTTGTGCCCCCTTTTATGTTTAGGTATCACACAACGTTTTTAGAAATTTGATGATCCCTTTGATTGGATTACTTTTGTCTAGTGCTTTAGTTCTTTTCTATGCAAGAGAACGGCACTTTGAGATCAGGTGCTCCGTACCGTAGTTTCTTTTGTTTGTTTACAGAATCTGCAGGTGTCTGTTTTGCTGATTTTCATTTTATACAGGTGGCTGTTGCAGATTGAATGTCCCGTCAGACCTGCGCAAAGAATTTCTAAATTTCCTCTCTTTAGTTTTTGGGTTTCATTTGTTATTCTGTTGTTGTGATTGAGGAACTTTTTTGATTACTATAGGCCCTCTAAGTTGTTCCAGTAACTTTTTAGTTGGATTGTTGTCCATTTTGCGATCACTTCTAGTGAAGCCATAGTGAGGGCTTGATCAAATGAATAGATTACTGGCTCCTTTTTTGACTAAGATATTTTCGTTATGTTCTTCGTGTCCTGGCATCTATATCAGTTTAACTACATATGTTTTTCTCTGCCAGCAGATTTGGTTTGAGTGGCATTCGAATGTATGTAGCTTTTGATTTGCATAGTTTGGCGTTCAAACATTTTGTTTATCTTTGTTTTGTTCAAGTTTCTCTCTGTAGATTTCAGACCTGCAGTTGGTGTGGTTCTCATTGCCTCTGTTACGCTCAAACATGCTAGTCTCTGGATCTTGTTTAGCCTGCTAGTGGCAGTTTTCTAGTTAGTTTCATTCCACAATACCACCGTTCCTTATAGTATACTGGGTCTTACCATTTGTGTATAAATCCACAGGGTCATCTTGGGGTTGAGTCCCCAGGATTTTCCTAGTAGTTGCTTCGTGGACCATGGTGCCATTATTGCTTTCTTACAGATGGAATTTACGTGCTGTTCGCATGCTAATTTGATATCTAGGGTCACTCCTAGGTATTTTGTTTCTGTTGGTCTTATAGATCATCCTTCCTTGTTACACTATTCCCATGTTAACTTAAGTGCGGCTTGCATAAAGTCTCCAATGCTACCATCATGCTTTCATTTTATTATAACTGAGATGCATGACCTATCGTTTTATAGCATTTCCTAGTAACTAGCAACTAGTCAAATAGAATTGACCATAGTCATGATGGCTTTGATGTTGACTGCAATGTCTCTGTACTCTGTATTCACCTGATTAGGCAGTGATTGGCATCTGGTTTGTCTAGTACTCTTATTATTGAATTGAAGTTGGCGTTGTCGAATGCTCTCTCTATGTCCATAAATGCGCATATGGTAATATCTTTTGATTCGAATGCCTTTTCTATAAATCCTTTGTGATTTTGCGTATTGTATTCACAGTTGATTTTTCTTTTTGGTATGCAAACTGTAGTGAGTGCAATAGTGCGGTCTTTAGAGTTTTTGTTCTCAGATAGTATCCCACCAGCTTTTCCATCGTTTTTGATAAAAAGGATGATAGACTGATTGGTCTATATGATTTTGCTGGATCAGGTTTGCTTCCACCTTTTGGTATGAAAATTACCCTTACTTCCGTCCAGAGTTTCGGGATATGTCTCAGTTTTAAATGGCTCTGAATATTTTTACCAGGGACGACTTAAGCTGTTTCATCCATTTGTTTAAAAGGATCGGCATAATTTCGTCCGCTCCTGGGGCTTTGTACGGTTTGAAGGAGTTTATTTATTTATTTATTTATTTATTTGTCACCAAAGATTACACTTTCATAGACAGAAGCAGAAAACAAAAATACAAAAATTTATAAATATACATGTATATGAAAAATAAAGTTAAAAACAGGGCAAACAATTATGACTGAAGACCATCAAGTAATATTCTTTTTATTGATGAAATCGATAGGTTAAAGTCAATTAAATGGACATTTACATTATACGAAATCATCAATCCATTAATTGAAGAAGAACGACCGTAGTTTGTACGAGAGTGTGCTACTCTAAAGAATCTAGAGCTTTGAAGATTGACTGAGGGAACGTTTAAGTTGAGAAGGTCAAGAATTTCTGTAGACTCAATCTCACCTATTAAAACCCTATGAATAAAAACAACTCGTGCCACCGTTCTCCTCACCTCCAGTGATTCTAAATTAATTAATTTTAACCTGGATAAATAAGGAGGTAAGTGATATGAGTTCTGCCAAGGAAGTCCCCTAAGAGCGATCCTAAGGAATCTTTTTTGAATTGATTCAATTCTAGATATATGAACTCTATAATATGGATACCAAACAATTGAGGCGTATTCTAATATGGAGCGCAAAAATGCAACATATAACGATTTAAAGACATACACGTTAGAAAACTCACAAGCATAGCGCCTAAGCATTCCCCATGTTCTGTTCGCCTTGTTTGTGATGCAATCAACGTGATTGTTGAAAGATAGCTTAGTATCTAATAACACACCCAAATCTTTGATTACATTAACACGAGGAATGACTACACCATCAAAAGAATATGTATTCATGAGAGGAGATCTACAACGAGCAAAGCTAATGACGGAACATTTACTAACATTTAAAGAGAGATAATTTTTAGAGCACCACAGATTAAACTTTTGAAGATGAGAGTTTAAAAGGTGAAAACAATGCGGCTCACTGCCCGACGTATAAATCTTGAAGTCATCTGCAAACATTAACAAGGAGCATTCCGGGAGAAATTTTACAATATCATTTACAAACAAGATGAAAAGCAGGGGTCCGATATGACTGCCTTGGGGAACTCCAGAAGTGACAGAAATTTTGTCAGAAATATTGTTACGAAACCTAACATGTTGGAATCTATTGCTGAGGAAAGAAGAGAGCCAATTTAAAAAGAAGATAGGAAAACCCAGTCTCGTAAGTTTGTAAAGCAAAATTTTATGGTCAACTCGATCGAAAGCTTTGCTAAAATCCGTATAAACAGCATCAACCTGGTTACCTTTACCAATCTCTGAAATCACAAAATTTGTGAACAATATAAGATTAGTTACAGTTGACCTTTTTTTACAAAACCATGTTGATTATTGCAAATACGGGATTTGCAAAAGAAGTTTAATCTTTCAGTGACTAGCGAATCAAATAATTTAGGTAGAGAAGATTGCTTACAAATACCTCTATAATTTTCAATTTTATTTTTCCGACCAGACTTAAAAATAGGAACTATAAAAGAGGTTTTCCAGACAGATGGGAATAGGCTAGTTTTCAAAGATAAGTTGAAGATATGACATATGATTTTGTGTAAAGGATAAGCACAGTTCTTGAGAAAAACAGAAGGTAGGCCATCAGGACCAGGGCTTAGGCTGGAGTCAGAACCAGCTAACTTATTCAAAATATCGTCCTCAGAAAATTCAATGGTATTGAAAAGAGGAGTGGGGAAGTCGCCAAGATAATCAAAAAAATTTTCATCAATCGTCGAGTCGTGATTCGAATATACTGATTGGCAGAAATAAGCAAAGTTATTACAAATACTAGCGGAAGAGTCCGCTAAATGTCCATTAAAAGAGAGCGTGGCTGGAAAACCGTCACTTTTTTTCTTAGAATTAATAAAATTCCAAAATTTATCCGGTCTACATTTGAGGCTATTCTGGATATCATTTAAATACACAAAATACGCGTGGTAGAGAGCAGATTTAAATTCAGATTTAAGCCTTTTAAACACAAGGTAGTCATCATCCTCATCCAAAGATAAGGACCCCAGTCATAATTGTTAAGCTCTTCACAAATATTACTATAATTAGCATTTTTGAAATCGAATCTAAAGGAATCACAAATAAGAATATCTTTTAAATTTAATAAAGAAAAAATGTTTAAGGAAGGATGATACAAATCTTCCGGAACGAGAGGAGTAAGATCCCTGGATACAAACGTTTCGTCACTGTTATTAGTGAAGATGAGGTCCAAAGTACGATCCATGTTGTTTTTAACATTATTCACCTGGAGTTGACCAAGTGAATGGAGCGTATCCACGATCTCAGCTCCAAGTGTAGACGAAGATATATCTGGATTGAGATACGTACAATCAGCATCCCCCGATGTCCAGTTAATGTTGGGTTGATTAAAATCACCAAGGATGTATATTAAATCCGTGGAAGATAAAATACTCACAATGAAGCGAATTGCATCTAAATACCTAGTTACGACATCTGAGGGCACTAGGTGGAATGTAAACACAAACAATGTACAGCTTGGCGGAAGATGTAAGATTAAAATAGCTGCAGCAAATTTCAATGTCTTCATAATCGTTGAGCTCAAGAACATTCGCCTTATAATCGTTTTTAATGGCTATAAGCACATATATACATATATACATATATTCTATACTTTCGAATGTTATTATTCTTTTCGCTATGAGGTTGTTTATTTCTGATCTAGTGCATTCGCCATTGGGCTTTTTAAGTGCACCAATGCTGTCAGTGTTGCCTTTTGAAAGTGCTTTTTGGATTCTAGCCATTGTCGGAGTGTCCTTGAGATTTGCGTAGTTCTTTGTTTTAAAGGGTGACGGTGTTCTTATATTGTTCCCAATAGCCCGTACTTTTTGGCTTGGTAAGAGCTTTTCGGGGCTACAGCTCGAAGTTTTCCAAGCTCATTGTGCCAAGGAACTTTTTTTATTTGTTACCTTTTTTTTATGTGTAATGTTTATGATCAGAAAAGGACTTCTCAGTGGATACTCTCCATTAATATGGGTGAGATCTACTACCTCTGTCCTTATTGTGTGAATGAATGTAGGCTCTTCACCTTCGTTAGCTACTGCTTGGTTATTACTATGTTCTCTGACTTTATGGGATTTTTTCTTAAAACATGTAGGGTAAGGCGAGGTGGTTTCGACATGTAGGAGGTTTCATCAAACTCAAATTTTTCACTTCCTATAAATATGACAGATATGATATTTTCTTATGTCCATAGTCTAAAGGTACCTCTACTTTTCCCCTTATTGAGTTCAGTTTCTGATCAGCGTGTAACAAGTTCAGTCGTGTTTTCATTTTTGGTAAGTTTGCATGTAATTTTTTTCAGTGAATTCTTATGCTATAACTTTTTTTGTTTTAAGTGAGAATACAAAAACTAAACGAACAGATTAATAGTGTTTTTATTAGTTGTGACCCTTTTACGTAAGTATCAGATAATAAACTTATACTAGCTTTTAAAGCGTAAAAATAATGCATGCATTGAATGAGGTTTCGACACGTTTCGCTTAAGTTGTTTCGTTTCGTTTTTTCAACGTTTCGTTTAAGTCAAATTGTCGAAACCTCCTCCTTTCACTGTTTTATTTAGTTTTAGTTTTTTTTATTTTGAAATTTTATAGGTTTAAATCAAAATGCCTAACATTTATAAAAGAAAGTATCCTGAAAAGAAATTTGACAAGAAAGCCATGATAGAAGCAGTAAAAGCATAGCATGTTCAAACCTCCTTCTTAAAAGTCGGAACCTCCTAAAAACTAGGAGGTTCTGTCACTTTTTCCTTATTTAGAAATTCATCAAAAACTCTGAGACGGTTAATAAATTAGCCCCTTAATTTGTTCTTGTAATAGATTAAATGTTAATAAAGTAAAATTTACATATATATAGTTTTGTTTGTAAACGGATGTACCTAATTTTTGGCAATATCCGTTAACGTGTCAGAACCTCCTCGCCCTACCCTACAATATTGAATAGTTGCGGAGCTCCGTTATTTATCCAAAACTCTAGCATGTTTAAAACTCCGAGATCATATCAAGCTATCTGCCTCTTCCCGTAAAAAATTTAAAATAATCCTGAAAATTAGGTCAAGCGGGATTTCTAAACTTTAATAAAAAAAAAAAAAACAGAAAAGTTAATATTTGTACCAATTATATTTTAATCCTTGAAAGTAGTGACGCTGAGTGCTTATAAAACAAACCGTAAATGATTTAACAAAAGGATGACCTCACATTTACATTGTAATAAGGAAAGCTAAAAAAATGTTTTACTTCTATACCTTTTCATTCAATGGAAAGTCGCATGGCATACAAATTGCAGATAATGTGAAAAAGACGCAAGAGAACATTTAAATTTCTATTAAGAAAAAACCATAAAGGGGTTCGAGAGAATTATTCCCCAAAGTGAAACACACCCGCCTTAAGTACGAACACTGAAAATATGAGTATGACAAAATAATTTAGAGTGTTTTATTTAAGGGGTTGATGTCAAAACATTTATCAACCCTAAAGAAAAATATAGCGAACAAAATCTGTATGACTTTATAAAATAAAGTACGAATAAACATGCAACTGTCTAGCATGTACAGGCTTTTCCTGGGATTGTCATAGGTTCAGATTAATTTTGTTTTATTTTTCAGGCATTTATTAAGTTGTTTAGTGGCTGGATTTGTTGAATCTGATCACGAAATTCTAAGCACCCACAATTAATACGGTCTGCCCAAGATCTACACGCACCTACAAAAAGAAACAAATAAAAGGAATAAGGTGGCACAAGCCATGTGGGACGTGGGTCTGTTTAGGTCCTTATCCTAACCAAGAGATGAAATATCAATTCATTACATTATCGACCATAATACCTAGATTAATTACAGTATACTTTGCAAAAGTATAACCTGAAAATGCCTTTTATAGGAAACTCTAAACTGATACAGACCCCTTATAATTATTTTTTCTCAAGCTTCATATTAACTTAACTTTTGTGAGGGCCGAATCTGGGAATCGATTTTACACCCACTTCCAGATATCCGATTATGCTGAAATTTTGCATGTCCGGGGACAACGCAATATAGGTACTATATTTGATGATCTCGTAAATCTAATATGGTGGATACCCCAAGATGGTGGATTACCATTATCTTCACGACCTTCTTAATATGGGTATCAAATGAAAGGATTTGACAAGTAGAATACGATAAGCTAAGGGGCGTGATTCTAAATTCAATATGGTGGATGCCATAAGATGGCGGACTACTTTTTTCTTCACAAGGCCCATAACATGGGTATCAAATGGAAGGGTTTGACGAGTAGAATCTCAAACATTATGAGTAAACACTCTCATATTAAATCCACCCAAGATAATATATGGTGCATACGTACCTAAATAGATATGTTAAACAATTTTAGATACTAAAAACTAGAAAATAAATACATAGATAGTAAAGTAAAAGTAAAAAAATAATTTTTTTCCGAGTCACCAATATGTGACTATTAATTAAAGCTTGGGGCGCTAATGAACAAGACAACACATGCACGATGTGCAACGAGGACGAAGAATCAGCAGAACACATTTTGTGTCACTGTTACTATTTAATTAGAACCCGCCATCGTCATTTAGACAAATTCTACCTCGAAACAGCAAAGACATTTCTGATTCATCTGGTATCAAGGCGGAGCTGTATACATACATATCTATACCTAAATGGAGGAAATTACACTAGGCCAACAATCCACAAAAATGTAAAAAAAAAACCTGAGCGCCCAAAGCTTTAATTAATAGTCACATGTTGGTGATTTGGAAAAAAAATTATTTTGTTTCTTTTTAGTTCATTAAAGCTTGTTTTCAAAAATTATCTTTTATCTATGTATTTTTTTATTTTATGACATCAATAGAATCTCATTTCATTCTTTACCAACGCCTTTTCATATTGCTTGTTGCCTTCCTTTATAATGCGTCTCTTTTTCTTCTTGTGCGACTTTACATTTCACATTTTCGTATCTAACACTTGCCGCTGGTTCTTCCAACCACAAATTGTTCTTGTCCATATCAGTGTAACTTTTTAATCAGATTACTACTCATGGTTAATACTAATTAGTAAATAAATGTTAAATTAATGGATTTAAACTGTGGTAAACTTAATTGAACTAAACCAAATTAATTTATTAACTATGTATTACACTGGGGAACAAAATTTAATTTTTTTTTTGTTGTCAGGATAAGACACATCATTTCTTGTAGATTATCTGACGCTTAATCTAAATCTGGCAACAGAATTGCTCTAGTAGCTCAGAATGTCGAGATATATCAATCTCAAAGTGTTAAAAATACGGTTTTTTGCGATATTTGAAGTAATTTTTTGAGAACAGCAAATTTGTCATAGCAATTACATTAAAGACACAAGTAACCCGTGTTACTAGCATGCACGATTCGAAAACCTGAATAATCGATGCCAGGAATACGCCTACATACTAACCCACACCCTGCACTCTTCAACCACTCTCCCCTGCCGTTAGGTATTACTTCGCGGGGCTAGCTTTCTCAGACTACGTCTGCTTACCTGGATGTATTTGCAGTTGCTAGCTCCTGCACTGAGCTCCGCTGTCGCTCCTCTACTCGCTGCCTCATCATAATAATCGCCGCTATGTCACTTACGGCGTTCCAACTATCTACCGAGTTAATCATATTTTCTGGAGTTAAGACTTCTCCCAGCTTCTGTTCCAGTACATGCCGCTCTGCTTCATACCGAGGGCAATAGAACATCACTTGTTCTGCGTCTTCAATTGTTCCCGGGCAGGTTGGGCAATCAGGATTGTCGTCGTGTCCAAACCTGTGAAGATATGTCCTAAAGCATCCGTGTCCTGTGAGAATCTGCGTCAGATAGAAATTAAGATCTCCATGCTTTCTATTGATCCACACTTCGATGTTGGGTATCAATTTATGCGTCCAGCGTCCTTTTTCAGAACTGTCCCATCTCTGTTGCCATTTCCTTAGGCTTTCGACTCTTTGTGGACTCTGGCTATCGGTTGGCGTTGTCATGTCATGGTACTTCTCTTGCGCTTCTTGTGCTAGTCGCACAACAGTCGCTGCATCATAAGACGTGGTTCGGAAAGCGCTACTTACTCTAAGAGTATACCATACCATATGTTACTGTACTATACTATACTATACATTACATATACTATAGTAACTTTTCCTGAAATAACTGGCCCGAGGTCCGCTGACAACGCGATTCTGTTTTTTTTTTTTCAAATCAGCCATGGTTAACGTACTCGGCTCAGAAATCGGAAGTAGGTATGCACTTCCATTTTGCTTCCACATCGAATCGAAGAATGAGGTGGCCGGCGGCCGTTTGTGGGTGCAAGGTATTTGCAAGAAATGGTATAATGATGTCCGAATTAGAAGAAAGTGTCGGAAACGTTGCCAAAATTGTTATAATACTGTTTACGACCCGTATTTTACACCTTCTCCGGTTATTTGCTTGGATTGTACTAACACTATATCACATACAATTTTAATATATGTACCTAATATGTATTACCAAAAAAAAAGTTTGTATGCAAAATGTATTAAGTGGTAGCCGGGTACCACCCATTTACACCACCGCCATAGTTTTGAAAAATGCTAAAAAAAACACATGTTCTTTTCACTTTTTTTTCAAACACCTTTAGTATTAATTGTGTAAATACGATTTTCTAGAGATGTCATAGAGTTTAAAAAAAAATCGGAAAAGTGGGAAAAATATTTATTCAGGCTTGAATGTCCAAAAAGTACCCGGGTACAACCTATGGGTCGTTGAGGGTTAAAAATGAAGTCCATTTGTTGTTTTGTTTTTCGCAATTGAACATGCATAAATGTACATATGTACACATATTTATCGGTACATCACAGAATTTCGATTTAAGATCTACATTTGTACATTAAATTGTTATTCAGTATTCCTAGACCTACAAACAAAAAAATAAATCTTTGCAATTGAAAAAACCCCAAACATTTTTTAAATTTTAAAAACCCCCACCGAATAAGAAAATGTAATTCACTCTAAGAGATAACACATTAGCGATAGCGAACTTCTGTACGTATAAATATGGATTTCGTTTTTGTATTCTTATCACTGAATATGCTTTCCAATTTGTATAAATATTCATCTCGCAGCGGAATTGTCATCACAAGTCGATAGTACCCGCACTGATTAACACTGATTAACAGATCTACCTAAACTTAAACATTTCAAGATGAACGTTAAAGCTTTGTTGTTGCTTATCGTCGCACTGATTGCTGCTACAACCACTGTAGTCCAGGCGAGCCGTCCAGCAGGGAGTTTTCCAAGACCAGGATCCAGCACAGGACCTCACAATCCAAATCCAAGAAGACGCTTTTAATGTGTAATTTTTATTTAAAGTGTTAAAGATTTTTTTATAATAAACAAGTTAATTTATTAAACAAAACTTAATTTATATTTGTATGGTCAGCTTTATAAATAAATTAGAACTAAGGTGGCAAATATCAGGAACTTAGATTTGTAGTTACTTGCTAAAAATGGTGTAAGATGTCGTTGTTGCGGAAAATGTCATGAATCATGTACCAGTGACATCACTTAGTAACTTATGCTATTTTCAATTGAAGGCTATAAACAAGAAGAAATTAAATTTACGTATGAATGGCTTGTGTGCTTGCATAACTGCATCGTCAAGAAGATGTAGCAGCGATGTCGTTAGGGATCACCCATTAATCGCAAATGGTAGATCAGGGATGGACCTCTTGAAACATCTACAGAGAAGCCGATGATATTTGTTGTAAGCCTGTCCGAAGGCTGATATTGCAACCATAAACGATCGGAACGGCATACCCTAACTAGAGTACCTACATATGTGTCAGACTCCACTAGGGTATGTGTCAGACTCATATTTTAATGGTTTTATGCGTATTTCAGAGAAGGGCGAGTAGGGACCTCAGTGGCAAGGAGCTTAGGTCAGTATCGAAAACCTGCAATCTAATACGGGCTAAGGCAGGACAGTCATATGGAAAATGTTCCGCAGTGTCTTCTTCACATTCCCCATAGGAGTCACAGAATGGAGTCTCACTTAAACCTAACACGCCGAGATGTACAGCAAAGGAGGAGTGACCCGTAGCAACATCAGTGAATTCTCGACTCTTGAGTCTTTTCAGCTCCTACAGATTTCAGATTTCCTACAGATGACGGCGACCATTTGTTTGGCCAGCCTACTTCAGGAGAGGTGCTTCATCTTCGACTACTAAGACTCAAAAGTCAATGAAAGCACAGACCGTAGACCCTAGCATACCCACCGTAAGTAGGTTCAGGTTGAGAAACCCTCTTCTGAGTTTTTTTTACCGAACTCGTCAGAGATCCCGTTTCCTGTTATAATTTTTATTATTGAAGGGTGAGATGCACCGCGACATTAAGATCTATTGTGTCCCCTACAAGTCCTGGACGAAGGAGCCTCCCTCTCGTGATTTTTCCTATTGGAATCGGTTAAAGAGTGCTTCGCTCATACTTAACCAAGGTCAGAATTCCATAGGTCACAACACTTCATCCAGACTAATTTCTCTGAGAAATCGCAGCAGGAGATTGGGTGCTAGGAGTGGTAGATCCTCTGCTGTAGTTTGGTATTTACCTAAGCACTTAAATCTTTTCTGAGTTAATGCCCCACATTCCACCAGTATGTGTTCTGGTCTCATTACAAAATCTACATGAGTTTTCATCTGATAGCCCCAGCTTCCTGAGATGTCCCTTGGAGTTTAAAATGCCCCGTGAGGAAGGCAGGCAGGATGCGGAGTTTGGCTTTATACACCCTAATGCTGGCTTTTTACATTTTCAGATTATAACTACCCAAAAGTTTCTTCGCCTGTCTTAGGCCTTGAAATTCTATCCAGGTCCTGTTTGCCTACTCCAATGATCGGAGCTCATCTTTTATGGTGTGTTCCCTTATGCCACAGAACAGCTCAGCACCCATGAAAGTTGTGGCTGCTCCTTCTCTGGTAAGTCTGTCTACCTCTTCATTTACTTCTGTCCCCAGGTATCCTGGTATCCAGTAGATGGGTACGTTGTTTCGTTCGCCGAGTCTATTTAGTTTATCAAGGCATTCCAGACGATTCTAGATTTGATGATATGACACCGACAGCTTTGATAGCTCCTTGGCTGTCTGTGACATTATTGCTATGTCGCGTCTGCTGTAGCGTTTATTAAGATTGAGTTGGGCACATCTGTTCATAGCGCAGAATTCAGCTTGAAAGATGCTGGTGTAACTACCCATGAATGGGTTCGAATAGTATAGATCCGGCTCCAAACACTTCTGCCGCCGTTCCTTCCTCAGTTCTTGAACCATCCATATATCATTTAATGATGTGCGGACTCAGCGAATAGATTCTAGATACGTTGCTCCAGTCTTTCTTGCTGCTGACCTTGATGTGAAAGTTTTTCTTCCAGCTGAATTTCCTAATCACATCTTCTCTAGGAAGGGTTAGAAGGGGAAGCTTATTGGCCATTGCATTATGGTCTTTATAACTGATTCATTTTCCTTTTCCTATTCCTTCTTTAGCCATTCTTAGAAACGTCCTACTTGCGGTTTTATTCACTACAAGGTACAGTGGAGTAAGCTCCAATAGCACCTCCAGTCCCTGCAAACACATGCTAGTCCCTGTACTTTATTTAGTGTGTTTCTCATAGTAGTCAGACTGGTTCTTTTTGCCCATGCTATTGCCCCATATAGGTGATCACAAATCTCACTATGCCAATATACATCCATTTGAGAACATGAGGTATGGAAGCTTCCTCCTTCTTGTGAATGGTACTAGAGTTTCCTTGGCCGGGTTGATGTTTAGTTCTACTTTATTGCACCATTTGTCACACACTCACACTAAGCCCTTTTTGTTTTATATCACATAAGGTTTTCTCGTACTTCCCTCGGGCAATAAGGACAATGTCGTCTGCATAAGCTTGACAGTCTGGTGTCATATGTCATTGCATTTGCATTAAATGGCAGATCCATGAGACATGTACATGGGTCTTACATATTTCTCACAGCGGAAGATAACTATGACGGTGTATCCCACGATAATGATTTCAAGCGGTAGGCTTCATCATTTCCGTGTAGATTCCAAGGACAATCCGTCCGCAATTTTGTTAAAAGCTCTCTAGGCAATGCCAGAAGATTGACATTATTTTGGATGTCTTCAGCTCGACGTGTTTTATCCATAGTAGCTTACTATCGAGGATTACTCCGCGAGATCTGTGTTTTTCAGCCTTTAAACACTTTTTTATGTAAAGAAAACAATCTCAGTTTTAAGATGATTTACTGAAATTCTGTGCCTAGTGCACCAGTCTTTAATCGAATCCTTAAAAAAAAGACACGATTTGACCCATAAAACATATACCTTCAGTTAGCTGGCAGAAACAGAACCATAAAGCGTGTTCAATATAGAGTAAACTAGTATACTCCAAAGTATAGGTGACAGAATACAGCCTTGTGGGTAGCCCCTATCTACCCCGCCATCCATAATTACATAATGACATAATCTACCCCCTGTGCATACCCTAACCAATATAAATCCTGTTAAAATTATACAGTTTCCATAGTTTGAGAAATGTCGTACTTAGGCGTGACCATAATAGTCTTAAAATATATTCAACGGACGCTGATTTAAGCAAACCCCATTAAGGCCAACGCCTGAACTGGTAACTCACATACACTCGTACTTAAAGGTACCTACGTGCCTTATTAATAATTATTATTATCCGAGCAAGGAACCACTTAGAGTTAGTTTTTCTTTTCTTTTTTGCCAACAGGACTTTAATTCATATTTACGAGCGTAGAAAATTAACCACTGTAAGTCACACAACCATTACAACACCTTTGAACCCTTAAGGCCAGTTGCGTGACAACATTCTTCATTTATTAACCGTCCGATGTTAACTGAAATGTCAATCACTGTTGTACGCCAATTTTGCTCATAATTTGCATATTAACATGCAAAAATTATCATAAATTCTGAAATACACACACGATTATAAAGGGTGCCCCAAAATTGACGCAACCAGAAGTACTTTTTATAGAAAACACAGGTTTTTAATTAAAATTTGTAAATTTCTTTTCGATTCATAAAGTATACGTATACATACAGAATATCGTTATATATATGGACATGGAGTAGCATATCGAATAAATGGCCTCCACGGCTCCACGCACTCTTTTGTCAAAACTTTCCATGACCGCTCAGCATAAATGTGGCTGACTTTTCGTAGATACAGTGCTCAATTTGCTCCTTCAAGGCTTGGGTAGTCGTGGGCTTGTTGGCATAAGCCTTAGACCTCATAAAACCGCCAAGAAAATATCCAATGGCGTTGAATCGCATAAACGGGCGGCAAATTCTGATCACCAAAACGGGAAATTACACGAGACTAGCAATGACTCATGTAGTAACTAAATTGTTTCTCAAGCTTTAAGGCATTTTGATATATGATTCAAACTGATACAGTGAACTGTAGTAATTTCAGGAACTATTAAAAAGTTATTATACATGTTGTTGGTTCCTAACAGACAACAAACATCAACACCCGGCATCACTCGACACCAAATCTGGAGGCCTGGAGCATGTTGGTCCCCCAACAGACCATCAACATAAGAATCCTGAAGCGCGTGTCACAATACAGAACACATGGCACATCGATGAAGTGTCCTGGGTACATCATACTAGTGATTGGAATATGATCAGTAGGCCTCAATTAAGGTCACAACAATATTCCCAATCACTAGTAAAAGGTTCACAAAACGCACGAAGAATATACAAAACAAATTAAGCACTAAGTTCCGAGACACCACTAGACACCGACGAAGGAAATGCACGAAACTGAAGGCCAACTGTCAAATGTGCCCAACAGCTCAAACCATCGATCGTCAATACACAGTCGAGCTCTTTCCCCATCATGCGAAGCGCATAATACAACAGGAGGCACAAATATCCAATCCATTCACAACAACTAGGATGAAATCGGGCGAAATGGCGTGGGAGGTAGATCACACCAGTTATCACATCCTGCCATCTCGCTCTCTCACTTGATGATACGGTGGACTGATATAAAGCTAGTAACTTAAGTAGTTAAAGGGGAAACAGTCACGGTCAAGGTCAATGACCACACACTGCACAGCTGAGTCTAGTGTTAAGTTAGAATGACATTTTTGGAAATTCGAATTTGTCAGTTTGAATTTTAAACAAGTTAGTAATAAACCATAATTTATAACGTTGTACAAACGGTTGTGTTTCATTTCGTCTAAGTGAAATTTCATCATCATTTGCTGAGACGCCTTCTCTAGCAGCATTTAAATTCTAACGTCTCCTACGTTTAGAACACATGTTTTAATCTTCAAAGTGAAGCTGCAGTAATTATATTGACATTTTTTTAAAAGTTTTCTGAAAAATAATTTCTAATTGCTTTTTTTATGCTTGTTGTTTTCTGTATTTCTCTTATAGGTATAATGCAGTAAGGAATTCCACAGACGGACGGCATTTACAAAAAATTTACGCTCAGATGTCAAGAACGAAAAACGGGGATGAATCAACTGACGAGATCTATGCGAGGATGCCATTATAATTCTATTAAAACAGTATTGTGGTTGGCGAGTTAGCAAAAAATCTGAAAGTAATGTCAAACTGTGAAGTTGAAGATAACTTTGGAAGGACATACCAAGCGGACGAGTAGCAAAACCAGACAATCTGTTATATTTCTTTAACCCATAGATGTAGCGCACGATAATATTAAGGGCGACAGTGAGCTTTCTTTTGCTAACAGAGTTGCAGTTGCAAAAAATTTCACACCCATAAATCAGAATTGTTATAATCAGGGTTCTTGCAAGTAATAAGCTGGTGTTTACTGGTGTGAAAGACTGAGTTGCCCACAAGATACGCAGTACACCATAGACTTTTCCGACGAGAGAATTAATCTGGTTATCCCAAGTCAGGAAGCGATTAAAAGACACACCAAGGTTTTTCGCCGTTTCCACGTATTCGATGGGATCTTTGCTCAACATCATTTGAGGAAAATATGAAAGGTCTAATCTATTCCTTGAGATAACTAAGCATTTTGACTTCTTTGGATTTAAAATAAGACCATTTGATTTAGTAGATCAAACTTCAATTCTCTCCAAGTCTTCATTGATACATAAAGCACCGTTCTCAATGAGCTCGAGAGGACAGTGAAAGTATAATTGGACGTCATCAGCGTACATATGGCAAGAACAGTTTTTGTGTAACAGTTGGAAGCTCATTAACGTAAACTGAGAACAGTAGAGGTCCAAGTATGGACCATTGAGGTACACCGGAAAAATTGGGTAGAAAATTCGATAATTTATCACCAACTAGCACCGCTTGCCTTCTGTTTGTTTAATAGGTATAAATTAACTTGGTAGCAGCTGGTGTAAAATTATATTGCTGTATAAATTTTTACCTAAGTGTCAAAAGCCTTGGAAAAGTCAAGCAGCACCAAGAAAGTAACTTCATCCCTATCCAACGCCTGTCTTATGTCATCAGTGACATTTAATAATGCTGTTACACAGCTGTGCTTTTCACGAAAACCGGATTGTTTCGGAGTCAACATATCATTTTCAGCAAGCTAGGTACTGATTTGCTTTTGCAGGACTCTCTCAAAAACTTTTGAAAGAAAAGGCAAGATCCAAATAGGTCTAAATTCATCACCTTTTGCATTTTTAGGTAGTGGCAACATTTTTGTTTGCTTCCATAGGTCGGAAGATTCACCAGACATTAAAATTGTGTTGAAAGTATGAGTCATGTATGGCAATACCATCGGCAAGATCATTTTCAGAAATGAGGGATGAATTTTGTCCAGGCCCACAGCATTTGATTTTATGGAAACATCAGTGCTATTCACTGCTTGGAACATAAAACCGGGGTTATTCTCTCGATCTTCAAATGAAAGTGGAGTCTCAGTATCCAAGAGCGGTTGTGATGGCAATGAAACTAATTTTTCATTCAGCGTGTTACCATCAATGTCAACAGTCTGATCGGCCTCATTTGTTCCCCAGACATCACACGTGGATTTTCTGAACCCCAAATTCGACAATTTTGCCATCTAGATGAAAATGAGCCATTGCTGAAGATGATTTTATTTGCCAAACGCCCCAACCTGGATTATTTTTAAAATATGTATTGCTCAACAATGAAAGCGCGTTGTTCTTTCATGTAACACTGTACATGAACTGTCAGCAGTCACGCTGTCTGTGGTTTTCGTGGGATCCACTTTACCGCACAAATGGCGAAAAAGTTAAATCTTGCGTGAATTTTGGGACACCCTATATAAAAACGAATAACAAAAAAAGAAAATAACATACTTAAATGAACTCAATAATTTCCGGCTCCGCTGGGCACCACTGCCAAAACCAGCAGCTAGTGTTCCTCCAATGTCAAGTAGCAATGGCTTTACCGGCAACAGGATAACAGCAGGCAGTAGCATACTCACACACACACTCTTAACGAGGTTATTAGTGAACACTGGAACACAGTGCACTAGGGGATGCACTCGGGGTCGTAGAAAAAGATTCACTGCCAAGAAATACGAGTATGTACTTTCAACGAAGTCGTCCTGGCGACTTAACTATACATTACATACTATATGCACACATTCAATGTCGACTGTGTGCGCTATTATGCTATGACCTTCGCGTGTTAAAGGGAATTAATTTGCCGTTATATCATAGACCTCTATAATACCTCCTCAACGACGGGTGCACAATGCCCCAAATCGCTTCGAGTGCATTTACAAAATTTTAAAGGATACTCCGCTGCTGTCAATATCCTAGTATGTACTTGCTTATATCGGATGCGTGCTTGTGCCGTATTTTGTTAGCAGCTGGCTGGTTCATAATATCGGCTATGATGCTCTTCCAGTGCTCAATGCTCATCCATCCATCAGGGAGACAAACAAATTTATGTCATTAGATGTTACGTGTCACAGATGTCTTTGGCGTATGTGCTTGTGTATTTAGAATATTAATGGTAATTTGCCATTCTTGTTGGCGTAATGGATGACGTTCAGAGTGACCTTGAGTTATGAACACAAATTCAAGTACTATTTCAAAATATTCGCCACCGGTATTTCAGGATAGTCCAGGATATAATTTATTTTGTTGTATGTTTTACTCGTCCATTCAACCCAAGGGCGGCAGTATAGACATGCTCGTCCTCGTATGTACATTTAGGAAGTTTCAATTAGAAATAACAAACAAACATGTGTTTGTTTCTGAAACGGTGGTGGTTGGTAAGTGATTCCTCATGTCAGGGTCCATCTATACATATTTAGGTTTCGGGCTTATTTTGCTATTTCTAGCTGCGGTGAGGTTGAATTAGGTTCAAAGTTTGCAGAGCGATACAAGTATGCACATACAGTGTGTCAAATAATATCCCGGACTGGCTCTAGAAAACAAGCATGAATAAAGCTCGATTTCTGTTTATTTTTTGGTGTTTTTTATTCGAAATATTTTTTATTTTTTTTTATTTTTTATTATTTTTTTATTATTTATTATTCAATTCTTCAATTCAAAAATATAACAAGTACATTATTCATTAATACTTAATATTATATAGAGCTTATAAGCTGAGGAGAAATATTATGAGTACTAGGATTTAAATACAAAATACAAAAGCTTGATAGATTTCTCAGCTAATCACAATAAATCAAAAGGTAACATAGTTAGAGAGATATTAAGTGTTTTACATAAATAGTAGAAGAATATAATGGATACATTCTGTAGTTCAAAGAACTAGTATCGAATGAATCATAACAATGAAATTTTAAAAATACATTTAATTTAAATAAGGGTGGAAGTGGTGTGATTGCAGTTATGAAAGAAACAATTTCGGTACAATTATCAAGTTTATAATTCAACAGTAACATAATCGTAAAAGAAAAAAAAAACTAAAGAATTAAGCTGACAAGGTTATTTATTAATTTTAGATCGAAGCCAAAAAGCCATTTTTTGACTTCCCGACTGAGAAAATGATTATTTCTATTACTTGTGCATCTTAATGAAGGCGGCAATATATTATATAATCTAGGTGCAACACAGGTATAAAAGTTTAAGAAGTGAGTCGTATGATGTGGTGGAATAGTTGCAAGATTACGATCATTGCTACGGAGTCCATATACAGTTGTGTTACGATTGAGAGAGTATCCACTTCTTAGAAAAAAAACTTGAAGTACTTTGTAGAAGTAAAGATGCTTAAGGGGAAGTATCTTAGAGTTACAAAAGAGCAAGAAGCTATGTACCATACGTCCCTTTCTCCAAATAATTCTGATAATATGTTTTTGGGCAACTATCAGAGGCTGTATTTTATTAGCGTGCGTACCACCCCAGCAAACCAAACCATATTGTAACTTAGATTGAACTAAGCCGTAATATACTGTTTCCAACAGTTGCCGAGAACAAAGCAATCTTAAATGGTACATTATACAAGAGGCCTTTAATAAGTATTTTCTAAGTAGATCCGTATGCGCACCCCAATTTAGTCCAGTATCGATTTCTAAACCCAAGTACTTATAAACTTTGACTCTTTCAATGTTAAAGCATTTTGGTGAGCAGCTTACATCGGGGTTATACGTGCTAGAAGAACTAAGTAGACCACAAGTATACGGACATAAAAGCATGTGTTGACAATTAGTGGTATGGTAGGTAATATTTGGAAATGGGACAATATTACTTGACAAATTAAAGAACATAATCTTAGTCTTGTCACTTATGACTAGTTTATGCATGCTAAACCAATGTCTAATTTGTTCTAAATCGTGCATAATATTTGCAGTTAGATCTAAAGCAGAATTACTCGAAAATGAAATAGCAATGTCATCCGCGAACCCTGTCTGCATACCTTTCATATCTTGGCAAAAGATTGAGTTGATATAAATCAAGAAAAGAATGGGGCCAAGTACAGAACCTTGTGGTACACCAACCCGAGCATCTAAACTTTGACTAAATTTACCTGCAATTTTGACCACTTGCTTCCGATTACTGAGATATGAAGAAAACCAGTCGAGCATAAAGCCTCTGAGGCCAGCTTTTTCTAATTTCACTAATAAGAGATTATGGTCAACGGTATCGAACGCTTTCGTAATATCAATAAAAAGCGCAGCAGTACACTTTTTATTATTTAAGCTATTGCCTTGAGCAATTCAAATGAAGAGATTGGTTCGAAAAAGAAACTACAAGCTTGTCTCCTTTCCCTACTGAAACAGTCTTCCTTACAAAGATTAGAAGCTATGTTAAAACCAGCATCATAAAGGGTTTTAGAAGCTACATCAGTAAAGTACTCATTAAAGGCATCAGCCATGTCATCATAATTTGTAATATTACTATCCTTGTAAGTTATACACAAAGGTAGATTTGGAGATACTTTTCTGTTAAGAAGTTCATTTACAACCGCCCATTCTTTTTTAAGGTTGTTTCTAGCTAGTTGGAATTTGCTAATGTAGTAGTTTTGCTTAAGAGCCGGTATCTCACTAGCAACTTCTTTACAAATCTGAGTATAGAGAGCACGAAAGTGGACATTATTTGGATGCTTTTTGCATTTAGTTCGTAGTTTGTTCTTGTTTTTAATTTTCATAGCCAGCGAATGAGACATCCATGGTTTAAGCGTCTTAACTTTACTACGACTATTTGATACAGAAAGACAAGACTCAACATGACCTTCTAGAATATTCGAAAATATATCAAACGCATTGGATGGATCATTTTCTGCATATACGTTAATCCAGCTTTCCTGAAATAAATAACCATTCAGCGATGTGAAATTTATAGATTTAATTTTCACAACAGGCAAAACATTTTTTGTTTGTTCCAGCGAATCACACAAGAAAAATAAGCCAGTCATACAATGGTCAGAAATCTTCCAGTCAGAGACAGAACTAATCAGAGAAAGTTTCGAGTTATGAGTAAGTCTACCGAAAATGTGATCAAGGCAGGTTCGGGTAGTATGTGTCTGTCTAGTAGGTTCAGTGAAACAAACTTCCAACCCATTGGCCGACATCACGGAAAGATAGTTGGACACCACAGAAGATTCACTTAAGATATCTAGGTTAATATCGCCTAGAATAAATAGATTCTTTGCTCTCTCACAACTCAAAAGAGACTCTAATTCCTCGACAAATATCGTTTTACTCTTTTCATGCAGTCGATAAAAACACATAAAAATAAATTTCTGTGAGTTGATAAGGCATGTAACTTTAATCATATCTGCAGTTTGCATAATACAGCTGCAGAATTCATAGCTTAATCTGTCACTCACAAATACAGCTACTCCACCAGATGCATACGTATCATTACATTTAACACACAAATTATACCCAGGTATACTATAGAGATCTGTTTCGTGATCAAAAATCCATATTTCAGTTAGGAATATTAAATCTGGCTTATTAGCAAACGACTCCAAATGGGTTAGAAGGATATCAAAATTTTTTCGCATGCTTCGAATGTTTTGTTGTATGATGGAGAAATGTTTCTTTAGATTAACCGAATGGAAAACACTTTGAAATATCTCTCTATCAAATTTACAAAAAGGAGTAACATTTTCAGAATTGTTTAGCTGATCTAAAATAGCATTAACATCAAGAATAGACATAAAGATAAGGAAAAATAGGAGATTAAGATAAATTCTCTAAATCTTGAAACGAACTGATTCTAATGGTTTTATCACCTTCTTTTTTTTTCATTAGAATTACTCCTTTGTTAATCCACAAAAAGGAAAATTGCTTCTCTATTTTAATTTGTTTAGCTCTATTGTATACTGCTCTATTAAAATTGGTTAGGCTTTCATTAATAAAAATTGGCTTATTCACAACTTGATCACCAAAAAGACCAGTTGATAATTTTGTTTTCTTTTTTTTTGTTTATAACACTTTGTTTCAAGTCAAAAGATTTAAATTTTATACGCAACACATTAAAAGATTTCGCAGATGTAGATGCTTTGTTCGGCAGTGGTTTGCTTATGGTGGTCTTGACGTAACAAGACTTGATGTCATCTGATTTAATCGGTTCACCTAAGCCTTCTGACACGAGTTTGACAGCTGAGTCCAGAGCATTCTTGTTGTCCACATTGGGAACGCCAATAACATCAACACACTTTTGCAATGTTTTTTGCTGAACGAAATTTAGAGTGTTTTGTAGATTGTTTACCTTTGTTGACAATAAATTGTTTTTTTCTTGCAGCTGGTTAAATTGTGACACTGCATTCGTGACTACTAGTTTCAGCGCGGTAATTTCTCTGTATAGTACATCAAGTGTGATAGCAGCTGGTATGTTGATATTTATGTCAGCCGATTGGGGCGGTGAGCAGCAGGAGGGGGGCAGAAGAACTTCACTATCAGATTGTGCCGTGCCCGTGACGTAACCAGTGGCAGTGACATCCACTTGTTTATCTTTGTGGAGAGCGAGAGGTGGTGAGCGCAGCGAATTACGTCTATTTTGATTACAGGCAACACAACGATAGGGAATGATATTTTTTTTCATGTATGCACAATCACTAGGTTGCAATTTAACACAATGTAAGTGGAAGTAAACTTTGCACCCAGTACACTGAATTTTTGCGCCAATTCTGTCAACTTTCAGACCACATATGCAAGGCATAATTAAAAAAAAGAAATCAATAAATCACCGAGCAAAACAATAACTTATTTAAAGAAAGTGAAAGGCAATTTAAAGTTCTTTCAATGTTATGTTGCAAACTATACTTTTATGAAATGTATAAAAAAGGAAAATATGTGGAAGAGGTTTCAAATGCGTGTACACACCACAATCACCAACACTTCAACACTTCAATTCTCCTCCCGATGATTTAATGCACTTATTACAGAGATTTAATAGTGATTAAGATGCCTTCTCTAGCTCATTTTAGGCTATTGCCTCCCGTGTCGAAGCTGCTGAATGATCGGAATGTCGTCAAAAAAAAAAAAACATCCTTTCAACTTCAATTTCAATTTTGGGAACAAAGAGAAGTCACTCGGTGCCTAATTAGGTGAATTCGGCGGATGATTTAACACACACCCTTCATTACGAGCCAAAAATTGACAAAGAATGAGTGCTGTGTGGCTCGGTGCAGAGACCAACTTTTTGGATAGCGATATTCGGTTCGATTACGATGGATTCTAGCCATCAACCGCTTTAAATTCTTTGTGGAAAGGTCTTGATTTTTGAAGGAAATTTTCATGTTTTTTTTACCCAATGATGCATTTTTAGACTTCCAATATTATTATTATTATTTATTTTATTATTATTCATGAATTCTTAATTTAATTTAACAAAATTTGTTTACTTAATCTACCATAACAATATAAAATGATAATTAAGAATAGGTAGTGACATTATTATTTAATAGAAATTAAATAATGGTCATGCCACTTCATAAAATAATTCTTTAAATGTGGGGTGAACAGTATTTAATTCATCTATAAACAAAATTTTTTACAATAAAAAAGCAGAAAGAAAATAAGGTAAGGAGATAAGAATAGATAAAGATCGAAAAATATATAACAATTCAATTTGTGAATTTCAAATAACATAGGGCAACAAAACTTTAATTTCGTCATGATCAAAACCGAGAAGCCATATTTTAACTTTTTTAAAGTAGACGAACATGGATCTAATGACTTGAATGTTTATAGGAAGTCTATTAAATAACTTACAAGACACAACGGAGTAGAAATTTTTAAATAAAGTGGTGCGAAAAGTAGGTATGACGACGACATTCATTGAATTGCTTCGCAAAAGGTGGCTATTAGAAATTGGACTTTGTAAATAGCCACCCCTCATAAAAAAGACTTTAGAAACTTGAAAAAAGTACAAATTTTCAGTTTTCTAAATAAAACCATAGAACGAGCCAAACGATTTGTCCCACATAATTTCCTAATGGCGCACTTTTGTAAAACGGTTAATGGCTGTAGTTTAGTTTGGTAGGTACCCCACCAGCAACTTATGCCGTACTGTAATCTTGATTCAAATATTCCACAATATACCATTTTTAGAGTTTTATTATTACAGAATTTTCTGAGACGATAAAAGCTTCTAACAGCTGATCGGAGATACTGTTTCAAAATTGAAGAATGTTCGGACCAACTCATATTTTTGTCAATTGTAATACCTAAATATTTAAACTGACTTACCGATTCAATTTTAAAACAATTCAAGTCACAAGATGCTTGATTATGAAACATTGTACAAACACAATTGGACACGTTAGAGCTAGCACAATTTTTCGCATGAACGTAGATTTCAAACTCAGGGAACTCTTGTAAACATAGGCTGAAGTTCATCAATTTGGTTTTAGTACTGACAATTAGTTTGTGTTCTGCAAACCTAATTCTCAAAAGGTGAACATCGTGATTTAGATCAGCACTTAAGTCCAAAGGATTATCTGAGCGATAAGCAATGCCAAGATCATCAGCAAAGGCTGTTATTTTTCCTATAAATGGTTGACTAAACAACGAGTTTATGTATATCAAGAATAGTATTGGACCAAGAACTGATCCCTGAGGCACACCTAAGTTCAAAGTTTTAGACCTACTAACAAAATCATCTGTGGGCACCGTAGCGCAAGTGGTTAGTGCGTCGGACTACTGAGCCAGCGGTCTTGGGTTCGATTCCCGTCGCAAACACCTAAAAGTTTTTCACTGTGCCCATCTCTTTCGATTGTCTGACAAGCATCAAAGAGTATCATTTGTCACGATTGAGCTTCTCAACGCGCCGTTCGGAGTCGGCAAAAAACTGTAGGTCCCTTCCATTCGTGCAAAAATATAACACGCACACACAAATGGTTGCGAGAAGTAGGCCCAGGTTCACCTCGAGCTGTAGCGCCAACTAAAGTAACAAAATCATCTATTTTGACTCGGTGGATTCTATTCTTCAAATAGGATTTAAACCAATTATATACAAAGCCACGAAAGCCTACACAATAAAGTTTATTAAGAATTACGCTGTGGTTTACTAAGTCGAAAGCTTTGGTGATATCCACGAAGAATCCGGCGCAATATTTTCTATCGTCCAATGCTTTGTATATAAGAGAACAAAACTCCAAGAGAGCATGTGTTGAAAGATCTTCTCTAAATCCAAACTGAGCAGCACTCTGTTCTTAATGGCTTTTTCAAAAACTTTGGAGACAGTAAGGAAATTGGCCTATAGTTATTTTTATCACTTTTACAACCCATTTTGAGAAGAGGTACTATAATAGCACTCTTTAATTTATCGGGGAAAGTTCCAGTAAAAATACTTGCCTGCGACAAATAATAATAATTCCGCACTTTGACGCTTGGTTTCTGTATCGTATTAGGAACACCATGTTTCATCACCCGGAACAATTGTTTTCATGGAGAAATGCCAGACTCTCATCAATTTTGATCATCATTCAATGTGTGTGGAACAAATTCTGCTCAGAGCGTCAGAGCTTTGTTTTGCCGAAATCCTTATTCGAATAACATCTGTGTTGATGTTTAAACTCTCTTCCATCATTCTCAGTGAAGCATTGCGGTCTTCAGCAACAAAATCAAGTACCATTTAGAATTTAGATCATTCCAGGTGTCCGTACTGAATTTGGCCTACCTGTATGCTTACCATCATCCAGTGTCTCACTGCCGCCCAAAAAACATTTATGCCACTCGAAAATAACTGCTCTACTCCAACAATCATCACGGTACACTTGTTGCGTCAATCTGAATGTTTCTAATGCATTTTTATCAAGTTCTGCGTGGAGGTTAAATGAAAAGGTGTTCTGAAAAAATAGTTTTTATAGTTGGTAAATGTCAACCAAATGCCGTGAAATTTTGACCGATAGTCAAGCTTTAAAACACAACAAATAGAATAGGTTGCTGAGGTATGGTTCGTATTCGGGATCGTATTTGACACACTGTGGCTGTGTATAAGGACGAGTGGGTACAAAAAACGCTAAATTACCTACAAAACAAGTGATTTCTCTATACTCTCCTCCTGTTTTACTTCAACATGTACGAGTAGTTCGTGTGCTAAAGTCACGTTCCAGTTCCACGAACCTTAGCCTGACTGAGTTATTATGTACTGTTTACTCACCAGTTTGGGGTATTTCTTGTTGAGCGTGCTTCATTATCTCCTGTTACAAATTTGACATAACATTGTGGATAATTTTGAAACAACTAACAACGGTTCAATTTGTAGGTCGCGTCGATTGCTATTCAGATTCCTTAATTTAACCCTTTTCCACTTAATAGCCCGTTCCTATGCTATCTAATTAGAATTGGCTCTTTAAATATGTTGTCATTAACATTCGTTAACATACACTTTCAACTGTTTATTTTGTTTTGCTAAATGAAGAACGCATCCCACCCTTGTCTTATATCACCAATTTAGCCAGACGATTGAAAGGTTTAACAGTTCTCAAAGGAATCTTTCTTAAAAATCATTGGCTACTCAAGTCGTGTTGTGGCGGTATGTACCAAAGTTAAGTATGGATATGTACATATGTATGTATGTAATGTACATATGTATTTTTAAGCAAATATTAATGTGACATTTAGTATTGAATTTAGGTAAGGCACGTTTAAGTGCAGTTGTTTGACAGTAAACAGTACGATATGGTAGAACTCTAAATGCTGCATTGGGTGGTGCTACTTTCATTGCATTTTACCAGTGGCACCAGGTTCACCTCTACGAGGAAAGTAAATATCAAATATGGTTATGGATGAATGCAACTCCAAACTAGTGAACCTTGTACAAGTATACTGTATAACAATGATCTACTTGGATATAAATAAAGAAGGTACAAAGAAATATACGGATGTAGGTTACTCTAGCCACAATTCAATGTTAAGATTCCAGGCATACTGATCAGGTCAGTAAAAATGTAATCGCTAGATTTCTAGATGCACAAGTACTTCATTACTGCAAGGAACCCGAAGGTTACAAAAAGCCCGACACTTTCTACCAAATATGGCCCATAAAAAAATAAACATACTCTAACATACAGAGCTTAAGAAGTTCAAGACATTTAGTCACTGGCTTTCGCCAAAGTGCAAAGATTAGCAGCACTCGGCGTGACAGGAGCAATAAGAAGTATGCCACAGGCGGAATTAGATATGATATGGGTGGCCGTGGCGTAGTGGTAGTCGTCGTCGCTAGTCACGCTGAGGGTTCACGGTTCAAATCCAGATGTCGTCGAAACATTTATTTCTTACGAAAAAAAAATTGATCAGTTTCAGAAGTTAATATCAAAACCAACTGCGAAGGCATAACACTGCCAGTAGGATGGTGGTAAGGCTGAAGAAATTGATCGCACAAACTATAATAGGAAACATCTGTAAAAAAAACTTCTGTAAATCATAGGCAATGGTAATACCATTGTATATAAAAGACATAGTAGTATCACTTGAGGAATTCGATGGTGGCGCCTCAGACGAGGAGTTGGCCGATGATTTTCTGTTTTCTATCATTGACAACAACCACTCAAATTCCTCTCCAAGTGAGAATAAGAATAAAATAACCAAAGAAGAATCGAAGTAAAAATCTCGGTTTCTATAGAAACGAAAACTCACACTTGCACACATACTCGTATATACCTATAAATATGTGTAGTGTTGCTTTTTTCTGTGTTTCAGTCGCAGAGTGAAAAGAAACAAATTATGATTTTTGAATCTGCGGCAGTGAGGAATGAGGATAGCTTTATTTCAGAGTGAGATGAGAAATTAATATGTATGTACAGTGTAAATATATGTATGTAGGTATACAAATTTGTGGCAACAAGTAAAAACATCAAAAGTTGTTTTTTTTTAAATTTTACAGGAGAGCAGTGGAAAGGTTCGACATGCGTTTACAAAAAAACTACATTATATAGATAGATATATCCATCAGAAAGGTATAATAAAGTTCTTGACTTCTGTGTCAAAGATGGGAAGAAAAGATTTTTATTAGTCTTGAAACGAATATTCGGTTACTATTCGGTATTTGGCCGAATAGTAACGCCTATTCGGCCCATTTTCACTATTCGGCCGAATACCGAATAGTAACCGAATATTCGTTTCAAGACTAAAACTAAAAATAGGAGTAGAAAATAGCAAGGAACATTGCAAAGTAACTTTTAATAATTTCTTTATTTTTACAACAAAAACAATGAGGTATTTTCTTCTTTAAGGCTAATAAATAATAAAAAGATATACATATACTAAAATTTATCTTTCTTCATTAAGATATCAGAAAAATAAACATTAAAAATTAATATAAATTAATATTCAAGTAATAATAAGTTGTGGTGCAGAAATATAAACTTTTCTGCATTTTTAGGAAGAAGTCGGTTTCTTTTTTCTTCATACACAAGTCCTGCTTCACTAAAAAGCCTTTCCGAATGGGCACTGCTTGCAGGAGCAGATAAATACTTAGCAGCGAGTTTGACTAAACATTGGGGAAATTCATCTTTATGTGCAAACTACCAGGCAAAGGGATTTTCATTTCTCTTCAAAGTTCTTATGGCCAAGTATTTATCAAGGTCACTTGATATGGTGTTTTTTGACGTCGAAAGTATTTCGATGCTATTTCCGTTGTCATCATTAGTAAGGTTTTCAGTAACTACTTCGTCATAACACTCCCAGAAAGATGTATCGATGCTTTGCCCAGGTTCGTCGGTTCTCTTACGTTTAGGCTGCAAGGGAGAAGAACTTGTGCTTTCATCGCTGCTGGTGTCATTTTCTGAAACTAAAGCTTCAAGCAGGCCTACAGGGGAAATCCGATAAAAGAAACGCATCTCGTATTTTACCCCACTGGGTGATGTGGAAAAAATATGTGCTTATATAGGTACATAAAGGGTGATTTTTTAAGAGGTTGAGAACTTTTTTTAAAAAAAAAACACAAAAAATTCGAAAAAATTAATGAAATATTTATTTGAATCGATAGTTTGAACCTTGCAATTTAATGTTTAAAGATAATTTCATGCAAATGTTGACCGCGGCTGCGTCTCAGGTAGCCCATCCGCTGAGTCCAATTTTGGCATACTCTTTCACACATATCGGCCGGTATCTCACGAATGAATGCATGGATGTTGGCTTCCAGTGCGTCAATCGAAGCGGGCTTGTCCCTATAGACATTAGCCTTGACATACCCCCACAAAAAATAATCTAATGGTGTCAAATCGCACGATCTAGGCGGCCAATTGACCGGCCCGAAACGTGAAATTAACTGTTCACCAAACTCTCCTCGCAATTGCGCCATTGTTTCGCGTGCTGTGTGGCATGTGGCACCATCTTGTTGAAACCACATATCATGCAAGTCAAGAACTTCCATTTCGGGCAAAAAAAAGTTTGTTATCATCGCTCGGTAGCGTTCACCATTGACAGTGACAGTATTTCGCGGTCTTCTGTCACACTAGCTGATACGGCCGCAATATTTTCTTCACTACGCACAGTACGTAAACGTGTTGATGGTTTAATGTCCAACAAAGTAAATTTGGTGCGAAATTTGGTCACAATCTTCCGAATAGACTGCTCAGAAGGTCGAGAATATGCCGATCATAAAATGGAAGCAGCGCGCGATGAACCGAGCACGAATTTTGATAGTAAAATTCAATAATTTGCAAGCGTTGTTCATTTGTAAGACGATCCATGGTTAAATTGCAAACCAAACTGAAGCTGTTTGACAGTGACACAAGGTACTAAACACACGTCAGCTGTCAAAACCAGTGTTGCCAAAACCAAACCAGCTAAAAAATCACCCTTTATAAGTATGTACAGCTATGTGCAAATGGCACCAAAGTGAATTTTGAACTTGTCATGCATTTACTTTTTTTAATTCGCTGGGATAAATATATGGCATCTATTGTAAAATATCACTCTGATGTTAAGCTACATAATGGAAGAACAAGCCTTCTTGAAATTGAACTTTAAGTTAAATAAATTCCCACTATACGTAATAAAGTTAAATCTGTGGTGCGCAAAGAAATAGTCCCGCGTCATTCTTTAGAAAGTTTTAGAATTTGTTAAGCTGTGCTAATCATATTTTTTGGATTAAAATATTTGAAGGCAAGATATTTGAATTATTAAAAATTAATATTTCATAAAAAAAACGTATCCGCTACCTTAAATGGGTCGCGGTAGACATTGTACCGATGAAAAACGAAAACTAATAAGAAAATTTATTTTTGAAGGAAACAAATACAAATTTATGAGAGAACTAGTTGGGTTCCCTAATAAAATGATTTCAAACGTAAAAAAGTATGTTCAACACGAGGAAAAAAGAGACAGGACGGCGAATTTGACCCTTAGCGATGAACAAAGCATTATAAGATTGACAAAAAAAAACCATTCATCACCTCAACTAAAATAAGAGAAGATTTAAATCTTAAAGTGGACACTTCTACAATACGAAGAAATACCGTTTGCCTGCCAGAGGTCCCAGAAAAGCACAGTTGTTGAGGAAGGTCCACTTGCAAAAAAGAAAGAAATTTGCAAATGATCATTTACATTGGGCGCACTTCAAAACATGTTCTCTTACGCAGAATGGAATATGCCTTTCACATGGGATCTGCAACAACGGCCCAAACCATACCAGCAAATTGGCTAAAGAATTTTTCGCAACGAATAAGGTTGAAGTCAGTGTCCTCACTTCATTTGTTCCAAATTGTAGTGAACAGCTCCAAAAATCGTAGTGTTTCACAGTAAATCGTAGTTTTTCACAGTAAATCGAACTACACTACCCCCCTTTCACTAACACACACCACAACCCTTTCTTCGCAGCAAAATTCTAGAGGGGAGCACAACGGGCCCGATCCGTGGCCTACGTCAAGAGGTGTGATCCCGACCCTCACAAACCAACCAACCAAATCGAAGTGATAATGCTCTTTCTAATTCAAAAAGAGTAGAAGAACTTTCCACTTGCGATTGCGATGACTTCGGAACTGCGGATTTCTTCTCAGTTCTAAATATAATTGGAAAAGCATGGTAATATGAAGTACTTACATGCATATGTATGTTTATAATTATGAAAGCACTATTAAAAACGTAATTCGTACCGCTGAATTAATTGAAAGTATCGCTTCATGGTGATTTTGGATTAAATATAGGAAATTATGTTATGTGCTGCAAACGTTACCAACCAGTTACAAAAACCGTTATAAGTACATTGTTGCTCTTGCGGCGCGGGTTCGACTTTTGACATGTCTACAAATTATTCCACTGTAAAGAGAAATGCGGCTGAACGTTATTGTGAAATGGGTGCATTCAGATCATTCAGTCCGAAATATTGAATCGTTAAAACATTTTAACAAGAATTATTGCATTTTCTTCAGAGCTATCATATTTTTTTTCAAATTGTAGTGTTTAGGAATTTTTCGTAGTGGCGTAGTGAAAAAGTTGAAAAATAGAAAAAGTGTAGTGAAACACTTCAATTGTAGTGAAAGTGGGGACACTGGTTGAAGTTATGAAATGGCCGGCTCAGTCTACAGACCTGAACCCCATCGAAAACCTTTCGACTGATGTGAAGAAGCAAAACCAAAAAAGACATTGCAGTTATGGGAAGCGATGCAAGCTGCGTGGAGTGATATTCCACTTGAGCGATGTCAAAGATTAGTCGACTTCATGCCACGACGTTGCGCTGCTGTGATTAAAAATAAAGGTCATAAGACCAAGTGACCAAGTATTAGAGTTCTTCATTAGTTTAAAACTAATCAACATTTTGATTTCTTCGAACAGTTTATTTTATCTATGAATTTGTATTTTTGGTGCTATTATTTTGCACAGGTTAGAATTGGCTTTTTTTGTTTAAGAGCCCCCGCACACTACAGACTTTCTTTCGTATAATGAATGAACTTTTGTATTTCTGAATTATACTTAAACTTTGCTTTTAATAAATAAATAAAAAAATAAATCGAAATTCTCATTAGATTTAACAATTTTACTTTCATAAGACTTCATAACTGATGGTGCTATTTTTTGCACATAGCTGTACATACATTTAAAAAGAATCTTTTGATGCAAAATGAGTGCAGTAGGTAGGTGCATTCACAAGACAAAATGTACTTAAATGTATGTATTTTAATCGAAACTTACTTAGGTACCTACAAAGCGTAAATAATGACTGAATGAAAACAAACGACTTTTTTATCTACAACTGCACCTACTCCTCCACATCCACAAATGAAATATTGCAACGTTGCAAATCCCTTATGCCCATAGCGAAATGCGATAAATTCAAATGTTGCAACGTTGCAAGTTCCTCATGCTGAAAGCGAAATGTAAATGTAAAGTAGATTTCCAAAAAAAAAACTACCGACCTACCCCAACATATGAATGAAATAAGAAAATCGTATATATATCACAGCTGCCCATATAGCATCAATGACTGAATTACACATACATGCATATGTACCTTCACACGAACACGAACACGATTTCTCACATTCTTTATTTTCCTGTGTTCTTTATGTTTTCATTATTCTTTCCCTTTTTCTCTGAGAGACAATTTCGTTTGGTTTTTAGCAAAAAATCGCCACCTGGCGAGAAGACAGCCAGTTAAAAATAACTGCTTGATGATATTACTATAAGTTTCATATACAATGATAGTAGTCAAAATAACTGTATATCGGAGAGGAATATTATCATTATACAGCCCTAACTCAATAATGGCTTATCGGATTGAAAATCAAAAAAATAGGTGAAATTAGTAAATCTGTCGCTGATTCATTTGAGATATAAAACATCCTCCTGCGTCATCCTGAAGCTGAGCAATGTTCAAAACAATTATTCAAAACATCGCCTACAATTTTCCTTTAGCGGAGACCACCGCCAGCAGTCGTGCAGCAGTGGGTATCGTTGCAATAGTGTGTGTGTGAGTATATGTGCGCGCTTTAACTTGATCATATGCTTTGTACTTCAATGTGCTACAATCATTATCACCATTTGCGGCTCTCGCACTCAACCAATCTTAACAAATGAGGTGTCAAAAGAAAGAGAGAGCAGTGAATTGCATTTTCAGTTTATAAATATTATTAATAAATTAAAAAAAAAAACGATCAAAAACAAATATTCTACCCAAAGTGAACTTCTGTTGTTTTAGGAGTTCATTTTGGTTCATGTATGTATGCACATATGTATTTGCTATGTGGAAGTCATCTGGGATGTTTGGTTTACAGTGCTATTTTGCCTAGACTTTAGGCAAACGTTATCAGTAGTGCCACGAGGCACATCCGAACGCACAACATTTCTCTGATTTGTTATTTAAAATTGGTGGAGGAACGTTTCCGGAAGAAAATGGAAAAGTATATTTATCGCAAGGTTTAAGGTGATATATCACAACTAAAAAACCGTAAGAATTCTTAGCTTTGTGAGCGAGCTTCAACAATTAACAGCGAGATATTTTCACGTGCTGATGGTCAAAGTGCAGAATGTATTTCAATCACCCGGGTTGTGGACCAAGAAGTAACAACCAGATATCTGGTCGAATTTTTAAACTCTCGCTTTCGCTGCCATCACATAAATTAAAACTAAAAGTGGGTGTACCTACTATTCTTCTGAGAAACTTGAGCCCGCATAAATAATGTAATGGCACCGGACATAGAGTTACAATTATGCAATGACATCTGGTAGAGGCGGAAGTGTTGACGGGCTACGGTGCGGTGCGGTTTTTGAGAACTATGAAATCTGCAGTTAGGGGCTGAAAGTTACACATTGAAACGTTTTTAATAAAACGCAGTTAATCAACAAAATTTACCAAACACTTTTGTGGACTTAGACAAATACTTTGATGTTTCTACGCTCCCACTGAAATTGCATATTTGTATGCATAAGAAAGCCCTTATAAAGCGAAGCAAGGCGAGCATGGGTTCAACTAATATTAAATAAAACTAGTATGGCCTGTGATCGAAATTCGAACAAATGCGAGAGAAACGCACGTATTAATATTTATTATTTTACCTCTTTTTTCTTGGCTTAGACACAACATTTTTGAAAAAAATACACTGCTTCACAACCTTTCCAACAAAAAAATGAAGCGAATGTGATGTGTAAGGCAGTTAACGTGGGGTTGAATTGTACAAGGCCACATCGACCGCAATTCCCATTAAAAACTTATTTGAGAACGCTTAGTAACGTAACGTTTTCTTATTCTTTGGTTTTCACCGAAATTATTTTCGATATATGTAAGTGCATGTTTTCACAGGGATTTGCTATTCATCTAAAAGAGCGATCAGTGTACGCCAATGTGTGAAACTAAAATCTAATCTATCAGCTATCAAACTGAATGAAAAATTGCGCAAATTTTGCATTTTATGCAATTTTTCGGGATTCCGTTTTCGGGATTTTGGTTTTCAAGATTGTTACCCCAACTCTCTTGTTGATCCTTTTAAAAGCCCTTTAAAACTCATAAGTGAGTGAATTACTGTATGCTTCAAGTGGTTTTGATTCAAATATAAATATGAATATGAATATGAATTACGATTTTATTGTTCTTTAATATTTTTTTTTCTAGCGAATGAAGATCTGAGCCAAGTAAGCCAAATGTGAGCCATTTTCCTATGGCTCTGAGCATTGAACCAACGCAGAAATACCTGAGCCAAATTACCCAATTGAGTGCTTCAGCACAACGCTGCCTAGGTAGAACCAAGCCTAGCTTCCCGCAACAATTTGTGTGTGCGCGTTATATTTCTGCACGAATGGAAGGGACCTACAGTTTTCTGCCGTCTTCGAACGGCGAGTTGGGAAGCTTTACATGACAAATGATACTCTTGAATGCTTGTCAGGCATTTGGAAGAGGTGGGCACTGTGAAAAACTTTTTAAGTGTTTGCGGCGGGATTCGAACCCAAGACCGCTGGCTCAGTAGTCCGACGCACTAACCACTTGCGCTGCGGTGCCCACTCTACTCAGATACACTAAATAAACGGGAATCGTTCAGACTACTGGATACATGCAGTGTTTTCCAGGCGGGATTACATTTTCATCAGTGCAACTTCAGCAGGAATGAACAACTGCCACTACTCTTGCGATGTCTGTGCGGGTGTCTTGCAATAGCTCGTTTGTTTTTGATCTATTGTAAGTTGTCTCGTCAATGTTCCATATGGATTCTGCCCTGAAATTTAAATATTTTTATCATAAAATCTAACCTTATTTTGAAAACCTGCGAAATATTGTGCTTATTGAGGCAAAATAAAAAAGTTTGACAATTAAAAAATCAAAACACATCATACTGCTATCTGCGCACGACTGGTAACATTTTTTCGTTTCCAACCAACGGTAAATACTGTGTAGCCAGTTAGCAGTACAAACAAAGCCCACATCGATATACCTAATAGTCACGGATCAGGTCTCCCAAAGGATCAGGTGTCCCCAGGTTCCCCTACTGCCCTTAACAGTACCTATATAGAAGAAAATTAACAATTTCCGCTAGTGAGCTGTTAAGGGCTGACCGTCGCCTGGCTACTTCGCCGGTTCTCTCTATGGCACTATGTCCTGGAACCCAGAAAAGCGTGACTCTAGCCTGATTGCACAAACGATTGAGTTCTTCAAGCTCATAGATAAGTTCATATGTGAGTTTCTTAACCAATATTTTGCTCACTTTCTATTTTTCCATTTCCAGTGCTTACAACAATGCCAATCTTTTGTTTTTATTTCAGTTTCAGTTAACGCTTCAGTTTTGTTGACAGCTCAATCATCTAAATAGGGCTTGAGGAATACGTAAGTTTTCTGTAGTAGTTCTTGATGCGGAGGATGTGTGTTCTGGGGTGTTATGGAGCTTGCTGATTATGGTGATCGGGAAAGTCTTTTGTTTGTTTGACAAACTTTACGATGTCACCAATTCCTATACATTTCAGGTGTTTTAAGTCACAGCTTCACTCTTGCTCACAGATGAAGTGTTCCAGGTCTTCCTTCTCCTCTCCGCAGTTTGTATAGATTACATTTTCGACGAGACCAAGTCAATGTACATACGTGCCTACTAATATTGTAGTGCTCTGTTATAAGTCCCCCCATCTCTGTTTTGATAATTGTTAAGTGAACGTCTATGGCTTTACAACATGAAATAAATGATTCCAATCTAATCCACCCAACAGCTAAGCTCTGTCACTGAAATGTCATTGCCAAAGTAGGCTTTGTTACTAAACTTACATACATACATAGTAGGTATTGGGTCACTTTAGACTGGGAATTCTGAGCCAGAGCGAGAGGGAAGATGTTTGTGTGAGAGTGAGCGAGAGGGAAGATATTTGTTTACATTAGAAGGGGTATCAGGTTACATTTTTGTTTACATAAGCGTGGGAAAATATTTAATTGCCCATTAAAGTGTCATGGAATGTGATTGATGTTTGCCGCTTCCGGTTTTTGTTTACATAAAGTTTTTATTTTTTGTTTTTGTTTACATAAAGAATGTATCGTGTTACATTTTTTTTTATTTATGTCTATCTGTCTGTATATACATGTATATACATATATACATATGTATGTGTGTATGTGTGTGTGTGTGTATGCTTGTACATATGTATGTGTATATGTATTTGGATATGATGTGGCGCCATATGAGTCATCTTCAAAGCAGTCGCGTGTCATATATGTATGTATGTACATATGTATATCGGTGTTTTTGTTTTGTTTATTGGACGAAGGAAGTAAAAAGCGTCAGAGGGAGAGGAAAGATATGCGGCTGTTTACGTTTGTGGGCGAAGGGGGAAAAATGATGAGAGGGGGGTGAACGATTTCCTGGGTCTACTCATCCAGATCAGATTGTTTATTTTGGGCAGCTGGGGGAACAATGGTGAGAGGGGGATGAGAGGGGGTGAACGGTTTCTCGGATCTATTTATCCAGATCAGATTGTTTATTTTGATTGTTGTCTGAAATAGGTACATTTTTGTTTTTTCATTGCCGATTCTGGCACAGGGAGCCAGGAAGTGACGTCATCAAGGAGATATAGGGTTACATTTTTTGGGGGTGAAATCTGAGAATTCGGAGCAATTAGTGTCATGGAATGTGATTGATGTGTACTTAGTGTGTACTTAGTGTACTTAGTGTTGTACTTATACTGTACCTAGTGTGTACTTAGTGTGTATCAGAGAGTACTTAGTGTGTACTTAGTGTACTTAGTGTGTACTTAATGTACTTAGTGTGTATCAGAGAGTACTTAGTGTTTGTGTATACATACGTATGTATGTGTATATGTGTTTGCATAAGATCTGGCAGTATATGAGTCATCTTCAAAGCAGTCGCGTGTCATATATGTATGTACATATGTATATAGGTGTTTTTGTTTTGTTTATTGGACGAATGAAGTAAAAAGCGAAAAGGAAATTCTGAGTCAAAGGGAGAAGAGGGATATACGAATAGGGAAACAATGCTGAAGGGGATGTGAATGGTTTCTCAGGCCTACTCATCCAGATAAGATTGTTTATTTTGACTGTTGGTTGAAATGGTTAGTAGTTTTGACTATATTGTTTCAAGGAAAATTGTTTTTGTTGGATGGATGAAGTAAAAAGCGGAAAGAAAAATTCTGAGTCAGAGGGAGAGGAAAGATGTGCGACTGATTTATATTCGTTGACTGATGTGGAACAATGATTAGGGATGAGAGTGGGTGAATCGTTTCCTGGGTATGGTTTCCAAGGTCTACGCATTCAGATCAGATTGTTTATTTTAGCTTTTGACTGAAATGGGTAGTAGTGCTGACTGTAATATTTCAAGGACAATTGTTTTTATTGGACGAAGAAGTAAAAAGCACTAAGCCAGAGCGAGAAAGAAGAAGTATATTTGCAGGCAGATGGGAAACAATGATGAGAGAAGGAAGAGAGGGGGTGAACGATTTCCAAGGTCTACTCAACCAGATCAGATTGTTTATATTCGCTGATGGAGGGGAAACAATGATTAAAGGGGGTGATCGGTTGCCAAGGTCTACTCATCCAGTTGGAATATTCATATTTCGACATGCTTAAAAGTCTTGGTCTCATTATCTTTCGACCATATTTATGGAATTTGCTGACCGAGGGCTAGTGGAATATTCAAGATCAACAAGTTATTGTTTCGGCTCATAATGTTCAAGCGTATGATCATCTGGTATTCAAGGCCATTGTGTATGTATATGTTTCTGCGCTTTCATAAAAAAAACCGTTTGTATATCAAATAAAAAATAAAGGAATAGAGCAAGAGGTCGACACATCGCTGGTATCGAATTCAATCCATCCATTCGAATCATCATCATTATCATCAGAGACTAAGAAGAGATAAATAAATATTAAGTACCTATCAGAAGTTCAAAGAAGATAAAAAAAAATGTTTATTGTGATATCGATATGTAAACAATGTTGGAGTGTTTCTCATTCATTCGTTTGTATGATGAGGATAGAAGATTTGTGGAACGTGTAGATAAAAAAAAAAAATAATGGAACTTTTTTAAAAATAATTGTGTTTTATTTAAAATTAATCAAATCAATATATCCATCTTTTTCAGTTATAATTTTAAATTCTTCTTTTATAATTAGTCCAAATCAATAACCCTTCTTTATTGTTAGGCAAGCGAACAAGATATCCCACGCCTGTTGTTCTTAGGACAGTACACTCTAAGCATTTCTCTATTTCCATGATGCTGTTGCTGGTGACTGCGTATTATAATTTTCTGGGGATGAAATCCATTACACTAGAATTTTGTTTAGCTCCATTCTGATCCATTTTGACAAAGACAACTGATGTCAGTCTCCAATCAGGGATCTCTTCAATTTGTATAAAACCAGTTAGCTCATAATTTTTCAAATGCTGCCAGTATTCGTAGTATGAAAGTCGTTTAATCTTGTTCAGCTTATCAATTGCAACTTCTCCCGATGCTAATATATGATATTCGATTCGCGTAGCTCTTCAGCAATTAAATTTACCTCATTCTGGATCTGAAGGTTATTATTTCTAGCTTTTTGAGTTGCGATTAAAAGTCTTAGTCTATTCACGAGCACATTTGGATCATACCAATGAACATAATCGACAGGATTAGTAGAGTATATCATATCAGCTGAATATGCCTTACCAATTTTACTTTTTACTTTCCGCGATAAATTTTGAACTAAAGGTTGGATAATTTGCTTATATTTCTGGCCCTTATTACCTTTAACCTGTGAACTGCCATCATGGTATTTCATGTGTGCATTTGTTTTTTGCAGTATTTTCAGATATTGTTCCAAGTCTTCATTAGTGTATCGACCTTTTCGAGGATTTTTGCGTAAAATTAGCTCATGTAGGCCATCAGTTCCAGGGAAGACTTCATCGTCAATAACGAATTCATCTTGTTGGTTTATTTGAAAACTTGATGTACCTAATTTCAACGCATTCGATTGTAAATCAAGGTATGGCCCATAAATCTTGTCACGGTTTGAACTTGATAATAACAAACTGTTAAGTGGAGTACTCTGATCAAGGCTATTTGCAGATCTTCTAAATGGTACATCTCCTTCTTCTTCTTCTGTTTCCAATTGTGTTGATATTGAATCCACTGAGGAATATAAGTCAACGCTGTCTTTTGGAGATTTCATCTATTGAAGCGGTTCCTTCTGACGACTGACTTTTAAATTATAAGCGTCGTTGCGGTCCTCGTTCACTTGTATTCTCATTAATTTGATTAACTATTTCATCATTTTGTGCATTATCCGTTTTGACATTTACAATGATGAGAGAGGAAAAAATGCTGAGAGGGGTGAACCGTTTCCTGGGTATGGTTTTCAGGGTTTTCAGTGCTGACTACAATGTTTCAAGAAAAATTGTTTTTATTGGTCGATGGAAGTAAAAATCGTGTGACTGTAGAAATTCTGAGACATAGGGAGAGGAAAGATGTGCGAGTTTATATTTGTTGACTGAGGGGAAAGAACAATAGTGAGAGGGCGGTGAACGATATTCAAGGTCTTCTCATGCAGATCAGATTGGTTATTTAGGCTGTTGACTGAAATTAATAGAGGGGCTAGAGAGGGTAATACTCATAGAGAACAGATTAATTATTATGACTTGTTGGCTGAAATGGATAGCGGGGTTAGTTATTTCCAAGGTCTACTCATCGATATCGGATTGTTTATTTTGGCTGTTGGCTGAAATGGGTGAAGGGATATTCAAGATCGTTGTGTATATGTTTCTGCGCATGCATAAAAAAAAACTGCGTATCAAATAAAAAATAGAGCAAGAGGTCAATACATCGTTCAATCATCGTCATTTATGCTGACAACAGATCGAACGTAGTTTATCGAAAGTGTGGCTCGTAAAATTTGGAATGATTTATCTGGTCGCCATAGGCCACTCTTGCTTACTTCCTCCATTCGTATGTTCAGTAGTTTCTTGTTATAAACATATTTTGCTTAATCGACTATACTCATAGCTACGGTCTGTGCGGGGTCCTTATGCGAGTGCTTCGGATGGTATGGAATATTCATGCTTTGACATGTTTGAAAGTCTTGGTTTATTTATCTTTTTGACCATATCGTTTATTGAATTCGTTGTGGATCATATCAAATTTTTGCTGATTCTACTATATTCCTGGTTACGGTCCGTAGTGGTCCCTTATTCGAGTGCATTGAATGGTAAGGTTATGGGTATCTTTGGTATAAACAAATTTTGCTGATTCGACTATATTCCTAGCTATGGTCCGTATAGGTCCCTCATATGAGTGCTTCGAATGGTAAGGTTATGCGTATCTTTTGTATAAACATATTTCGTTGATTCTTCTAGCTACGGTCTGTATTGGCCCCTAATACGAGTGCTTCGAAAGGTATGGAATATTAATGCGAAGTGTTGAAAAGTCTTGGTTTATTTATCTTTTTGACCATTTCGTTTATTGAATTCCTTTTGGATCATATTTCTAAATAATGCACACACACACAGACATTTGCCAAAACTTTTCTAATACCAAGTTTGTCACATTGAATAACAGTGTCCCATATCCTTATAAATCCTTATAAATATTTAGACATGCTGATCATAAAAGAACAAATCGAAGAGTATCTTCAACAAGCTGAGGCATTGTGTTGGGACTGGGAGTTCAAGACGTTAATAGCTGCTATACGAGGAGTTAACAATGAAGGAAACCCTTCCCTCAAGAGGGTCCAGTCAACAATTATGTTGACAATTGTTCTGGCGGATTTGTTACACGAGTGCGGTTTTGACATCTACCCAATAAATCCCATATTGATTGATATACTAACGCTTAGGGGTTAAAAATTATTATCCATCGCTTAATTTTTTTTAAAAATATTTTTACACTTATTAATAAAATATTATTTGTGTATACTTAAAAATTAATTTGTTTTCATTTTCATTTCATTTCGCTTTTGTTGTTGCTGATTGTTTATGCACTTTCCTACAATATCAAAATCACCACTAGGTAATTGCTTAAATCCTTTACCAGGAGGCCCTTGAGGACCATCTTCTGACTTATAAGACCAATTGAAGCTTCTTCCGAACTTATCCACACTCATATTGCTTTTGATGATGTGCTTACTTAGAACTTGGATTAATATATGATATTCGATTCACATAGCCCTTCAACAATTGAATTTATCTCATTCTGAAGATTATTATTGCCAGCTTGTTGAGATGCGATTAAAATTTTAATCTATCAACGAGATCATTTGAATCATACCAAGGAACATAATCGATGGGATTTTTAGAATAGCTCATATCAGATGAATTATTATTATTATTGTTGTATGCTTTTCCTATTTTCGCTATCACTTTCTGCATGAGTCGTTGAAGTAAAGGTTGAATAATTTTTTTAAACTTATGTCCTCTACTACCTTTAACTTGTGAGGTTTTACCATTATAATTTTTCAAGTGTGCTTATTTTTTTTTTTTTTAAATCTTAAGATATTCATCCAAGTCTTTATTGTCATATCGATCTTTTTTAGGGATTTTCCGAAAATTAATTCATAGAGCCCATCTGTTCCAATGAAGATTTCTTTATCAATAACGAAATCCTTTTGTTTGTTAATTGCAAAACTTGGTCTAATCAATTTTGTTGAATTTAACTGACTGTAAATCAAAGTATGGCCCATAAATCTTGTCACGATTTGAATCTGATGGCGATAGACGGTTGAATGGTGTACTTTGATCAAAACTATCGGTGTCGAAATTTTCGGGCGTTCTCAATGAAGCATCTTTGTCCAATGGTTGAATGGCTGAGTCTGGAGATGAAAAGTCAAAACTCTCCTTTAGAGCAGGTTCTACCTCTTCAAGTGAATTTTCGAATTCCAAGTGTCTTGACTTAAGGAAAAAAGAAATGCAATATTTGACCATGAAGAAGGATTAACGAATAAAAGATCTTCTTCAACGAATCTGAAACTTTTAAAAACTACGTAGTGAATCATTACGAACTCGGTAGGCAAACTTAGGATCTTAGGATTCCATTCTACCTCGCTTAGCTAGTTTTAGCTTAAAGTCCTACTAAGTTGGTAGGGTTCAATATGTTAAAATTGATGATTGTCCTTTTAGAGTAACATCTGGTATTTCTTAAGGAGTCACCTTAAGTCATTATTATTTCTGTTGTTTATCACTAATCTACCAATAGTCGTCAAACATTGTAAGTACCTTTTTTTTTTGTCGATGATCACAAATTATATCACACAATTAAATCTGAAATTATATAAAGATGTTGCCACGGTCATTGACTGATCTGAATGGAATCACCTCTTTTTAAATTTTTTTTTTTTTTTTTTTTGAAATATTGATGTTTCAGTTTGTTTAGATCTAGTATATCTATTATATATCAATAACTTATAAATTCGAATCCTCTTACTAGAGTAACCTCTAAGAAAGAACCTATCAGTGCTGAAATAACAACTTATGTAGCTGTAGGTGGTAAAATAACATCTTACCTGTAGGTGCTGAAATAAGGACTAATCTGTGAGTACTTACCAGCCTAGGACATCTCCCATTATGATTATAAAATGGGAGTTCGTTCCAAACAGGGCGGTTCCAAACAGGTTGGTTCCAAACAGATCAGTTCCAAACAGGTCGGTTCCAAACAGGTCGGTTCCAAACAGGTCGGTTGCTAACAGGTCGGTTGCAGATAGCAGTTAGCGGATAGCGGTTAGCAGATAGCAGTTAGTGGAGGCGCTCTTCCGACATGGTAGATCACAGATCAAGTTACATACATATCGATGATAGAGCTGACGTAATCGATGCTGAGAGGGGAACGATGGTGAGAGGGGGGTGAATGGTTTCCTGGGTATATCCATCCAGAATAGTTTGTTTATTTTGATTGTTAGCGGGACTAGAGGCTTAAACTCATCCAGATCAGATCGTTTATTGTATTCTTAGTTCTTTTTGTCTCTTTTTATTCTTTTTGTCTCTTTTTATTTTCTTTTTTTTTTTATTCTTCTTGCCTCTTAATATCTTTATGTTTTCTTTATAAGTATAAAAAGAAAACCAATGTACACTAAATTAGACCAGTAGGATGATTTAATAAAATATTGACTTCTATTCTGGATGGATATACCCAGGAAACCATTCACCCCCCTCTCACCATCGTTCCCCTCTCAGCATCGATTACGTCAGCTCTATCATCGATATGTATGTAACTTGATCTGTGATCTACCATGTCGGAAGAGCGCCTCCACTAACTGCTATCTGCTAACCGCTATCCGCTAACTGCTATCTGCAACCGACCTGTTAGCAACCGACCTGTTTGGAACCGACCTGTTTGGAACCGACCTGTTTGGAACTGATCTGTTTGGAACCAACCTGTTTGGAACCGCCCTGTTTGGAACGAACTCCCATTTTATAATCATAATGGGAGATGTCCTAGGCTGGTAAGTACTCACAGATTAGTCCTTATTTCAGCACCTTCAGGTAAGATGTTATTTTACCACCTACAGCTACATAAGTTGTTATTTCAGCACTGATAGGTTCTTTCTTAGAGGTTACTCTAGTAAGAGGATTCGAATTTATAAGTTATTGATATATAATAGATATACTAGATCTAAACAAACTGAAACATCAATATTTCAAAAAAAAAAAAAAAAAAAAATTTAAAAAGAGGTGATTCCATTCAGATCAGTCAATGACCGTGGCAACATCTTTATATAATTTCAGATTTAATTGTGTGATATAATTTGTGATCATCGACAAAAAAAAAAAGGTACTTACAATGTTTGACGACTATTGGTAGATTAGTGATAAACAACAGAAATAATAATGACTTAAGGTGACTCCTTAAGGAATACCAGATGTTACTCTAAAAGGACAATCATCAATTTTAACATATTGAACCCTACCAACTTAGTAGGACTTTAAGCTAAAACTAGCTAAGCGAGGTAGAATGGAATCCTAAGATCCTAAGTTTGCCTACCGAGTTCGTAATGATTCACTACGTAGTTTTTAAAAGTGTCAGATTCGTTGAAGAAGATCTTTTATTCGTTAATCCTTCTTCATGGTCAAATATTGCATTTCTTTTTTCCTTAAGTCAAGACACTTGGAATTCGAAAATTCACTTGAAGAGGTAGAACCTGCTCTAAAGGAGAGTTTTGACTTTTCATCTCCAGACTCAGCCATTCAACCATTGGACAAAGATGCTTCATTGAGAACGCCCGAAAATTTCGACACCGATAGTTTTGATCAAAGTACACCATTCAACCGTCTATCGCCATCAGATTCAAATCGTGACAAGATTTATGGGCCATACTTTGATTTACAGTCAGTTAAATTCAACAAAATTGATTAGACCAAGTTTTGCAATTAACAAACAAAAGGATTTCGTTATTGATAAAGAAATCTTCATTGGAACAGATGGGCTCTATGAATTAATTTTCGGAAAATCCCTAAAAAAGATCGATATGACAATAAAGACTTGGATGAATATCTTAAGATTTAAAAAAAAAAAAAAAAAAAATAAGCACACTTGAAAAATTATAATGGTAAAACCTCACAAGTTAAAGGTAGTAGAGGACATAAGTTTAAAAAAATTATTCAACCTTTACTTCAACGACTCATGCAGAAAGTGATAGCGAAAATAGGAAAAGCATACAACAATAATAATAATAATTCATCTGATATGAGCTATTCTAAAAATCCCATCGATTATGTTCCTTGATATGATTCAAATGATCTCGTTGATAGATTAAAATTTTAATCGCATCTCAACAAGCTGGCAATAATAATCTTCAGAATGAGATAAATTCAATTGTTGAAGGGCTATGTGAATCGAATATCATATATTAATCCAAGTTCTAAGTAAGCACATCATCAAAAGCAATATGAGTGTGGATAAGTTCGGAAGAAGCTTCAATTGGTCTTATAAGTCAGAAGATGGTCCTCAAGGGCCTCCTGGTAAAGGATTTAAGCAATTACCTAGTGGTGATTTTGATATTGAAGGAAAGTGCATAAACAATCAGCAACAACAAAAGCGAAATGAAATGAAAATGAAAACAAATTAATTTTTAAGTATACACAAATAATATTTTATTAATAAGTGTAAAAATATTTTTAAAAAAAATTAAGCGATGGATAATAATTTTTAACCCCTAAGCGTTAGTATATCAATCAATATGGGATTTATTGGGTAGATGTCAAAACCGCACTCGTGTAACAAATCCGCCAGAACAATTGTCAACATAATTGTTGACTGGACCCTCTTGAGGGAAGGGTTTCCTTCATTGTTAACTCCTCGTATAGCAGCTATTAACGTCTTGAACTCCCAGTCCCAACACAATGCCTCAGCTTGTTGAAGATACTCTTCGATTTGTTCTTTTATGATCAGCATGTCTAAATATTTATAAGGATTTATAAGGATATGGGACACTGTTATTCAATGTGACAAACTTGGTATTGGAAAAGTTTTGGCAAATGTCTGTGTGTGTGTGCATTATTTAGAAATATGATCCAAAAGGAATTCAATAAACGAAATGGTCAAAAAGATAAATAAACCAAGACTTTTCAACACTTCGCATTAATATTCCATACCTTTCGAAGCACTCGTATTAGGGGCCAATACAGACCGTAGCTAGAAGAATCAACGAAATATGTTTATACAAAAGATACGCATAACCTTACCATTCGAAGCACTCATATGAGGGACCTATACGGACCATAGCTAGGAATATAGTCGAATCAGCAAAATTTGTTTATACCAAAGATACCCATAACCTTACCATTCAATGCACTCGAATAAGGGACCACTACGGACCGTAACCAGGAATATAGTAGAATCAGCAAAAATTTGATATGATCCACAACGAATTCAATAAACGATATGGTCAAAAAGATAAATAAACCAAGACTTTCAAACATGTCAAAGCATGAATATTCCATACCATCCGAAGCACTCGCATAAGGACCCCGCACAGACCGTAGCTATGAGTATAGTCGATTAAGCAAAATATGTTTATAACAAGAAACTACTGAACATACGAATGGAGGAAGTAAGCAAGAGTGGCCTATGGCGACCAGATAAATCATTCCAAATTTTACGAGCCACACTTTCGATAAACTACGTTCGATCTGTTGTCAGCATAAATGACGATGATTGAACGATGTATTGACCTCTTGCTCTATTTTTTATTTGATACGCAGTTTTTTTTTATGCATGCGCAGAAACATATACACAACGATCTTGAATATCCCTTCACCCATTTCAGCCAACAGCCAAAATAAACAATCCGATATCGATGAGTAGACCTTGGAAATAACTAACCCCGCTATCCATTTCAGCCAACAAGTCATAATAATTAATCTGTTCTCTATGAGTATTATCCTCTCTAGCCCCTCTATTAATTTCAGTCAACAGCCTAAATAACCAATCTGATCTGCATGAGAAGACCTTGAATATCGTTCACCGCCCTCTCACTATTGTTCTTTCCCCTCAGTCAACAAATATAAACTCGCACATCTTTCCTCTCCCTATGTCTCAGAATTTCTACAGTCACACGATTTTTACTTCCATCGACCAATAAAAACAATTTTTCTTGAAACATTGTAGTCAGCACTGAAAACCCTGAAAACCATACCCAGGAAACGGTTCACCCCTCTCAGCATTTTTTCCTCTCTCATCATTGTAAATGTCAAAACGGATAATGCACAAAATGATGAAATAGTTAATCAAATTAATGAGAATACAAGTGAACGAGGACCGCAACGACGCTTATAATTTAAAAGTCAGTCGTCAGAAGGAACCGCTTCAATAGATGAAATCTCCAAAAGACAGCGTTGACTTATATTCCTCAGTGGATTCAATATCAACACAATTGGAAACAGAAGAAGAAGAAGGAGATGTACCATTTAGAAGATCTGCAAATAGCCTTGATCAGAGTACTCCACTTAACAGTTTGTTATTATCAAGTTCAAACCGTGACAAGATTTATGGGCCATACCTTGATTTACAATCGAATGCGTTGAAATTAGGTACATCAAGTTTTCAAATAAACCAACAAGATGAATTCGTTATTGACGATGAAGTCTTCCCTGGAACTGATGGCCTACATGAGCTAATTTTACGCAAAAATCCTCGAAAAGGTCGATACACTAATGAAGACTTGGAACAATATCTGAAAATACTGCAAAAAACAAATGCACACATGAAATACCATGATGGCAGTTCACAGGTTAAAGGTAATAAGGGCCAGAAATATAAGCAAATTATCCAACCTTTAGTTCAAAATTTATCGCGGAAAGTAAAAAGTAAAATTGGTAAGGCATATTCAGCTGATATGATATACTCTACTAATCCTGTCGATTATGTTCATTGGTATGATCCAAATGTGCTCGTGAATAGACTAAGACTTTTAATCGCAACTCAAAAAGCTAGAAATAATAACCTTCAGATCCAGAATGAGGTAAATTTAATTGCTGAAGAGCTACGCGAATCGAATATCATATATTAGCATCGGGAGAAGTTGCAATTGATAAGCTGAACAAGATTAAACGACTTTCATACTACGAATACTGGCAGCATTTGAAAAATTATGAGCTAACTGGTTTTATACAAATTGAAGAGATCCCTGATTGGAGACTGACATCAGTTGTCTTTGTCAAAATGGATCAGAATGGAGCTAAACAAAATTCTAGTGTAATGGATTTCATCCCCAGAAAATTATAATACGCAGTCACCAGCAACAGCATCATGGAAATAGAGAAATGCTTAGAGTGTACTGTCCTAAGAACAACAGGCGTGGGATATCTTGTTCGCTTGCCTAACAATAAAGAAGGGTTATTGATTTGGACTAATTATAAAAGAAGAATTTAAAATTATAACTGAAAAAGATGGATATATTGATTTGATTAATTTTAAATAAAACGTTCAACAAATCTTCTATCCTCATCATACAAACGAATTGTTAACATATCGATATCACAATAAACATTTTTTTTTTATCTTCTTTGAACTTCTGATAGGTACTTAATATTTATTTATCTCTTCTTAGTCTCTGATGATAATGATGATGATTCGAATGGATGGATTGAATTCGATACCAGCGATGTGTCGACCTCTTGCTCTATTCCTTTATTTTTATTTGGTATACAAACGGTTTTTTTTATGAAAGCGCAGAAACATATACATACACAATGGCCTTGAATACCAGATGATCATACGCTTGAACATTATGAGCCGAAACAATAACTTGTTGATCTTGAATATTCCACTAGCACTCGGTCAGCAAATTCCATAAATATGGTCGAAAGATAATGAGACCAAGACTTTTAAGCATGTCGAAATATGAATATTCCAACTGGATGAGTAGACCTTGGCAACCGATCACCCCCTTTAATCATTGTTTCCCCTCCATCAGCGAATATAAACAATCTGATCTGGTTGAGTAGACCTTGGAAATCGTTCACCCCCTCTCTTCCTTCTCTCATCATTGTTTCCCATCTGCCTGCAAATATACTTCTTCTTTCTCGCTCTGGCTTAGTGCTTTTTACTTCTTCGTCCAATAAAAACAATTGTCCTTGAAATATTACAGTCAGCACTACTACCCATTTCAGTCAAAAGCTAAAATAAACAATCTGATCTGAATGCGTAGACCTTGGAAACCATACCCAGGAAACGATTCACCCACTCTCATCCCTAATCATTGTTCCACATCAGTCAACGAATATAAATCAATCGCACATCTTTCCTCTCCCTCTGACTCAGAATTTTTCTTTCCGCTTTTTACTTCATCCATCCAACAAAAACAATTTTCCTTGAAACAATATAGTCAAAACTACTAACCATTTCAACCAACAGTCAAAATAAACAATCTTATCTGGATGAGTAGGCCTGAGAAACCATTCACATCCCCTTCAGCATTGTTTCCCTATTCGTATATCCCTCTTCTCCCTTTGACTCAGAATTTCCTTTTCGCTTTTTACTTCATTCGTCCAATAAACAAAACAAAAACACCTATATACATATGTACATACATATATGACACGCGACTGCTTTGAAGATGACTCATATACTGCCAGATCTTATGCAAACACATATACACATACATACGTATGTATACACAAACACTAAGTACTCTCTGATACACACTAAGTACATTAAGTACACACTAAGTACACTAAGTACACACTAAGTACTCTCTGATACACACTAAGTACACACTAGGTACAGTATAAGTACAACACTAAGTACACTAAGTACACACTAAGTACACATCAATCACATTCCATGACACTAATTGCTCCGAATTCTCAGATTTCACCCCCAAAAAATGTAACCCTATATCTCCTTGATGACGTCACTTCCTGGCTCCCTGTGCCAGAATCGGCAATGAAAAACAAAAATGTACCTATTTCAGACAACAATCAAAATAAACAATCTGATCTGGATAAATAGATCCGAGAAACCGTTCACCCCCTCTCATCCCCCTCTCACCATTGTTCCCCCAGCTGCCCAAAATAAACAATCTGATCTGGATGAGTAGACCCAGGAAATCGTTCACCCCCCTCTCATCATTTTTCCCCCTTCGCCCACAAACGTAAACAGCCGCATATCTTTCCTCTCCCTCTGACGCTTTTTACTTCCTTCGTCCAATAAACAAAACAAAAACACCGATATACATATGTACATACATACATATATGACACGCGACTGCTTTGAAGATGACTCATATGGCGCCACATCATATCCAAATACATATACACATACATACATATACACATATTTACATACATACACACACACATACACACATGTATATACATACATATATACAGACAGACAGCATGACATAAGTAAAAATTTAACCCAACACCTTCTTAATATAAACAAACAAAAGCCTTCCTCCCCCTCCCCCCTCTCCCTCGCCCACGCTAATGTCAACAAAAAAAAAAACCGGGGTAGTTAAAAACCGGAAGCGGCAAACATCAATCACATTCCACGACACTTTAATGGGCAATTAAAAATGTTCCCACGCTTATGTAAACAAAAATGTAACCCGATACCCCTCCTTATGTAAACAAACATCTTCCATCTCGCTCACTCTCACACAAACATCTTCCCTCTCGCTCTGGCTCAGAATTCCCAGTCTAAAGTGACCCAATACCTACTATACATACATGTCTTTGTTACATACTCGTACGAAATAAAATTCAAGGAACAAAAATGGTCGACATAAGCACACTTAGAAATATTAAACTCAGTTCAAACTTTTCGCTAGTTGACGCCACCATCAACGTTAGGCTTGGTTTCCACTTGTCGATTTGAAATTGACAAACGACGTATTTTTTTCGTCAATTAGAAAATTGGCAATTAGAAATAATGAGAAATAAGCAGTTTTTCATTATATCCACTTGCCAATTTTCTAATTGACGAAAAAAATACGTCGTTTGTCAATTTCAAATCGACAAGTGGAAACCTAGCATTAGGTACTCAATTCACAACTCATTCGTGAAATCAAAAATCGATCAGTATTGTTTGCTTATGCTCCTTTTTTTTAGCTATACCAGACGCAATATGATTATTTTCGCAGAATGCTGAGTATTTATGTTTTTGGAATTTAAATTCAGGTCATGGTATGTATGTAGGAACAATATTTGTAAAGCCATCAAAGTGAAGCACCTGTGTCAAGCATTGGGTTAACGTGATGTTCCATAGAAGAACGACGCTGAATTCACAGATAAAGTTCGTAACAGCATTGCTTCAAACATATGAACAGATGTATGTATGTGCGTATATAACTATGTGTAAACATGTACGTGTGTGAAGGGGGGAACAAGAAATGTTTTATATTGGAAAGTAGATTGCCTTCTTAGAAATCTGCAAAGTGGTCGTTATCAAATGTCGCGCTTTTTCAAGTACATATTTATTTTGTTTTATAGTAGGCCAGTAGCATGTCCAATATTATTTATTGGCCTAGAATAGTGGTTTCAAAGTGGTCCGTACCACTCAATATTGGGCACTGAAGGCATCCTCGGGAGGCGGTGCGGCCTCAGAGGACATTGGGGGCGTGATGCGATTTAGAGAGGGTTAGGTGACTCCGTAGAAAAGAATTAGTAAATACAGTCGACTCTCCCTAAGTCGAATTTTCACGGGATGCCAAGATTTGTTCGAGTTCGAGAGTTCTGCAAAAATTCGAGTAATAGAGAGAAACATTTATTTTTGTTTTAAAACGTCTGTTTCATAAAAAAAGGTTAATACTTACAAAGAATAAACAAAACTTTTGACCACACAGTTTACTTCGCAATAATTCATGTAACTTACATTTTTTTTTTATTTGAATTGATCTAGCTACAAACATGCACATAAAGACTACATCAGCTCCGTTTGACTGCCTAGAATCAGTGTTACCGCTGAGAATTTTCAAAAAGTCGCAAAAATAGTCGCATAGACATAAAAAAAAGTCGCAAAGAAAGTCTCAGAGACTTCAAAAAAGTCTCAACATATAAATTGAAATGCTCTTGGCTGAAGGATCTTTTTGGGGGGGTATTCAGTACGTCAGATGTTTTATTTAATTAAAACATTAATTAATAACAAGTTAACAAATGCATACTTATTTTGAAGGAACTATGTACACATATTTATTTTATTTTGAAAACAAAAAAAATAAAAAAACGTAAATAAATATAATTACAGAACATTTTTTTTTAAACAAAATAAAATATAAAGCTTATAAAAATAATTTTTTCCGAGTCACCAATATGTGACTATTAATTAAAGCTTGGGGCTTTTATGTTTTTTTTTACATCTTTGTGGATTGTTGGTAGAGGTGGAACCGTGTCACCTTATCACTGCGGCCACAGATGGGCCTCATGTGATTTCCTCCACTTATATTTACATCATAATGTACATAGTAGGCCCGTCATGTTAACATATAATCCAAAAATATCTTTGATGAGCGAACTGTCCGATACATATGTACATATTATGTGTATCCTCTGTCTCGAGGTAAAATTTGCCTAAATGACGATGACGTTTTCTGAGTATCTACACAAATTAAGTGACACACAATATGTACTGCTGATTCTTCGTCCTCGTTGCACATTGAGCACATATTGGTGACTCGGGAAAAAAATTATTTTTTACTTTTTACTTCATTAAAGCTTGTTCCCCCCTTCGGGTAGGGGACAGAATATACCCGAGGTAGGCATGCCTGTCGTAAGAGGCGACTGAAATCCACAAAAGCGGAGACGGAAACTTCGCAAAAAATGGCAAAAAGTAAAACAAAAGACCCGGTCCTCCTGGCAGGGGGTTTGTGTGTAGAATCTACTGAACTACCTAGTAAAACTAACTCAGTTAAATCAAGTATGGCAATGAACAAAACAATAGATATAAATACCCCAGGTGGCAGACCAGGTAAACTGGAAAATCCACTCTCCTCGGAGGTCGGTCCCATGGATTCTGGGGGGGACCATTTATTGCTTATTCAACACAGTTCCAGAAGGAGTTCACTCACGCCGAGAACTCCACCAAAAACAAAAACAATTGCGCCAAAAAACGTTACGGTAAAAGATAGCGCTATTATTGCAAGCATTCTAAAAATGCATAAAGAAAAATCTGAAATTGAAACCAGTGTAGTCGAAAGTGAACAACATAAAACAGATTCACAAGCGAAAGTAAAAACAAACAGCTATTATAACGAATGGCAAGCCGAACTTAAAGCCAGGAAAAATCTGGAAGAAATTGTTTTAAGTCTGCAAAACCAGATAAAAGCTCTAGAGACAAAAGTTTCTCTGTTGGACTGTACCAATAAATACCCAGTCCAACCAGTCCAACCAATCCAGCAAGATGGGGAAAAAGAATTCCACACAGATGAAGAAGAGCTGGCACAAGAAACAGAAGGTCATCTGCAGAAGAAGAGCAAAAGGCCAACGAAAAAACGCAAGGTAGAAGAAAGTCCTGAAACATCTTCAAGAAACCTTAATAGTGTGGCTACGGCAAAACACGCAAATTTACAAGCTAAGGCGGATGATAAAAGGCTTGAAAAGATAACCACCGTCTCGA